>CM037017.1:12986416-14186416 GCA_020875875.1 Dioscorea alata | reverse complement strand
AAGGGTTAGAACTACTACACATAGGAACAGGTTTTATCACTAGGAATCCCTAGAGCTTAAAGCGATTCCACGTAGTGTTAGGCTTAGGTAGATAAACTCCCCTGGGGCTTAGTTGCGTGAGCGACAGAGTGAAGGGTTGACGTGAATCCTAATGCTGGGACATAGTGTTGGGGTTAGTCACGGTTGACCTTAGGTTTGGGACCGTGTGTTTAAGGATTTCCTCGACTCAATCAACATCAATAGGGAAGTATAATAGCATAGTCCTGCACTAGAAGCATAGACCCTAGAGATAGCTTGTCCGGATGCCCTATTTCATTCATTAGTAATCCTCTCTATTCTCTTACTTGCACTCTCTCTCATCTTCCATCTTTCTATTCAATTTCGTGCTTTTTATTCTGTTTGATTGTTCATTCACTCATTGATCCAACTATTGCTTTTTCGTACTCCGCATAGCTTTATTAGTGAAATCTCGTATTCTAATTCCCTATTCCCTGTGGATTCGACTATCCACTCACCAGGGTAAATTTATTACTTCGACAAACCCGTGCACTTGCGGGATACACGCAAGGGGTGGTGTCAGTCGTCTTTCACCTCTAGTGTGATTTTCCCTTCCTCCGTGTTCCAAGAGTTCTTAGTGGTTGAAGTAGAGGAAAGTGCTAGGAGATGAACTCCCTAGGGCTTAGTTGTGCGAGCAACAGAGTGAAGGGTTGTAGTGAATCCTAGTGCTGATGCTTAATTGAGACTAAGGTTTTTTCACCTGGACCAAAGGGAAAGAACTATAATTAGGAACAAGGTCTATCACTTGGAATCCCTAGAACGCAAAACAATTCTACCTGGTGTGAGGCTTAGGAAGATGGACTCCCCTGGGACTTAGTTGATAGATCAACAGAGTGAAGGGTCGTAGTGAAACCTAATGGCAGGGTATAGTGTTGGAATTGGTCACGGTTGACGTTAGGTTTGGGACCGTGTTCTTTAGGATGTCCATGACTCATTAATCATTAATAAGAGAGCATAATACATTGTTTTGCACAAGAACATTAGTCCTAGGGGGAGCTTGTCCGGGTACCCCTTTTTACATTGATTGTTCCTCTCTTACTCTTTGCTTACATTCTCTTGTCTTCCATATTTCTCTTTCATTTTATTATTTCTCTTAAGTACTTTTGCACACACATATTGATTTCTTCTCTCTCACCATCGTATTTTCGCAGTAGCTAACTAGCAAATTCTCTTGTCTATAATCCCTACTCCCTGTGGATTCCACTACCCACTCACCAAGGTACTTTATTACTGCGATAGCCCTAACCATAGTTTTGGGTCAATCTTGATTTCTCTTCTTGCTTTTGAATGCTTATCTTGTATTAAACTATGGGAAATGTTGTGTTGATGTTTGATCTTTGATTTATTTACATTTTGGGATATTGTTTGTAAATTTTTGGGCTCCAAAAATGATAAGTGTCTAAATGTATATGTTTTAACATATGTATTTTGTTCACTTAGCATGTATTTTTATATGAATGGATGCCCGTTTTATGCTTAATTGAGTATTATTTATGTTGTAGGGCATGGAGGAGCCATGAGGAGCACGAGAATACAATTTGGGCGAAAAAGGATGAAAATCAGGCACTTGAGGGCCATCACTCCTATGAATGGGAAGCAAATAGAGGTGGGGGGCGAAGAAAGTCCAAGTGTCATGGAAGGTGGGGTCAAGCAAGACAAGGATGTGGATGCCATCATGGCAATGGAAACATGTGAGGAAGTAGAAGAAGCTCAATCGACCACATTTGAAGACGCTACTTGCCTCAACATTGATCATTCAACAAACCAATCAATAATTTTCAAGTGCAGAAAAGAGGCTCCGGGAATTGTATTTGAAGATGTGGGAAGGAAGCTAAGGCCATCCTTGAACCCACCAATGCCGGGCTTGGACAATTCCCAACCAAAAATTTTTCCTTGGCGGCCCAAGAACATTTTATGGGCAATTGAAGTTCATCACCACAGGGTTGAGAAAAAGATTGTGGATAAGTTGTTGAAGCCTCCAATTGATCCACCCATGCAAAGCTTGACAAGTTCTCAACCCAACTTGTTCCCTTGGAGACCCAAACAACACATATGGGTAGTTCAAGGACATTTAATAAGAGTCGAGGAAGAACATGTGGGTAGGAGGTGGAAACCATCCAAGGACCCACCCGTGCCAAGCTTAAATAACTCTCGACCAAAACTTTTCCCATGGAGGCCCAAGCAACTTTGTGGTGGGGTGCTCAAGGGAATTCTTGCCGGGAACAAAGAAGAAGCGGGGAGGAGGTTCAAGCCGTCTAAGGATCCGCCGAAGTTTAAATTGCACAACTCCCGGCCCAAGCTTTTCCCATGGAGGCCTAAAGGTAACATGTTCTTGGTCTCCACAAGCTTATCATCCCGGAAGGTAATTCTTTTCTTTCATGGAAGTAGCTATGCTACATGTGGCCGGGATGAACACACCCTCTTCAAGCCTCCCTAGGTAAGAATAAGGTACGTCAAGCTAATGACGTTAAACAAGCGCTTCTTGGGAGGCAACCCAAGCTTAAATTTCTTCATTTTTTTTTTCTTTTTGTGTTTTTAGTTGAGTGTGTTTTGTGTATTTGTGTTTCTTTCGTATTTTTGTTTGTTTAAATAAGTCCATGCTTGTTTGCCTTGTACATTTTTCTCATGGTCGTTTTTGTGTTTTAATTATTAACCATCTTGAGAAGCATGTTTTTGATGTTATGTCATGCATTAGATCGAGTTTTTAAGCATTTCTTTCAAGTTGAAGGTGTTCTTAATCAATTCATGGCCTTCATTTGGTGTTTTGGGTTGCATTTGAAAGGTTTCCAGAGTTTTCCAGGTCCTCACGGCCTCAAGAGGCCGTTTGAGAGGCCGTCTGCCCCCATCCAGTGAGTTTTGCCTAGGGCATACGGCCCCCCTCACGGCCCTTAAGGGGGCCGTATGGATACTGTAGCACATTAAGTTGTTGCCACCCTCTCTCTTTCTCTTCATTTTTCCTTCTTCCCACACGATTTTCTCTTTTCTTTCTCCACCAATTCTTGGCCAAATCTTCTCATTTCTTCTCCTAGATCACCTCCAAACCTCTTTGAGAAGTCGATCTAATGGTTTTCTTCGAGCTTAACTCTAGTTTTCTCAAGTTTTCGTCGGTTAGCTCTTTGATGCCCTAACTTTATGTTTTTCATTTTTCTTGCATTCTTAGAGCTTGTGTGTGGATGTTTTCAAGCATTTTGCTTGATTTTGGTGGTGTGATGGTTATGGATGAGTTTTCATTTGATTTTATGTAAAAAGTTTTGGATTTTCATGTTTATGGGGAGGTTCTTTCGGAGTGAACAGTACTTATACGGCCCCCCATACGGCCGTATGGGGTACTGTTCATCATCTTACCCAACTTTTCTCCATCTTTTGCACCACATTTTGGTTTGTCTTGGATTCCTCTATGCTTGATTAGGTTTTTCATGATTTGTAGAAATGTAGAGGATGAAGGAATCGACAAGCAATCAACGACAAGGGCTAGCATGGATACTTTGTTTTGTTATTTTAGACTTTAGTTCGTAGCTTTTGTGTTTTGTTTTAGTTCTTGCATGATTACTCCCCGTCTCTCCTTTGTAAATTTTGTGGAATGATGATGTGCCCTTTTTGCCTTGTAGGGCATTAAGGGAAATTTGGTGAGCTTCTCCGCATTCAATGGAGATTAGACCCGACATGTATAGCTCGCCGTACTCTATGTTCGGGTCACACATCGCTAGTTGCACAAGATAAACCGGGGAAGTTCATTTTCACCCTCCTCTAATGTTTTCATTGATTATATTGCCATGTTATCCATGATTAGTGTACATTGAGGGCAATGTACAACACTAGGTGTGGGGATGGGTGTATTTACCTGTATTAGGTCAACTTTACATGCTAGTGTTATCAATGATGGCTTGTTACTTTCTTGTGAGATTCTTCAAGTATGAATTAATGATTGATGTGAGTTACATTTTTTGTTGTGCTCTATTGAATCCTGTTTCACCTCTAGTATTGTTCTGTACACTGAGTCTTTTGTTGATGCCCTGGGAATAGCCTGCTTGACTTTCTTAACTCTCTTTTATGCCTAACACACAATTTTGAGTACTTAGCCTTAGACTACTAAGTTCTATCCTTCAATGAACTCTTTAGAACTTCTAAGTCTTTTTGAGCTAGTTCTAGTTTGTTACTTATGGTGCAGTCTAAAAGTTTGATCTAGGGTAAAAAAAAAAAAAAAAAAGAAGTCTATGTCAGTATTCCTCTGCTAATGGAGCATGAATGCGTCTATGTAGACTGTAATCGAGTAGTTGGGTGACTCTTGTGCCTAACCAGCATGTGCATCCTCCAGAAAGATTTTTGTGCAGTCTACGTTAGGCGGACTCGAAAAAAAAAAATTGTGTATGTACATATAAATAAAAATAACCCTAGTGATCACTTAGACTGCCTACTTGAGTTTGTGAGAAGAAATGGGATTTAGTCTCAAGTTGTAGAATTAGAAGGATCTTAATTGTTCATTGGAGTGGCACTTAGATTTTTAAGACTCAGTACTCTGTACTTGTGGAGTGATTAGCATATAGAGCTGTACTGATTGAAGTCATAGGGCTAGACCATGTCAGGGCAAATGAGATGAAAGATTCACTTACACTGTACAAACATATAAGAGGTGAGACAGGATCTGTTTGTTGTACGTATTGACTGTAACTCAACATCTGTATATCATTATTCTATACCTGTAGAATCTCGTATTTGTTTGAGCCGGAGATGTACATTTAGCCACTTATCATTCACTTTGTTTTTCATGATTTGTTTGCTTGGGGACAAGCAAACGCTTAGGTGTGGGGATGTTTGATAAGTGTCTAAATGTATATGTTTTAACATACGTATTTTGTTCACTTAGCATGTATTTTTATATGAATGGATGCCCGTTTTATGCTTAATTGAGTATTATTTATGTTGTAGGGCATGGAGGAGCCATGAGGAGCACGAGAATACAATTTGGGCGAAAAAGGATGAAAATCAGGCATCAAAGCACTGTAGCTGAAGCACTGTAGCATACTTACTGTAGTAGTTGCTGTTGCACCTGAGGAGTTTTGGGCTGGAAATGATGGAAGTGCTTTAGAGTGAACAGTGCAGCATACGGGGCCGTATAAGAGGCCGTGAGCATCAAAAGACAGTGATTTTGTACTAGGGTTCATGGCCCCCTATCCACCCCGGGATCCATCCTTCCACCCCGGGATACACCCCCACATGGGCCAAGTTTTGCCTTATCTTTGCCTACCTATCCACCCCGGGATCAATCTATCCACCCCGGGATACTGCGGGAATATAAAAGAACATTTTTAGGGCTTTTGAAAGGAGACTTTTGCTTGGCCTTTGAGGCCGCCGCCACCATACCTTCTTGAGGCCTTCCGGCCACCTTTTGGCGGCGATCTTTGTGGGAAACGAGCACACATCATCACCAAGAGGGAGAGGAGCAAGGGAGAAGGAGTTGGAGTGGAGATCTAAGCCATCATCGACAATCTTGTGAAGCTTCATCCATTCAAGGAGATCATCACCTAGAGGGGGTTTTCATTGCTTCTTTTATGTTTTTGTCTTCCTTGTATGTTGTTCATGTATCCCTTGTCATGAGGGATTAACTTATCATTGTGTTTGAATTTGGATGAACCCTAGGGTTCATGTTGTGTATGAACTTTGGATGTTGTTATTAATTTAGTTTGATGATTGTTTGAGATTCAATCTTTCATGCTTTCATGTCTAGAATTACATTTGTGGAGAAATCCGTAATTCTTTTATGAGTTGTATGCGTAGATGTGACCTACTCACGTGTACTAGATCTTTGAGAGATTGAAAGGGAATTCTTGTGCCGACACGCCGAGAAATTGGGTGCCGGTAGCCCTCCATTGCTAGGTTTAAGCCGAAGGATAGTAGGTTTACTCCTATTAGAGATTTCACTGAGCTTAATGCGATCGTAGGTGGGTTAATACGGAGAAATTCCGATTAACACTCGTATGGGATTAGGGGTTAGTTGCCGACAGATCGGGGCTAATCTACTCACGAGGTCTCTAGGTCTCAACTATCATCAATGCATCTGTATATCATCCTAGTTTTGGACTTAATGACAACCCTAGGTGGATTCCTTATCCAAACACACCCTTCTCATGCTTGATACTCCCTTGATTGTTTACATCCGTGTGTTTGTTACCAGGCCATAGGATTAGTTTAAATTAGTTTATTTGTTTATTTCTCTTCAACTCATATTGAATGGTAGGCTAGAAAATAGATGAAGGGTGAGTAATAGTACTTCCTTGGTCCCAGTGGAATACGACCCCTGTGTCACTCACAGGGTATTACTTGGCGATCCCGTACACTTGCGGGGAATCTATCAAAAAACAAGGTGAAACTCTTGCTCTTTCAAGTCTGTGCTATAGTACCTTTTGAATGGTGCTTTCCTTGAACTTGTTTGAGACTTGTCACATCTTTGTAAACCCCTAGCAACACTTGAAATAGAGAGGTTTGGACATCATGATATTGATTGATCATAAGGCTTGCTTGGATTCTTTCTTGTTTCAGTGTTATTGTCATTTTAGTTGTTTGTTTGTTGTTATTCGTTGTTCGTTCGTTTGTTTGATTTTGTATTTTATTTTTGTGTTTTTGTGATAGATGCCTTGATATGATGTTCTATTCTACTTTGTAGGGTGGAATATGAACATCGAGCACACCTTTCTTTCTCCATCATCTACCAGAATCATTGGTGACCACCCCAGGCTCATGGACTTCAAGCCTTATGCTTGGAGACTCGGGGAAGTTCACGAGACCCTATTGCTATGCTTTTATTGTCTATATTGTTGCATGATGTTGGTTTATCCACATTAAGGAAAATGTGTATCTCTAAGTGGGGGGTGGATTTTTGTGAACTTTGAAATTTTTACTTGTTCATGCTTGCTTAACCAATGATAGCTATGATGTTTTGTTAAGGATTTCCTAGCTTGAAAGAATGATGGATATGAGTTGCTTTCTGAAACTTGATCCGAATTACATGCGTGTACCACAAGTGTACGGGTGTCGAAGTAATAATAATACCCCGGTGAGTGGGTAGTTGTATCCATAGGGAGTAGTGATTAAAGACAAGAGAAGTTACTATTTAGCTATGAATGGGATCGATGATGAGAGAAATCAACATATGAACGAGTGCAAAGAAGAGTGAAAGAAAGAAAGAAAAGAATGCAAGCAAGAGTAAAGGAGAGAATAATCGATGAGATAAGGGGCACCCGGACAATGCTCACCCTAGGACTAATGTTTCTAGTGCAAGACTAATATTATACCTTTTAATTGATGTTTAATGAGTTGTGGACATCCTAAAGCACACGGTCCCAAACTTAACGTCAACCGTGACTAGCTCTCTACACTATGCCCAAGCGGAGAGGATGCTCACGACGCCTCACACTGTGTTGGAATGCTTGGGGTTCTAGGGATTCCAAGTGATAAATCATGTTCCTAAGTATAGTTCTAACCCTTTGGTTTAGGCGAAAGAACCCTAGCCTCAATTAAGCCCCAGCACTAAGATTCACTACAACCCTTCACTTTGTTGCTCGTGCAACTAAGCCCGAGGGGAGTTCATCTCTTAGTACTTCACTCTATTTCGTCTGCAAAGAACTCTTGCAATGTGGAGGTAGGATAAATCACGTTGGAAAGGAAAGGGGCGTTCTGCTACCTCTCGACTCACCCTCTCAACTCTCTCCAACCTTGTGTAGTCTAATTCTATAGAAGTTTTCACACCTTCAAAGGATAGCCTAAATGACTCTCAACCCTAGTGTCACTTCTAAGGGAAATCTAATGCAATTAACATACAAGATTGGAACTCAATTAAAAGCATCAATCAAGAAAGCATAGTAAAATTCATAGAAACAATGTCATCCTAGGGTTTACAAGTCCAAATACCCATTAGGGGTTTAGCTCTCCATAGAGCTATGCAAAATCAACAAAGTGTTTGTATCAATAAGCATAGAAAACATGAATAAAACCCCTTGTGGCCCATGTTGATGATCTTGTGAAGCCGCTTCGTCTTCTCCAAGAAATCCCTTGTCAAGCCTAGGGCACACCTCGCCGAATCGATGCCGACGAAAGCTCCACCAATAGCTATCTTCCAAATGATGTCGATATCGATGTCATAGACTTGCTCCAAAAGCCTCACAAAATCCTCTCTGAACCCTAGTCGCAAGCTGCTCCAAAGTTCGGCAAAAGATAGGTCAAAAAGTCCCTAAATAAATCTGAAGTCACGGTATTTAAAGGGCTGAAATCAGGCATCCACACGGCCGTATGAAATATCCACACGCCTGTGTGGATTTTTTGAAAATTTGATTTTCGGCGAACTATAAACAGTAACTGCTATAGTAAAGTACTACATTTTTCTACAGAAAACTGCTACAGTACTTATGCCGAAGTTGCTCCTAACTTCATTTTCTTCATCAAGGCCGCTAGGTTAGGCACACAACCACGTAGTAGGTCATGTCATTTCTTCATTTCTCCCCATTGACGAAGTTCTCCAATGTACACTAGTTAAACTTTATGAGTGTGACTGCCTTTGTGCCCCTCCAAATTATAGAACAGTTTGAGCACATTGGACGTTGGCACACACCCACAAGTCTAGAACTCGTGCCTTGATCCTTGCTTGGTCTAAGAAACTCCTCAACAAACACGGACATGACCAAATTTTGCTCTTTTCTCTTGAACTCTTCTCCACAACACTACATGGACAAAAGAACACAAATTGATTGAGGAATCCTGCAAGTGTATGGGGTCGTCAAGTAATACCTAGTGCAAAAGCACAAGGATCGTATTCCACAGGGCTAAGGGTCTACTATTACTCCTTCATCACCTATTTTTTAACCTAACATCTCAAGCATGATTGTGGTACTCTAACAAGAACAATGCGTATAAACAAATTAAAAGTCAAACAAATGGTTGCAAGTGCTACAGTGATGTGTGAAGGCCTATAGATGTGGATCCCCTTGAGGGGTCATCATGAAACATGGATGAACAGTAAAAAGATAGTTTGGGTGATTTAGACCGATGGATCTCAAGATTAGATTAATCCCAATTTCTCGGCGATTGAGCCCTAATCCCATACGAATACCTAGTGGAATTTCTTCCTAACCGGTATTCCTATGATTGCATTAAGTACAAGGAGATCCCAATATAAGGGTACCCTAAACCCTAGTTTACCCTTATAGATCGGAGGGCTATCGATACCCAATTTCTCGGCAATATCAATACGAGAAACCCCTATTTGTTCATGAAAGATCTAATACACGCGAGTAGGTCACGCCTACGTGTACAACTTAATAAAGAGCTACGGATTTCTCCTTCAAGTAGCTCTAGGCATGAAATACAATGAACAAATTCATAAATCAACCCAAACATGATATTAAGTGCAAATCATCCAAAATACATGATGAACCCCCCAAGATTCATGACATCCGGTGGCCTTGGGGGTCTAGTGTGCCATCATACAAACCATAACAACAAAGTAAAGCAAATCACACAAAAAGCTCATAAATGACACTCCCTAGGTGAAATGATGAAGAAGAAGGTGGAGGTCCGGCCGAATGACACTTTCCCTCACCCAAAAGGTTGCCAAATGATGCTTCCCCTCAGCTTGGCACCTTGCTCCCTTGTTGGTGAAGCTCTCCCCTTGTTGATGATGCTCTTGCCTCCTTCTTTGGCTCCAAATCGTCATCTTCTAAAAGGTATCTTCGTTCTCTCCTTCAATATACCAACCAAAGGTCCCCTTGTTAAGCCCTAGAATTCCCAATTTATACCCCCGAAGCATACGGGCCGTCTGGAGGGTCATATGGATGTAGATTAGGTCAAGAAAGCCCCAAATCCCGAGCCTCACAGGGTAGTTAACTGGGTAGTGAGGGGCTGGCAAAAAGTTCTGGAAATTCCTCCCTGGGTCGCAGACTGGGCCGTGAGACATAGGTTAAGACTTCTCAACAGTCCTCACGGGGTAGCAGACGGGGCCGTGAGGCTTAGGAAAAAATCTCGGATTTTTTTGCCAGAAGACCCACCAAGTGCTACAGTAACTGCTACATACAGTTCTTCAGCTACAGTAGATCTGCCACAATACTGTGGCCTGGTTTTTTCTTCACTTTTCTGCCCAAAATATGTGCTCGCGATCTCCATGGCTTCTACTTGCCCTACAAAGCAAATATGACTTGATTAGTGACACGACCCCTTGCGTGTATCCCGCAAGTGCACGGGCTTGTCGAAGTAATAAAATTGCCCTGGTGAGTGGGTAGTCGAATCCACAGGGAATAGAGATTTAAAACACAAGAATTCGCTATTTAGTTATGCGGTGTACGAAAAGTAATAATCGGAGTGATGAGTGAATTTATGGAAGCAATTAGAGTAAAAGACAAGAAAGTAAATAGAGAGATGAAAGACAAGAGAAAGCAAGTAGAAGTTAAAAGAGAAAAACTAGCAATGGATGAGATAGTATATCCGGACAAGCTACCTCTAGGACTTATGCTTCTAATGCAAGACTATGCTATTATACTTTCCTATTGATGTTAATTGAGTCGAGGATATCCTTAAACTCACGGTCCCAAAACTTAAGGTCTACCGTGACTAACCCCAACATTATGCCCCGGTATTAGGATTCACTACGACCCTTGACTCTTGTTGACCTGTCAACTAAGCCCCAGGGGAGTCTATCTTCCTAACCCTAACACTACATGGGATTGCTTTAAGCTCTAGGGATTCCTAGTGATAAAACCTGTTCCTCTATGTAGTTCTAACCCTTTGGTCCAGGTGGAAGAACCCTAGTCTAGATTGAGCCCTAACACTCTATCTTGACCGCTAATTAACCAATGAAACGGAGGTAGGGAGAAATCACACCGGAAGGAAACGGGGTACATCGCTACCTCATAACTCTCCCTCTCAACCCTCTTCAATTTTAAGTAGTCTAATCCTATAGGAGTTGTAACACTTCCAAGGGATAACCTAGATTGCTCTCAACTTTAGTGTCACGGCTAAGGAAGAACAATAGTAAAAGATAATTAAAACTGAAACTCAAATTTATTCATCAATAATGGAAAAGCATAATAACAATGTCATAGAAACATAATGATCCTAGTGTTTTACAAGTCCGAATACCCACGAGGGGTTTAGCTCCTCATGGAGCTATACATGTTCATCAAAATATGAAAGAAAGAATAAAGTAAAAGCATTGATGAAAACCCCCTCGCGTATGGTGTGGTCGTGGTCTTGTGCGGCCGTCGAACGTCGATATCGATGCCGATGGCGCGCTCCAATCCTCCACTAAGTCCTCTCTGAAACCCTAGCCGCACTCTCCAGAAGTTGGGAGAAAGATCGGTCAAAAGATTCGTAAAAAGTCTCCAAATCGGGATTTTAATAGACTGAGTACGGCTTTAAATTTGGTCTTATCGGGACTTCACACGGCCGTGTGGAATTAACACATGGGCGTGTGAAGTTTCTGTCTGCTAAAAAATTAATTCACACGGCCGCGTGTTAATTCCACACGCCAGTGTGAATTCTCTGGAATTCTGAAATTCGGTCGAAAGTGAACAGTAGCTTGCTACAATGTTTTGCTACAGTAACAAACTACAATGCTGCTACAGTACTTGCCGAAAACGCTCCCGAATCCGTCGTTCTTCATCAAGGCGATTGAATTGGGCACACAATCAATGGTAGATCGTGCCGATTGCTTCAAGTCTCCTTCTTGGCGAAGTTCTCCTAAGCAACACGAGTTTAGACTTATTGTGAATGTGACTGTCTTTGTGCCCCTCCAAAGGAGGTTGGCACACACTCACAAGTCTAAGCTCTGCCTTGTTCCTTGCTTGGTCCGAAAACCTCCCCAACAATGGCAAACATGATCTAACTTCGTTCTTCTTTTCCAACTTGGCTCCACAAACCTATAATGCACAAGAATACACAAATGCACACTATTTAGTGATAAAATCTGATAAAATGTATGCTCATTATAAGATAATAACGATTTGCGTTACTATAGCACAAGCACTTATCAATTAGCCATAAAAATGGGCACAAAATGTAACAAAATACATGCAATATGTACTAAATAAGTATACTATAATACATACATTTAGACACTTATCAAATATTCCCACACTAAGCGTTTGCTTACCCCCAAGCAAACAAACCATGAAAAATAGAGGGAAAGATAAGTTGCTAAATGTACTATCTCCGGCTCAAATAAAAATGAGATTCTACAAGCAATAAATAATGATAAATAGATGGCGAGTTACAATCAGTAACTATGACAAAAAGATCCTGTCTCACCTCTTATATGTCTATGCAGTGTAAGTGAATCTTTTATCTCATTTGGCCTTGTTTGGTCTAGCCAGCTGACTTCACTCAGTACAGCTCTAGATGCTAATAACTCCACAAATAAGAATACCGGGTCTTAAAATGCTAAGTGCTACCTCAATGAATAAGTAAGATCCTTCTAAGTCTTGTATTTGAAACTAAAACCCAATTTCTCTCAAAACATCAAGTAGGCAGTCCAAGAGATCACTAGTGTTTTATTTACATATATGAACACCCTTTTTTTTTTCTAGTCCGCCTAACGTAAACTGCACCAAAATCTTTCTGGAGGGTGCACATGCTGGTTAGGCACAAGAGCCACCCAACTACTCGATTACAGTCTACATAAATGCATTCATGCTTCATTAGCAGAGGAATACTGACATAGACTTATATATATATATATATATATATATTCACCCTAGATCATGTTTTTAGACTACACTACAAGTTATAAAACTAGGACTAGCTCAACATGGCTTAGAAATTCTTAAGAGTTCATTGAAGGGTAGAACTTAGTCTTCTAAGGCCAAGTACTCAAGGTTATCTTGTGCAACTAGCGATGTGTGACCCGAACATAGGGTACGGCGAGATATACATGTAGGGTCCAATCTCCATTGAATGCGGAGAAGCTCACCAAATTTCCCTTAATGCCCTACAAGGCAAAAGGGGCACATCATCATTCCACAAAATTTACAAAGGAGAGACGGGGAGTAATCATGCAAGAACTAAAACAAAACACAAAAAGAACACAAAGCTAGAAAATAAAGTCTAAAACAACAAAATAAAGTATCCATGCTAGCCCTTGTCGTTGATTGCTTGTCAATTCCTTCATCCTCTACATTCCTAAAAATCATGAAAACCCTAATCAAGCATAGAGGAACCCAAGACAAACCAAAATGTGGTGCAAAAGATGGAGAAAAATTTTGGTAAAATGATGAATAGTAACCATACGGCTGTATGGGGGCCGTATGGGTACTGTTCACTCCGAAAGAACCTCCCCAAAAACATGAAAATCCAAAAAATATTTTACATAAAATCAATTGAAAACTCATCCATAACCATCACACCACCAAAATCAAGCAAAATTCTTGAAAACATCCACACAAAAGCTCCAAGAATGCAAGAAAAATGAAAAACATAAAGTTAGGGCACCAAAGAGCTTACCGATGAAAACTTGAGAAAACTATAGTTAAGCTCGAAGAAAACCATTAGATCGACTTCTCAAAGAGGTTAGGAGGTGATCTAGGAAAAGAAATGAGAAGATTTGGCAAAGATTTGGTGGAGAAAGAAAAGAGAAAATCGTGTGGGAAGAAGGAGAAATGAAGAGAGAGAGAGTGTGTGTGGCAAGACTTAATGTGCTACAGTATCCATACCACCCCCCTTACGGCCCGTGAGGGGGGCCGTATGCCCTAGGCGAACCTCACTGGATGGGGGCAGACGGCCTCCCAAATGGCCCTATGGAGGCCGTATGAACCTGGAAATTGTTCTTGGGCTAAAAATTGATTCTCCAACTCAATATGTAAGGCTTTGAAGTGGTTTAGACCACCTCCAACTTGAAAGTAATGCTTAGAAACTCGATCTAATGCATGACATAACATCAAAAACATGAGTTCTCAAGATGGTTAATGATTAAAACACAAGAAAGACGACGAGAAAAATACACAAGGCAAGCAAGCATGGACTTATTCAAACAAATAAAGACATGAAAGAAACACAAACATACACAAACCACACTCAACTAAAAACACTAAAAGAAGAAATTGAAGAAATTGAAGATTGAGTTGCCTCCCAAAAAGCGCTTGTTTAACGTCATTAGCTCGACGTACCTCTTTCTTACCTAGGGAGGCTTGAATATAATGTGTTCATCCCGGCTAGAAGTCGCATAAGAACTACTAAGAAATACGAAACAAACCTTCCGGGATGATGGAAATTTGGAGGTCAAGCATGAGTTACCTTTTCGCCTCCATGGAAAAAGATTGGGCCGGGAGTTGTGTAATTTAAACTTGGGTGGATCCTTAGACGGCTTGAACCTCCTCCCCGCTTCTTCTTTTGTCCTGGTAAGAATTCCATTGAGTATCCCACCACAAAGTTGCTTGGGCCTCCATGGAAAAACTTTGGTCGAGAGTTATTCAAACTCCGCACGAGTGGGTCCAAGGACGGTTTCCACCTCCTACCCACATCATCTTCCTCGACCAATGTAGAATTGCCTTGAACTACCCATAAGTGTTGTTTGGGTTTCCAAGGGAACAAATTTGGTTGAGAACTTGTCAAGCCTTGCATAGGTGGATCAATTGGAGACTTCAACATCCTATCCACAATTTTTTTCTCAACCTTGTTGTGATAAACTTCAATTGGCCATAAAATTTGCTTAGGCCGCCAAGGAAAAAATTTTGGTTGGGAATTGTCCAAGCCCGGCATTGGTGGGTTCAAGGATGGCCTTAGCTTCCTTCCAACATCTTCAAATACAATTCCCGGAGTTTCTTTTCTGCACTTGAAGATTATTGGTTGGTTTGTTGAATGATCAATGTTGAGGCAAGTAGCGTCTTCAAATGTGGTCGATTGAGCTTCTTCCACTTCCTCACATGTTTCCATGGCCATGATGACATCCACATCCTTGTCTTTCTTGACCCCATCTTCCATGACACTTGGACTTTCTTCTGCCCCCACCTCTATTTGCTTCCCATTCTTAGGAGTGATGGCCCTCAAGTGCTCAATTGGGTTATTTTCGATATTGCTCGATGCGCTACTTGAAGAATGCTCGGAATTTTCCCTAACAAGTTGCCCGACTTGGTTCTCGAGAGATTTAATAGAATCTTGGACATTTCTTAATATGGTGCCAAATTCATCAAACTTTTTGTCTACATTCTGAAACCGTATTTTTGTATTGATCATAAATTTGGCCAAGATATCTTCAATGCTGTACTTTCTCACTTGTTGTGGTTGGGGCTGAAATTGGAGAACTTGGGGTTGTGGTCGATTGCTTGGGATTGCTTTCATGGCAAGGAACTTGGGGTTTTTCTTTATTTTCCTTATGTCGTATTTCATTTCTATATCTTTATATATACTCGAGTTTATTTTGATTCTTCTTGAGCTATACTGAACCCTTACGTATGTGTGCAAATGGTCTTGGATGTAAGGAATTTGAGAAATAGTCACAGGCACGGTCATGGGACTGTGTGTGCTCCACAAACCATTGAGACTCAACTCTCAATGAACCTAGCTCCATCAAACGCAACACATGAAGTTCAGGGGAGTAATGTTTCAATTGCCTACCCCTACATAAATTGTGTGAATTGTTTTATGTTTAATTGTGCTTGTATGCGTACATTGGCGACAATGTACATCTTAAGTGTGAGGGGGGAGTTCACTTTGCACACACCTTTACTTGTGCGTTCAATTGCTTATGCTTATGTAGCCTATGGCGGTTCACCTTAGTTGCAACATTAGTATTCTTAGAGTTTAGGAGAATTTTTAACATTGTATCCTATCATGCTCTAGTTTTACATGAATTTTAGGGGATTTTTGCTCGATTACCTCTTATTGCACTACTCACTCTTGAAAACTTTTGGAAACTCGAACTTGAAGCTTTAAGGACTAGTTTAGTACTACTTTAGTAAGTTTTGAAGTTCTATGTAGCTAAAAAAATAAAAAAAATGAATGAGTTGTGAATATTTGCTTTGTTTTATGCATTTGGGGTGGAAAGAGCTACCGCCTATGAAGTATGTAGCTACTCTCATAAGTCAGATACAAGTTACGCCCTAATGAGAGAAAGAGCTATCTCATGGGATACGTGAAAGCTACTACCCCGGTAGAAAGAGCTACCTCCTCGAAAGTGTGAAAGCCACCTTTGGCGGCCGCCTAGGAAAGGGCTACCTTAGAGGTTGAGTGAACCTACTACTTCCTTAATTTATGTATATAAATAAGTCCTTATAACAAGAGTTTGAGCAGTATTCGTTGGTTCTCTTGAGTGAATTCGCACACACTTACACATTTTCGAGTTGTTATCCTTTTCGGTTCAAGTTTTTAGCTAGAGCAATGGTAACCCTATGCAATGTTTTAATTTCCCCTAATTGTAGAATGCTTCTTTTGCATACTTTTGGTGAACCTAAGGCCGAGCACTTTCAATTGTTCTACCCAAGTACTTTCACGTTCTATTTTGCTCGAGAACAAGCAAAAGCTTAAGTGTGTGGGAGTTTGATAAGTGCTTGTGTTATAGTACCGTGAAGCGATATTATCTTACAATGAACATATCTTTTATCAGATTTTATCACTAAATGGTATGCATTTGTGTATTCTTATGCATTATAGGTTTGTGGAGCTAATTTGGAAAAGAAGAACGAAGTTAGATCGTGTTCGCCATTATTGGGAAGGTTTCAGACCAAGCAAGGAACAAGGCACGACCCTAGACTTGTGAGTGTGTGCCAACCTCCTTTGGAGAGGTACAAAGGCAGTCACATCGGCAAGATCTACCATTGATTGTGTGCCCAATTCAAATGGCCTTGAAGAAGAAACAACGAATTCAGGAGCGTTTTTGGCGAGTACTGTAGCAGTAATGTAGGAAATGCTGTAGTAAAACACTGTAGCAAGCTACTGTTCACTTTCGGCCGAAATTCAGAAATCCAGAAAGTTCACACAGGAGTGTGGAAATTCAAGATGACCGTGTGAAATCCTGATAAGTCCGATTTTAAAGCCGCGACTCAACATTATAAAAGCCCAATTTGGAGACTTTTTACACATCTTTTGACATATCTTTTGGCATCATCACCGGCGTCCGGCGGCCGCACAAGACCACGACCACATCATACGCAAGGGGGTTTTCATCGATGCTTTCAATTTGGGCTTTCTTTTATATTTTGATGAATTTGTATAGCTCCATGAGGAGCTAAACCCCTCGTAGGTATTCGGACTTGTAAACCCTAGTATCATTATGTTTCTATGACATTGTATTATGCTTTTCCATTATTGATGAATAAATTCGAGTTTCAATCTTAATTATCTCTTGTAATTGTTTTCCCTTAGCCGTGACACTAGGGTTAAGAACAATCTAGGTTATCCTTTGGAGGTGTGACAACTCCTATAGGGTTAGACTACTTAAGGTTGAATAGGGTTGAGAGGGTGAGTCGTGAGGTAGCGGAACGTCCCCTTTCTCCTCCAGTGTGATTCTTCCTACCTTCATTTTCCAAGATTTCTTAGCGGTCGAGATAGAGTGAAGTGCTAAGAGAGAAACTCCCTTGGGGCTTAGTTGCGTGATAAGTCCTTGTGGTATAGTACCGCGAAGCGTTATTATCTTACATTGAGCATATCTTTTATCAGTTTTTATCACTAAATGGCGTGCATTTGTGTATTCTTGTGCATTGAAGGTTTGTGGAGCTAAATTGGAGAAGAAGAACGAAATTAGGTCGTGTTCGCCGATGTTGGGAAGTTTTCGGACCAAGCACGGAATAAGGCACGAGCTTGGACTTGTGAGTGTGTGCCAACCTCCTTTGGAGGGGCACAAAGGCAGTCACATTCACAACAAGTCTAACTCGTGTGGCTTAAGAGAACTTCACCAAGAAGGAGACTTGAAGCAATCGGCATGATCTACCATTGATTGTGAGCCCAATTCAATGGCCTCGATGCAGAACGATGGATTCAGGAGCGTTTCGGGGCGAGTACTGTAGCATCAATGTAGCTTGTTGCTGTAGCAAGTTACTGTTCACTTTCGGCCGAAATTCAGAATTCCAGAGAATTCACACGGGCGTGTGGAATTAACACACGGCCGTGTGAATTAATTTTTCAGCAGATAGAAACTTCACACACCCGTGTGTTAATTCCAGACAGCCGTGTGAAGCCCCCGATAAGTCAAATTTTAAAGCCATGATTCAACATTATAAAAGGCGATTTTGGAGACCTTTTGGGATATCTTTTGACCTATCTTTCTCTTCAACTTGGGGAGTGCGGCTAGGGTTTCGGAGAGGATTTCATGGAGGTTTAGCGCGTGTCATCGGCATCGTCACCGACATTCTACGGCCGCACAAGACCACGGCCGCACCATACGCAAGGGGGTTTTCATTGGCGTCCTTATTTTGTGCTTTCTTTCATATATTGATGAACATGTATAGCTCCATGAGGAGCTAAACCCCTTAAGGGTATTCGGACTTGTAAACTCTAGGGTTATTATGTTTCTTTGACATTGTTATTATGCTTTTCCATTATTGATGAATAAAATTGAGTTTCAATCTTAATTTCATCTTGCTAATGTTTTCTCTTAGATATGACACTAGGATTGAGAACAATTTAGGTTTCCTTTTGGAGGTGTGACAACTCCTTAGGGTTAGACTACTTAAGATTGAAGAGGGTTGAGAGGGAGAGTTGTGAGGTAGCGATGTACCCCTTTCCCCTCCGACGTGGTTTCTCCCTACCTCTGTTTCCTTGATTTCATAGCGGTCGAAATAGAGTGAAGTGCTAGGCAGATAAACTCCCCTGGGGCTTAGTTACGCAAGTAACAGAGTGAAAGGTTGAAGTGAATCCTATGCGCTGGGGCTTAATCTAGACTAGAGTTCTTCCACCTGGACCAAAGGGTTAGAACTACACATAGGAACAGGTTTTACCACTAGGAATCCCTAGAGCTCAAAGCAATCCCACGTAGTGTGAGGTTTAGGTAGATATACTCCCTTTGGGCTTAGTCGTGCGAGCGACAGAGTGAAGGGTGACGTGAATCCTAATACCGGAGCATAGTGTTGGGATTAATCACGGTTGTCCTTAGGTTTGGGACCGTGAGCCTTCGGATATCCTCGACTCAATTAAACATCAATAGAAAAGTATAATAGCATAGTCCTGCACTAGAAGCATAGACCCTAGAGGTAGCTTGTCCGGATGCCCTATTTCATTCATTACTAGTCTTCTCTATTCTCTTTTACTTGCACTCTCTCATCTTCCATCTTTCTATTTAATTTCTTGTCTTTCATTCTACTTTATTCTATATTCACTCATTGATCCTACTATTGCTTTTCCGTACTCCGCATAGCTTAACTAGTGAAATCTCGTATTCTAATTCCCTATTCCCTGTGGATTCGACTACCCACTCACCAGGGTAAATTTATTACTTCGACAAACCCGTGCACTTGCGGGATACACGCAAGGGGTCGTGTCATTGCGCGAGCAACAGAGTGAAGGGTTGAATTAAATCCTATGCTGGGGCTTAATTTAGACTAGGGTTCTTCCACCTGGACGAAAGGGTTAGAACTATTGATAAGTGCTTGTGTTATAGTAATACAAAGCGTTATTATCTTACAATGAGCATACCTTTTATCATATTTTATCACTAAATGGTGTGCATTTGTGTATTCTTATACATTATAGGTTTGTGGAGCTAATTTGGAAAAGAAAAACGAAGTTAGATCGTGTTCGCCATTGTTGGGAAGGTTTCGGACCAAGCAAGGAACAAGGCACGAGCCTAGACTTGTGAGTGTGTGCCAACCTCCTTTGGAGGGGCACAAAGGCAGTCACATTCACAACAAGTCTAACTCGTGTTACTTAGGAGAACTTTACCAAGAAGGAGACTTGAAGCAATCGGCATGATCTACCATTAATTGTGTGCCCGAATCAATGGCCTCGATGAAGAACAACGGTTTCGGGAGTGTTTCGGCGAGTACTGTAGCAGCAATGTAGATTGTTACTTTAGCAAAACACTGTTCACTTTCTGCCGAAAAATAGGATTTCAGAGAATTCACACGGGCGTGTGGAAATTCCACACGGCCGTGTGAATTAATTTTTCAGCAACCCAGAAACTTCACGCGGGCGTGTTGAAATTCCACACGACCGTGTGAAGTCCCGATAAGTCCAATTTTAAAGCCGTGACTCAACATTATAAAAGCCCAATTTTGGAGACTTTTGAGATATCTTTTTACCTAACTTTCTCCCCAACTTTTGGAGAGGGCGGTTAGGGTTTCGGAGAGGACTTCATGGAGGTTTTGAGCGCATCATCGGCATCATCATCGACGTTCGGCGACCGCACAAGACCACGGCCACACCATGTCTTTAATTTGTGCTTTATTTCATATTTTGATGAACATGTATAGCTGCATGAGGAGCTAAACCCCTCGTGGGTATTCAGACTTGTAAACCCTAGGATTATTATGTTTCTATGACATTGCTATTATGCTTTTCCATTATTGATGAATAAATTCGAGTTTCAATTTTAATTATCTTTTGCAATTGTTTTCCCTTAGCCGTGACACTAGGGTTGAGAATAATCTAGGTTACCCTTTGGAGGTGTGACAACTCATATAGGGTTAGACTACTTAAGATTGAAGAGGGTTGAGAGGATGAGTCGTGAGGTAGCGAAGCGTCCCCTTTCCCATCCGGTGTGATTTCTCCCTACCTCCGTTTTCCTTGATTTCTTAGCGGTCGAGATAGAGTGAAGTGCTAGGTAGATAAACTCCCCTGGGACTTAGTTGCACAAGCAACAGAGTGAAGGGTTGACGTGAATCCTAATCGCTGGGGCTTAATCTAGAATAGGGTTCTTCCACCTGGACCAAAGGGTTAGAACTACACATAGGAATAGGTTTTATCACTAGGAATCCCTAGAGCTTAAAGCAATCCCACGTAGTGTTAGGCTTAGGTAGATATACTCCCCTGGGGCTTAGTTGCGTGAGCGACAGAGTGAAGGGTTGACGTGAATCCTAATGCCGGGATATAGTGTTGGGGGTTACTCACAGTTGACCTTAGATTTGGGACCGTGAGTTTAAAGATATCCTCGACTCAATTAACATCAATAGGAAAGTATAATAGCATAGTCTTACACTAGAAGCATAAGTCCTAGAGGTATCTTGTCCAAATACCATATTTCATCCATTACTAGTCTTTCTCTAATTCACTCCTTCTTGCACTTTCTTGTCTTCCATCTCTCTATTCAATTTCTTGCTTTTTATCATATTTGCTTCCATAATTCACTCATCAATTCTATTATCACTTTTTCGTACACCGCACAACTAGATAGCGAAATCTCGTGTCTTAAATCCCTATCCACTATGGATTCGACTACCCACTCACCAGGGTAATTTTATTACTTCGACAAGCCCGTGCACTTGCAGGATATACGCAAGGGGTCGTGTCAACTATACATAGGAACTGGTTTTATCACTAGGAATCCCTAGAACTTAAAGCAATCTCACGTAGTGTGAGGCTTAGGAAGACGTACTCCTCTAGGGCTTAGTTGAGAGGTCAACGAGAGTCAAGAGCCGTAGTAAAAATCTAATGCTGGGGCATAGTATTGGGGTTAGTTACGGTTGACCTTAGGTTTGGGACCGTGTGGTTAAAGATATCCTCGACTCAATTAACATCAATAAGAAAGTATAATAGCATAGTCTTGCACTAGAAGCATAAGTCCTAGGGGTATCTTGTCTGGGTACCCTATTTCATCCATTGCTAGTCCTTCTCTATTTACTCGTTCTTGCACTCTCTTACCTTCCATCTTTCTATTTAATTTCTTGTTTCTTTATATTGCTTTCATATTCACTCATTAATTCTCTTCACGCCCACCGTACATTACTTAGCTAATTAGTGAAACCTCGTGTCTTAAGTCCCTATTCCCTGTGGATTCGACTACCCACTCACTAGGGTAAATTTATTACTTCGACAAGCCAGTGCACTTGCAGGATACACGCAAGGGGTCGTGTCAATCACGTAGTTGTGCCCAACTTGGCGGCCTTGATGAAGAAAATGAAGTCGGGAGCAATTTCAGCGCGAGTACTGAAGCATTTTACTGTTCACAGCGCCTAGGAAATAAAATTCCAGAAAATCCACACTGGTGTGTGGAAATTCCACACGGCCGTGCATGGCCGATTTCATCCCTATAAATACTGAGATTTGATATTTATTTGAGGATCTTTTTCCTATCTTTCTCCTAACTTTCAGGAAGAGCGCGGCTAAGGTTTGGAGAGGTTTTTGCGAGGCTTTTGGAGTTGTTCAATGGCATCGACATTGAGTTCCTTTGGAGGAGAACTATTTAGGGAGCTTCTGTCAGCATCGATTCGGTGAGGTGTGCCCTAGGTTTGACAAGGGAACTTTTGGAGATTTTCATTGTTGAACATGAATACATACAATGGGGTTATCTTTATGGTTTACATGCATATGATTTTGATTTCATTGTTGATTTTGTATTGCTCCATGGAGATCCGAACACCTAGTGGGTACTTGGACTTGTAAACCCTAAGATGACTTTGTTTCATTGACTTTTATTATGTTTATTTAATTGATAATTTAATTAAGTTTCAATCCTAAATGCTTATTGTGTTGATTTTCCCTTAGATGTAACAATAGGATAGAGAATCCATCTACGTGATCCACTGAAGGTTTGACAATTTCTTTACGGTTAAACTAAGCGAGATTGAAGAAGGTTGAGAAGGTGAGTCAAAAAGTAGCGGAACGTCCCTTTCCCTTTCGATGTTATTTATCATACCTCCATGTTCCAAGAGTTTTTTGTGATCACAATAGAGTGAAGTGCTAAGAGTGTAGTGCTAGATGTGAACGAGGATGTCGATGTACTGCTGATACTTCGGAGGCCATTCTTGCGCACTTCCAAGGCACTCATAGACATGAACGGTGGAGAGCTAACCTTGAGGGTTTGAGATGAAAAGCTCACCTATCGCCTCGCCGAAGCCGTGAGACATTCTCTAGACTTTGATGATACTCTTTATTATCTTGACTCTACTGATGAACTAATCGATGAATATATGCATGAAATGATGAATCCGGACCCATATGAAGGGTGGCCAGACCAAGATATGGAGATTGAAGATGTTCTATCACTTGGTCTAGTGGAAGAAGTGGAGCCGACCCTGGGAATCATGAAGAAGATGATCTAGATGATGAGGAGATCGAGGAGATGCCACAAGAAAAGCCCCAACACAAATGGGGATGAGCATGCAAGGAGTAAGGATGTTTCGCCCTTGTGTGGTAACAATCTCGATAACTCCCCTTCTAAACTACGAAAATTATGTCAAGCATGTTTTTACGTCATAGGGAAGAGGGCAACTTTTATTCATGAACCCACGTGAGGTAAGGTTAGGTACGTCAAGCTAAGTGACGTTAAACAAGCGCTTCTTGGGAGGCAACCCAAGTTTTTACTATTTTTCTAGGAGTTAGTTTAGTAGTAATGTGAATAAGAGTCTTAGTGTTGGTATCTTGATCTTTATACACATGTGCTGTGAATTTCTTGTGGATCTTTAATGTTTTCGTGTGCCTAAATGTTGATTAATGAAGTTTTGGGTCGTTTGAGCATGTTTCCATGGATCTCTGGTCGTGTTTTTATCGTCTATACAGGCTCTAAGTGTTATGAATGTGTTTCTTAAATTTTCTGCAGAGCCTGTAATTTTTCTAAGTCATCCAGAGAAGACACACGGCCGTGTGGAATTTCTACACAAGCGTGTGACACCGTTCAGAACTCAAACAAAAAGGGCACAGGGGCATGTTAATGCCCAGTGATCGACCTCAGAAGGGCACACGGCTGTATGGAAATTCCACACGGCCACGTGAATTCCTAC
This sequence comes from Dioscorea alata, assembly GCA_020875875.1. Taxonomy (NCBI): domain Eukaryota; kingdom Viridiplantae; phylum Streptophyta; class Magnoliopsida; order Dioscoreales; family Dioscoreaceae; genus Dioscorea; species Dioscorea alata. The sequence continues at coordinate 14,162,519 of CM037017.1, read as the reverse complement.
AAAACTTCAACTCTTAATCCCGAGAGTCCACTGGGGCGTGTGTATGCCCCTGTGAGTTCTCCTGTGTTAAGGCACACAGCCGTGTGGAATTCTGCAGAGAATTCACTTCCTTCCCGAGAAAACACAAGGGTGTGTGACTGCCCCTGTGAGAGAGCTTGTGAAAGGCACACGGCCGTGTGGACGTTTCACACAGTCGTGTGGAACACTTAGAGATTTCTCGGGTTGATCCAGAGAGGCCACAGGGGCGTGTGGTTGCCCCTGTGGCCGGCCTTGTGGCTTGGCCAGGTTAGGCACAAGGCCTTGTGGATGTGTGTAGAAGCCTTAGGTTGCCCCTGTGAGGATCCCCTATGAAGGCACACGGCCATGTGGGGGTGTTCAAAGAGCAAACATAAAAGACACAGGGGCATGTGACTGACCTTGTGAACCCTCTCAGTAGAGGCACACTGCCGTGTGGATGCGCAGAAAGCCAAAAGCCGTGGTTTTTCTTATAGTTTCACTTGTGCTTCTTGATCTTAATACTCCATACACTCTTGAAACATCCCTTCCACATCGCCCGACCTTCTCTTAGTGATTTTAGAGCTTCAGGGGTTTCGTTCTGCCATTTCTTCGAACTTTTTACTCTCCATTCATCGGTGAGCCCCCTCTTAACCTTCTTGACAGGAAGCCCGAAAGTGCACAAGTTTGTTGAAGTAATAAAAGTTACCCCGGTGAGAGGATAGTCGAATCCACAGGGAATAGGGAGTTAGAATACGAGATTTCACTATTAAAACTATGCGAAGTACGGAAAAAGTGATCAATTGATTCGAAGAGTGAATTATGGAAACAATTATACTAAAAGATGAGAAATTAAATAGAAAGATGGAAGATGAGAGAGTGCAAGTAATAGAGAATAGAAAGGACTAGTAATGAATGAAATAGGGCATCCGGACAAGCTACCTCTAGGGTATATGCTTCTAGTGCAGGACTATGCTATTATACTTTTCTATTGATGTTTAATCGAGTCGAGGATATCCTAAGACTCACGGTCCCAATCTTAAGGACAACCGTGACGAACCCCAACACTATGCCCCGGTATTAGGATTCACGTCACCCTTCACTCTATCGCTCGCACGACTAAGCCCCAGTGGAGTATATCTACCTAAACCTCACACTACGTGGGATTGCTTTAAGCTCTAGGGATTCCTAATGGTAAAACCTGTTCCTATGTATAGTTCTAACCCTTTGGTCCAGGTGGAAGAACCCTAGTCTAGATTAAGCCCCAATGCATAGGATTCACTTCAACCCTTCACTATGTTACTTGCGTAACTAAGCCCCAGGGGAGTTTATCTGCCTAGCACTTCACTCTATTTTGACTACTATGAAATCAAGGAAATAGAGGTAGGGAGAAACCACGTCGGAGGGGAAAGGGGTACATCGCTACCTCACAACTCTCCCTCTCAACCCTCTTCAATCTTAAGTAGTCTAACCCTAAGGAGTTGTCACACCTCCAAAAGTCAACCTAAATTGATCTCAATCCTAGTATCACATCTAAGAGAAAACATTAACAAGATGAAATTAAGATTGAAACTCAATTTTATTCATCAATAATGGAAAAGCATAATAACAATATCAAAGAAACATAATAACCCTAGAATTTACAAGTTCGAATACCCTTAAGGTGTTTAGCTCCTCATGGAGCTATACATGTTCATCAATGCCAGAAAGAAAGCACAAAATAAGGACATCAATGAAAACCCCCTTGCGTATGGTGTGGCCGTGGTCTTGTGCGGCCGTCGAACGTTGGTGACGATGCCGATGACGCGAACTAAACCTCCACGAAATCCTCTCCGAAACCCTAGCCGCACTCTCCAAGTTGAAGAGAAAGATAGGTCAAAAGATATCCCAAAAGGTCTCCAAAATCGCCTTTTATAATGTTGAATCGCGGCTTTAAAATTTGACTTATCGGGGGCTTTACACGGCCGTGTGGAATTAACACACGGGCGTGTGAAGTTTCTGTCTAATGAAAAATTAATTCACACGACCGTGTGTTAATTCCACACGCCCGTAACTTGCTACAGTATTTTAATTAACAGTACCTTACTACAGTATTTTGCTATAGTACAAGCTACAATGCTGCTACAGTACTCGCCCGAAACGCTCCCGAATCCGTCGTTCTTCATCGAGGCCATTGAATTGGGCACATACTTGTATACATGCTGTAGGCCCGTGGTCTCGAAGGCTACCTGCTTGTCCCATGTGGCCTACAGATATATACATGCTGTATTGAGCCGATCAGTGAGCGGCAGGAGGATAGTAAAGGAGTGTTGAGCCGTTAGGAGCTATTATACTTACACTCCATGGTACAGAGTGAGCCACTTCACTTGGGACACATTCTGGCGGAGTAGTTGCGCTATTAGGGTCAGTACGCCAGAGTTGGTGTTATTTTCTCAGGTCCCTACATCACGAGGCTCATCATTGAGATGGGTCTCCTAGACGGAGTGTGTGGGACCGAGAAGACGATTGTACCGGCTCCTCTTGGCACAGAGACGATGAGGCTTATGGGTATAATCCGCAGATGTGGACCGAGAGTCTATTTCATGATCGTAACCCAGCCAGAGCAGGCCGAGGCAGAGGGAGAGTGACAGGCGGACCGAAAGTGCACGGGTTTGTCGAAGTAATAAAAGTTACCCCGGTGAGAGGGTAGTCGAATCCACAGGGAATAGGGAGTTAGAATACGAAATTTCACAATTAAAACTATGCGAAGTACGGAAAAATGATCAATTGATTCGATGAGTGAATTATGGAAACAATTATACTAAAAGACGAGAAATTAAAAGAAAGATGGAAGATGAGAAAGTGCAAGTAAAAGAGAATAGAAAGGATTTAACAATGAATGAAGCGGGGTATCCGGACAAGCTACCTCTAGGATCTATGCTTCTAGTGCAAGACTATGCTATTATACTCTCCTATTGATGCCAATTGAGTCGAGGAAATCCTCAAACTCACGGTCCCAAACCTAAGGACAACTGTGACTAACCCCAACATTATGCCCCAGTATTAGGATTCTGACACACTCCTTGCGTGTGTATACCGCAAGTGCACGGGTTGTAGAAGTAATAAATTTTACCCTGGTGAGTGGGTAGTCGAATCCACAGGGAATAGGGATTTAAGACACAAGATTTCACTATTTAGCTATGCGGTGTACGAAAAGTGAGATTAGAATCAATGAGTGAGTGTGAAGGCAAATATAAAGAAACAAGAATTAAAAATAGAAAGATGATAGGTGAGAGAGTGCAGACAGGAGTAAACAGAGAAGGACTAGCAATGAATATGAAATAGGGTATCCGGACAAGTTACCTCTACGATCTATGCTTCTAGTGCAAGACTATACTATTATACCTTCCTATTGATGCTAATTGAGTCGAGGAAATCCTTAGACTCACGGTCCCAAACCTAAGGTCAACCGTGACTAACCCCAACATTATGCCCCGGTATTAGGATTCACAACAACCCTTCACTCTATCGCTCGCACGATTAAGTCCCAGGGGAGTACATCTACCTAAACCTCACACTACGTGGGATTGCATTAAGTTCTAGGGATTCCTAGTGATTAAACCTGTTCCTATGTGAAGTTCTAACCCTTTGGTCCAGGAGGAAGAACCCTAGTCTAGATTAAGCCCCAGTGCATAGGATTCACTTCAACCCTTCACTCTGTTACTCGCGTAACTAAGCCCCAGGGGAGTTTATCTACCTAGCACTTCACTCTATCTTGACCGCTAATAAATCAAGGAAACGGAGGTAGGAAGAAATCACACCGGAAGGGAAAGGGGTACATCGCTACCTCACAACTCTCCCTCTCAACCCTCTTCAATCTTGAATAGTCTAATCCTATAGGAGTTTATCACACCTCCAAAGGAAAACCTAGATTGCTCTCAACCCTAGTGTCACATCTAAGGGAAAACAATAGCAAAATAAAATCAAGATTGAAACTCAATTCTTATTCATCAATAATGGAAAAGCATAATAACAATGTCAAAGAAACATAATAACCCTAGAATTTACAAGTCCGAATACCCACAAGGGGTTTAGCTCCTCATGGAGCTATACATGTTCATCAATGTATGAAATAAAACACAAAGTAAAGACATAGATGAAAACCCCCTTGCGTATGGTGTAGCCGTGGTCTTGTGCGGCCGCAGGACGTCGGTTACAATGCCGATAACGCGCTCTAAACCTCCACGAAGTCCTCTCCAAAACCCTAGCCACACTCCCAGAAGTTGGGGAGAAGAACAGGTCAAAAGATATCTCAAAAAGTCTCCAAATCGGGCTTTTATAATGTGGAGTCACGGCTTTAAATTTGCTGAAAACGGGATTTCACACGGCCGTGTGGAATTTCCACGCGCCCGTGTGAAGTTTCTGGGATTCTGATTTTCGGCCGACTGTGAACAGTAACTTGCTGCAGTGTTTTTACTGCAGTAATTTGCTACAGTACTTGCGCCGAAACATTCCCGAATTCGTCGTTCTTCATCGAGGCCGTTGAATTGGGCACACAATCAACAGTAGATCGTGCCGATTGCTTCGAATCGTCTAATTGGTGAAGTTCTCATTGTTGGCATGAGTTAGACTTATTGTGAATGTGACTGCCTTTGTGCCCCTCCAAAGGAGGTTGGCACACACTCACAAGTCTATGCTCACGCCTTGCTCCTTGCTTGGTCAGAAAATCTTCCCAACAATGCCGAGCACGACCTCACTTCGTTCCTTTCCTTCATTTTATCTTCACAACCCTACAATGCACAAAAATAACAATTGCACACTTTTTAGTGATAAAATCTGATTAAATTAATGCTCATTGCAAGATAATAACACTTCGCATTACTATAACATGAGCACTTATCGAATCCCCCCACACTTAAGCTTTTGCTTGTCCTCAAGCAAAAATAGAACGTGAAAGTACTTGGGAAGAACAATTGAAAGTGCTCGGCCTTAGGTTCACCAAAAGTATGCAAAAGAAGCATTCTACAAGTAAGGGGAAATCAAAACATTGCATAAGGTTACCATTGTTCTAGCTAAAAACTCGAATCAAAAAGGATGAAAACTCGAAAATGTGCTAGTGTGTGCAATCTCACTCGAGAGAACCAACGAGTAGTCCTCAAACTTTGGTTAGAAAGGACTTATTTATATACAAAAACAAAAATAGGGAAGGAAGTAGTAGCTTCACACATCCTTGAAGGTAGCCCTCTCCTAGGCGGCCGCCAAAGGTGGCTTTCACACTTTCGAGGAGGTAGCTCTTTCTACCAGGGTAGTAGCTTTCACGCATCCCATGAGGTAACTCTTTCTCTCATTAGGGCATAACTTGTATCCGACTTATGAGAGTAGCTACATACTTCATAGGCGGTAGCTCTTTCCACCCCAAATGCATTATTAACTCAAAGCTAATATTTACAAACTCATATACTTTTTTTTTCTTTTCTCTTTTCCATTTTTTTTTTTTTTTTGCATTTTCCAAAGTAAAACTAAGAACGACGATAAACTTGTCCTTAACAACTTCAAGATTGAGTTTCCAAAATATTCCAAGAGTAAGTTGTGCAATATGAGAATATCGAGCAAAAAATCCCTAAAATTCAAGTAGAAACTAGAGCATGATAGGACACAATGTTAAAAATTCTCCTAAACTATAAGAATACAACCGTTGCAACTAAGGTGAACCGCCATAGGCTACATGAGCATAAGCAATTGAACGCACAAGTAAAGGTGTGCGCAATGTGAACTCCCCCCCCCCCCCTCCCCCCACACACACACTTAAGATGTACATTGTCCCCAATGTACGCATGCAAGCACAATTAAAAATTAAGAATTGTAAAATAATTAGTGTGGAAGTAGGCAATTGAAACATTACTCCCCTGAACTCCAAGTGCTGCATTTGATGGAGCTAGGTGCATTGAGAATTGAGTCTCAATGGGTTGTGAAGCACACACGGTCCCATGACCGTGTTTATGACTATTCCTTAGATTCCTTTCATCCAAGACCATCTGCGCACACATACACAAGGGTTCAGTATAGCTCAATAAAAACTCGAGTATATAAAATATGAAAATGAAATACAACTCGAGATAAAAGAAAAGCTAAATAAAAGATAAACTCAGAAGGAGAGTCCTTTCTGAGTAATACTAGTCCAAAATAAAATAGAAAATACAAGAATGAAAATCAAATAAAAATAAAATCTAAGACGCCTCAGCGTCAGTATCCTGAATAGAAGCCTCTGGTGCTGCTGAAGGCTCTGTCGGTGATGGTGGATCTGCTGCTACTGGTGCTGGTGATGCTGGTAGTGGAGGAGTGGAAGCTCGGGGTCGGACCACGAATGGTGAAGTCATGGCTCGCTCGAGTAACTGCTGTATGCTGTATAATCGAGCCATGACCTCTATGTGCTGCGCTACCTGTGTGGCCCTGACCTCAGCCACCTCTGTCTGTAGCACCCCCACTGCGCTCTCGAGGCGCTCCAGTCGATCCTGGCCTCGGGAAGGCGAGAAGATACGCATCGGAGGTGGCTCCGGCGCGGTGGGTGGTACCTCGGTCTCTGTGTCCGCTAGGGGTGGCTCTAATGCTGCATGTGACCCCTCGGCCTGATCTGTACGAGGAATGATCAAAGTGTAAACTCCTGGTCCTGATCTGCGGACCATCCCCATCATCCTCAGGGTCTCCATGCCTAACGGAGCCAGTGTAGAAGTCCTCTCAGCGCCACGTACTCCGTCTCGAAGTCCTAACCCCATAATCAGTAGCGTGATATACGGGCCTGAGAAGATCACTCCCACCCTAGGGTACTGGCCCTGATGGCGGATGTACTCTGCTACAATATGCCCCAGGTGGAGTGGCTCTCCCTCTACCATCGAATATAGGTACAGGAACTCCTGACGGCTCAGAACCCCCGTACTGTCTCCCCTGCTGCTCACTGATCGGCTAAGAATAGCATGGAGGTACCTGTACGAGGCCCTGGTCAAATATGTGGCCTTGGACACTCCTCGCTCGTACTGTCCCTGGCCACATAACCTACTGTACGCACGCTGCGGGGTCAAAGTACCCGGGTAGTCTGTGGGTAGCAATGCGTACTCCTCTATCTCGGTGTGTGCCTGATCATACAGTCCCATCCGTACTGAAAACTCGGTCATGCTCAAAGCGAAGTGTTGACCGAGGGCCTGGAACTGAATGGTATCAACATCGGTGAAACTGTCGTACCCCCAGTCAAACTCGAATGAGGAGAGCACTTCCAGCGTAAGTGATCTGATCGCTGGCCCTCGAATGGAAAGGAGTCTGCTCCAGTTCCCCACTGAGAGGAGCTCCTCGACCTCACCTACCATCTCTGCTCCCCCCTGAATATCCCGTAGAATGCTCAAATCGGGGAAACAGCTCTGTCCAAAGCGGAGGTCTGATAATTGCTTGAACCGTTCCCGATGCTCAGGTGATGGGAAATCTACCTCTTCGAGAGGTGGGGTAGGCTCACGCTGACGCTTCCCAGCCGACTTCTTAGACCTAGAAGCCATATCTGCAAAGTTGCAAAAGAAAATTTTCAAAGATCAGTTCAAAAACTCACTCTGCAGAAATCCACACGGCCGTGTGTTAATTCCACACGGCCGTGTGAAGCTTCTGGCGGACAGAACATCACGGCCGTGGGCTAAAAATCCAAAATTTACACTTCAATTCATTCTAATTCTAATCTAAACATGTTCGCATAAGTATAACTCATTCAAAACAAGCGAAATAAACAAAAAGAATGAATTAAATCAAGGATTGACGAAGAAAAAGGGGTTGGAGTTCTTACCGACGGTGTGGACGAATACAATTGAGAAATCGGCCGGAAAACTCCAATAAAATCCTCCAAAAAGCTCAGAGACAGTCGGGGAAGTAGTAGAGAGGGTAGGAGAAGAGTTTAGAATAAAAATGTCAAGAGGCACGAGTGAAAAACAAAAAAAAATCGCGCGGCTTTTGAAGTTCTGGGATTTCACACGGCCGTGTGACAATGCCACACGGCCGTGTGCCTCTAAATTAGGGTTCACAGGGGCCGACACACACCCCTGTGTGCATTCTGTTCACTCTCTGGGCTACCCCACACGGCCGTGTGCCTACACAGGAAGATCCACAGGGGCCGATACACGTCCCTGTGGATTCACGGGAAAATACATCAAGTCTCTGAAAACTTCCACACGGCTGTATGTTAATTCCACACGGCCGTGTGCCCAACCTGGCCAAGAACAAGGCTGGCCACAGGGGCACATCACACGCCCTTGTGACCTCTCTGGCTTGCCCGAGAAATACCAAGTGTTTCACACGGCCGTGTGAATAATCCACACGGCCGTGTGCCTTTCACAAGCTCATCCACAGGGGCACCCACACGCCCCTGTGTATTGTTGGAAAGATGGGGTTATCTCTGCAGAGTTTCACACGGGCTTGTGAATAATCTACACGCCCGTGTGCCTTGGCACAGTGGCTCTCACAGGAGTACCCACACGCCCCTGTGGACTCTCTGGAAAAGAGTTTAAGTTCTGCGAATTTCCACACGGCCGTGTGTTAATTCCACACGGCCGTGTGCCCCTTCTGAAGTTTTTCACAGGGGCAAGGTCACGCCCCTGTGCCCTGACTGGTTGAGCTCTGATTTGGTAACACACGGCCGTGCGTTAATTCCACACGGCCGTGTGTTTTCTCTGGTTCACTTAGAAAAATTCACAAACTCTTCCAAAAATTTCAGAAACTCTTTTAAAACACTTAGAGCCTGTACAAATCATAAAAACACGACCAAAGACCATAGAAAACACACTCAACCGACTCAAACTTTGTCAATTATCATTAAGGCACACGAAAATATCAATAATCCACAATCAAAATCGCAGCACATGCATTAAAACTTCAAGACACCAAAACTAAGATCCTTATTCAATCTAACTAAACTAGCTCCTAGGAAAACTTTAAAACCTTGGGTTGCCTCCCAAGAAGCGCTTGTTTAACGTCACTTAGCTTGACGTACCTGATCTTACCTTACGGAGGTTCATGAATAGAAGTTGCCCTTTTTTCTACAACCTGAAAGCATGCATTACATAATCTTTGTATAGTAGAGGGAGACTTGTCGAGTTTGTTACCACAGACGGGTGAAACACCCTTACTCCGTGAATGTTCATCCCCTTTCTTGTTGGGGTTCTTCTTATGGCGTCTTCTCGACCTCTTCAACCTCCGAAGCATCTTCTTCATACGTTCCTTCTCCATCTTGACGTCTGTCTGAACTGGACCAAGCATAAGTACTTCTTCTTCTTCGATCTCCACATCTTGGTCCGGCCATCCTTCATATGGATCCGGGTTTAACATTTCCTGCACATATTCATCAATACACTCATCAGTAGCATCAAGATAATATAGAGTGTCAACAAAATCAAGAGAATGCCTCATGGCTTCGGCGAGGCGATAGGTGAGCTTATCATCTCCGACTCTAAGTGTGAGCTCTCCACCGTCCATGTCTATCAAAGCCTTGGAAGTGCGCAAGAAAGGCCTCCCAAGAATCAACGGTACTTCGACATCCTCATCCACATCAAGCACGACAAAGTCCACCGGAAAGATGTACTTGTCCACTTTTACCAAGACATCTTCCACAATTCCCCTCGGATGCCTCACCGATCGATCCGCAAGTTGAAGTGTCATCCGAGTGGGTCTAGGCTCGCCCAAGCCTAGCTTTTGGAAGAAGGTATAGGGCATGACATTGATGCTTGCCCCCGAATCGGCCAATGCCATCTCCTCACCCAGATTTCCAATGTTGCAAGGTATGATAAAACTCCCGGGATCTTTTCTCTTACTCGGCATGTTCTTTTGCAAGACGTCCGAGCAATTTGCATCAAGTACTACAGCTGCACTCTCCTCCAACTTCCTCTTATTGGTTAAGAGGTCCTTTAGGAACTTCGCGTACTTGGGCATTTGGGCTAATGCTTCCGCGAATGGTATGTTAATGTGCAATTGCTTGAGGATACCCAGAAATTTCTTGTATTGTTCGTTGTCTTGGTCATTCTTCAACCTCGAAGGGTAGGGGATCCTTGGTTTGTAGGGGGGTGGTGCCATCTCCTTCTCTTTTGGAGCTTCTCTCCCTACTTCTTCTACTCCGGTTGCTTCATTTGTCTTCTCTAGAGGGAGAGTTCTCTTGACCTCTTTCCCACTCCTCAAGGTAATTGCCTTAAGTTGTTCCCTTGGGTTAGTCTCCGTATTGCTAGGCAAACTACCTTGAGGCCTTTCCGTCAATGTCTTCACAATTTGCCCTACTTGATTTTCCATATTATGTAGGGAGGCGGTGTGATTGCGAAGAGTAGCCTCCACTGACTGAAATCTAGCATCCGATGAAGAAACGAACCGTGTGAGCGCTCTCTCAAGATCGGTCATCTTTTCTTCTAGCCCGGTCACTCGGCTTTCTAAATTCGGAGCTTGTTGGCTTTGAAATCCCGGTGGTGCACTATTTTTCTGTTGTGACTGTCCTTGATTGCTCCAAGAAAAATTCGGATGGTTCTTCCACCCCGGATTATATGTTCCACTGTACGGGTTGCCTTGGCCTTGTCCTCTATATGAATTTCCAACAAAATCGGCCTGCTCTACTGCATTAGTGCCTCCAATAGCAATAGGACAATCGCTTGAAGCATGTCCTCCCCCGCAACCGTTACAAGTAGTGATGGCCACAACTCTTGGCGAAGCTAGAGCATCTAGCTTCTTACTCAACGATTCTACTTGTGCCGCCAACGATGTAACCGCATCAACCTCATGAATTCCGGCAACCTTTTTCCTATCCCTTGAGTTCCATTGATAGCTATTCATAGCCATCTCCTCTACAAGGTGCCGAGCTTCACCGGGAGTCTTGCTTCCTAGAGTTCCTCCGGCCGCCGCATCTAGGAGTTGTTTGGTACTCGGATTCAACCCGTTATAGAAGGTGTGAATGATCATCCACTCGGGGAATCCATGTTGCGGGCACTTACGAAGACGCTCCTTGAACCTATCCCATGTCAAGAGACTCCAATTCCATCTGCACAAAGGATGATATCTCATTCCGGAGCCTTGCTGACTTTCCCGGCGGAAAGTATCTAGCCAAGAATGCCTCGGCCATCTTCTCCCACGTAGTAATGGAGGCTCTCGGTAATGAGTGAAGCCAATGTCTTGCTTTTCCCTTCAATGAAAATGGGAAGGCTCTCAAACGAATCGCGTCGTCCGTCACTCCATTAATCTTCAACATGTCGCACACTTCAAGGAAATTCTCTATATGACTGTTGGGATCTTCATCGGCCAACCCATTGAATTGTGCGGACTGTTGCAACATCTGAATGAACGACAGCTTCAACTCAAAGTTGTTTGCCGTAATTGGGGGCCTCACAATGCTCGATTGGGTCCTCATTACTGCAGGTCTAGCATAGTCGGACAATGTCCTCTGCTGTTCGTTCTGTTCTGTCATTGCTTCTGACCCTTCTGTTTCAATATCGGCTTGATTCGAAGCTTCTTGCACGGGTTCTTTTCCCTTGCGATGTGCTCTTTTCCCAATGTCCGGGTCTCCTTCAACAAGAATCGAAAGGTTCCCACGGGTCATAACCTGAAACCAAAGCAAAGGAAAGAAAAGTAAGAACAATGATAGATAAAGAAAATATGGAATAGAAAGTGAAGTGAATAGCTAAAATAGTGAAAAACAAATATCTAAAACGCCTATTCCCCGGCAACGGCGCCAAAAACTTAACACACCCCTTGCGAGTGTACCCCGCAAGTGCACGGGTTGTCGAACTAATAAATTTTACCCTGGTGAGTGGGTAGTCGAATCCACAGGGAATAGGGATTTAAGACACAAGATTTCACTATTTAGCTATGCGGTGTACGAAAAGTGAGATTAGAATCAATGAGTGAGTGTGAAGGCAAATATAAAGAAACAAGAATTAATAATAGAAAGATGATAGGTGAGAGAGTGCAGACAGGAGTAAACAGAGAAGGACTAGCAATGAATATGAAATAGGGTATCCGGACAAGTTAACTCTACGATCTATGCTTCTAGTGCAAGACTATGCTATTATACCTTCCTATTGATGCTAATTGAGTCGAGGAAATCCTTAGACTCACGGTCCCAAACCTAAGGTCAACCGTGACTAACCCCAACATTATGCCCCGGTATTAGGATTCACAACAACCCTTCACTCTATCGCTCGCACGATTAAGTCCCAGGGGAGTACATCTACCTAAACCTCACACTACGTGGGATTGCATTAAGTTCTAGGGATTCCTAGTGATTAAACCTGTTCCTATGTGTAGTTCTAACCCTTTGGTCCAGGAGGAAGAACCCTAGTCTAGATTAAGCCCCAGTGCATAGGATTCACTTCAACCCTTCACTCTATTACTCGCGTAACTAAGCCCCAGGGGAGTTTATCTACATAGCACTTCACTCTATCTTGACCGCTAATAAATCAAGAAAACGGAGGTAGGGAGAAATCACACCGGAAAGGAAAGGGGTACATCGCTACCTCACAACTCTCCCTCTCAACCCTCTTCAATCTTGAATAGTCTAATCCTATAGGAGTTATCACACCTCCAAAGGAAAACCTAGATTGCTCTCTACCCTAGTGTCACATCTAAGGGAAAACAATAGCAAAATAAAATTAAGATTGAAACTCAATTCTTATTCATCAATAATGGAAAAGCATAATAACAATGTCAAAGAAACATGATAACCCTAGAATTTACAAGTCCGAATACCACAAGGGGTTTAGCTCCTCATGGAGCTATACATGTTCATCAATGTACGAAATAAAACACACAGTAAAGACATAGATGAAAACCCCCTTGCGTATGGTGTGGTCGTGGTCTTGTATGGCCGCCAGACGTCGGTGACGATGCCGATGATGCACTCTAAACCTCCACGAAGTCCTCTCCAAAACCTTAGCCGCACTGCTAGAAATTGGGGAGAAGAATAGGTCAAAAGATCTCTCAAAAAGTCTCCAAATCAGGCTTTTATAATGTGGAGTCGCGGCTTTAAATTTGCTGAAAACGGGATTTCACACGGCCGTGTGGAATTTCCACACGCCCATGTGAAGTTTCTGGAATTCTGATTTTCGGCCGACTGTGAACAGTAACTTGCTACATTGTTTTGTTGCAGTAATTCGCTACAGTACCTGTACCGAAACACTCCCGGATTCGTCGTTCTTCATCGAGGCCGTTGAATTAGGCACACAATCAATGGTAGATCGTGCCGATTGCTTCGAATAGCCTAATTGGTGAAGTTCTCATTGTTGGCATGAGTTAGACTTATTGTGAATGTGACTGCCTTTGTGCCCCTCCAAAGGAGGTTGGCATACACTCACAAGTCTATGCTCACGCCTTGCTCCTTGCTTGGTCCGAAAATCTTCCCAATAATGCCAAACACGACCTAACTTCGTTCCTTTCCTTTATTTTATCGTCACAACCCTACAATGCACAAAAGTAAACAATTGCACACTTTTTAGTGATAAAATCTGATTAAATTAATGCTCATTGGAAGATAATAACACTTCGCATTACTATAACACGAGCACTTATCAGATTCACATCGACCCTTCACTCTATCGCTTGCACGATTAAGCCCCAGGGGAGTACATCTACCTAAACCTCACACTACGTGGAATTGCATTAAGTTCTAGAGACTCCAAGTGATAAAACCTGTTCCTATGTGTAGTTCTAACCCTTTGGTCCAGGAGGAAGAACTCTAGTCTCGATTAAGCCCCAGTGCATAGGATTCACTTCAACCCTTCACTCTGTTACTCGCGTAACCAAGCCCCAGGGGAGTATATCTACCTAGCACTTCGCTCTATTTCGACCGCTAATAAATCAAGGAAATGGAGGTAGGAAGAAATCACACCGGAGGGGAAAGGGGTACATCGCTACCTCATAACTCTCCCTCTCAACCCTCTTCAATCTTAAAGAGTCTAATCCTATAAGAGTTGTCACACCTTCCAAGGAAAACCTAGATTGTTCTCAACCCTAGTGTCACATCTAAGGGAAAACAATAGCAAGATAAAATCAAGATTGAAACTCAATTCTTATTCATCAATAATGGAAAAGCATAATAACAATATCAAAGAAACATAATAACCCTAGAGTTTACAAGTCCGAATACGCACAAGGGGTTTAGCTCCTCATGAAGCTATACATGTTCATCAAAGTGTATAAGAAAGCACAAAATAAAGACATCGATGAAAACCCCCTTGCGTATGGTGTGGCCGTGGTCTTGTGCAGTCGCCAGACGTCAGTGACGATGCCGAAGACGCGCTCTAAACCTCCACGAAGTCCTCTCCAAAACCCTAGCCGCACTCCCCAAGTTCGAGAGAAAGATAGGTCAAAAGATGCTTTAAAAAGTCTCCAAATCCGGCTTTTATAATGTTGAGTCGCGGCTTTAAAATTGCTGAAATCGGGATTTCACACGGCCGTGTGAAATTTCCACACGCCCGTGTGAAATTTCTGGATTGCTGAATTTCGGCAGACAGTGAACAGTAACTTGCTACATTGTTTTACTACAGTAACTGTGCCGAAACGCTCCCGAATTCGTCGTTCTTCATCGAGGCCGTTGAATTGGGCACACAATCAACAGTAGATCGTGCCGATTGCTTCGAGTCTCCTAATTGGTGAAGTCTTCATTGTTAGCATGAGCTAGACTTGTTATGAATGTGACTGCCTTTGTGCCCCTCCAAAGGAGGTTGGCACACACTCACAAGTCTATGCTCGTGCCTCGTTCCTTGCTTAGTCCGAAAATCTTCCCAACAATAGCAAACACGATCTAACTTCATTCATTTCCTTCATTTTATCTTCACAACCGTACAATGCACAAAAGTAAACAATTGCACACTTTTTAGTGATGAAATCTGATTAAATCAATGCTCATTGCAAGATAATAACACTTCACATTACTATAACACGAGCACTTATCAGAGAGCAGGCTGAGGGTTCACAGCCAGCATTAGAGCCATCTCAAGCACAGGTACCATCCACAGCACCGGAGTCACCTCTAGTGCGCATATTTTTGCTTCCCAAGGACAGGACAGACTAGAGCGCCTTGAGAGTGCTGTGGGGGTGCTACAGACAGAGATGGTCGAGATCAGGGCTACACAGGCTACTCGCCATTTAGAGACGATGGCACAGTTCGACACTATTCGGCAGTTACTCGAGCGAGCTGTGTCATTACCTTTTGTAGTTTAGCCCCGAGCCTCCCCTGTGCCACCCTCACTAGCAGCATCACCACCAGTTGATCCACCAGCAGAGCCATCAATGCCAGCAGCACCAACTTCCACCGATCAGGACACCGACGCTGAGGCGTCATAGTTTCCTTTATTTTTCTGTTATTTTGTACTTTTATTTTTTACGTTTGGACTTGTAGTACTCAGAAAGGATCTTCCTTTTGAGTTTATTTTCTGTTGCTTTTATCTTTTCTCGAGTTGTATTTCATTGCTTCTATCTTTATATACTCGAGTTATTTTGATTTTTCTTGAGCTACACTGAACCCCTTGTATATATGTGCAGATGGTCTTGAATGTTTGGAATTTGAGGAATAGTCATAGGCACGGTCATGGGACCGTGAGTGCTTGACAGGGGCCCAAAAGTGCACGGGTTGTCGAAGTAATAAAATACCACGGTGAGTGGGTAGTCGAATCCACAGGGAATAGGTACTTAAGATACAAGATTTCACTATTTAGCTATCTCATTGTGTGGAAAGAAATTGGTGAGTAAGTGCTAAAATAATCGGTAAAATCAAGAATTAAAAGAGAAGTGTGAAAGACGAGAGAGTGCAAGTAAGAGTAAAAGAGTAGGACTAGCAATGGGAAAAGATGGGTATCCGGACAAGCTACCCCTAGAACTTATGCTTCTAGTGCAAGACAATGCTATTATACCTTCCTATTGATGTTAATTGAGTCGAGGAAATCCTTAAATACACGGTCCCAAACCTAAGGTCAACCATGACTAATCCCAACACTATGTTCCGGTCATTAGGTTTCACCACCACCCTTGACTCTCGTTGACCTGTCAACTAAGCCCTAGGGGAGTCTATCTACCTTAAGTTCTAGGGACTCCTAGTGATTAACCCTGTTCCTATGTATAGTTCTAACCCTTTGGTCCAGGTGAGAGAACCCTAGTCTAAATTAAGTCCCGGTGCTAAGATTCACTTCAACCCTATACTTTGGTATTTGCGCAAAAAAGCCCTAGGGGAGTTTATCGCCCAACACCTAACTCTATCTCGACCGCAAATAAATCATGGAACATGGAGGTAGGGAGAATCACATCGGAGGGGAAAGGGGACGTTCCGCTACCTCACGAATCACCCTCTCAACCCTCTTCAACCCTAAATAGTCTAATCCTATAGGAGTTGTCACACCTCCAAAGGATAACCTAGATTGTTCTCAACCCTAGTGTCACGGCTAAGGAAAAACAATAATAAAAGAAAAGAATTTAAGATTGAAACTCAACTTTATTCATCAATTATGGAAAAGCATAATAGCAATGTCAAAGAAACATAATACTCCTAGGGTTTACAAGTCCGAATACCCACAAGGGGTTTAGCTCCTCATGGAGCTATACAAATCCATGAAAATAATAATAAGAACACAATTTGAATGCATAGATGAAAACCTCTTTGTGTGCGATGTGGCCGTGGTCTTGTGCCGCCGTCAGACGTTGATGTCGATGCCGATGACGCGCTTCAAACCTTCACGAAGTCCTCTCCAAACCCTAGCCGCGTCTCTCCAGAATTAGGGCAAAGAAGAGCCAAAAAGATCCCTCAAAACAGTCTCCAAAATGGGCTTTTATAATGTTGTGGCGCGGCTTTAAAATTGAACTTATCGAGATTTCACACGGCCGTGTGGAATTTCCACACGCCCGTGTGGACTCTCTGGTTTTCTGAAATTCGGCCCAAAATGAACAGTAACTTACCGAAACACAATCTAACTTCGTTCCTTTTCTCCAATTTATCTTCACAACCCTACAATGCACAAAAGTAAACAAATGCACACTTTTTAGTGATAAAATTTGATTAAATCAATGCTCACTGCAAGATAATAATGCTTCGTATTACTATAACACAAGCACTTATCAGTGCTCCACAACCCATTAAGACTCAACTCTCAGTGAACATAGCTCCATTGAACGCTACACTTTGAGCTTAGGGGAGTATTGTTTCAATTGCCTACTCCCACATATTTTGCTTGAATTGTTATACTTTTTATTGTGCTTGCGTGCGTACATTAGGGACAATGTACATCTTAAGTGTGGAGGGAGTTCACATTGCACACACCTTCACTTAGGCGTTTGATTGCTATGCTCATGTAGCCAGTGGCGGTTCACCTTAGTTGCAACGGTTGTATTCATAGAGTCTAGGAGAATTTTTAACATCATATCTCATCATGCTCTAGTTTTTACTTGAATTTTAGGGAAGTTTTGCTCGATTATCTCATATTGCACTACTCACTCTTGAAACCTTTTGGAAACTCAAGCTTGATATTTTAAGGACTAGTTTATCATCATTTTAGTTGAGTTTTTAGTCTTGTTTTGATATGAAAAAAAAACTCGTGAGCTTGTAAATATTTGTTTAGTTTTATTTGTGCATTTGGGGTGGAAAGAGCTACCACCTATGAAGTATGTAGCTACTCTCATAATTCATATACAAGTTATGTCCTAATGGAAGAAAGAGCTATCTCATGGGATGCGTGAAAGCTACTACCCCGGTAGAAAGAGCTACCTCCTCAAAAGTGTGAAAGCCACTTTTGGCGACCGCCTAGGAAAGGGCTACCTTAGAGGTTGTGTGAAGCTACTATCGCCCTACTTGTGTATATAAATAAGTCCTTCTAACAAGAGTTTAAGGAGTATTTTTTTGGGCTAAATTGAGTGAGTTCACACACACATACACATTTTCGAGTTGTTGTCCTTTTTTATTCAATTTTTAGCTAGAGCAATGACACCTTTATGCAATGTTTTGATTTCCCCTTACTTGTAGAATGCTTCTTTTGCATATTTTTGGTGAATCTAAGGCCGAGCACTTTCAATTGTTCTTCCCAAGTACTTTAATGTTTTATTTTTGCTTGAGGACAAGCAAAAGCTTAAGTGTGGGGGAGTTTGATAAGTGCTCGCGTTAAAGTAATACGAAGTATTATTTTCTTACATTAAGCATTACTTTTCTCAGATTTTATCATTAATTATTGTGCATTTGTGTTATTTTGTGCAAATAGGTTGTGGAGTAAAGTTAGAGAAGAAAAGAGCAAAATAAGGTCATGTTCGTCGTTATTGAGGAGTTCTTGGACCGAGCAAGGAACAAGACACTAGTCTAGACTTATGGGTGTGTGCCAACCTCCATTGGAGGGGCACAAAGGCAGTCACACTCATGAAAGTCTAGCCCGTGTAGCACTGAAGAACTTCATCAATAAGGAAGAACGAAGCAATCGACATGATCTACCGTTGGTTGTGTGCCAATTCAACGACCTCGATGAAGAACATGAAATCGGGAACATTTTATGCGTGAGTACTGTAGTAATTACTGTATGAGTTTACTGTTCACTACGCACCAGAAAATCAATTCCAGAAAATCCACACGACCGTGTGGATGCCCCATTTCAGCGTTTAAATAGCCCGACTCAAATTTTCTAAGGGACTTTTGGACCCATCTTTTCCCCAATTTCTTGAGAGCTCGCGGCTAGGGTTTGGAGAGGATTTTGTGGAGGTTTGGAGCGAGTCTTCGGCATCAACACCAACATCCGTTGGAAGATAGCTATTGGGGGAGCTTTCATCGGCACCGATCCGGCGAGGTGTGCCCTAGGCTTTACAAGGGACTTGGTGGAGAGGACGGAGCGGCCTCACAAGACCATCGCCATGCATCACAGGAGGTTTCATCTATGTTTATTATTCTTGTCGATTCATATACATTGATGATTTTGTATAGTTCCACGGAGAGCTAAACCCCTTGTGGGTATTCAGACTTGTAAATCCTAGGATGGCATTGTTTCTATGACTTTTATTATGCTTTCTTAATTGATGCTTTAATTGAGTTTCAATCTTGCATGTTAATTGTAATTAATTTTTCCTTAGCTGTGACACTAAGGTTGAGAATCATCTAGGTTATCCTTTGAAGGTGTGACAACTTCTATAAGATTAGACTACCCGAGATTAGAGAGGGTCGATAGGATAAGTTGTGAGGTAGCGAAACGTCCCCTTTCCCCTCCGGTGTGATTTTCCTTACCTTCGTGTTCCACGAGTTCTTAGCGGTCAAAGTAGAGTGAAGTGCTAGGAAATGAACTCTCCTGGGGCTTAGTTGCGAAAGCAACAGAGTGAAGGATTGTAGCAAATCCTAGTGCTGGGGCTTAACTGAGACTAGGCTTCTTTCGCCTGGACCAAAGGGTTAAAACTATACTTAGGGACAGGGTCTGTCACTTGGAATTCCTAGAACGTAAAGCAGTTCCACGTAGTGTGAGGTTTTGAATGATGGACTCACCTGGGGCTTAGTTGAGAGATCAACAGAGTGAAAGGTTCTAGTGAAGCCTAATGCCGGAGCATAGTATTGGAACTAGTCACGGTTGACCTTAGGTTTGGGACGGTGTGCTTAAGGATTTCTACGACTCATTAAACATCAATAACGGAGTATAATACATAGTCTTGCACTAGAACATTAGTCCTAGGATAAGCTTGTCGGGTACCCCATTTTATATTGATTGTTCCTCTCTTTACTCTTTGCTTGCATTCTCTTATCTTCCATATTTCTCTTTCACTTTCTTGCACAAACATTGATTCTTCTCACCATCATTGTATTTTCGCATTAGCTAACTAGCAAATTCTCTTGTCTTGAATTACTACACCCTGTGGATTCGACTACCCTCTCACTGAGGTACTTTATTACGTCGACAACCCGTGCACTTTCTGGCCCCTGCCAAGTAAATTTGCTACAGTAAACTGCTACAGTGCTCGCACCCAAGTTGTTTCCCACTTTATGTTCTTAATCGAGGCCGTTAAGTTAGGCACACAACTAACGGTAGATCATGCCATTTCTTCGTTTCTCTTTATTGACAAAGTTCTTCAATGTGACATGGGCTAGACTTTATGAGTGTGACTGCCTTTGTGCCCCTCCAAATCATAGAACAATTTGAGCGCATTGGAGGTTGGCACACACCCACAAGCCTAGAACCCGTGCCTTGATTCTCGCTTGGTCCAAGAAACTTCTCAACAAACACGGACATAACCTAATTTTGCTTTTTTTTTCCTCTAACTCTTTTCCACAACCCTACATGCACAAAAGAATAAAAATGCACACTAATCAATGATAAAATCTAAGAAAAGTAATGCTCAATTTAATAAAATAATACTTCGTATTACTTAAACACGAGCACTTATCACCAATACTGCTCTTCCTGAGCCTTTAATCAGGTTTGATGATCCTGCTATTGTGACTATGCATGCCTTTTTCATTGATAGGGAGATAAAATATATTTTCTTGTCAAAATTGTATGTGTTGTCCTGCAATCAATAATGCACTCATCATCAGCCATATTTTCTATCAAAACAATAAAAAAAAATATAACTTTAACATAATATATATATAAAGGTACATTACAAATTTAATCCATTAGAAAATCAGATACATCTAAAAATGTATTTTGGGTTATATCGTTTGTAGAATTATTCTCAATATTATTAACCATGGGGTTGTCAGCAAAATATGTGTCAAAATCTTTACCCTTCTTATTTTTAAGTGAGTTTTGGTAAAGATGGACAAAGTGCTTAGGAGTACTGCGGATTCTAGACCAATGACCTTCAATTCCACAACGATGGCATGTATCCCTTTTTGTCTCTGAGCCCATGTTGTGGCTTTATTGTTTTTGTTGATGTACTTCAATTTTGTTATGGCGTGGTCCGATATAATTTCGGCCCCCATCACGATCACGTTGTTCTCGACCGCCACAATATCCTCGTCCACCATGGTTTTCATAACCATTACCGCGGCCACGCCATTTTCTTTGCCCATAATTAATTTCAGGCAGTGATGCTGCTCCAGATGGTCGAGCTTGATGATTTATTGTCAACAATTCATTGTTTTGCTCCACCACAAGGAGGCAAGAAATTAGTTTAGAGAATTTGGTAAAATTCTTTTCTCTATATTGTGGTTGCAATATAACATCTCGAGTATAGAATGTTGTAAATGTTTTCTCAAGCATCATTTGTTTTGTTACTGTCTCTCCACAGAGACATAGCATTAAGACTATTTTAAATAACTCAGAGTTATATTCTTGTACGCTTTTAAAATCTTGGAATCTAAGATTTGACCAATCATTGCATCTTTGAACAAGTAAATTATTCTGAGTTGTCCAAATCTCTCTATTAGGGATAATCACAATTATTGTGGATCCACAATGATCAAATATTCATTTTTCATACCATCATCAAAATTATGCCTTATAAATATTAAGGATTTTGCTTTATTATCACTAGGCTCATTATTATTAGCCTCAATGGTTTCGCCCAAGTTCCTTACTTTTAAATGGAGCTTGACATCGAGGCTCCATAAAATATAATTGCTCCCAGAAATGTGAAGAGCCTCGAATTCCTTTCTTGCAGTATTAGCCATTAAATACAAAGTCTATAAAATATAGGAGATGATTAGAAGATAGATTAAAGGAAAAGAAAAGTACGAATACTTTGTATAGAATTACATTTAAGTTAAATGAAAATGTATAACAAGATTAGGAGCAGATTCGTGCTAAAAACGTATTGTATAAGCAACAAATAATTCATCTTCAATATAAATATATATGTAGATTTCCATGAATAAAAAATAAGTAGAGAAGAAAACATAAAAAGAAAAGAAAAGAAAATGTACCGATCACTATCAATTACACCGAATCTCTTCTACTTACTTCTTATATCTCTTCTTATCTATCTCAAATTACATAAATGAAGGTATATTTATATTCCTTCAAAAGTTGAATGAACGATCATGATTGATTCAATTCGATGGTTCAAAATACCCTCAAGGTGGAATAGTAACAGTGCTGGTGGCAAGGTGGAATAGTAACAGTGCTGGTGGTTGCTACAGCATCATGTGGACGGCTGCTACAATAAAGCAGATTTTGTAGTGTTAAGTTACTATAGTAAATATCCACTATTTATTATAATATTCATAACACGTTTATTGAAAAAACACTGAAAAACTACATACGAGAGACAGATAACAGACAGACAACAAAGATGTGGAGATGGTTTGGTTTTCAATTAAATCAAGCATTTTATTTTCTATAAAAAGCTTTTTAATTTTTGGATTTTGAGGAAACAAATTGCCTATCTCTCCAGCTCAACTTATCTCTTTGAATATTTCGAGATAAACACCATGGACAGAATAATCCAGCACATAGAAAATATCATACAGTAATTACACATGATAAAAGCATGATTGCAGCTAAAATGGCGTTCTCTTGCTGATCTACAAGCAGTATTTTATGCAATGCCATCATCTAATGGTCATTTTGATTAACAAGACAGATACCAAGCAAGAAGTTAACACTCCAGCTACTACTTTGACAATATACAAAGAGCCATTTGGGAATGTAAGAACTCATATCACCAGAAATTGACTGTTTCCAACATGCAAAACTAGAAGTAAATCATCGAGGTTGTTGAATTATCCGGCGGGGGCTGCATTTGGGAATTATGCATTGGGCAGGTTTCTCCCAGTACTTAGCCGGTTCTAATACGGGCTGAGCCATCCCATTCTTCGGTGATTTCAAGCTTAAATTCTTGATTATTGCCGCTGCGTCCATTTCGGGGCCTGCATGCATAATTAAGTGTTTATGCTACAATTGGAGTAACAATTCCCGATAGGAATTCAATTTTGGACATGGACACACACCTGTCTTCTCCTTTCCCAGTGAAGCTAAAGCTGATTCTTCAGCAGCTTCCATGTCTTGGATGGTTTCCTCCAATTCAGCCTCCAAAATGGACATCTCTTCTGTGATACCAATATCAAAATCGTCAGGCAGCAGATTGGCAATGTCATCTTCATCCTCTGCATCAAAATTTCCTTGATCCTGGTGCTGACTGATCCAGTGCTCGCGGAACCATGTGGATGTCTTCACTAGATTCCACCACTCTGGAGAGAAATCCTCTACTTGCCGAAGTGCAGCCGGGATAAAAAGAGGAGCATTTGGGTTGAGTGTAGATCTCAGTCCTCCATTGGCAATTGTCATAGCACTCATCACTCCCTCAGGATATAAATCCTATTCTGCAAATGGAACAATAAGAAAATAAATTAGCCACAATTAATTATTGAGCAACTCCAATGCAGACTTCGTGTGGTTTTTCTTTCTGTTGAATCATGAGAAAATTATTAGACTTGCATCATATGACAAATAAGCAACCATAAGAAATCTATGAATACAAGGATGCATCAATCAACTATGAACATAGCAACTGATCTCATCGAGTGACTTAATATCAATTTATAGACTTCTGGGTGCACATGGTGTAAATTGGGAACAATGGAAACGCATTACCGTAACAAAGATGTATTTGTAAACAGTTGGAGTTTTATTTCAGGCAGCAATATATACCACCTCATAACAATAACCTGATCATACAAGAAGAATATGTAGAGTAAATTTATCATAAACTGATGCATAGAAATAAATCAGATTTTTCACGCAAGTGTTGATCAAATAGGAAGGATGGCATATAGAAGTTGACTCTGAGTCATCAGCAGAAAAGGACAGGCCAATGTTAAAGAGAAACCTCCATTATTTATAGATCAACAAACTAACTTCCTGGATTAAGCATCATATTAATAACAAGAAGGAAATTTCATGGAGAACATGCTAGTGATGCACTAATGAGAACTACTCAAGTTTACTCAAAGGTGAATTTTTTTTTTATGACAGAATCAATATAGGATGAAATTAACTATCAGATCAATAACAATCTTTCCCATAAATTTCCTTCAACCTGCAAATAGATCAATGAATGTTAGCATCTTTTTTTTTTTCAGAAGAAAACTCAGAAACAGGAGATCTACTACGCAACAATCAATCAAATCTTCAGTGAGATATGGCAAAATTGACCACAATCCTCAACAGATCAGTAAACCACTAGCTATAAATCAGAGAAAACCAGCAAGATCCAAACAAGATTCAGTTTTTATTGCTGAACCTTTTATGATACTATAACTAGCTAGATCAAAACCATCCTTTTTCACAAACTTTCAAGAAGATCAAGGGCTGTGAGTAAATAACAGATCTTTACAGTCATAAGAAGAGGAAGCTCAAATAAAATACAACAAAAATAAAAAGGTGAATGATTGAATCCCCATGCTTGCAAACCACAGCAGAAATAGGAAGGATTTTGTCCAGGTCTAGTTGGGGATAGCATACAAGTATTGAACTGATGATCACCTGGAAACTTCTTTGGCAGAGGAAGGATCTAAAATCTGGAGGATTGAATAAATTGGTTGTCTGAGACAGGGTACCTGGTGGGTGTGTAGATTTTATAGGCGGGGAGGAGCTTGGTTCGGTCCGAGGCTGTGGCTGTTAGGTTTGGTTGGGTCCCTTTTCTCTCTCCCTCTCTTGCTCTCTTGCCTAGTAGTTCTTTGGATCTGAATATTAAATTAATTTACAAAATGAATAGAAAAACATAAATTAAAGCCATATTTTCCTAAATACGTTAAAGAATTTTGAGGCAGGCTATTGATGATTTTTTTTTTTTTTGGGAAAATTATTTATTAGTTTTGTAAACTTTTCAAATATTTTGTGCAATTTTTTTTTAACATTTCAATTTTTTAAGCAATCTTTCATTTTTGTCAGTTTACTTATTTTTCAATCTCTACAACTCATGTCGTCAGTTTATTTTATTTAAATATCTAATTTTGCCCCGCTTACAAAATGTATTTACTGCTTATTAAGTTTTTTTTATTTAACATTGTGTATTTTCGTATAATCACATAAATTTTCATTTAATATGTAAAAATTTTGTTAAATATTTGTTTTTAATATTTAATATCTTAGTTTTTTTTATTATTTTGTGTTTCCATTACAAAAAACTAAGGCGCATTTCAACCAATGTGCTATTTTTTTATAGCAGAAAAAAGGACTTTTAGATATGAGTTAGTGTGAGCGATGTGTTGAACCATTTTTCTTTTTTTACAGGGAAATAATTTTTGGTTGTGTTCTTTGACCACTTGAATTTAATTTAATTTTATTCATTTATTTATTTTGTATTTTTATGAAGGTTACAAACCTCTTTAGTGTTTCGGTAGAATTTTTTCATGGTAATTTTGTCGATTGGGTTTAAAACCACATTTAATGGTAAACTTTAAAAAATAAGATAAAAATAAATAAGGATGAAACATAAAAAAAAAAAATTTTGAATGTTAAATGAGGTATTTTTGAAAAACTAATTTTAAAATAATATATATATTTTTTACTGTAAATATTGATCAGCCGTAATCCAATCATATGTAATGTTAGCCAAAATTACCAACAGTATCACATACTTACAATTAATACAATACCTTCAAATCTCAAGACACAAGTCACACAACCAATATATATATACCAAATTATTCATAAGATATAATAAATAGTTGAGATTAAACCAAATGATGTTTGTAAAGGAAACCGCCCATTACATAACATTATTGTATTTTAATATATGTATCTATATGTATGTATGTGTCTATAACTTTTTAACAAATTATTTATAAAATGTATTACATGGTTGATAACTTGAGACTAATCCAAATGATTTGTTCTTTAAAAGAAATCACCCTTCAATAATATTAGTTAACCTTTGATGATGGTTATATTGATGGTGTTTGTTAATGTCATTCACAACCTACTCGACTTCTAAGTTAACCATTGATGATGCTCTTCAATCAACCTTGGGGAGGACTTTCTGCTCAACTTATGTAGATGGAGTGTGTCACGAAAGAAGAAGAAGAAGAAGAAGAAGAAGAAGAAGATATGGTTTGTGTTTGGCAAGATGGATGGATTCCTCCTCACACAAATACTAGCTTAACCGAATGCAAAAGCTTGTGGCATAAGTAATAAGAAGAACGCGCTTGTGGCATAAGTAACAATATAGTACCTAGCGGCCGATGAAAAAGGAGAAAAAATAATTAATAAAATTTTTACAATTTTTTTAAAATTTATATATATGTTAATTTATAGTTTAGTTTATAAAAATTATGGTCAAATAATAAATTTTAACAAAAACTTTGTTAAAAATATAATTTTATATATTATATACGGGTAATGAACAAATAATCCTTCTGAAATTAAGATATTCACAAAAAAAACCCCATGATTTTGAATATTTCCAGAAGGTCTTTTTTCTGATAAGTTACTTTTCAAACCTTTTTGACATAAATGTGGCCGATGTTGACATAATTGTCTCTCAGTTTTAAGCAGAAATCCATAATTTTAACCAGAAACCCATAATGTTAAATGGAAACTTAAAATCTTAAGCAAAAACCTAGGGTTGTAAATGAGCCAAGCCGAGCTTTGCGTTGTTCAAGCTTGGCTTGTTACTATTTTAATCGAGCTCGAGCTCAAGCCGAGCTTTCTTCGAGCTTTATTTTTCAGGCTCAAGCTTGGCTCATTACTATTTTAACGAGCTTATTTCGAGCTTCATGCTCGAGCTCAATTTGTTAAGAAAATTTGAAGGTTAGACTTGTCTCGTTAGCTTGATTAAGGCTTGATTATTTTTTTTATTTTCTATTTTATTAACTTAGTAAAGTATCATTTGAAGCTTATTTAATGAATCATTGTCAAGTGCGACTCAACTCGATTTGAGTTTGATGATCATTTTAGTAAAAGAATAATATAAACTTGTTTATGGAATCATTAAACAAGTTAAAAAATAATTACAATAATAACAAAATAAACATTGTGATGTAACTATCTATAATTTTTTTTGTAATATTATTAATGATCCGGTACATAAATTTGTTCATGAGACTATAAATGATTATATTAACGATTGTTGCAAATAAAATTGTAAATGATACTATAAATGAGCTTTTAATTATACAAAAAATGAACTGTTCACAAGATTTAACAAGCCGAGCTTGGTGGTGTTCAGATTTGGCTCGTTTATCTTATAAGCTCATTTAACTTAATGAACTAGCTGACCCGAGCTTTTAACCCTATACGTGTGACTCAAGTTGACAACAACGACATAGTCACATATACACCTTAACATAAATGTATATGTTAGTGAGAGAACACTTTAAGTTGGCATGATTTGACACCTAGTCATGGTGACGTGGCAAACATAGTGGGGCGGCATGGATAATGACATGTAAGCATGGTGACTTGGCAAGGTGGCTTGGCTAAGAGGCAAATATCCTTGAAGATCATGATGAAGTTATTTTTGGCAAGTGGATCAAACAAGTTACAACTTGAAGACAAGATCTCATCAAGACCATATTTAGGAGATTTAAATTGAAAACTAAATATGGATGGTGCTTAATTAAATGAAGAAATATTTATCAATGGTAAGATTTGGAGGATATTGAAGATATGATTTGAAGAACCTTAATAAATTTGGTTAAAGACTATTAAGGGTATGATTGAAGACATGGCTATTTTTGGCATGATTGGGCTGATTGATTGAAGATCTTTCATAGAAGATTTGAAGACCAAACTTGGATGAATTGAAGATCAAGTTTGGAAAGTTTCGTGAAGACGCACAAAGAAGTGCGCCCCTTGCGGGGGAACTACGTGATGAGGAGCTGAGGAGGTAGGCTAGTTACCGGTAGTCGGTATTGAAAGAGGGAGAAGGGAGGCACTAGACAATATAGAGAGAGTAGTATTCTTTGTTTGTGAGTGTGAGTGTCAAAGTGTTTATACTCATCTTTTATCACCTCTTTTAGTGGATTGTTTATCTTCGGGCTTAGCCCCCCAGACGTAGGCGAGTGGACGCCGAACTGGGTTACCAACTTCTTGTGTCTCCTTCTTGTTTAGTTTGTGTGTGTTTGTCTTTGAGTGTTTTAGTGAGTGGTCGTTTAACCCACAAACCCATACCGGCGGAACTAACAATATATATATAGACGAGCTCACAATCGAGCTTATAAACGAGCTTGTTCACGTATTTTGTTTGTAAACCGTGTTCGCGAGCCAAAACGAGCCAAGCTTAAGAAAGCTTGGCTCGTTTATTAATCAAGCTTGAAAATGAAGCTCAACCTTGGCTCGTTTACAATATGAGCTAAACACAAACGAGCCCTTATCGAACCGAACACCGAGCCGTTCACGAACGGCTCCACTCAAATACAGCCCTACAAAAACCCAAAGTTTTAATCGGGAATCCATAATTTTAAGCGGAAACTCATAATTTTAAGTGAAAACTCATAATTTTTAACGGGAAATACATGTTGTAAGATAGAATAAACTTACGGAGTAATCTGCATCAAATGAAAAGTAAATTATTAGAAAAAGCAAGGATTGTCTGGAAAATTCAAATGTCAGAGGGTCTGTCTGGGATGTTTTAAAACTTTTCGGAGTTTTAATTAATTTTCCCTGTGATATAAATTGATTTGTAATAAAAAAAACTAAATTTTAGTTTTTTGGGGAAAAAAACTATACTATATAAAGTAATTTATAAAATATCAATATATCAAATAATATTTTTTAATTATTTTTTAAAAAATTATTATGTTTTAGATGATAGGTATTAATTTGTAAAATAAATTAATATTTTTTAAAACTAAAAGAAAAACCATAAAAGAAAGAGAGTGAGTGAGAAATTTTTGAAAAAATAAAAATAAAAAATCTAAAAATAAAGATTTATTTTTTTGAAAAGGTGAATAAAACACTTTAATTAAGATAGAGAGGAAATCAACGATACAAAATAAAAAACAAGCCATTAGATGTGGTACAAAAACCCAATCCCATAAAATCAACAGGAAAACAAAAAAAACAAAAAAAACTAGGTGCGACCATCACCAAGCACCTACCACCAAAAGAAACAATAAGGTCTAACCTGGGATCTGGACCTACGCCTCCTCGGCCATCGCATCATCTCTACACTCCTCCGAATGCTGTCCCAGAAACTCCTAATTGCATCTAGTGGAATTGTTGGAGTCTTCAAACTTGAGTCTCTCTCTCCCTGCTAAAGACATTTGTGATATTTCAATAATTTTAAAAAACAATGTGACTGGGTACGAATAAAAAGTCAGAGGACTGATCGGCAAGAATAAAAAGTTGCATGACCTATAAATAATTTCCCTTAAAACCTTTTTATTAATCTTTTTTATGAGGTCGGTCATCCACAATATATCTCCTAAGCATCTTTCGCCATGTCCGAGCCTTAGGCTCGTTTCCGGGGCAAGCTTTCAGAAAATTATTTATTTATGATTATTATTTATTCAGAAAACTTTTTATTTATATTAAACGCATGTACCTCTCACTTTCCTTTTGTTTTCTTGCCAAAATAAAATAAAACTATTTATTTATTATTATTAACAAAGAAGCATCTTAGAAAGGTGGCATTATCGCCAAATGGTACCCATCAAGTTTCTGTTGTCCTTTTAAAATTGTGTTACACTAATTTAAAAGCTAATCTCTATTTACTTTAATTAAATTATTATCAAATCTATCTAATTATCCCACATTAGTCCACATCTTACTTGATCAATTTTCCAAAAGATGGACTAGCCTAATAATTTAAATAATTAAAACATATGTTTGAAATAAAAACATGTTAGATTTATTATTACTAGGGAAATATATTTTGGAGTTATGGAGGGTCAGTCATGGCTGATTTCGTGTGTTTTTCAGTGCCGTATTCATTGTCATGTCTGGTAGGCAGTCCAAACAAATTTAAGATAAATGAAAAGATCAGTGCATAGCATGTGATAAGTGTCTGTTGGTAGATAGATTGATTGAACTTGGGGAAGATATCTATAGGTGCACTTGAGTGGTTGTATCTGGTGCCAAATTTCTAAGGTAGGTGCAAACATACCACGAAATTTACCTATAATTTATTTATAAGAACAAATTAGCTTGCCTATGGTTTATTATTATCAATTTTTTTTTTTTGGTAGAATACCATGATTGATCCTTGTATTATCTAAAATGTGCCTCTTTAATCCCTCTCGGTTTATTTGCCCTTGTGATGTCTTTTTATTATTTCTATAAGTAATCAAGTCTAAGCCATGACGGACATTCGATTTTCCATCCGAAGGAGCTAATATATATATATATATTATTTCTTAAACTTAAAAGAATGACCTGGATCCGAAACTTTTAAATGAAGTTATATCAAGCACTAACAACCATCACCCTCCTAGCCGCTGTCGTCGTAGCCATGGTTGCCATCGTCGTAGGGAACATTAGCCAATTTTTCTTTCCACATAGGATGGGTCTTTCTCCACACCAAAGATATCCCTTTGTTGCTGTCGACAACCGCCATCATCGTCGGCTATGAAACCGCTGTCGCCAATATACTCATGCCAAAATTTATTTATTTTTTTAAATTAAATTCTAATTTCATATACTAAGCAAAGAAAGGTTCATAAATATTGATACTTCCAAATTTCTAGGTGTTTTTTGTGCATTGAATCCCCATAAAAGATCAATTCTAAGCTGATGAAGATTAACTCATACGAAGTTTCATCAATTCATTTCATTGGAGAATACAAAAAGAAAAAAACATGAAAATAAATGTAAACTAAAACTTATGTTGCTTTTCTGTATTCAATAAAAATGAACAAAACATTCAGAAGTTTTCAAAAAAGCAATGGCTTCAGTTTTCACTTAGCTGAGAAACAGAAGGATAAATAAAAGACTAATTATGATGAACAACATCATTGCAACATCCTGTTCTGTATACATGAACAAAACACCATTCCAAATAAACAACATGCTTGATGATACCAAAACTCATTTGATCATATCAAAACCCCTTTCATCGCCATCTTGACCTTCTCCTCGCCTTCAAATCAAAAGCACAAAGAAGCTTAGTGCAGTGTACACGGCCACCGTGAGATTCCACTCTCTGATAAGCACTATGAACGCAAACCCCAAATTCCTAGTGAGCACCAACAACACCAGCACTGTGATCCACGTCACCAACGTCGGCGGAACAGCCATGGCTAGCGCCGCCCCCATGGCGAGCAAGTTGAAAACCCCTCCGTAGAGAAACTTGATTGTGGGCCAGATGGAAAGGTTTAGGCGCAATGAGGGAGAGATGGAAGCGTTGTACTAGGAACGGATGGAGATGATGAGGATTCAGGAAGATGAGAGAAGAATGTAAACGATGAGGAAAAGGATGACCTAGGTCCTCTTAATGCCTTTTTAGCCGAATCCGCTTTTTTAAATTTTAAAAATAATATTTATATTATATATATATATATTAATGCCATGTCAGCAATTATGGATAGAAAATTGAATGTCCGTCATAGCTGGGACTTGATTTTACTCATTTAAATAATAAAAGGACCTCACAAGGACAAATAAAATGAGAGGGACAAAAGGGCACATTTCAGATAATACAGAGATCAATTAGGGTATTCTACCATTTCTTTTATTGGGTTTTACTTTTTTACCCACCTCTGTTTTCTTAATCTCATTTTTTTACATTTGCCATGTATCCTAAATCTGTGCACTTAGTAATAATAAAAATAAAAATAAAAAGTTGATTCCACCTTATCATGAGAAGCATTTTATTTTTATTTTTAATTTTTACAAATAGGTGTCAAGCACCCCTCATTTAATGAATTGTCAAAAGAACAGATAAGTGCGAAAATGCACTTGCTATAGTGACTTACAGGTCTCTTAAAATTTTTTTTTCTGTTCTACAACCCTCGAAGGATAAAACCACTGTTTCTATCTTAGGGGACCCGCACACGAGCCATTTATAGTACTAATGAACAATTTTAAACCCAAGTGTACATTACATGAATAGTACTGCAGGAAAAGGATTCAAACTCTTACTTTATCTATTAGCACTCTTATATCATACTGTTGGGCTATCTAATGATTGACCATGAGAAACATATTGAGATTGATAATTATTTTTCTAAAAAGAAAAAATATTACCAATTTTCTTCCAAAATAAAGTATTTCTTAAAAATGTACCGCTTGAAATTATGAAGTACTAATTGATATCTTTTGCATGCCATGAAACAATACGTTTCTATACTTTAGTTATTTGGATTGACCATGAGAAGCGTATTGAGATTGATAATTATTTTTCTCAAAAATAAATATTACCATTTTTCTACCAAAATAAAGTATTTCTTAAAAATGTACCGCTTGAAATTATGAAGTACTAATTGATATCTTTTGCATGTCATGAAACAATACGTTTCTATACTCTAATTATTTACTTAATACAATACATGCAAATGCTTAATGTGTGTGTATATATATATGTTGGAATGATAGAGTAATATAATAGGCCCACATCAGATAAACTAAAAGTGTAATGGCTTATATAATTTAAATGGGTTCACACCAATAATCTTGAGGCTTTTGGTACATCGGTCTTCATTTGAATTATCATAGCCCAACTATTAAGTATGGCCCACTAATGAAAATCTAAAATCCAACATGTATGAACCCATTAAGATTAACGGTCCAGCCCAAGAAAAAGATCTAAGGACTGGTATAAAAAAAAAAAAGAGAGACCTCTGAAACTCAAGCCCAGTAAAAAAAAACACAAGCCCAAATAGAAAAAAAAAAGACCTTAAGGTTCTAAGGTTTGAAGTACAAGTCTAAGACAAAAAAATTGAGAAGTTGCAACTGAACATACAACTAGTTAAACTTGAAAGGGGATGCTCGAATGATATATATAAAGTGAGATAATAATTCCACATCGGATAAAAACTAAAAGTGTAATGATTTATATAGTTCAAGTGGGGGCACATCACTAACTTGAAGTTTTTGGTATATTTACATTCAATTGAATTATCATAGCATCACAAGTAATTAGGGCCACTAATACAAATCTAAAATTCAACAATATATATATACACCCGTGCCTAACAAATTGCAACCCCTACCCCGCTCTTGCTGAGATCATTACAGCTATCCAGACTCTTTCTCCCCACCTAAAGAGCCTTGATGATAGTGATTTTTCCATTAGATCTTTGCACCATTTCGTTAATGACAATGGGCTTGGATGACCTTTGGGTCAGCTATGTGAAAGGTCTTTGACCTTGCAAAACCATAATTTATTTATTTTCTTGGCTAGTTTAAGATTACATGATTTTGGCTTTGAACAATTTTTATACACAATGAGGGCTTGCAATTTCCTAACTATCGCAACATACCTGTTGTGCCACACTGCTATTGAGAAGGGTACACCTGTTTCTGCATTGTATATTAGCTGCCTGAAATTAAGACTTTTCCAGTCAATTACTTACTATTACTAATTATTCCACTTTGATTGGGGGGAAATCTAGTCAACCTAGTGAGCTAGTATGTATACTCATACCTGCGCTAATATGAGAGCTTTTCATTCTTTGTATTTTGAAAATTTTGGCTAGAACAAAACAATTACATTGTTACTAACTGCTGCTTTTCCTCATTATGTAATTATTTAAATCGACTTTATATTCTTTTCTTTCTTTTATTTTTAATTATTTGCAACCACTAATTCGTTAAGAAACTAGTTGAAGGCCTCTAGGTTTGCTATTGATTGTAGCCTTGACTCTAAAGAGTTTTTCTTAGCTTGAGTGAAAATTCATGGATCTAACAGAAGATACTGAATTCTTATGTTTTTTTTTTTGGCAATCATGAATGGGCAATCCTTTCTACTTTCTACTGATTGTCGCTAATTAGGAGCCTATTTTCTTCATCTATTCTTCTTTTGTTGTTTGGCCACCTAATCATCTTTGGTGATTCTCCCTTTAATGTTTTTTTGTTTGTACCCGACTTACGGTGGAACTTTGTAGTTACATTTTTTACTAGAATTTATGGTTATTAACATTTTTTTAATAAAATTACACTTTAAAATTACTAATATTTCCTTCTATTTTACCATCGCTATAATTTATTGTAGCATTGCACTTGCACATTGTACTGAGAAGTAAAAATGAATTTTCATTATCAAAAAAGCATATCACAACTAGGATTCATTTTAACCTAACGAAATCAATGTATGATTTTTACTTGTTCACTATGTTCTGACTATTGAACAAATTATATACATATTTAATAAAACATAACTGCAATTAAATGTTTCTATGGAAAACTATAGTTGATCTCATTTGCATTAATTTTCAAGAATGTTTACCTATGTCTTTTATGATTGTCTGTCCCTCTACATCAAGGGGTTTTTCATGTTAATTTCATGTGTTTTTTTTTTTTTGGGTTACTTTATTGCCCGATTGCATATGAGATCTTCTTAATGATTTTCATTTATTTCAACTTAATTTCTTTTCTTCAAGTGATTGATCAAGGAAAGGTTGGGGTTGATTTCTTGTGTATAAGAAGCTTGTTTTGGCATCTCTATTTATCCATCATAATAAAATACCTACAAGCGTATATGATTAATCAATTAGCATTAAATGTTTGGTTAGAGTTGTTCTGCATGGATTAAGTTGGATTTGATATAAGTTTTATTAAGTTGAATTTGGAGTTGCATTTCTAACGTTAATCCATACTAATAAAAATAAATAATTTAATATTAAAATTAAAATTTGATAATTAAAAACTCATGATTATTATTAAATTTCAATTAATTAATTAATTAATATTGAGAGTGAAATATAGACAATTTATTTTAGAAATGTTTGATTGGAAGTGAAAGGATAAACTAGTTTAAGTCAATCAAACACTTTTGATATAGCTATAAGTTAACGGGGCCATCAGAGATGGAGGCTTTTGTAACTAATAGTTAAAATTTTGCTTGTGATAACTTTGACCAAAAGACTGTTCAGTAGGAAATTTCTGTTAGTGAAAAACAAGTCACTAAAGCCTTGTCGTTGAGAAACAAATTTCTGTAAGTGATGTTTTGCTTTCAACAATAGAATATTGCATTGCTAATGCTATCAATACCAATGGATTTTTTATCTCTTAATGTGGTCTTTCGGTCTTTTCATGTGCGTCAACTTGAAGTTTTAGTTTAGTCTTGTTTTTGCCTCAATAATGTTGATCGAGTCCTTTGGAGTACACTCGAGTCGTTTCAACTCGAATGGGCGAGCGTGTGCTTGTGCGCTCGCTGGCTGGCCCGTGCTGTGCCACCTGCCCACCCCCGCAGGGCATAGCCTAGGTGCCCGCCCTACAGGTAAGCACCCAGGCAGTGGGCTGCTTGTGTCAAGGTAAGCACCCAGGTAACCAGGCAGTCGTGCGGCCTACAGGTAAGCACCCAAGTAGCCAGGCAGTCGTGCGGCCTAGCGTGCGGCCGCACGCAAGGTGCACGACTCGTTTTTAGGTCTTTTTTGTTTTCTTTAGAAGAGGCTAGCGGTATACTTGGTCATCCTCAAACATTAAACCCTTTATATGCCTTCCTCTCCTCTTTTCCTCTCATTCATTTGCTTTCTCTTGATGGAGGAAAACTTTGGATGACCCTTCTTTTCTTCTTGCTGGATTGAAATCCCAACCCTCATCCTACCTTCATCTTTGAGGCTAGCTAGGAAAGTGCTTCTATTTCTTTGGTTCCTCTTTTTGTGTTTTTCATGATACTTGCAATCTTAGAATTCTGGCCCTAGTTTGATGATGGTCAAACAATTGGTCCTCCATTTTTGCTTGTTGTTGTTAGAATCTAGGACAATTGTTTGCATTGTTTTTCTTCCAAGATTAAGTGTAATCTTGAACCATCTTTTACAAGGAATTGGGTCACTGTAGTTCTATTGCTGTAGCGTACATCAGCACATGTAAAACTTGCTTGTTTCTTAGTTTTTGATTCAAGCCAAAATTGTTAGGAACCCCTTTTGAAACCTTGAACTCAGTTTTGAGCCAACTCTAAGCCTTTTGTAGGATTGTATTGCATTTTAAACTTAGGGTTTCTTTTGTGCATTCTTTTTTTTTTTTTCTTTTGTTATTTTGCTTACTTTCTTTATTGCTGGGTTTTGGGTGCATGTGGTTGTGTTTGGTGAGGTGGCGAGAGCTCAACTAGAGGAAAGGAGCCGGTGGAGGAGTAGCACTCTTGCGGGCTTTAGTTGTCTAAGTAGTGGTGGGTTAAATTGATTGCACAATTCTAGTGGAATATTATCTAACTATCTTAATCTCTTGATTGAAACTAATTCATGGTTTTATCTTATTAAATAGATGTTTTGATGAACTTGGAAGGATTTCCTATGCTATATATATATATATATATATATATATATATATATATATATATATATATATATATATATATATATATATATATGAAACTCTTGGCATTTGAATGAAAATGTTTATGACTATATGATAAGTGCTCGTGTATAAGTAATACGAAATATTCTTTTCTTACATCGAGCGTTAATTTTCTCAAGTGTTATCATTAATTCATATGTATTTGTGTTCTTTTGTGCATGTAGGGTTGTGGAGAAGAGTTAGAGAGAAAGGAGCAAGATTGGGTCATGTCCGCAATTGTTGAGGAGTTTCTTGAACCAAGCAAGGATCAAGGCATGGGTTATAGATTTGTGGGTGTGTGCCAACCTCCAACGTGCTCAAATTATTCTATAAATTGGAGGGGCACAAAGGCAGTCACACTCATAAAGTCTAACTCATGTAACATTGAAGAAGTTTGCCAATGTTGAGAAAAGAAGAAACGACATGATCTACCGCGTGGTTGTGTGCCCAACCTAACGACCTCGATGAAGAAAATGAAGTCTGGAACAACTTTGGCACGAGTACTGTAGCAAAGCACTGTATCAATTCATTGTAGCAATTACTGTTCACAGCGCACCAAAAATTTGAATTCCAGAGAATCCACACGGCCATGTGGAAATTCCACACGGCCATGTGGATGCCCGATTTCAGCCTTTTAAATACCCAACTTCAGATTTATTTAGGGACTTTTGATCTATCTTTCGTCGAACTTCGGTAGAGCTTACGGCTAGGGTTCGGAGAGGATTTTGCAAGGCTTTTAGAGCAAGTTTACGGCATCGACATCGACATCCTTTGGAAGATAGCTATTGGAGGATCTTTCGTCGGCATCGATTCGGCGAGGTGTGCCATAGACTTGACAAGAGATTCGTTGGAGAAGACGAAGTGGCTTCATAAGACCATCTATACGGGCCACAAGGGGGTTTTCTTCATGTTTTCTATGCTTATTGATACAAATACTTTGTTGATTTTGTATTGCTCCATGGAGAGCTAAACCCCTAGTGGGTATTTGGACTTGTAAACCCTAGGATAACATTGTTTCTATGACTTTTATTATGCTTTCTTAATTGATGCTTTTAATTGAGTTCCAATCTTGAATATTAATTGCATTGATTTTCCCTTAGATGTGATACTAGGATTGAGAACCATCTAGGTTATCCTTCGAAGGTGTGACAACCTCTATAGGATTAGACTACTCGAGATTAGAGAAAGTTGAGAGGGTGAGTCGAGAGGTAACGGAACGTCCCCTTTCCTTTCTGACATGATTTTTCCTACCTCCGCGTTCTAAGAGTTCTTTGCGGTCGAAGTAGAGTGAAGTACTAAGAGATGAACTTCCCTGGGGCTTAGTTACACGAGCAACAGAGTAAAGGGTTATAGTGAATCTTAGTACTACGGCTTAATTGAGACTAGGGTTCTTTCTCCTGGACCAAAGGGTTACATCAAGCAGTCTAACACAGTGTGAGGCGTTGAGAGCATTTTCTCCGCCGGGGCATAGTGTAGAGGGCTAGTCACGGTTGACCTTAAGTTTGAGACCATGTGATTTAGGATGTCTATTGATAAGTGCCTAAATACATCATGTTATAGCTATGATGTTCTTGTACATTCATGCAACTTATGTGTACTTTCGATGAGTTTTTGCGCACTTGATGTTTTATTTTTCATTTCAGGGTTTCAAGGACCAAGTGCGCAAGTTTTGACCATATTCGTGTCATTCCGGGGATGATTGAAGAAGGAACGAAGAGTTGGAGCACCCTGGAAGCCGACGCGCCGCACACGGGCACATTTTTCTCGGCCGTGTGCGGCCACTGTGCGGGCTGCGCAGTGGCCGCACACCCTGGCCAGAAGGGTGTGCGACCACTGTGCGGCCCGCACAGTGGCCGCACAAGAGAGGCAGAAAGGTGTGCGGCCAGTGTGCGGGCCGCACACTGGCCGCACAGCACAGCCAGAAGGCTGTGCGGGCACTGTGCGGCCCGCACAGTGGCCGCACACCTTCGGGCTATATATGCTTGTTCTGAAGAGTTTTTGGGGATCTTTTTTCTCATCCGGCCTCCACTTGTCCTAGACTTCATTTTCACCATTTCTTGAGGGATTTTGGAAGGATTTTCGGCTAGATTCGAAGGAGAGAAGAAGGGGAAGACGTTGAGAAGCTTCATAGGGCTCGCCGGCGCGGATCCGACGAGCTATGCCATCAACCCTAGTCGACATCTTCGAGGGGGTTTTTCTTGTTTTTATTGGATGGAATTGTTGTATGATGAGCTCCTTAGTTTTGTGATGTTGAACTAAACCTCCCAAGGCCGCCGGGCTCCCGGTGAACCTTGGGAGGAGACTTTGTATGAATGACCTATATTTTGCTTTAAATGAATGTGTTAGTTTGATTGTTTGGTTTTAATTCATCATCATGTTGTTCATTCTACAATGGATGGATTCCGTAGAATTGATTTTGAATGATACTTGTTTGGCGGGATGCTAGCTTGTATT
The DNA here is from genome assembly GCA_020875875.1 of Dioscorea alata. Taxonomy (NCBI): domain Eukaryota; kingdom Viridiplantae; phylum Streptophyta; class Magnoliopsida; order Dioscoreales; family Dioscoreaceae; genus Dioscorea; species Dioscorea alata. The sequence goes on along the minus strand of CM037017.1, from coordinate 14,123,775 downwards.
AGGTCCTTTGATGAGTTAAAGAGGGTAACATGTATTAATACACCGGAGGTTCCGGGTGTTAATAGCCTCCCGCGCGATTAGGGTTAATTTAGCCGAGAGCGTGCATTAGATTAACCCTAATCAAGACTCCTTGTTCTCATTGACATCGTAGGGGTATTTTCTGGATAGAGAAACCCGTACTGGATTAGGGCTACACTACGGAGGTTCCGGGGTAGTCGACATCCGAGTCTAGCGGACCGAAACCAAGCTAACCCTAGTTTTATAATTATCTTGGTCATTCGTATTTAGTCTTCTCCCGGGGGAATCCTCGCCCGAGGCCTTCCATAATTATTGGATTCTTCATCTCTATTTTATTCCGGATTGAGTTTTATCTTATTTGCATTCCTTCACTTGTTTTTATTATTTTAATATTGCTTCAACCCTGTTTCGATCGACTAGAAAGTGACTCCCAAAAGGAAGTAATAGTAGATCTCGGGCCCTTGGGAATACGACCCTCCTCGTGAGGTTTATTACTTGACGACCCGTGCACTTGCGGCCGGGGAGTCGCGTGCTAGCTCTGTAGCTAGTCGCGCGCTCGCTCATCAAGTTTTTGGCGCCGTTGCCGGGGAACATCCGAGAATACTAGGAAAACTTTTGGATCATTGCTCTAGTCATTTCGTTTTCATTTGTAATTATCCATCTTTTATTGTTTTTTGTTTTCGTCATTTTTATATATTCACTAATATCTCTCTCGTTGTCTCTTGTGCATTTCCAGGTACCCCATTTTAAACCTTCACATCGATGGATCAATACTTGAGTGAACCCACTTCTCACTACTTGGATCAATGGAAAAGGCAGTTTCTGGTTCATAATGAAGGCTCTAATTTGAAGACTACGGATCAGGATGATTGTACTCTCAGCAACAACGAATTTTTTTCGCGATTCATGAGTGGAGCCGAGTATGTAAATTCTGTTCAGAACGGAGCTCACAACCGGCAGCCGACCACAGTTCACGAGTTTACCACTTTTTTGCCTCCTAAGCAGTCTGTGTGCGAGGTGCAAGATGAATCTGAATCTGACAACTCTATTGATGATGAGATGGAAGAATTTGAGAGAATACAACGTGATAACATGAACAGACTAAAGCCATCCGTCGATGAACCACCAGAATTGGAGTTGAAGGAATTACCCCCACACCTTGAATACGCATTTCTTGATGGAAATCTTAAGCTACCAGTGATAATTTCCTCTATCCTGTCAACAGAGCACAAGAATGAACTCTTAAAGGTGTTAAAGAGGCACAAGCGGGCGTTGGCGTGGAAGATTTCAGATATCCGGGGAATAAATCCATCTTTCTGCACTCATAAAATTCTAATGGAAGACAACCACAAGCCGTCGGCCCTCCCGCAACGGAGGTTAAACCCGAATATGAAAGAAGTGGTAAAAGCTGAAGTGATCAAACTGCTAGACGCCGGCATAATCTACCCAATCTCTGATAGTGCTTGGGTCAGTCCCACCCAGGTGGTACCAAAGAAAGGGGGCATGACAGTAGTGACTAACGAGAAGAATGAGCTTATCCCTACTAGGCAGGTCACTGGTTGGAGAGTCTGTATTGATTATAGAAAGCTCAATGACGCCACTCGCAAAGATCATTTCCCTTTTCCGTTCATTGATCAGATGCTTGAAAGGTTGGCCGGACACGAATACTATTGCTTTCTTGATGGTTTTTCCGGGTACTTTCAAATTCCCATAGCCCCTGAAGACCAAGAGAAAACCACCTTCACCTGCCCTTATGGTACATTTGCTTACCGCAGAATGCCTTTCGGGTTGTGCAATGCCCCTGCCACATTTCAGAGATGCATGCTTGCTATCTTCGAGGACATGGTTGAAAACACGATGGAAGTGTTCATGGATGACTTCTCAGTGTATGGGAGCTCATTTGACTTGTGTTTGAAAAACTTGGAGCGTGTTCTGGAACGATGTGAGGAAACCAACTTGGTGCTGAGCTGGGAAAAATGCCACTTCATGGTAAAGGAGGGTATAGTTCTGGGACATAAAATTTCAGGTGATGGCATTGAAGTAGACTAGGCAAAAATCTCTGCCATTGAGAAGCTCCCTCCTCCAACATGTGTCAAGGCAATTAGAAGTTTTCTGGGGCATGCCGGGTTTTACAGGAGATTTATAAGAGATTTTTCTAAGATTGCAAAACCGTTGACTAAGCTCCTTGAGAAGGATGTGCCGTTCAATTTCACCCCGGAGTGTTTGACTGCCTTCACTACACTAAAGAATCAACTTATCCGGGCACCTATCCTCATCGCACCAAACTGGGAGCTACCATTCGAATTAATGTGCGACGCTAGCGATTTTGCAGTGGGAGCAGTTCTGGGGCAAAGGAAAGACAAACATTTCCATCCTATTTATTATGCAAGCAAAACTCTCACGGGGGCTCAAGAAAATTATACTACCACTGAAAAAGAACTCCTTGCGGTGGTCTTTGCTTTCGACAAGTTCAGGCCTTATTTGGTGCTTTCCAAAGTTGTGGTTTACACTGATCATTCTGCACTTCGATATCTCCTGAGTAAGACTGATGCTAAGCCGCGTCTGATCCGTTGGGTGCTCCTGCTGCAGGAATTCGATTTGGAAATCAAGGACAAAAGAGGTGCTGAAAATTTAGCTGCTGATCATTTGTCTCGACTTGAGAACAACTACTCATCATCTACCATAGATGGTGAGATCAATGACTCCTTTCCGGAAGAACAACTGTTTCGTGTTCAGGTGACTCAGGAAGAAGATCAACCCTGGTTCGCAGACATTGCTAATTATCTGGCAGCGGGCATTCTCCCAAAGTGGTTTAGTTACCAACAAAGGAAGAAATTTTTCGCTGATCTGAAGCATTATATTTGGGAGGAACCTTACTTGTTCCGCGTCTGTGCCGATCAGGTGGTTAGGCGGTGCGTATCTCGACAAGAAGGAGTGCACATTATCAAACATTGCCATGAAGGCCCAACCGGGGGGCATTACAGCACCAATCGAACAGCTAAAAAAATTCTTGACGCTGGATTCTTTTGGCCCACTATTTTTCTAGACGCACAAAGCCATATTCAATGCTGCGATCGATGCCAAAGAGCAGGGAACATTTCGCGCCGGGACGAAATGCCTCAGAATGCTATCCAAGTTTGTGAGGTTTTTGATGTGTGGGGGATCGATTTCATGGGTCCCTTTCCAAACTCCCGGGGGCACAAGTTTATTCTAGTTGCTGTGGATTACGCATCCCGCTGGGTGGAAGCTCAATCGTTGCCGTCTAATGATGCCCGTGTTGTTGTGCAATTCTTGAAGAGGTTATTCTCGAGGTTTGGGGCGCCGCGAACAATTATCAGTGACCGAGGAGCACACTTTTGTAATTCCCAGTTTGCGAAGATCTTGAAAAGATACGGTGTCTCCCATTATACATCTACCGCTTATCATCCACAAACTAGTGGTCAAGTCGAAGTTTCCAACCGAGAACTCAAGCGAATTTTGGAAAAAACTGTTGCTCATCATCGCAAGGACTGGGCAGACCATCTGGATGATGCACTTTGGGCCTACCGTACAGCATATAAAACACCTACGGGGAGCAGTCCGTATCGCCTAGTTTATGGCAAGGCTTGCCATCTCCCTGTTGAGCTGGAACACAAAGCATATTGGGCCACCAAATTCCTGAATTTTGATTTCAACTTGGTTGGGGAGAAAAGGAAGATGCAACTGAATGAACTTGAGGAATGGAGGGTTCTGTCCTACGAGAATTCAAGATTATACAAAGAAAAAGTGAAGCGATTCCACGACAAAAATATAAAACAGGGCAAGAAGTTGGAGGAAGGGGATCAAGTGTTGCTATACAATGCCCGACTTCGCCTATTTCCAGGGAAGCTCAAATCGCGATGGACAGGACCGTACACGGTCATGAGTGTCTCACCTCAGGGAGTAGTCGAAATCAACCACCCGGAGAAAGGTCGGTTCAAGGTAAACGGGCATCGCCTCAAGCTATATTTCGGTAAGAGCTCATTTTTGCCCGATCCGTCAGGTAAAATCTTTCCCTTTGAACCTCATTAATTCGGGACACTCATGCTTCGTGCTCGCGACGCTAGACGAGCACTCTTGGGAGGTAGCCCAAGCCTTTGTTTTCTTTTTGTTCGTATTCTTGTTTTCTTTGTTGTTTTTGTGTGTTTGTTAGAATCTCGAGTTTAATCCTCCTCTCCCTCGTATTTTATCTTGTCGGTGCAATTGTTGTATCCTTGTTTGCATTCCAAAGGGGTGAAAATTTCCAATTTCCTGAAGCCTTGTGCGGCCACTGTGCGGCCCGCACAGTGGCCGCATGACACAGACAGAAGCCCATGCGGCTGGTGTGCGGCCCGCACACCAGCCGCACACTTGAGACAGAAGCCCATGCGGCTGGTGTGCGGCCCGCACACCAGCCGCACACTTGAGACAGAGCCTTGTGCGGTTGGTGTGCGGGCCGCGCACCAACCGCACACATCATATGCGGTTGGTGTGCCCCCCGCACACCAACGAGTGACAAGTGGCTGATTCTTGCCACTTGTCCACCATCTTGCCTTGCTCAGTGTCCTCTTTAGTCTTATCCCTTTCAAAGACTTCTTTTCAGCCCCTATTCTCCATCTTTGACTCTTAAGCACTGAATTTCTCCAAGACTCACCTCCATCACCTTGGCCGACCATCTCCAAAACTAGCTCCCTGATTTCCCTCTTCTTCTTCCAAGCTCGTCCTCGTCCTCACTAGCTCTTCAACCTCATCTTGCTTGTTCTCCCTTGCCCTTAAGGTTTGTTTTATCTTACTTCTTTTTCTTGAGATCTTGGAGATCTTGCTGCTTCATTGTGGTATTTGTTACATTTATTTGTGAGTGTTTAATCTTGGAGAGTTTGATTTCCCTTTTTGGGTGTAATTTTTGTAGCTCATTGTTGTCTTGAGTGGAATGTCTCCTCATGGTGTTGTTTCAAAGTTGTTCCACATTTGTACTAATTTCTATGGTGAATTTAGGATGTTATGCTTGCTTTTAAGAAATCTTTGTTTCCATCCTCTATTTTGATCTCACATGCCTTGTTTTCATGCTAGTAAACTATTGTACTCACCCTTGTTGCCTTTGTTTGATTTTGTAGTCTCCTTTCTTATCTTTCCATATTGTTAATGTATTATGATAATATTAATTCTTGTGTCATACCTATCTTGTCACACTTGCTATTATGGGATGAGATTTGATTTTATCTAAATTGTGTGATTATAGATATGGCACCGAAGGCTTCTAACAAGCCCGCATTGGCCCGAGCTAGCTCTTCATCCGAGATCCAATTCAATGACAATGTATTCCAAGAACGCTACGATTCACTTAGCACAAAGCCATTCGGCCAAACCCGAATAATTGATTGGGAACTACTTGAACAATTGGGTTTGGCCGATGATGTTCGGCAATTAGTTGGGTTTGATCAGTGGCTCACCGTTTTTGATATCAACGAACCTGTTTATCGCGAGCTCACCCTCGAAGTTCTGAGCACCTTTGAATTTAACAAGACCTATGCCCGTCTTCATCGCCCAGGAGGAATTTCATTCCAAGTCCATGGTGAACATAAATCCATTAGTCTCCGTGACTTTGCCAACCACTTGGGCATTTATGACTGGGAGTTTCTGAAAAGTATGGACTACCCCATCTTACCACTTGATTTTCCCCCGCATGTCGAGCCAAGGCACTTTTGGCGTTCTATTACCCTTGCTGCCGGTCAAGATTCCAAGAAAGCGTCACTCCTTCGTAGTCCCGCCCACCGTTATGTACACGCATTGATGAGCCGATCTATCACCGGGCGCGCCGACAGCACTGGGGTAGTATCTCGCATGGACCTGCTCATTCTATACAGTATGATTAACCGTTATCCCATCAATTTGGCGTGTGTGCTAGCAGAATGCATTGCCCGACATAATCAACACCCCCCGATCGGGGTCATCTTCGCCGGACCATATATCACACGCCTTGTGAGGGGCATGCAGGTTCTTGGCCGTATTCGTTCAATGAAGAGGGTTGGGGGAACGATTGCATTGGGGATTCAAACCTTACTCGCGATTGGTATTATCAAGCGCCGAGGATCATCCTATTTTGTCGTTTCTCATGAGAGCCTCCTCAATTCCGACGACAACCAGAGTACACCGGATATTCCTCAGGGTGACCAAGCTCAATCGAGTTCCACTCGCACCGTTTCCCCTGCAGAGTTACAGCGTGATATACAAGATTTGCGAGACATACAGCGGCGTCAGGGAGAAGATATTTCTCGGATCATCCAGGGGCAACTTAACCTTTTTCAGGGCCAACAGGACATCCTGGCCCTCCTGCAGCATCAACCCCACTCTCCACCATTTTCTGCACCACCAGCTTCTACTGATGACTGGGATGACTGGGATTGAGGCTCCCAGGCTTTCCTCTGTTCCTGTTCTTTTTATTGCTATTTCCGTTTCTGTTCTTTTTATTGTTGTCTCTTGTGTGCTTGCGTTTGTTGTATTAATCTAGTTGTCTAAGGCTTATCCTTACAACTTAGTTTGTTGAGTGTTGTTTTATTCTATCGCTTAAAAACTCTTGTTTGCTCTTGTAAACCGTGTTTCTTGTCTTCAATCTCTGTGTGGTTGATGGATGCTTGACTCGACGTCTTTTCTCCTTGTAGGTAGAACAAGACGTCCATTTTTCTTCCTCTCCACTTCGCTTGTAGCCATGGTGATGGTCACCCCGAGCTCGTGCCTTGCAAAGCTCATTACCAATTTCTCGGGGAAGTTCATGACACCACCCTCTTTATTTTCCATGCATAAATTTTTCTGTACTGCTGATCAATGTACATTGAGGGCAATGTACTGCTTTAAGTGGGGGGTGGCTATGCATGTCTGATCTTCGTTACTTGTTTCGTGAACTTGTATGAAAACTTTTGGTAATTCTTGACTTGTTGCATGATTGTAAACCTAGGATGGCGTACTTAATTGTGATTGTATTATAGCTCGAAATCATGATAAATGCTAAGCTTTTTATGACCCTGCACACTTGAGATTTTCATGTCATTCTAGGCAATTCTCGCACTGTTCCCTTAGGAAGAACCCTGGACATCTAGGCGAGGAACCACAGCACTTTCGTGACCCTCTTAGTTGCTAACCCATACTAGTGGTTTCGCGCCTTGACGTGTTAGAATACCTTCTAATAGGGTTTTAAGGACCTTCTTCTTGTTCTTTTTTGCAATACGGTCAAAAAAAAAAAAAAAAAAAAAAAAAAAAAAGGCAAAGTGAATAAAAACATGGACAGTGCTCCTCTGTCCTAATAGCGAAGTAACCTGGGGTTCTGGCTCCTAACCAGAGTGTTCCTCTCGCCAAAAGCTATAAGGACATGAGCGCGTTTACATGAATGTGCAAAACTCCAGGTAATGTGGATTTGTAGTTCATGTTAGTCCCGGAAAAGAAAAAGATAAACATTTTGCGTACAGAAAAATAAATTTTGACCGGTTATTGTTCGATAATAAGAGGAAGGATCCTTACGACTCTACTAGAAGTATTTCTACCACCTCAAGGCCGTATTCCACAATGTGGCGTGAATTGTTTCAAGAAGTGGTCCTCGGGGTCCTGTCTACCTTGTTTAGACTACAGGGCTTCGAACTAGGGGATTTGCACACACACAACACGACACGGCCAATGAATGCGTGAATGATCTCAAGTGGTCTTTGCTTAGTATTTTGAGTTTCGCTTTGGCTATGATACTTTCATCTCTTGCCCGAGGTTGTGTATTTAGTCACTTATCAGTATCCCTGGTTTTCCATGTCCGTTTGCTTGGGGACAAGCAAATGCTTAAGTAGGGGGTATTTGATAAGTGCCTAAATACATCATGTTATAGCTATGATGTTCTTGTACATTCATGCAACTTATGTGTACTTTCGATGAGTTTTTGCGCACTTGATGTTTTATTTTTCATTTCAGGGTTTCAAGGACCAAGTGCGCAAGTTTTGACCATATTCGTGTCATTCCGGGGATGATTGAAGAAGGAACGAAGAGTTGGAGCACCCTGGAAGCCGACGCGCCGCACACGGGCACATTTTTCTCGGCCGTGTGCGGCCACTGTGCGGGCTGCGCAGTGGCCGCACACCCTGGCCAGAAGGGTGTGCGACCACTGTGCGGCCCGCACAGTGGCCGCACAAGAGAGGCAGAAAGGTGTGCGGCCAGTGTGCGGGCCGCACACTGGCCGCACAGCACAGCCAGAAGGCTGTGCGGGCACTGTGCGGCCCGCACAGTGGCCGCACACCTTCGGGCTATATATGCTTGTTCTGAAGAGTTTTTGGGGATCTTTTTTCTCATCCGGCCTCCACTTGTCCTAGACTTCATTTTCACCATTTCTTGAGGGATTTTGGAAGGATTTTCGGCTAGATTCGAAGGAGAGAAGAAGGGGAAGACGTTGAGAAGCTTCATAGGGCTCGCCGGCGCGGATCCGACGAGCTACGCCATCAACCCTAGTCGACATCTTCGAGGGGGTTTTTCTTGTTTTTATTGGATGGAATTGTTGTATGATGAGCTCCTTAGTTTTGTGATGTTGAACTAAACCTCCCAAGGCCGCCGGGCTCCCGGTGAACCTTGGGAGGAGACTTTGTATGAATGACCTATATTTTGCTTTAAATGAATGTGTTAGTTTGATTGTTTGGTTTTAATTCATCATCATGTTGTTCATTCTACAATGGATGGATTCCGTAGAATTGATTTTGAATGATACTTGTTTGGCGGGATGCTAGCTTGTATTAGGTCCTTTGATGAGTTAAAGAGGGTAACATGTATTAATACACCGGAGGTTCCGGGTGTTAATAGCCTCCCGCGCGATTAGGGTTAATTTAGCCGAGAGCGTGCATTAGATTAACCCTAATCAAGACTCCTTGTTCTCATTGACATCGTAGGGGTATTTTCTGGATAGAGAAACCCGTACTGGATTAGGGCTACACTACGGAGGTTCCGGGGTAGTCGACATCCGAGTCTAGCGGACCGAAACCAAGCTAACCCTAGTTTTATAATTATCTTGGTCATTCGTATTTAGTCTTCTCCCGGGGGAATCCTCGCCCGAGGCCTTCCATAATTATTGGATTCTTCATCTCTATTTTATTCCGGATTGAGTTTTATCTTATTTGCATTCCTTCACTTGTTTTTATTATTTTAATATTGCTTCAACCCTGTTTCGATCGACTAGAAAGTGACTCCCAAAAGGAAGTAATAGTAGATCTCGGGCCCTTGGGAATACGACCCTCCTCGTGAGGTTTATTACTTGACGACCCGTGCACTTGCGGCCGGGGAGTCGCGTGCTAGCTCTGTAGCTAGTCGCGCGCTCGCTCATCAAGTTTTTGGCGCCGTTGCCGGGGAACATCCGAGAATACTAGGAAAACTTTTGGATCATTGCTCTAGTCATTTCGTTTTCATTTGTAATTATCCATCTTTTATTGTTTTTTGTTTTCGTCATTTTTATATATTCACTAATATCTCTCTCGTTGTCTCTTGTGCATTTCCAGGTACCCCATTTTAAACCTTCACATCGATGGATCAATACTTGAGTGAACCCACTTCTCACTACTTGGATCAATGGAAAAGGCAGTTTCTGGTTCATAATGAAGGCTCTAATTTGAAGACTACGGATCAGGATGATTGTACTCTCAGCAACAACGAATTTTTTTCGCGATTCATGAGTGGAGCCGAGTATGTAAATTCTGTTCAGAACGGAGCTCACAACCGGCAGCCGACCACAGTTCACGAGTTTACCACTTTTTTGCCTCCTAAGCAGTCTGTGTGCGAGGTGCAAGATGAATCTGAATCTGACAACTCTATTGATGATGAGATGGAAGAATTTGAGAGAATACAACGTGATAACATGAACAGACTAAAGCCATCCGTCGATGAACCACCAGAATTGGAGTTGAAGGAATTACCCCCACACCTTGAATACGCATTTCTTGATGGAAATCTTAAGCTACCAGTGATAATTTCCTCTAGCCTGTCAACAGAGCACAAGAATGAACTCTTAAAGGTGTTAAAGAGGCACAAGCGGGCGTTGGCGTGGAAGATTTCAGATATCCGGGGAATAAATCCATCTTTCTGCACTCATAAAATTCTAATGGAAGACAACCACAAGCCGTCGGCCCTCCCGCAACGGAGGTTAAACCCGAATATGAAAGAAGTGGTAAAAGCTGAAGTGATCAAACTGCTAGACGCCGGCATAATCTACCCAATCTCTGATAGTGCTTGGGTCAGTCCCACCCAGGTGGTACCAAAGAAAGGGGGCATGACAGTAGTGACTAACGAGAAGAATGAGCTTATCCCTACTAGGCAGGTCACTGGTTGGAGAGTCTGTATTGATTATAGAAAGCTCAATGACGCCACTCGCAAAGATCATTTCCCTTTTCCGTTCATTGATCAGATGCTTGAAAGGTTGGCCGGACACGAATACTATTGCTTTCTTGATGGTTTTTCCGGGTACTTTCAAATTCCCATAGCCCCTGAAGACCAAGAGAAAACCACCTTCACCTGCCCTTATGGTACATTTGCTTACCGCAGAATGCCTTTCGGGTTGTGCAATGCCCCTGCCACATTTCAGAGATGCATGCTTGCTATCTTCGAGGACATGGTTGAAAACACGATGGAAGTGTTCATGGATGACTTCTCAGTGTATGGGAGCTCATTTGACTTGTGTTTGAAAAACTTGGAGCGTGTTCTGGAACGATGTGAGGAAACCAACTTGGTGCTGAGCTGGGAAAAATGCCACTTCATGGTAAAGGAGGGTATAGTTCTGGGACATAAAATTTCAGGTGATGGCATTGAAGTAGACTAGGCAAAAATCTCTGCCATTGAGAAGCTCCCTCCTCCAACATGTGTCAAGGCAATTAGAAGTTTTCTGGGGCATGCCGGGTTTTACAGGAGATTTATAAGAGATTTTTCTAAGATTGCAAAACCGTTGACTAAGCTCCTTGAGAAGGATGTGCCGTTCAATTTCACCCCGGAGTGTTTGACTGCCTTCACTACACTAAAGAATCAACTTATCCGGGCACCTATCCTCATCGCACCAAACTGGGAGCTACCATTCGAATTAATGTGCGACGCTAGCGATTTTGCAGTGGGAGCAGTTCTGGGGCAAAGGAAAGACAAACATTTCCATCCTATTTATTATGCAAGCAAAACTCTCACGGGGGCTCAAGAAAATTATACTACCACTGAAAAAGAACTCCTTGCGGTGGTCTTTGCTTTCGACAAGTTCAGGCCTTATTTGGTGCTTTCCAAAGTTGTGGTTTACACTGATCATTCTGCACTTCGATATCTCCTGAGTAAGACTGATGCTAAGCCGCGTCTGATCCGTTGGGTGCTCCTGCTGCAGGAATTCGATTTGGAAATCAAGGACAAAAGAGGTGCTGAAAATTTAGCTGCTGATCATTTGTCTCGACTTGAGAACAACTACTCATCATCTACCATAGATGGTGAGATCAATGACTCCTTTCCGGAAGAACAACTGTTTCGTGTTCAGGTGACTCAGGAAGAAGATCAACCCTGGTTCGCAGACATTGCTAATTATCTGGCAGCGGGCATTCTCCCAAAGTGGTTTAGTTACCAACAAAGGAAGAAATTTTTCGCTGATCTGAAGCATTATATTTGGGAGGAACCTTACTTGTTCCGCGTCTGTGCCGATCAGGTGGTTAGGCGGTGCGTATCTCGACAAGAAGGAGTGCACATTATCAAACATTGCCATGAAGGCCCAACCGGGGGGCATTACAGCACCAATCGAACAGCTAAAAAAATTCTTGACGCTGGATTCTTTTGGCCCACTATTTTTCTAGACGCACAAAGCCATATTCAATGCTGCGATCGATGCCAAAGAGCAGGGAACATTTCGCGCCGGGACGAAATGCCTCAGAATGCTATCCAAGTTTGTGAGGTTTTTGATGTGTGGGGGATCGATTTCATGGGTCCCTTTCCAAACTCCCGGGGGCACAAGTTTATTCTAGTTGCTGTGGATTACGCATCCCGCTGGGTGGAAGCTCAATCGTTGCCGTCTAATGATGCCCGTGTTGTTGTGCAATTCTTGAAGAGGTTATTCTCGAGGTTTGGGGCGCCGCGAACAATTATCAGTGACCGAGGAGCACACTTTTGTAATTCCCAGTTTGCGAAGATCTTGAAAAGATACGGTGTCTCCCATTATACATCTACCGCTTATCATCCACAAACTAGTGGTCAAGTCGAAGTTTCCAACCGAGAACTCAAGCGAATTTTGGAAAAAACTGTTGCTCATCATCGCAAGGACTGGGCAGACCATCTGGATGATGCACTTTGGGCCTACCGTACAGCATATAAAACACCTACGGGGAGCAGTCCGTATCGCCTAGTTTATGGCAAGGCTTGCCATCTCCCTGTTGAGCTGGAACACAAAGCATATTGGGCCACCAAATTCCTGAATTTTGATTTCAACTTGGTTGGGGAGAAAAGGAAGATGCAACTGAATGAACTTGAGGAATGGAGGGTTCTGTCCTACGAGAATTCAAGATTATACAAAGAAAAAGTGAAGCGATTCCACGACAAAAATATAAAACAGGGCAAGAAGTTGGAGGAAGGGGATCAAGTGTTGCTATACAATGCCCGACTTCGCCTATTTCCAGGGAAGCTCAAATCGCGATGGACAGGACCGTACACGGTCATGAGTGTCTCACCTCAGGGAGTAGTCGAAATCAACCACCCGGAGAAAGGTCGGTTCAAGGTAAACGGGCATCGCCTCAAGCTATATTTCGGTAAGAGCTCATTTTTGCCCGATCCGTCAGGTAAAATCTTTCCCTTTGAACCTCATTAATTCGGGACACTCATGCTTCGTGCTCGCGACGCTAGACGAGCACTCTTGGGAGGTAGCCCAAGCCTTTGTTTTCTTTTTGTTCGTATTCTTGTTTTCTTTGTTGTTTTTGTGTGTTTGTTAGAATCTCGAGTTTAATCCTCCTCTCCCTCGTATTTTATCTTGTCGGTGCAATTGTTGTATCCTTGTTTGCATTCCAAAGGGGTGAAAATTTCCAATTTCCTGAAGCCTTGTGCGGCCACTGTGCGGCCCGCACAGTGGCCGCATGACACAGACAGAAGCCCATGCGGCTGGTGTGCGGCCCGCACACCAGCCGCACACTTGAGACAGAAGCCCATGCGGCTGGTGTGCGGCCCGCACACCAGCCGCACACTTGAGACAGAGCCTTGTGCGGTTGGTGTGCGGGCCGCGCACCAACCGCACACATCATATGCGGTTGGTGTGCCCCCCGCACACCAACGAGTGACAAGTGGCTGATTCTTGCCACTTGTCCACCATCTTGCCTTGCTCAGTGTCCTCTTTAGTCTTATCCCTTTCAAAGACTTCTTTTCAGCCCCTATTCTCCATCTTTGACTCTTAAGCACTGAATTTCTCCAAGACTCACCTCCATCACCTTGGCCGACCATCTCCAAAACTAGCTCCCTGATTTCCCTCTTCTTCTTCCAAGCTCGTCCTCGTCCTCACTAGCTCTTCAACCTCATCTTGCTTGTTCTCCCTTGCCCTTAAGGTTTGTTTTATCTTACTTCTTTTTCTTGAGATCTTGGAGATCTTGCTGCTTCATTGTGGTATTTGTTACATTTATTTGTGAGTGTTTAATCTTGGAGAGTTTGATTTCCCTTTTTGGGTGTAATTTTTGTAGCTCATTGTTGTCTTGAGTGGAATGTCTCCTCATGGTGTTGTTTCAAAGTTGTTCCACATTTGTACTAATTTCTATGGTGAATTTAGGATGTTATGCTTGCTTTTAAGAAATCTTTGTTTCCATCCTCTATTTTGATCTCACATGCCTTGTTTTCATGCTAGTAAACTATTGTACTCACCCTTGTTGCCTTTGTTTGATTTTGTAGTCTCCTTTCTTATCTTTCCATATTGTTAATGTATTATGATAATATTAATTCTTGTGTCATACCTATCTTGTCACACTTGCTATTATGGGATGAGATTTGATTTTATCTAAATTGTGTGATTATAGATATGGCACCGAAGGCTTCTAACAAGCCCGCATTGGCCCGAGCTAGCTCTTCATCCGAGATCCAATTCAATGACAATGTATTCCAAGAACGCTACGATTCACTTAGCACAAAGCCATTCGGCCAAACCCGAATAATTGATTGGGAACTACTTGAACAATTGGGTTTGGCCGATGATGTTCGGCAATTAGTTGGGTTTGATCAGTGGCTCACCGTTTTTGATATCAACGAACCTGTTTATCGCGAGCTCACCCTCGAAGTTCTGAGCACCTTTGAATTTAACAAGACCTATGCCCGTCTTCATCGCCCAGGAGGAATTTCATTCCAAGTCCATGGTGAACATAAATCCATTAGTCTCCGTGACTTTGCCAACCACTTGGGCATTTATGACTGGGAGTTTCTGAAAAGTATGGACTACCCCATCTTACCACTTGATTTTCCCCCGCATGTCGAGCCAAGGCACTTTTGGCGTTCTATTACCCTTGCTGCCGGTCAAGATTCCAAGAAAGCGTCACTCCTTCGTAGTCCCGCCCACCGTTATGTACACGCATTGATGAGCCGATCTATCACCGGGCGCGCCGACAGCACTGGGGTAGTATCTCGCATGGACCTGCTCATTCTATACAGTATGATTAACCGTTATCCCATCAATTTGGCGTGTGTGCTAGCAGAATGCATTGCCCGACATAATCAACACCCCCCGATCGGGGTCATCTTCGCCGGACCATATATCACACGCCTTGTGAGGGGCATGCAGGTTCTTGGCCGTATTCGTTCAATGAAGAGGGTTGGGGGAACGATTGCATTGGGGATTCAAACCTTACTCGCGATTGGTATTATCAAGCGCCGAGGATCATCCTATTTTGTCGTTTCTCATGAGAGCCTCCTCAATTCCGACGACAACCAGAGTACACCGGATATTCCTCAGGGTGACCAAGCTCAATCGAGTTCCACTCGCACCGTTTCCCCTGCAGAGTTACAGCGTGATATACAAGATTTGCGAGACATACAGCGGCGTCAGGGAGAAGATATTTCTCGGATCATCCAGGGGCAACTTAACCTTTTTCAGGGCCAACAGGACATCCTGGCCCTCCTGCAGCATCAACCCCACTCTCCACCATTTTCTGCACCACCAGCTTCTACTGATGACTGGGATGACTGGGATTGAGGCTCCCAGGCTTTCCTCTGTTCCTGTTCTTTTTATTGCTATTTCCGTTTCTGTTCTTTTTATTGTTGTCTCTTGTGTGCTTGCGTTTGTTGTATTAATCTAGTTGTCTAAGGCTTATCCTTACAACTTAGTTTGTTGAGTGTTGTTTTATTCTATCGCTTAAAAACTCTTGTTTGCTCTTGTAAACCGTGTTTCTTGTCTTCAATCTCTGTGTGGTTGATGGATGCTTGACTCGACGTCTTTTCTCCTTGTAGGTAGAACAAGACGTCCATTTTTCTTCCTCTCCACTTCGCTTGTAGCCATGGTGATGGTCACCCCGAGCTCGTGCCTTGCAAAGCTCATTACCAATTTCTCGGGGAAGTTCATGACACCACCCTCTTTATTTTCCATGCATAAATTTTTCTGTACTGCTGATCAATGTACATTGAGGGCAATGTACTGCTTTAAGTGGGGGGTGGCTATGCATGTCTGATCTTCGTTACTTGTTTCGTGAACTTGTATGAAAACTTTTGGTAATTCTTGACTTGTTGCATGATTGTAAACCTAGGATGGCGTACTTAATTGTGATTGTATTATAGCTCGAAATCATGATAAATGCTAAGCTTTTTATGACCCTGCACACTTGAGATTTTCATGTCATTCTAGGCAATTCTCGCACTGTTCCCTTAGGAAGAACCCTGGACATCTAGGCGAGGAACCACAGCACTTTCGTGACCCTCTTAGTTGCTAACCCATACTAGTGGTTTCGCGCCTTGACATGTTAGAATACCTTCTAATAGGGTTTTAAGGACCTTCTTCTTGTTCTTTTTTGCAATACGGTCAAAAAAAAAAAAAAAAAAAAAAAAAAAAAGGCAAAGTGAATAAAAACATGGACAGTGCTCCTCTGTCCTAATAGCGAAGTAACCTGGGGTTCTGGCTCCTAACCAGAGTGTTCCTCTCGCCAAAAGCTATAAGGACATGAGCGCGTTTACATGAATGTGCAAAACTCCAGGTAATGTGGATTTGTAGTTCATGTTAGTCCCGGAAAAGAAAAAGATAAACATTTTGCGTACAGAAAAATAAATTTTGACCGGTTATTGTTCGATAATAAGAGGAAGGATCCTTACGACTCTACTAGAAGTATTTCTACCACCTCAAGGCCGTATTCCACAATGTGGCGTGAATTGTTTCAAGAAGTGGTCCTCGGGGTCCTGTCTACCTTGTTTAGACTACAGGGCTTCGAACTAGGGGATTTGCACACACACAACACGACACGGCCAATGAATGCGTGAATGATCTCAAGTGGTCTTTGCTTAGTATTTTGAGTTTCGCTTTGGCTATGATACTTTCATCTCTTGCCCGAGGTTGTGTATTTAGTCACTTATCAGTATCCCTGGTTTTCCATGTCCGTTTGCTTGGGGACAAGCAAATGCTTAAGTAGGGGGTATTTGATAAGTGCCTAAATACATCATGTTATAGCTATGATGTTCTTGTACATTCATGCAACTTATGTGTACTTTCGATGAGTTTTTGCGCACTTGATGTTTTATTTTTCATTTCAGGGTTTCAAGGACCAAGTGCGCAAGTTTTGACCATATTCGTGTCATTCCGGGGATGATTGAAGAAGGAACGAAGAGTTGGAGCACCCTGGAAGCCGACGCGCCGCACACGGGCACATTTTTCTCGGCCGTGTGCGGCCACTGTGCGGGCTGCGCAGTGGCCGCACACCCTGGCCAGAAGGGTGTGCGACCACTGTGCGGCCCGCACAGTGGCCGCACAAGAGAGGCAGAAAGGTGTGCGGCCAGTGTGCGGGCCGCACACTGGCCGCACAGCACAGCCAGAAGGCTGTGCGGGCACTGTGCGGCCCGCACAGTGGCCGCACACCTTCGGGCTATATATGCTTGTTCTGAAGAGTTTTTGGGGATCTTTTTTCTCATCCGGCCTCCACTTGTCCTAGACTTCATTTTCACCATTTCTTGAGGGATTTTGGAAGGATTTTCGGCTAGATTCGAAGGAGAGAAGAAGGGGAAGACGTTGAGAAGCTTCATAGGGCTCGCCGGCGCGGATCCGACGAGCTACGCCATCAACCCTAGTCGACATCTTCGAGGGGGTTTTTCTTGTTTTTATTGGATGGAATTGTTGTATGATGAGCTCCTTAGTTTTGTGATGTTGAACTAAACCTCCCAAGGCCGCCGGGCTCCCGGTGAACCTTGGGAGGAGACTTTGTATGAATGACCTATATTTTGCTTTAAATGAATGTGTTAGTTTGATTGTTTGGTTTTAATTCATCATCATGTTGTTCATTCTACAATGGATGGATTCCGTAGAATTGATTTTGAATGATACTTGTTTGGCGGGATGCTAGCTTGTATTAGGTCCTTTGATGAGTTAAAGAGGGTAACATGTATTAATACACCGGAGGTTCCGGGTGTTAATAGCCTCCCGCGCGATTAGGGTTAATTTAGCCGAGAGCGTGCATTAGATTAACCCTAATCAAGACTCCTTGTTCTCATTGACATCGTAGGGGTATTTTCTGGATAGAGAAACCCGTACTGGATTAGGGCTACACTACGGAGGTTCCGGGGTAGTCGACATCCGAGTCTAGCGGACCGAAACCAAGCTAACCCTAGTTTTATAATTATCTTGGTCATTCGTATTTAGTCTTCTCCCGGGGGAATCCTCGCCCGAGGCCTTCCATAATTATTGGATTCTTCATCTCTATTTTATTCCGGATTGAGTTTTATCTTATTTGCATTCCTTCACTTGTTTTTATTATTTTAATATTGCTTCAACCCTGTTTCGATCGACTAGAAAGTGACTCCCAAAAGGAAGTAATAGTAGATCTCGGGCCCTTGGGAATACGACCCTCCTCGTGAGGTTTATTACTTGACGACCCGTGCACTTGCGGCCGGGGAGTCGCGTGCTAGCTCTGTAGCTAGTCGCGCGCTCGCTCATCATCTATGACTCATTAAGCATCAATTAGGAAGTGTAATACTAGTCTTGCACTTGAAACAATAGTTCTAGGGTAAGCATTGTCCAGGTGCCCCATTTTACTATCGATTACCTCTCTTGTTCTTATTGCTCTTCCTGCATTCTTTTATTTTCTTTTGCATTCATACATTGATTTCTCTCACCATCGATTGTCTTCAAAGCTAAATAGTGATAACTCTTGTCTCTAAACTCTATTCCCTGTGGATACGACTACCCTCTCACAAGGGTAAATTTTATTACTACGACAACCCGTACACTTGCGGAACACTCACGCAAGGGGTGTGTCACTATACTTGTATATTAGAATTGGAATGATTTGTGAAAACTCACTCGTATTATCATGATTTTGGCACTTATGAAAATGTAAATGGTTTTCATTCTCGATGTATGATGTTTGCCCTAGTCATGGACATTATGATGTATTACACATAGAATGTATTGATTTGGACATTTACAGGTCTTGTACATATCCACGGAAGTGGTGGGCTGTGGTCTTGATGTTCTTGATAGAGTGGTTTTGATGGTGACTAGGGTTTTAGCCTAAGCTACTACAGTGAGGGGGAGCACTCACGGCCCACTTGTAAAAGCGGCATAAGGGGTTCCATTTATGGTTCCCTCTTTCGGGAGGCGTGTAGAAGCCCCGAAGAGGTATTTCACTGAGAACCTAGATATCACTATTTGAGATCTTGGTGGGCCAATGTCATGCCCCGACCCATGAGTCCCGCATGTGACATACTGCCACGTCAACCCGAAGGTGGAGGGTCAAACACTACCTTAACCCTAGATCACTGTAAGGTTAACATGTTCCCTGCACAATACCATTATAACAACAAGGAATAACTTCTCAACAATAACAACCAACAACAATAACAACAATACCACCAATAACACAAATAATAATAATAACATCGCCTTTGCCACATGTACCTATCAGGGTTAAATACCGGATGAGAGAAATAGGACATCACAACATGATAGTTATAGGAATAGCAACAATCTCAAACATAAGGTACCATTTTTAAATAATACCTGGATATATGATAAGTTCTTGTGTTATAGTAATCCAAAGCGTTATTATCTTACAATGAGCATACCTTTTATCAAATTTTATCACTAAATGGTGTGCATTTGTGTATTCTTATGCATTATAGGTTTGTGGAGCTAATTTGGAAAAGAAGAACGAAATTAGATCGTGTTCGCCATTGTTGGGAAGGTTTCGGACCAAGCAAGTAACAAGGCACGAGCCTAGACTTGTGAGTGTATGCCAACCTCCTTTGGAGGGGCACAAAGGCAGTCACATTCACAACAAGTCTAACTCGTGTCTTAAATCTCTCTGTTCAATTACTAGTCTTTCTCTAATTCACTCCTTCTTGCACTTTCTTGTCTTCCATCTCTCTATTCAATTTCTTGCTTTTTATCATATTTGCTTCCATAATTCACTCATCAATTCTATTATCACTTTTTCATACACCGCACAACTAGATAGCGAAATCTCATGTCTTAAATCCCTATTCCCTGTGGATTCGACTACCCACTCACCAGGGTAATTTTATTACTTCGACAAGCCCGTGCACTTGCGGGATACACGCAAAGGGTCGTGTCAATATACTAACACAAGTAGGAATATTTGAGGAAGATAATACATAACATGAGTTTATAACATCCTAGTAGATCCATTTAATACTTGGCAAGAATGGTTAGGTATCATACACCACTCAAGAAAACACCAAAACAAACTCTACCAAGCACTTCATGCTTTCACCCAAATGCTGTGTTATTACTTGGAGGGAAAAAAGAGAGGGAGTGAGTAACTAGGTTACTTAGTGAGGGGCTAATCACATAACTATAGCCCATCCATGGGAAAGTAGAAAGAAATACAATTCAAGAACATGCTTTGAAATTCAACAATGATAAAGTATTATGAACAACTAGTATAAAATGATGAATGTGAACTTTTCATAATAAAAATGCAATAAAACAATCTTTTTATTCCACAAAGAAAACAAGACAAGTTTTGAGTAAAAAATTCACACATTTTTCTCAAAATCTCAATAATTCAAATGTTTGAGAAATAATCAAAACAAAAATTGATAATATCACAATTAGCCTCAAAAGCCCTTCATCGCTAACAATGGCCTCGCTTAGGTTAGGAGCTTCCAAAATGCACATCTATTGGCGTTGGCTATTGGGAAGCCCTTGTGGTGACTCTAGACCACCAAACAATACATTCTTTTAAGGTTCTCTACGTGCCTCCTGAGAAGGTGGTGTCCTCAACTGAGCCTTCCACGCCATCTCTACTAGGTCGGTCAGTGGAAACTCTAACCCTTACTGCAGTAGGTATTGGGGATCCACCCATGTCACCATCCAAACAAAATAAAACATTCAACAACCCATAGGCTCAGTATATACCTCAACAGTATAATAGGAGTTTCAATATAATGCCATAAGTATTCACATAAGCCACTTTCACTCCAAGAGTGAGTCACTGATCATATATCTCCAATGAAATCATTTTCATCGAGAAAACATCATATAAGATCAATCTTTGAAAATACACTTCAAGTATAATAGTGTACATTTGATGACCTACCGGGGGGAAAGGCTACCTCTAGGATGTATGAAGCTACTACCCATTGTTCTTAGTGTGATTAGAGTTTATTGTTTGGTTTGAATCCTTAAGACCTTGGGGCACACATTTTAGGATTCTTGCACACACACAAGCTCTTTGAAGTAAATGTGAAGCCGTTTGTGAAACAATCGTGTTGCTCTAACCCTCATTGTTCCACCTTTACTTAAGACTTTACCACTCATTTAAGATCAGAAGTATTGCACTCATCTATATTTTTATTGAGCATATTGAATTTACATGAGGACAAGCAATAGTTCAAGTGTAGGGGCATTTGATAAGTGCATTTTATATCATGATTTCATGCCTGAATTCCATTCGTTTATTCATTCTCTAGCATTACTTTCATGTATATTTGGTGTTATTCTAGGTATAGTGTTCGTTGTGCATGAATTTCGGGCTCGAAGCAATTTAGATGAAATCAAGGGTGAAACATGCGTGCTTGATGACTTTGGGAAGGAAGCAAGTTGAACATTGGTAGAGCACAACCGTGCTCTATCCCATTGATTTTCCCAGCCCGGAGAACAAGCCAACAAAACTCTAGCATGGGGGTGTCCAAGGTAGAACACGGTCTCAACCCACCCGTGTCGCTCCCACTGATTATCTCAGGAAAAAGACATCTTTGCTTCATCAGGGAGATAAATTGTAGACTCACTTTTACTTTGAAGATCAAAAATTCTTTCACTATACCCTGATTGTGGAGTCGCTTGTCTAGGATGAATTCTATTGTGTTTAAAAAAGAAAAAAATATATAGAAAAAAAACTGGAAAGTCGGATTCCTTTCTCGGAATGACCTACCAGTCAAAATTTTGAAATTTGTGTAAAAAGATGGTAGAAAGAGCTATCGCCTTAGATGAGTGAAAGACACCATTGAGTAGTAGAATTTTGGGCATTACAAGTGTACATTTGATGACCTACTGGGGAAAAATCTACCTCTAAGGTGTATGAAGCTACTACCTGTTGTTCTTACTGTAATGAGAGTTTATTGTTTGGTTTGAATCCTTAAGACCTTGGGGCACACATTTTAGGGTTCTTGCACACACACAAGATCTTCGAAGTAAAAGTGAAGCCGTTTGTGAAACAATCGTGTTGCTCTAACCCTCATTGTTCCACCTTTCCTTAAGAATTTACCGCTTATTTAAGATCAGAAGTATTGCACTCATCTATATTTTTATTGAGCATATTGAATTTGCATGAGGATAAGCAATAGTTCAAGTGTGGGGGCATTTGATGAGTGCATTTTATATCATAATTTCATGCACTTTATTCCATTCGTTTATTCGTTCTCTAGCATTACTTTCATGTATATTCGGTGTTATTCAAGGTATAATATTCATTGTATAGGAATTTTAGGATCAAAGCAATTTCAAGTGAAATCAAGGGTGAAACGAGTGTGTTTGATGACTTTGGGAGGAAAGCAAGCTGAACACGGGCAAAGCACGACCATGCCCTATCTCACTGATTTTCCCAGCATGTAAAACAAGCCAACAAAATTCTAGCACGGGGGTGTCAAAGGCAGAACACGGTCTCAGCACACCTGTCTCGCTCCCACTGATTATTTCAGGAAAAAGATATCTTCGCTTCATCAGGGAGAACACGGGCATGCCACCCCTGACATAAGCGTGTACTAGCAGAGCACGCAGTGATTGCTTGTTTGGTATGGCTTAAACTTACGAGGACATGTGTGTGTTAGAGACCATTGGAGCTAAATTGTAGACTCTCTTTTACTTTTGAGATCAAAAATCCTTTTACAATACTCTAATTGTAGAGTCGCTTGTCTAGGACGAATTTTCTTGTGATTAAAAAAAAAGATAGAAAAAAATAGAAAGTCAAATTCCTTTCTCGGAATACCCTACCAGTCAAAATTTTGAAATTTTTGTGTAAAAAGATGGTAGAAAGAGCTATCGCCTTAGATGAGTGAAAGCCACCCTTGAGTAGTCAAATTTTGGGCATTGCAAGTGTATATTTGATGACCTACATAGGGAAAAGGCTACCTCTACCATGTATAAAGCTACTACCTGTTGTTCTTAGTGTAATTAGAGTTTATTGTTTGGTTTGAATCCTTAAGACCTTAGGGCACACATTTTTGGGTTCTTGCACAAACCAAGGTCTTTGAAGTAAAAGTCGACCCATTTGTAAAACAATCATGTTGCTCTAACCCTCATTGTTCCTCCTTTGTTTAAGACTTTATCGCTCATTTGATATCGGAAGTATTGCACTCATCTATATTTTTATTGAGCAAATTGAATTTGCTTGAGGACAAGCAATACTTCAAGTGTGGGAACATTTGATGAGTGCATTTTATATCATGATTTGATGCCCTTTATTCCATTCGTTTATTCATTCTCTGACATTACTTTCGTGTATATTCATTACTATTTGAGGTATAGTGTTCGTTGTACAGGAATTTCGGGCTTTAAGAAATCTGGAGTGAAATTAAGGGTGAAACAAGCGTGTTTGATTACTTTGGGAAGAAAGCAAGCTAAACACGGGCAAAGAAAAACCGTGTTCTGTCCCACTGATTTTCCCAGCTTGGAGATCAAGCCAGCAAAATTCTATCATGGGGATGTCTCAGGCAGAACACGGTCTCAGCACACCCGTGTCGATCCCACTAATTATCTCATAAAAAAGGCATCTTCACTTCATCAGGAAGAACACGGGCATGCCACCCCTGACACGAGCATGTACTAGTGGGCCACGGGAGACACACAACCGTGAAGCTTCCACTGATTATTCTGGGAGTTACACTTGAGAAATCTCAAAAAACAACAAGCGCTTAACACAACCATTCTCAAACCATGTCTGGCTCAAAATTGCCTTTTTAACTCCAGCTCTTAGTGTTTCTTCTCATCTTTGTTCGGGGATTTGATAAGTGCTCTTGTATAAGTAATACGAAGTATACTTTTCTTACATTGAGCATTGCTTCTCTCAGGTTTTATAATTAATTCTTATGTATTTGTGTTCTTTTACGCATTTAGGGTTGTGAAGACGATGTGGAAGAAAAGAAGCACTAGTTGAGAAGACTCTTGGACTAAGCAAGGACCAAGGCACAAGATGTAGACATGTGAGTGTGTGCCAACCTCCAAAGTACTCAAGGATTATACAATTTGGAGGGGCACACGGCAGTCACACTCATGTAGTCCAACTTGTGTAACATCGAAGAGCTACATCAATGTGTTGAAAGCAAGAAGCGACATGATCTACCGTGTAGTTGTCTGCCCAACTCAGCGGCCTCGATGAAGAGAATGAAGTCAAAAGTAACTTTGGAACAAGCACTGTAGCAGTTACTATAACAACTCTGTAGCAATTCGCTGTAGCAGGTTACTCTTCACAGTGCGTCAAAAATCAAAATTCCAGAGAATCCACATGGGTGTGTGGATGCCCGATTTCAGCCCTATAAATACCGCGGTTTGATTAATTTTTGGAGATCTTTTATCCATCTTTCGTCCAACTTTCAGGGAGAGCGCGGCTAGGGTTTGGAGAGGTTTTTGCAAAGTTTTTGGAGTGGTTCTACGGCATCGACATCGAGTTCCTTTGGAGGAGAACTATTGGGGGAGCTTTCATCGGCATCGATTCGATGAGGTGCCCTAGGTTTGACGAGGGAACCTTTGGAGAAGATGAGGCGGCTCCACAAGACCATCGATACGGACTACAAGGGGGTTTCCTTTATGGTTTTTATGCATATGTTTTCAAACTCTTTGTTGACTTTGTATTGCTCCATGGAGAGCTAAACCCCTAGTGGGTGCTTGGACTTGTAAACCCTAGGATGACTTTGTTTTATTGACTTTTATTATGCTTTTTTAATTGATGATTTTAATTGAGTTTCAATATTGAATGTTAATTGCATAATTTTCCCTTAGAGGTGACACTAGGGTTGAGAATCCATCTAAGTAATCCTTTGAGGGTGTGACAACTTTATTAGGGTTAGAATAAGCAAGATTGAAGAGGGTTGAGAGAATGAGTCGAGAGGTAGTGGAACGTCCCCTTTCCCTTACGACGTGATTTATCCTATCTCCACGGTCCAAGAGTTCTTTGCAGTCATGGTAGAGTGAAGTGCTAAGAGATGAACTCCACTGGGGCTTTGTTGCGTAAGAAACAAAGTGAAGTGTTGTTGTGAGTCTTAGTGCTGGGGCTTAATTGTGGCTAGGGGCCTTTCGCCTGGACCAAAGAGTTAGGTCTATATTATGGAATAGGGTTATCACTTAGAGTCCCTAGAACCCCATGCAGTCCTACACTGTGAGGCGTCGAGAGTATCACTTTCCGCCGGGGCATAGTGTAGAGGACTAGTCATGGTTGACCTTAGGTTTTGGACCGTGTGTCTTTGGATTTCCACGACTCATTAAAATATCAATTACGAGGTATAATATTAGTCTTGCACTTGAAACAATAATCCTAGGGTGAGCATTGTCCGGGTGCCCTATCTTCCCATCGATTACCTCTCCTTACTCTCATTGCTCTTCTTGCGCTCTTTTTCTTTTGCATTCATATATTGATCTCTCTCACCATCGATTTTATTTATAGCTAAATAGTGATAACTCTTGTTTCTAAACACTATTTCTTGTAGATATGACTACCCACTCACCGGGGTAAAATTTTATTACTGCAATGACTCGTGCATTTGCAGAACACTCACGCAAGGGGTGTGTCAGGATTCCACTCTCCTCCCAGAGGACTTTGATGAGAGCGAAGATCAGGCTTCACTACACCAGCACTTAAGGAGATCAAAGATGAGTAGGAGGAACTTAAGAGTTGGGGTTAGCACACAGAGCTCGACAAGGAAGTTTATCTAGAGAAGAGAAGGGAGTCATGTCTTCCTCTTATTGTTCTTTTATTGTTTCTTTCTTGTTGTACCTGCCCTTGAGAGGCTAACTGGCCATAGTGCTCGGGGGGTTGTGAACTTGGATGATTTGTATGCTTAACACTTGCATTTATTGTTCTACGGGGTTCTTTTGATTCTTGTGTTTAATCTTGTGTTTACATAACTCGATGTGTTGATTTGCACAATTGCTTGGGCAAAACTCAGTGCGTGTCTTGTATAGTAAGAACGCACAGTTATCTTAGAAAAACTCGGTGTATTTGAGAACCATAGATGCAGCATTGCTCTTGAGCACACACATGAATCATAGAATGTACCTGGTAGGCATTAATGGTAAGATAGCTTGCAATAGTCCATAGGAATCACCTCGGAGCATTACTCTCTTGTTGTGGAAACACTCGATCCTAGTCTTCAAATCACCTTCACCATCCTATCCTTTCTTTATTATTTTGCAATTCATCTCATTCCCAATCTATGGTTAACAAGACATCTGATAAGTGCTTGTGTTATAGTGACGCGAAGTGTTATTATCTTACTATGAGCATCTCTTTTATCAGATTTTATCACTAAATAGTGTGCATTTATGTATTCTTGTACATTGTAGGTTTGTGGAGCCAAGTTGGAAAAGAAGAACAAAGTTAGGTCGTGTTCGCCGTTGTTGGGAGGTTTTCGGACCAAGCAAGGAACAAGGCACGAACTTGGACTTGTGAGTGTGTGCCAACCTCCTTTGGAGGGGCACAAAAGCAGTCACATTCACAACAAGTCTAACTCGTGTAGCCTAGGAGAACTTCACCAAGAAGGAGACTTGAAGCAATCAGCACGATCTACCATTGATTGTGTGCCCAATTCAATGGCCTCGATGAAGAACAACGTATTTGGGAGCGTTTCGGCGAGCACTGTAGCTTTGTTACTGTTCCAATTCAATGTAGCAAGTTACTGTGCATTTTCTGCCGAAGATCAAGTTTCCAGAGAATTCACACGGGCGTGTGGAATTAACACACGGCCGTGTGAATCATTTTCCAGCAAGCCAGAGACTTCACACGGCCGTGTGGAAATTCCACACTGTCGTGTGAAGTAATTTTTTCAGGAAGACAGAAACTTCACACGGGCGTGTGGAAATTCCACACGGCCGTGTGAAGCCCCGATAAGTTCAAATTTAAAGCCGCACTCAGCCTATAAAAAGCCCGATTGGGAGACTTTTTGAGCATCTTTTTGACCTATCTTTCTCTCCAACTTCGAGAGGGGGCGGCTAGGGTTTCGTAGAGGACTTTGTGGAGAATTGGAGCACGCCAACGGCATCATCATCAACGTCCGACGGCACCACAAGACCATGGCCACATCACACGCGAGGGGGTTTTCATTGATGTTCTTATTTTGCAATTTATTTTACACTTTGATGAACATGTATAGCTCCATGAGGAGCTAAACCCCTCGTGGGTATTCGGACTTGTAAAACCCTATGATCATTATGTTTCTATGACATTGTTATTATCCTTTTCCATTATTGATGAATAAATTCGAGTTTCAGTTTTAATTATCTTTTTCTATTGTTCTTCCTTAGCCGTGACACTAAGGTTGAGAACAATCTAGGTTATCTTTTGGAGGTGTGACAACTCCTATAGGATTAGACTAGTTAAGATTGAAGAGGGTTGAGAGGGAGAGTTGTGAGGTAGCAATGTACCCCTTTCCCTTCCGGTGCGATTTCTCCCTACCTCCATTTCCTTGGTTAATTAGCGGTCAAGATAGAGTTTTAGGGCTCAATCTAGACTAGGGTTCTTCCACCTGGACCAAAGGGTTAGAACTACATAGAGGAACAGGTTTAATCACTAGGAATCCCTAGAGCTTAAAGCAATCCCACGTAGTGTTAGGGTTAGGAAGATAGACTCCCCTGGGGCTTAGTTGACAGGTCAACAAGAGTTATGGGTCATAGTGAATCCTAATACCGGTACATAATGTTGGGGTTAGTCACGGTTGACCTTAAATTTTGGGACCATGAGTTTAAGGATATCCTCGACTCAATTAACATCAATAGGAAAGTATAATAGTATAGTCTTGCACTAGAAGCATAAGTCCTAGAGGTAACTTGTCCGGATACCATATCTCACCCATTTCTAGTCTTTCTCTTTTAACTTCTACTTGCTTTTCTCTTGTCTTTCATCTCTCTATTTACTTTCTTATCGTTTATTCTAATTGTTTCCATAAATCCACTCATCACTCCGATTATTTCTTTTCGTACACCGCATAACTAAATAGTGAATTCTTGTGTTTTAAATCCCTATTCCCTGTGGATTCGACTACCCACTCACCAGGGTAATTTTATTACTTCGACAAGGCCGTGCACTTGCGGTACACACGCAAAAGGTCGTGTCAAGTTTTTGGCGCCGTTGCCGGGGAATAGGCGTATTTTTAATACTAGTTTTTGCTACTTTAGTTATTCACTTCGTTATCTATTTCACACCTTCTTTATCTACCACTACTTTCACCAATTCTTTTCTTTTTAATTTCAGTTTACCGAGGGAATGTTTAACGCAAGCGAAGCTTTTGATACACTCGTGGGATTAGTCAAGGAAGTGGAGCAGAAAATGTAGTTGTTTATCGCACAACCATTTCCAAATTATATCGAGTGTGGGCAATTAGTGAGACAACCTTGTACAGAAATAGTGGATAGTATTGATCAGTTTTGCAAGGAGCAGAACATGAATTATGAATTGGGCAGTGTGTTGGACGAATTTGATAAATCAGCTCTAGCTTTTGCAAATGGTGACACATAAGAAACCCTTGAGAACGTTCTTGCACAGTTTGAATCAGGTTATTTTGAGCACAAACAAGAGGCCTTTTCAATGGGTATTATAGACCTGATAGAGGAAGTTTATGAATTGGGGATTAGAATGGAACACCAGGACCAACCCAAGGAATGTGATTTGGAGAAGGTTTCAGGGTACAGTAATGAACAGCAAACTACAAAATTTGAAGAGATTGGCAGATCAATTGGAGACCGGCTACGACCATCCATCGATGAGCCACCTGATTTGGAATTGAAAACACTTCCAAAACACTTGGAATATGCATTTCTGGCAGAAGAGATGAAGTTGCCCGTGATCACAGCATCAAATCTCTCTTTGGAGCAAAAAGACAAATTGGTAAATGTGTTGAAAAAGCATAAGTCTGCCTTGGCATGGAAAATTGCAGACTTAAAAGGTATAAACCCTTCATTCTGTACGCACAAGATTTTAATGGAGGACAATTTCAAATCAGTGATCCAACCTCAACGAAGACTAAACCCGAACATGAAGGAAGTCGTAAAAGCGAAGATGGTCAAATTATTGGATGCAGGGATCATTTACCCAATTTCCGATAGTGCTTGGGTAAGCCCAACACAGGTGGTCCCGAAAAAAGGTGGGATGACAGTGATCAAGAATGAAAAGAATGAACTCATCCCAACCAGAACGGTCACAGGATGGAGAGTTTGTATTGATTACAGAAGACTGAATGACGCAACCCATAAAGACCACTTCCCTTTACCTTTCATTGATCAAATGTTGGAGCGATTGGCAGGGCATCAATTTTACTGTTTTCTAGATGGGATGTCAGGGTACTTTCAGATCCCTATTACTCCGGAAGACCAAGAGAAGACAACTTTCACTTGTCCCTATGGGACTTTTGCATATAGACGAATGCCGTTCGGATTATGCAACGCACCTGCTACATTCCAAAGGTGTATGACTGCTATTTTCGATGATCTTGTCGAAGACATAATGGAAGTATTTATGGATGATTTCTCTGTGTTTGGTGATTCCTTCGACATATGTTTAAGAAATTTGGAAAGAGTGCTGATAAGATGTAAGGAGACAAATCATATGCTAAACTGGGAGAAATGTCATTTCATGGTTCGAGAAGGCATTGTTCTCGGACACAAGATTTCCCATTTGGGTATGGAGATGAACAAGGCAAAAATCGAAGTCATAGAGAAACTTCCTCCACCAATGAATATTAAGGGAATTCGGAGTTTCCTGGGACATGCAGGTTTCTATAGATGATTCATCAAGGATTTCTCGAAAATCACTCAACCGTTGACTAAACTTCTCGAAAAAGATGCTCCGTTTGATTTTGGGAAAGATTGTGTAACAGCTTTTAATGTGCTAAAAGAAAAACTAGTTCAAGCTCTAATCTTGATTACCCCTGACTGGAATGAACCTTTTGAGCTCATGCGTGATGCCAGTGATTATGCTGTAGGAGCAGTTCTGGGACAAAGGAAGAGCAAGCAATTCCAACCCATCTATTATGCGAGCAAGACTCTCATAGATGCACAGGAGAATTATACTACTACAGAGAAAAAATTATTAGCAGTAGTATTTGCTCTCGATAAGTTCAGGCCATATCTTATCTTGTCAAAGGTCATTGTGTTTACAGATCATTCAGCTCTCCGTTACCTCATGAACAAAGTCGATGCAAAACCAAGATTGATCCGGTGGATATTACTCTTACAGGAGTTTGACATGGAGATAAAGGATAAAAAGGGAACTGAAAACGTAGTGGCAGATCATTTGTCACGGTTGGAAGGGAGCATTGGGCAAGAGCCATCAAGTAAGGAGATCAATGACTTCTTCCCGGAAGAACACTTACATTCAATTCAGGAATTAACATCATCAGGTGATACACCGTGGTTCGCAGATTTTGCTAATTACTTGTCAGGAAAAGTCCTCAAGCCAGGGCTCACATTCCAACAAAAGAAAAAGTTCTTTAGCGATTTGAAGAACTATTTCTGGGACGACCCATTCCTTTTCCGCATCTGTGTAGATCATATTGTTCGGAGATGCGTTTCAAGGAAGGAAGGATGGGATATCCTTGCTCATTGTCATTCAGGACCAATTGGGGGCCATTATGCATCAAGTAGAACCGCGGAAAAAGTTTTGGCAGCAGGGTTCTATTGGCCAACCCTCTTTCATGATGCACACCAATTTGTTCTTCGATGCGATAATTGTCAGAGGTCAGGGAATTTGTCTCGGCGGGATGAGATGCCTCAGAATCCTATGCAATTTTGTGAGATATTTGATGCTTGGGGCATTGATTTCATGGGGCCGTTTCCAAGGTCTAACGGGAACCAATATATATTAGTGGCAGTTGATTATGTCTCCAAATAGGTCGAAGCACAAGCATTACCGAGTAATAATACTAGAACTGTGGTGAAATTCTTAAAGAGGTTGTTCACTCAGTTTGGAACTCCGCGAATCATCATTAGTGATCGAGGGACCCACTTTTGCAACTCCCAATTAGAAAAGGTATTGAAACGATACGGGGTACGTCACCGCCTTGCCACTCCATATCATCCCCAGACTAGTGGTCAAGTAGAAGTCACTAATAGAGAACTCAAGCGGATTTTGACGAAGTCTGTGGAACAAGGAAAGTGGGACTGGTCAGAACGATTGGACGACACACTCTGGGCCCATCGCACAGTATACAAGACTCCCATAGGAACTACTCCGTATAATCTAGTTTACGGAAAGTCATGCCATTTACCCGTGGAACTTGAGCATAAAGCATATTGGGCAATCAAAGCAATGAACTTCGATTTGAGAAGAGCGGGTGAACGAAGACTGCTTCATCTTCATGAGCTCGATGAATGGAGGTTGAAAGCATTTGAGAATGCTAGAATTTACAAGGAGAAGATTCGGAAGTGGCATGACAAGCATATCAAATTACCTAAAGAGTTCAAAGTCGGTGATCAAGTTTTACTATTCAATTCCCGGTTGCGACTCTTCCCTGGAAAACTAAAGACTAGATGGTTTGGCCCATACACAGTCACTCAAGTATCACCCCATGGTGCAATTGAGATTACTCATCCGGAGAAGGGCACGTCCAAAGTAAACGGACACCGGCTGAAACCATACTTTGGCGGCGAGGTTTGTAATGATGATAAAGAGATATTCTTTCTTCAACCTCTGTAAGGTAAGCCAGGTACGTCAAGCTAAGTGACGTTAAACAAGCGCTTCTTGGGAGGCAACCCAAGGGTTTACATGTTTTTCTAGGATCTAGTTTAGTTTTAGCATGAATAAAAGTCTTAGTATTGGTGTCCTAAATTTTTAATGCTTATGCTACGATTTTATTGTGGATTGTTGATGTTTTCATGTGCCTAAACGATAATTGATGAAGATTTAGCTTGTTGGGCATGTTTTCCATGATATCTGGTCGTGTTTTGATGGTTTTCACAGGCTCTAAGCATCATAGTTATGTTTCTGAATTTTTTCCTAAGTCTGTGAATTTTTCTAAGTAAACCAGAGAAAACACACGGCCGTGTGGAATTAACACACGGCCGTGTGTTACCCATTAGGGCTCAACCAGAGAAAGGCACAGGGGCGTGACCTTGCCCCTGTGAAAACCTACAGAAGAGGGCACACGGGCGTGTGGAATTAACATACGCCCGTGTGTTAGTCTGCAGAACCAAACTTTCATTCCAGAGAAACCACAGGGGCGTGTAGGTGCCCCTGTGAGAAACCTAGTGCTACGACACACGGCCGTGTGGAATTAACACACGGCCGTGTGAATACTCTGCAGAAACCCCTCTTTCTCCCGAGAATTCACAAGGGCATGTGGCTACCCCTGTGAGAGAGCTTGTGAACGGCACACGGCCGTGTGGAGTATTCACACGGCCGTGTGGTATACTTAGCAATTCCCGTGATGATCCAGTGAAGCCACAGGGGCGTGTGAGGTGCCCCTGTGGCTGGCCTTGTGTTCTTGGCCAGGTTGGGCACACGGCCGTGTGAAAAGTTTCAGAGACCTTCTGTGTTTCCCGTGAATCCACAGGGGCGTGGACCAACCCCTGTGGACCTCCCTTATAAAGGCACACGACCGTGTGTAATTAACACACGGCCATGTGAGGTAGTTCAAAGAGAGACCAAAGTGCACACAGGGGCGTGGGTTGGTCCCTGTGAACCCTAATTGTATATGTACACTGCCGTGTGACATTTCCACACGGCCGTGTGAATCCCCAGAACTTCAAAAGCCGCGCGTTTTCAGCTAGGATTCACTCGTACCTATTAGTTCTAACACTCTAACCGACTCCCCGACTTTCCCCTGTGATTTTCCAACCTTCTCTGAGTTTTTCAAGGGATTTATTTGGAGTTTTCCGGCCGATTTAAAGTTTTTCTTCGTCCATACCGTCGGTAAGAACTTCAAACCCTAAAATCTTCTTCAATCCTTGATTTGATTCGTTCTTATTGCTTATTTCGCTTGTATTGAATGATTAGACCATAGGCGAACATGCTTAGAAGAAATCTAGAACGAATTAGAATGTAAAACGAAGATTTTATCTCCCACGGCCGTGAGGCTCTGTCCGCCCGATGATCCACACGGGCGTGTGGAATTAACACACGGCCGTGTGGATTTCTGCAGATTGAGTTTTTGAACTGATTTTTAACTGGTTTCTTTTGCAATTTGGCAGATATATCTTCTAGGTCTAAGAAGTCAGCAGGGAAGCGTCCGCGAGAGGCTACTCCACCTCCTGAGGAGATGGAGTTTGATGTACCGGAGCACAGGAAGAGATTCAAGAAACTCTCGGCACTTCGATTTGGACAGTTGCGCTACCCAGACTTGAGTATGTTGAGAGATATACAGGGGGGCGACGCTGTAGCGACCGAGGTTGAGGAGTTGCTGGCAGTGGGCAGTTGGGACCGACTACTATTGATCAGAGAGCCAGCGACTCGAGCACTCACCCTCGAGGTCTTGTCGAGCTTTGAGTTCAACCGAGGGTACGATAGCTTCATAAATGGCGAGATGATCCAGTTTCGTGCCCTTAGTAGACACTTCAGCCTGAGTATCACTCAGTTCTCGATCGTGATGGGCCTGTACGATCAGGCATTCACTGAGACAGAGGAGTACACATTATTGCCCACCGATTATCTAGGGACCCTCATACCACAGAGGATTTACAGGACCTTGTGCGGGGATGGCCAGTACGAGCCGGGGGTTTCGAAGGCGACTTTTCTTTCCCGGCCAGCGTACAGATACATTCATGCCATCTTGAGCAGGTCGATCAGTGGCAGAGGGGACAGTACAGGGGTATTGAGAAGACAGGAGCTGCTATATTTACATTCCATGGTACTGAGCGAGCCACTCCACCTGGGGCACATTCTAGCCGAGTACATGCGCCACCAGGGCCAGTACCCCAGGGTTGGAGTCATCTTTGCAGGTCCCTACATCACACGCCTCATCATAGGCTTGGGACTCAGATATGGGGTGCGCGGGGCCGAGAAGATCGCTACACCAGCCCCGCTTACCAGAGATACATTGCGACTGATGGGGATGGTCCGCAGAGCAGGACCAGGAGTCTATACATTGATTATCCCCCACTCAGGATCTACAGAGCCAGATCAGACAGAGGGGACACAGGCAGCGATAGAGCCACCCCCAGAGCACACAGAGGCCGAGGCACCACCCACAGCACCGGAGCCACCTCCAGTGCGTATTTTCTCCCCTTCTCGAGGCCAGGACAGTTTCGAGCGCCTCGAGAGTGCTGTGGATGTTATGCAGACAGAGCTGCCCGAGATGAGGGACGCACAGGCAGCAGAGTTTACAGAGTTGAGGACCACTCAGGCAGCACAGTTCGGTCACTTATCGACACAGCTTGCCACAGTGATACAGTTGTTCGAGCGATCTGTAGTGCGACCTCGACGGGTCCCTTCACCGACTCCACCTCCTTCTCCATCAGCAGCAGATCCACCAGCACCAGCACCAGCAGCACTAGAGGATCCACAACAGGACACCGACGCTGAGACGTCGTAGTTTTTATTTTATTTTCACTTATGCTGCACTTTTTATTTTTCTGTTGGACTTGTAGTACCCAGAAAGGACTCTCCTTCTGGGTTTGCTTTAGTTTTCGTTTATTTTATTCTGTCTCGAGTTGTATCTCATTATCCTATCTTTATATACTCGAGCTTTGTTTTGGTTTTTCTTGAGCTATACTGAACCCTTGCGTATGTGTGCAGATGGTCTTGGATGGAAGAAATTTGAGGAATAGTCATAGGCACGGTCATGGGACCGTGCATGCTCCACAAAAACATTGAGACTCAACTCTCAATGAACCTAGCTCCATCAAATGCAACACTTGGAGTTCAGGGGAGTAATGTTTCAATTGTCTACTTCCACACTAATTGTTGTTCATTGTTTTATTTTTATTATGCTTGCATGCGTACATTGGGGACAATGTACATCTTAAATGTGGGGGAAGATTCACATTGCACACACCTTTACTTGCGCGTTCAATTGCTCATGCTCAGGTAGCCTATGGCGGTTCACCTTAGTTGCAACGTTTGTATTCTTAGAGTCTAGGAGAATTTTTAAACATTGTATCCTATCATGCTCTAGTTTTTACTTGAAATTTTAGGGAATTTTTGTTCGATTACACCTTATTGCACTACTCACTCTTGAAATCTTTTGGAAACTCGATCTTGAAGTTTTTAAGGACAAGTTTATCATCGTTCTTAGTTTTACTTTGGAAAATGCATATATATAATAAAAAAAATATGAAAAAGAAAAGAAAGAGAAAAATCTGAGTTTGTGAATAGTTGTTTTCTTTTATGTATGCATTTGGGGTGGAAAGAGCTATCACCCATGAAGTATGAAGCTACTCTCATAAGTCGGATACAAGTTATGCCCTAATGAGAGAAAGAGCTATCTCATGGGATGCGTGAAATCTACTACCCCGGTAGAAAGAGCTGCCTCATCGAAAGAGTGAAAGCCACCTTTGGCGGCCGCCTAGGAAAGGGCTACCTTCGAGGATGTGTGATGCTACTACCTCCTCTCTTATTTTTTCGTATATAAATAAGTCCTTTTGAATAAGAGTTTGAGGAGTACTCGTTGGTTCTCTTGAGTGAATTCGCACACACTTACACGTCTTCGAGTTGTTATCCTTTTTTATTCATGTTTTTAGCTAGAGTAATGATAACCTTATGCAATGTTTTGATTTCCCCTTACTTGTAGAATGCTTCCTTTGCATATTTTTGGTGAACCTAAGGCCGAGCACTTTCAATTATTCTTCCCAAGTATTTTCACGTTTTATTTTTGCTTGAGGACAAGCAAAAGCTTAAGTGTGGGGGGATTTGATAAGTGCTTGTGTTATAGTGACACGAAGCGTTATTATCTTACTATGAGCATCTCTTTTATCAGATTTTATCACTAAATAGTGTGCATTTGTGTATTCTTGTACATTGTAGGTTTGTGGAGCCAAGTTGGAAAAGAAGAACAAAGTTAGGTCATGTTCGACGTTGTTGGGAGGTTTTCGGACCAAGCAAGGAACAAGGCACGAACTTGGACTTGTGAGTGTGTGCCAACCTCCTTTGGAGGGGCACAAAGGCAGTCACATTCACAACAAGTCTAACTCGTGTAGCCTAGGAGAACTACACCAAGAAGGAGACTTGAAGCAATCGGCCGATCTACCATTGATTGTGTGCCCAATTCAATGGCCTCGATGAAGAACAATGTATTCGGGAGCGTTTTGGCGAGCACTGTAGCAACACTGTAGCTTTGTTACTGTTCCAATTCACTGTAGCAAGTTACTGTGCATTTTCTGCCGAAGATCAAGTTTCCAGAGAATTCACACGGGCGTGTGGAATTAACACACGGCCATGTGAATCATTTTCCAGCAAGCCAGAGACTTCACACGGGCGTGTGGAAATTCCACACGGCCGTGTGAAGCCCCGATAAGTTCAAATTTAAAGCCGCACTCAGCCTATAAAAAGCCCGATTGGGAGACTTCTTGAGCATCTTTTTGACCTATCTTTCTCTCCAACTTCGAGAGAGGGTGGCTAGCGTTTCGGAGAGGACTTTGTGGAGGATTGGAGCACGCCAACGGCATCGTCATCAACGTCCGACAGCAGCACAAGACCACGGCCACATCACATGCTAGGGGGTTTTCATTGATGTTCTTATTTTGTAATTTATTTTACACTTTGATGAACATGTATAGCTCCATGAGGAGCTAAACCCCTCGTGGGTATTCGGACTTGTAAAGCCCTAGGATCATTATGTTTCTATGGCATTGTTATTATGCTTTTCCATTATTGATGAATAAATTCGAGTTTCAGTTTTAATTATCTTTTGCTATTGTTCTTCCTTAGCCGTGACACTAGGGTTGAGAATAATCTAGGTTATCTTTTGGAGATGTGACAACTCCTATAGGATTAGACTACTTAAGATTGAAGAGGGTTGAGAGGGAGAGTTGTGAGGTAGCAATGTACCCCTTTCCCTTCCGGTGTGATTTCTCCCTACCTCCATTTCCTTGGTTAATTAGCGGTCAAGATAGAGTTTTAGAGCTCAATCTAGACTAGGGTTCTTCCACCTGGACCAAAGGGTTAGAACTACATAGAGGAACAGGTTTAATCACTAGGAATCCCTAGAGCTTAAAGCAATCCCACGTAGTGTTAGGGTTAGGAAGATAGACTCCCCTGGGGCTTAGTTGACAGGTCAACAAGAGTCAAGGGTCGTAGTGAATCCTAATACCGGTACATAATGTTGGGGTTAGTCACGGTTGACCTTAAGTTTTGGGACCATGAGTTTAAGGATATCCTCGACTCAATTAACATCAATAGGAAAGTATAATAGCATAGTCTTGCACTAGAAGCATAAGTCCTAGAGGTAACTTGTCCGAATACCCTATCTCACCCATTGCTAGTCTTTCTCTTTTAACTTCTACTTGCTTTCCTCTTGTCTTTCATCTCTCCATTTACTTTCTTATCGTTTATTCTAATTGTTTCCATAAATCCACTCATCACTCCGATTATTTCTTTTCGTACACCGCATAACTAAATAGTAAATTCTTGTGTTCTAAATCCCTATTCCCTGTGGATTCGACTACCCACTCACCAGGGTAATTTTATTACTTCGACAAGGCCGTGCACTTGCGGTACACACGCAAAAGATCGTGTCAACATCAGAGGAGAAATTTGTGGTGTTTCGGTCCTCTTTGCCCTTGTTTGTTGTTTTGGTTGTCCTAGATGTTGTTGTCATTTCCCCGTTGAGTTTTCTTCGAGTTTTCTTGTCGAGCCTTTGGAGTTGTTTTCCGAGTATTTGAGAGTGTTTTGGAGAAGTTTTGAGGGTTAGTGGGCTGTGCACAGGACGCACAAAGCTGTGCGGGCTGTGCACAAGCTGCACGGCCTCTGTGCGGGGCTGCATAGAGGCCGCACACCCCAGGCAGAGGAGTGTGCGGCTGGTGTGCGGGGCCGCACACCACCCACACACCCTTCTGCCCGGTGTGTGTAGCTGGTGTGCGGGGCCACACACAGCCCACACACCGACACGATTTTGGTTATATTAACCCGTTTCTAGCTTCATTTCTTCATTTCTTTTCTTCCAAACTTCTTCATTTCCTTCTCCTCTCTTCTTCCATCATCTCATGAGGTTCTAAGGCTGACTTAGAAGAGGTTTTGGAGCTTGAATCTTGGATCATTAACTTGCTCATTCTTTGGATCAAGGTAAGCTTCCATCCTCTTATTCCTTCTTCCTTGTTCTTTGATGAGAATGGTTAGGGTTTGTTGTGAACCCTTGTGAGAGCTTGATCCTTACACCTTCTTCTTCCTCTTTGATGGTTAATCTTGTGAGGAATGATTGTATTGAGTTGTTTGGCTTTGGTTTCATGAAATCCTTGAACCCTCATCACTTTGATCCTGGAATCACTATAGCTCCGGTGAGCTTTCCTTGTGGTCTTGGTTTCCTTGGTTTAGAGAGGAGCTTAAACCCTTAAATTTGGTTTTGTACCTTGAGTTGTGAGTGGAGCAACCCTAGAGTTCATTAGGGTTGTTTGGTAGAAGAACTTAGGGTTCTTGCTTGACTTTTGTCCTAACAATTTATTGGTGTTTCTTGTGCTTTCTCAAGGAGGAGAAGCTTTGGATTGAAGCAAAGAGCTTGTCAAGGACTAGCGTTCAAGGGAGTGAAGTCGT
Organism: Dioscorea alata; assembly: GCA_020875875.1. Taxonomy (NCBI): domain Eukaryota; kingdom Viridiplantae; phylum Streptophyta; class Magnoliopsida; order Dioscoreales; family Dioscoreaceae; genus Dioscorea; species Dioscorea alata. The sequence continues at coordinate 14,085,241 of CM037017.1, read as the reverse complement.
CTAAGTTGTGAGTGGGACTAATAAGCATAATCCTATCCGAAGAATACCTATATACGTATATATATATTTATCGTTGTACATTATGAGGCTTGATTAGGGCTCTAGATGTTTTATGCTTCGAATTGAGATTTAAACTTTATTTGGAATGATATATATATATATATATATATATATATATATATATATATATATATATATATATATATATATTGGTGTTTCTTGTGCTTTCTCAAGGAGGAGAAGCTTTGGATTGAAGCAAAGAGCTTGTCGAGGACTAGCGTTCAAGGGAGTGAAGTCGTCTAAGTTGTGAGTGGGACTAATAAGCATAATCCTATCCGAAGAATACCTATATACGTATATATATATTTATCGTTGTGCATTATGAGCCTTGATTAGGGCTCTAGATGTTTTATGCTTCGAATTGAGATTTAAACTTTATTTGGAATGATATATATATATATTGGTGTTTCTTGTGCTTTCTCAAGGAGGAGAAGCTTTGGATTGAAGCAAAGAGCTTGTCGAGGACTAGCGTTCAAGGGAGTGAAGTCGTCTAAGTTGTGAGTGGGACTAATAAGCGTAATCCTATCCGAAGAATACCTATATACGTATATATATATATATTTATCGTTGTGCATTATGAGGCTTGATTAGGGCTCTAGATGTTTTATGCTTCGAATTGAGATTTAAACTTTATTTGGAATGATATATATATATATATATATATATATATATATATATATATATATATATATATATATATATATATGCATGTATATCTCTTACTTGAAAATATTACCGTTCAAAGGAATGGTTATTTGAGTTGTTATGTGATTAGGAATTTGTAAGTGAAGATTAGATATTCTATGGGCTATAGATTTTATTACTTCACGCACCTTTGTCATAATTGGTTTAGTTTCACCTAAAGGATAGCCTGCATTACTAGTGGCTTTTGAAATGTGTTTTTGGGTAGTTTGGAGTCATAATTAAATTGTGACTTGGTTCATCTCCTAAGTATTATTAAAGTATTTATATATGTTGTTGTGATTTGAAAATCCTATGTTTTGAAGTATACATTTCAAATTGTGTATTCTTATGAGATTTGAGATGTTTGATTTGATGACCAAAAAGGCATATTTGAATCGTGGTCCAGTTTATTTGCAAAGTTTTCCAAATGTTGTATTTAAGTTTTGAAAGCTTTAATATGACTTCTTGGTTTCCAAATTGAAGGTTTGAGACTTTTGTTATCGTACCCAAATGGATTTATGTAACCTATTTATGTTACCCATTTTGTGTTATTGCCAAGGCTATGATTGGAGCAAGTGCTCAAGAAATCTTGTTTAGTTTTAAATGTTGTTTATTTGATCAAAGGCATGCAAAAACAAGTTGATTTTCGTGGTATTAATGCAATGCACAAGGTGTATTTTCGAATGACATCTTTATTTGATACTTTTGATGAACATGGTTTCATTGTTAATGATATGATCAATGATCACTCTTGGAGTGAGAGTTGCCATTGCGAACACTTATTGTCTCTTATCGAGAATTATGCTATCTTGTTGTACTCATAAAGCCTACGGGCTGAGTTATTGTTTAAATTTTCTTGATGGTGACATGGGAGCCGAGCTCCAGTACTTACTGCAGTAAGAAGTGGATGGTTTCCACGGGCCGACCTATATAGAGGTGGCGTGGAATACTGTCAAAAATGGTTATATCATGTTAGGTGGAAGCGTAGATCCCTAACATGGGTATAGTTGGGTTGTTCGGAGTCACCACACAAACTTCCCGATGGCCAATGCAAAGATATGCGCATCTTGGTAGCTCCAGACCTAACCAGGGCCACAGTTAGCGACGGAGAGTTTTTTAGGCCATTCTAGACATTATTGTTGATTTATGATCGATGAGAATTGTGCTTATGCTAGGTCCAGGATGGCATGTGTTTTCTTGTTGATTGCTATGAAATTCTATTTGTATTTCAATGACGAAAATGGTATTCTTATGTCATAAGTGTTATCCTTATTTTCGCAAACTTATGAGGATTTTCATCATGTTCAAATTGATAAACCTTGTATCTTATAATTGCTATACTTGTTTACAAATTTGTGTTGTATTGAATTATTTGTAGCATGGTAAAGTTGTTTAATGTTAAGTGTGTTTTATAACTTGAACCCGTGTTTGGTATTTCAAAGCTTCATTGTATTAAGCCAAGTATATTGTTAGTAAAGTATCTTCACTAATTTATGTTTTGGTATTGTTATCTTTCGGTATATTTCTGGTGGATTTGTGCTAATCCCCACACTGAGTAACTGTGGTTACTCATCCCCTCTTTCTCCTTCCAAGTTTTGTTACAGGTAGTAGGTGAGGCGGTGAGGCGGTGCGGCTGTGTGCTGAGCATTTATTGACTTCTTGTTTCCTTGTATCACTTTTATTCGTATATGTTATTTTTGGATCATGCATATGTTATTTGAGTCTTGGATCCACTAGTATGTCGAGAACTCTATTGCATGGTGTTGTACTTAAACCACTATTAAGCTGTTGTGTATCAGCTTTTGCTATTATTGTCAGTGTCTTCTATCTTCTATCCTTATTATTGATGTCATCGTTGTTGTTGTTGTTGTTGTTGTTGTTGTTGTTGTTGTTGTTGTTGTTGTTGTTGTTGTTGTTGTTGTTGTTGTTAGTTCTACTACTCTCGTTGGGCATGGTTGTTCTTGAAACTTGGTATTTGTGTTAATATTGTTGATTCCAGGTTTGTTGTTCAGCCTTGCGCTGTCTCGAGGGTTGAGTGGCGGGGTATCCCTTCTTGAGATTGTCGCGGCGGTGTGTCGTGTCCTGTGGACCTACTGGTCGAGACGTGACAAAATTAGTAGTTCGAGTCTAGTCCCTGTGGTTCGACAACACTACCCCTTGCGAGGTAACACTTTACTACTTACGTGCGACCCGTACACTTACGAAAGAACACATCAAAACAAATGCAATACAATTAAGGAGGAGGGCAGGATGCCAAGTTATGATATTTACAAACTCATTGACCAAGCAAAATAATTACTCTTTTAGAGAGGAATTAAATAAATAGGAGTTCTCAAGGAAAAGAAACAAAATTCAGATTGAGAAGATCATTTTCAAAAATATGATGTCAAGTGGTAGGAGTTGCCATGTTGTGATATTTAACTAATTCTCTTGTTTATTAATCCTAAGTGGAAGTCGCCATGCCATGATACTTAATATATTAATTGACTTTTGAAATGGTAAATAATTTTAATTATCACCTCCTTCTAATCCCACTACTTTTTTTTTAAAGTAACCAAAAATTAGGCTGAGCATTCTCACACCCTCATGCACACATTCATTACTTGTGTTTTGCTAACTAAAGAAACTAGTAATTATAGATTAGTAAATGGCAAATTATAGCACATTAACTACAATATATGGTAAAGAAGAAGAAGAACAACAACATGCCAATGCAAGCCATAACAAAGTAAAAAAATTAGCAATTATAGTGGAACAAAAATTGGATTAGGCACTCCCTAATCTACTTAAAGACATGGTGCGATGTGAACGTAGTGAAGACCAAAATCAAATGGTGCCCGACAGTCATTCCACATAGAACAAAACCTTTTTAAGAAAATTAAATACAAAAAATTCAATTTCTCCATAATACCTCACAACAAACAGATATAAACTAATTAATTACTCTATCAAACGGAACTTAGACAAAATTAGAGAGAATGAAGAACGGAAGCCATAATAAGATACTTGACAAGTTCATTGACTTATCCAATCTAAATAGAAGTTGTTAAGGAGAAAGAACAACATCTAAAGCTATAGAATATGGAATAAAAATGGAATGAAGAAAGGAAACCATACGTACATTATCAAAGTCCTACTCTCCTTCTCAAGGCCAATATTTCTATGTAGGGACATATCTACATGTAGAAACTACTAATTCTGGAAGAAAGAGGATAAAGTGAGAATGAAGTTGTTAAAGAGAACAAAGGTCATTTCAGATTATATTAATTTAAAATATTGCAATTGAACAAAGAGTGGATTAGGTACTCTCTAACCCACTAAAACTTATAATGACAGTATGAATCTAGGGTAAAGTAATAACCAAATGTTGGTCTAGTTTGCATTCCATGTACAACACAAAACCTCAAATAAAAAAAAAATGAACCATAGGGAAATGATTCATAATGGCAAACTATAGCCCATGATAGAGAAATTTCCACCATGGACTGTGATTAGAAAAGCAGCATACCTCACTGGGCTGAAAGATGTTGTTCTTGCTGGGGCCTTGAGCACACTTTGTGGGGTCTTAATAGGGGTGGTGCAAGGTCATCTCGAGATGGACAATGTCATTGTTCTTACTGGGGATTTCACAACAGGATGAGTGCGCAAGTGATCAAGGACAAATTAGGGTTGCTAGGTTTCATTGCGTGAGAGTAAGGGTTGTTTGGTTACAACTTGTAACTAGCTATAAATAGTTGTGATGTAACTAGTTTTACGGTAAAATGATGTTTCATTTGCTGTAAAATATTTTACATCACTACAAGAAAATTGGGCTATAGTGGCTAAATTTAGTGGCAAATTTATAAATTTGTCATTATAAATATCTATAGTAATGGATTTTTAAATTAGCCGCTATAAATGTGTTTTTAGCGGCAAATTTTTAAATTAGTTATTAAAGACACAAGTTTATTTATTAATTTTTTAATAATAGTTTTTATAGCGGCAAATCATGTATTAGCCGCTATATATATATATATATATATATATATATATATATATATATATATAATTTAAAATTATATTTAAGGGTGATTTCCACTAATTTTTATCATCCATTTAAATAAAAATCATTAACGAAAAAATCTATCATAATTTTTTATTTTATAAATTTTAACGAAAACTTTTACAATTTTTATTATTTATTTATTTTAGATATTCTTTTATCCCCAAATAATTTTTATTTTAAAAATTTGTGATGTCATTACGTGTTAAAAATCACAATTTTATTTTATTTTATTTTGTTTATTTATAAATAAATCAGAATAGAGTTAAGAGGATAAACATTGAAATTATAAGAAAAGATTTTTGTTTTATAATAATTTATGTTTTAATATAAAATTAAGGAGGTTTATGACATAACAGCTTTCCCTCGAGCTCCGCATTTGGATTACGTGTCGGACCAGTTTAAGCTTAACCACACCTGTGCGTCACTGACACCGCCCTTCTTTCCTTTTATCTCTCTATAAAAATGAAAACCATTTTCTCACAAGTTTCTTCTCTCCTGCAAAGCCTTCATCCAAGGCCTTCATTATCTCCGTCTCTCCTTCCCCTTCCTTCGATCATCGAAGCCCTAACCCTAAAATCTTGTCCTCTTTCCATCGGGAGTGTCAAGATTCGAGGTCTTTTGCTTTCCATTCGAGTAAGAGAAGATCGGTGCTCGCGGTGCTAGCCATGGCCCTCTCGGCCTCGAAGTGCAAATGCTGTATTCGATTCTCCTGAGCTCACTCAGTCCTGTCGGAGCGAAGTTCCGCTGAGTCCGTCTTCTCTCAGTGCAAGAGGCACCCTGGGTTCTGCTCCTGTCTCCTTCTACCATTCTCTTATCTTGCTTTTATTTGGGTTTTTTGTTGCTTAGATTTGGGTTTGTCTTTGGATTTTAGGGTAAATATTATGTTTTTTATAGTGTTTTTTTTTTTAAATAATACTGGAATGATGTGTAGGAAAACATTGCTAGGATGTGCGTCTCCTGGCATCGGTTTACTTCAAGAACAGTATCAATCGATATTGAAGGAATTAGCGCAATTCAGAGTAAGCTTTCTTCCTTTCTATTTGTATTGCTTTGTTTCATTGGTGAACCCCTTGTATGAAATTGTTTATGCAAATGAGTTTGGATAATGGTTTATTCAGAACTGTGGAATTAAATATTTTATTACAGTTGATGTTTATATTAAATGGTAATGCCATTGTTGAAGATATAGTTTAGATGATGGTCCCATATGTCTATGGTAATGCCATTGTTGAAGCCATAGTTTAGATGATGATGCTATACGTCTATGGTAATGCCATTGTTGAAAGTATGGTCTAGATTATGATGCTATATGTCTATGGTATTGTCATTGCTGATGGTATACCTTAGGAAAAAAGTATAATCCCATTTTTTTTTTATGATATGGTTTGGATGATTATGCTTCTGAAGATACACATAATTGCAAGTTCCTCAGGCATAAATACACATTTTAGTCTTCATATAACAGGTTTGATGCTCAGATTCACTAGGAACTTGCACTAAAATTCCGTTTTGCAGAGGAATTACCAATGATGAGAAGATCCATCTGTGCAAAAAATTGTTATTACATTTAAGCAAAGAAAATTCTCAGGTTACTCTAGTTATCTTCATGTTGCTTTCTGCTTTTGCAATATTCTGCATAAAGTGAAGACACACAGATGCCCTTACACTGATATCTACTTTAATTTATTTAATGCAAAATTATTCATCTAAAGTTTGACAAATTGTTGTGTAACCAGTAACCATTTCACATATGCGTCGGTCTTGAAATTTTTATAAAAGATGATCTAATATTTAATTTTACATATGTCAATGAAATTATTCACTTTTCTTAATGGTACTTTTTCGAACTCTGAAGGAATTATTAACAAAACATCTCACTTTAGACCAAAGGACTTTCTTAGTGGTATGCCATCCTTGCAGAACATGGAAAGTCTGTTTGGAACTTGGGGTTTTTCTATGTTAGCATAGACTAGTGGCTGAGCTTTATATTTCAGAAGGAACACATTTGTTTAAGAGGATTTTATTTTTTAATTCTGCACTACAATTTGACCAAACTTTTCTAAATTACTGCATTGCAACCTTAGTTTTGCAGCACATATGACTAGATTTAATTCTTATTGCCAGTGACGTTCATGTGCTGCTAGCATTATGAGGCATTTAGTGCCATAGCTAAATTTCATGATATTTTATTGCAGATAGCTTCAAACTTGTTTGAATATACATGGAATCTATGGCAGAGTAATGTACAAACAATACTTCAAAGTTGTTCCAACCTATCCCAAGGTATTAGTGTCAATTCTTTGGCGAAACATCAAAACATTCTTTTTTTTTAACGTGTGAAGATGGTTGCTAAGATTATACAACAACTGATTGTTTGTGGGCATCTAAGTGATGTCACATCTGCACTAGTAAGTATGTTTAATGGAGGATAGAAGTATTGTCCTTTAATCTTTTTTGCCTGTTCTTATTTTAATATCTGAGTGGCATGATGTTTTAACCCTTATTTTATATTTTCAAGGAAGTGCAGCAAGTCGAGGAAGTCTGTCCGATGCTCTTGAATGCGATCCCATCATTTCTTCTATATTGTGATATGCATTATAAATACATTTATAACCTACCAATTCATCTCCTTATCACATGAAGGGAAATTTGTCTTGTGGTCCATTACCTCTCAAAGTGTGATTTCTTGTGTCTTATTGATATTGTAACTTGTGGCTTTGTTTGCTTATTCTGTGTAGGATCAAGAGAGATGATAACAAAGACAAGAGAGTTCAACTACTTCAAGATTATAGACACAACCATTTCCCATCAGTAAAATACCTCGAATATATGCTGCTATCTAAGTTGAGATACTTTGTCAAAGGCCTGATAATGGGGAGAAAGTGGTGTTAATCCAAAGACCTGATCTAAAGAAACTTTTTGAAATTGACCTACTATGTGTATGTTTGAGTGTTTTCTTATAATATCCACACTAGTTATAAAAAAAAAGTTGTTCTTTAGTTTATCAGTTTTGTAATTTTTATGGTGAGAGATTAATAAATTAATATATTAATGTTGTTTTTAATGTTGTCTTTTACAAGGCCTATAATGGTTTCGCCACTATAGAATTTAAAGCAGCAAAATTTTCTACCGCTATAGTGATATGAAACAAATCAATATGACTTATAGGGGCCAAAATGTTCTGACGCTATAAGATTTATAGCAGCAAAATTTTTCGCCGCTACAGGTAATTATGTAGCTCTAACCCTAACAGATGGGATAGCGGCAAAAGTGTACATTTGTGACAAAAAACTTATAGTGACCAAGGATTTAGCGGCTAATTGGATATTCACCGCTATAAAGGTATTGGGGCTAAAATGAGGCTTATAGGGGCAGATTTTTCACCCCTATAAGTCAATTTCTTGTAGTGCATGTAAAATATTTTACAGTTTATGGTTATCTTGCAGTATTTCAATTATGGATATGTAAAATGTTTTAAGCTCAAATGCAGTAATAATGTAAATGGTATCTACTCACCATCATATTCATCTCATATTTAATTGTTAAAATATTTAATAAAATAAATTGTCTTTAAATTTAATTATAAAAACACTTTTATGTAATAAAATGAAAAATATTAAATATTTTCATAAAATAATATTTATATAATTAAATATTTTTTATGATAAAAATATTTTTAAATTAAAATATTATATTGTTTTTAAAAATTAATTATAATTTTTTGAAATAATAAAATAAAATAAATATTATATTTTTATAATGTAATATTTATATATTAAATAATTTTATCATAAAATATTTTTATAATCGAAAATATTTTAAAAATAATTAATAGAGTAAGTGTTTTTAAAATTTAATTATACATTCTTTTCAAGTAATAAAATTAAATAAACATTAAATATTTTTTTAATTTATGAAATTAATTAATTATTTTGACTTTCATTAATCTTTTTGAAGAGTGTTAAATAATTTATAATAATAATTGGGGTAATCTCACCATCACACTTATATTGTAACTATATAGCTTTAAAGTTATATCAAACAAACCAAATAACAGTGACGTAAGTTGAAATACAATATTTTCACTTACACTATAATTTTATTTACATGTGATTTCATTTACATATCTTTCATTTATATCATTTTTTAATTCAGCTAAATTAAAACATTAATAAAAATCCATGTCAACAATAACAAATCCTACGTCGGGCACAAGATATTGCAAAAGACACGAGCATCACCTTTTAGACTTAGATTTCCAAATTAAAATAGTAAAGGGAGTCGATGGATACAAACTTAAGTAGAGTGACCAAAAGGGCATACTCGCACAGTAAGAAGGACCATTTAGAGAATTAAGCCTTTTAAAAACTATAAACAAATTATTCAAATGACCAAAATTGTAAATAACATAAAAAAAAATTATTATTCATTTCTCAAGTTTTCCTTCTTTATGTAAAATTATTATAAGTGGGAAGAAAAATACAAAAAAAAAAAAAAAATCAAATTCTAATAAGTTTAAAGTTTAAAAAAAGTTTTAGAAAAATTAAAACACAAATAAGATGTGAAAAATGTATGCAAATACTTTAATGTTTAATAATAATTTTTTTTAAGAAAATGGTTTTAAAAAAATTAGTATGTTTTAAAAAAGAGAACAACAATTTAAAAAACAAATTGGATTATAAAGCCAAAAATATGCTACTTTAGTAATTTAAAAAAAGAAGGGTTAAAATGAAAATAACCACATTTTTGTTTTTGTATTTCACAAAATGGTCAAATTGCATGGAGGTACTGACTGAGCATTAATTCGGTAGCCCTAAAGCCATTTTAACAAATAAAATGACCCTTGGATCATGTTACTTATTAAAATAAAAAAAAAATGGTCTACATGAACAAAAACTCTTTATAAAATCTAGTCGAAGGCCTGGTCGGTAGGATTGGGAGGGGATTATTCTCAAGGTGAGAAGGAGGCTATCCTCTTGGAAAGTGCAACATCTATTTTTAGGCGGGCATCTCACTCTGGTGAACTCTCTTTTAACTGCAATACCAACATACTAGATGTCCATCTTTTAGCTGCCTTGTTGGGTTATTAAAGAGATCGACAGAATCCGAAGAAACTTCTTGTGGTCAGGTCCAGATATCAATCACCCTAGGTGTCGTTTAGTAGGGTGGAAGAAACTTTGTCACCCACGTGACCAGGGGGTTGGGGTATACTTGATCTCACTCACTTCATTCAGGCGTTGTTAGGGAAATGGTGATGGAAATTTTTGTCTGAACCTTCCTGGAGTGGTGCGAAGGTGGTGCAATTCAATTATGGTTTGTCTCGATGAAGGTTAGGCCCTACTCGGTCAGGTAGGATATCTTTCTTTTTTAAACGAGTGTTAGGTTGCCTGCCAACTTTTTGGGGCTACATCTCACACGAAATTAAAACTATGAAGGAAACATTCTTTTAGAAGGATTGCTGGCTTGATGGTAGGGTGCCCATGTATCTGTGGCCAGAAGAATTTAGGGGCAACCAACAACCCAACGGCATGGTTCATATGCTTCTTCATCTATGTGATGGGCCTTCATTTTTGGAGAATGAGAGGGTTGTGCCTATCAAAGAGCGTCTGCGCATTTCAGATGGTGCGACGAACGATAAGAAATGGTGGAGGCTTACTAGGAATAGGGTCTTCTCGGTCAAATCCTTTTATAACTTTCTCATCGATGGCGGTCTTAGACGCCCAGTGGCTAAGTTTATTAGCGTAGCTGGTGCAAAAGAAAATCAACCTTTTCAATTTACTTGCTTGGTAAAACAAAATTCTTACGTTGGAGAACCTGGTGCACAAGAGGTGCAATAGGTTGCCAATTGCAACTTGTGTTCTGTGCCACACTCGGATTGAATCTGTCGATCATCCCTTTCTGCATTGCCATTTTGCTAAACAAGTGTGGAATTACTTTATCAGGCTTTTTCGGCTCCCTAATTCACCATCATCCATGTATCAACTTTGGGGGCAATAGAGGTTATGTTGGCATCCTGTCAAGAGGGATTTTGGGGACCTTGTTACGAAAGCGATTGTCTAGAATTTTTGGCTTGCTAGAAATAATTGCATTTTTAATGACAATATTTTGCCTTTGCATTGCATTATGTTGAAAATTGACCAGATGATCTTATCCTGGTTCTCTACAGTTGCTGCAGGCCCTAGAGAGAAGTGTGAGAATGATATCTCCACTATCAGAAGAAGCCTGGAGTTTTCAAGCCCTCAGGTGGAGGAGGTTGGTGTGACTTTGTCGGTGTAGGAGGTTCATGATCAGGACGCGGGCTAGGAATCTTTGGTGACCTTGAGGATGGTTTTTTTTCCTCACTTTGTTCTTTTGTTGTCTGTCCTTTTTTCTTTTTTTGTTCCTGGTGTTCTGTTACCACATCTTGCAGTAGCTATTCTTTCTTGTTTGTTCCAACTTCTACTTGTGGACAATTGTTGTACATGTTTTTTCATCTAATTGAAGTGCTTTATCCATCTTTTCAGAAAAAATCTTTGTTTTGAATTTTATTTTAAAAAATACACCTTTATGCTTACCAATCATCACTATAACCAACATTCTAGTCATAGTTAGTTTCTGCAACTAGTGTAAAACAATCTATAATCCACATTTTAAAAACCAAGCTAGACTAGCAAGTCAAATCAAGGTAATTTGAGCCGCAGGAAATCAACCTTAAGATCATTCATTTTGCTTTAGCTTAAGTGCATGTTTGGATGACAGTAATGGTTCTACCAAGGGGGGAACCGTTACTTATACATTCTCATATCCTTGTTTGGGAATATTTTTTGTGGAGGTTATCATTACCCTGTGGGGGTCAACATTAACCCCCACAGGGTAATGAAGCTGATAAGTGCTTGAGTAGACATATTTATTTATGTATTTTACGTGCATTGAGCTTCATTTTTATCATGGTTTATGTCTCATAAATTGTATTTGGTGTTCTTTTGTACAAATAGGTCGTGAAGGCCGTGAGAGAAGAGAATGGAGCAAAGATAGGCTATGAAGGCAACGCTTGGGAGTTTTTGTGCAACATAAAGGTCAAGACATAAGAGGAGATCATACACATGGGTGTGTGTGCCAACTTCCAAAAGAATTCAAGCTAGATTTTGAGTTGGAAGAGCACAAAGGTAGTCACACTTTCATGGTCCTGCTTGTGTGATGAATGCAAGAGCTTTCTCAATGATGGTTCGAAGGCGAGATGCCTCATAGCCTATCACGTGGACGTGTGCCCGACCATGTGGCCTCAAGAGAAGAGTGCGTGAACTGTGTTTATAAAGAGCACTATAGTAAGATTGAGCTTCAGGCACTAAGTAGAGATCATAATGCAGAGAAAGAAAGGTTGAAAAAAGAAAGAAAGCAACACTTCAATATTCTATGTCATTGGAATTCCACAACATCCAATCAACTTTGAACTTGTTGACTCCAATACAGTAGCCACCACTCCAAATGTGGTTCTTTTATTCTGAGTAGATTTCCATTAAAATCTGGCTCTATATCTTGGGCCAAATGACATTTTTATGTTGTAACTGTTTTTTTTTATCTTTTTTTCATTTATTGATAAATAAATCGCCCTTCAGATCTAGGAAAACATAAAATGAATGGGCAAAAAGTACTTTCCTTCAAAGGTTGCAATTTTTGCATATCCTGTTGAAGTACATAATTAAACATCAAGAGCTTATATGCAAGTGAGAACAAAACCTTTTAAAGTGGCAAATTTTATTGGGTTTGAACTTGCATTGCATGTTTCCAATGCCTTTAGAGAGTAGAGGAATTATCTTGTATGCTTATTATAGTGATCTTTCTCTTAAAAATTTAAAGTATAACATGCTCATATGAATTGTACTAAGGGAATCACTATTTGTTTGATGATATGACCTATCATCTTTTTCTTTAACTAAAAACTCATCTGGAAGGGAGAAATGGATATATGATAACACATCTATTTACTATTCACATTTTGTAGCATATATTCTTGAAATGCTAGAAAGACCATGGTAGATGCTTCTTTGGGTGAGATAATGATGACTTGTAAAAGGATTACATAGCATCTTTTAGAGGAAGAGAAGTTGCTAAAGCTTGAATGAAGGTCAGAGTTTTTTACAAGCTTCAGCAACTTCTCTTCCAATCAGATGCCAATTATGGCTTTGTATAGACTATGCTCATGGATGAATCATGCTAAGAAACTTTGGACTTTAAAATACCGACTTATTAATTTGATTTCTGAGGCCCATGCTATCAGTATAAGAGGTTGGCTGCATTGTAAACTCTAATATAAGCAAGTTGCATGCTGTCACTTCTTTAAATGGTATTACTCATACGATAAAAGCAATCAGGTGGCTCTTAGAAAATAATATTGTTTTCTATCTGGAAATTTAAAAGATAACCCATTACACATTCAGCTTCCTTAACTAAGGGTTTCCATTTATATATGAAATTATATGACTATTTGAAACTAATTTTGTTATGGTTGTGTTACTTTTGACTTCTTGGCTTATACATTCATTTGGAGTTAACCATAATGGCTTCTGTCATAGGGCTACTCCATCCTGATTGACACCAAGCGGCACTTGCCCAAAGCAATTCAGCCTAAGCCCAAGAATGGCAAATCCACACTCTCACATGCAAAGATATAAGCAATCACACCCACAAGACAAAGAAACAAGGAAGAGAGGAGCCAAAGATAAGAGAAAAAAACTAAACTCTCTAGAATGAAGTCAAGGTTACACCACAAGCCAAGACAACACCAGCCAAGGCTTCATCCGCTCACTAAGGATAAAGGTACTCCCAAGTCTTCACCTCTCTAATACTAAGGACCAAGGGATGCCCAATGACCCACCAATGATCAAATGATCAAGAACACCAAGAAGAAGTCCGTCTCTTGAAGGTTATCCAAGATGTTTCATTCCAAAGTTTCTCATCCCCATTTATAGGCTAAGGCAAAGAGATAACCTTTCTTTGCCCATACCGTCAATACCGAGCACATGCTTCGCCATACCGCTAAGTATGCTGAGTTATACCGATGTGGCATGACCCATGCCGTGCCATACCTTGCGCACTCCTTGGGCCATGCCACGTCATGCCTCTCCCATGCCTTGGGTCACATCATGCCTATAAATGTTGTCTCGACTCACGGTTAGGCTAGATCCCTCTCCTGTCCGCCCGATCAAGTTGACCGACTGTATAATGTTTGTGCTTACACTTAATCCGACTGATCGGCCAGCACTTAGCTAATCTTAGGCCCCTCGGCCTATCCTCTTAATTACAATCATCCATCCTCGGTCAAGGTCCCTCAGTCACGCGCTTTAGGCCCCGCGCGCTACTCGGCAAGCTCCTGGTCACATGTGACATCGGTACTTGTGATTCTTACTTGGTACTCCCTACTTGGATCCTCGATCATGTGCGACCCCCACGTACCACTAGGATGGTCGTACGGACATCAATTTACTTTGTACTTAGATTCAGGCCTACCTTGACCTCCTCAGTCATCTTTCCTCGGTAAGAGACCACCTTTACCGAGCATACAAGTAAACCCTATGACAGCCTCCATGATGAGAACATTACTTTATTTGCATGAGATGCAAGATTATCATTGTAGTCTTTATGAGCATGGGATCTTGCTTTACTTGGGGGTTATTGTTAAAAAAATAAATCTATAATGTTTTGTTTATCATCCAATGGTTTCAGATCAACTGGAAAATCAATGTTGCATAAGAGAGCAAGAGTGGAATTCCATCCTTTAGGAATGATTGTCATGGAACAAACCATTGCGTATATGATATGATCATTTTGGCTGATCAATTTATGCCAAATGTGGTCATCTTTTGTAGGTGGTGCAAGTTGCAGTTAGAGGTGCTTTACAATCTAGATGACAAAATTGTGCTATAGCTAATAAATTTTATGTTCAGGGGGAATCCTACCTTTGTTACCCAAATAGTCAAACTTATCAAATCACTATCAGTTGTAAGCAATTTTAATCCATTTTATGTTTTGATTGATATAGAACTCAACAACCAAAAAGATAACTCATGGATGGTGATATTGTTGATGATAATTTACCATGATAAAGCATAATCGAAAATGAAAGCTTTATGGAGTCTCTTTCCTTATTTCCTTAGAAAATTAGATTTACTCATTAACAATAAAATTCTCTCCTTATTGTTATTGTTTAAGTTTGTTTCAAAGTTAGGATGCTCACTTTGTGCCCAAAGCGAATAAATGTTGGCTCTCCCCATCCTATATTCTATTTTTCACAATTTGATCCATGCATTTGAGGTAGTGAACATAACTAGCTTTTAGAGGAATATCCTTTTGCACACAACAATAAAAAGGGTTTTTGTGACATTTGTCATAGGTTGTAAAATAACTGAAAACCATTGGAATAACTCTATACTAACTTTTGTAACAAATGTCGATTATATGTTAGAATTACCACAATCGGTATACTTTGTTGTGAAATTTTTAAGAAACTTTGGTACCTATATATTCCAACATTTATTGTGATATTTTCCCAACATTTGTAAACAGACTCAATTTGGATTTTATTCCAACAATTGTATATAGTTTGAGCAACACTTTTTTTTTTTTTTACTTTGTACAACATTTGCAGATGTTGTCATAAGTTTTTATAACATTAATTTTGAAAACTTTGCAGCATTTATAATTGTTCTTATAGAAATTATATAGTAAAATTTGTTTAAGGTCTCTTAAATTACTTATATCGACCTTTTGTTAGCATTAATTAGTTTAACAAAATAGCAATTATGAATCATAATTTGTGTCAATATTTGTAAATGTTGGTAAAAGTTATTCATCATATCTAATTTTTAAATTAAATGCCATTTATAACAAGAATTATTTACTACCATTTGTTAAATATCTCTTCAAAGTCATATGTCAACATTTTATAATTGTTGTTTTAACCAAATAGTATTTGTTGATACCAAGGAAATGCAACATTCACATGTGCTGGAAAAATATTATATATATACAATTTAATAGTTTAATGTGAAATAAATTTTAAATTCTATAAAATTGATTTACATAATTTAATAAAACAGTAATAAAAATTATTCAGTAAAAATTTAAAATTCCACCAGCACTAAAACAATAATTAAAATAATACCAACATGATATACAAATCTTAAAAAAATAGTTTCAAACATTAAAATAAAGCTGAGGCTTCAATCTTTGGAATTGCCTTTAAATTAATCATGGTGGTGGTCTCTTACGTACAAAATAAAATATACAAATATATCTTGTGTGTATCTAAAAGCAATTAATTAAAAAAAGTGATAAGTAAATAATAAATTTAATAATTTTAAAATTTTAAAAATATAATTAGATGATATTAATAAAGCAGTAATAAAAATTTCTCAAAAAAAGTTTAAAAATCCCGCATATCATTAAAACAATAATTAAAATAATGTCAACATGATCTACAAATCTTAAAAAAAAAGTAGCTTTTAAACATTAAAATAAAGCTAAGCTTCAATCCTTGCAATTGGCTTGAAATTTATTCTATTATCTACAAAATAAAATATACAAATATATCATTGTGTATCTAAAATCAATTAATAAAAAAATGATAAATAAATAATGAATTTTATAATTTTAAAAATTTTAAAATATAATTAGCTAATATTATAAAATTCATACCATCATTAGGATCATTACTGATATAATGAAATTAAGGAGTAGTAGCTAATTGAGAAGCAAGACAACTTCTAGCATCTCTAACCTGTAATAATGTTTATATTGAATAAAATCAAGATAATTTAACAATAAAAATTAAATTAACTTAAATATAAGGGAAAATTACTATTCACCCCTCGGGAATTGCAAAACTTCCCAGACAGCCCCTACAAGTTTGTAATACCCCAGAAAGCCCATCCGTTAGTGTTAGAATTTTTTTTTCCCTCCTGTCGTTCATTTGTACAAAGTCTATGTTGTGAAATTCCGTGTGTACCCTTGTAAATGGTGGGAAAAAAACCGCTCAGTCACATCATGTTAAATATTTTTCATTCCTTCTTGCATTCTTTTGAACTCCACCGGTTGGCCGATAAGGTGAGATAAGGTGAGAATGTCTTCCTTTCCATCACTTTGATCATCCTTTAAGAGAGATTACCAATTTATATTTATTTATATGCAGGTTTTTAATGGAGAGTTTTTGTGCAATTGCAAGATACAACGGGGAGGGACGAGTGCTAGTGTTCACGGCACAGACTTGTTGGGATTCAATCTTAGCGGAGATATGTGACCGATGGGGTCTTGATGTTTCCCATGTTAGGGTGAAGTTTATCACACCCGATGGACATAAAACAATTTGTCCAATAGAAAATGAGGTTGACTTCCAGCGCATGTGTCATGTATACTCACTCTTCAAATGCGCTGCAGTCGATCTCGTTGTTGAGACAGATGATGTGCCATTGTCGCATCATAGTCAAAATGAATTCTTGTCATTGTAAAGTTCTTATCCTTTATCTTTACTCCTAAAGTCATATGTGTTCGCCTAATTATTATAGTTACCGTTTAATTATTATATTTTTACTTTAAGTATTCCATTTTCCGTTTAAACAAATAAGTTCCTGTTTGAACCAATAAGTTATGCTTTGTTAACCGGTCTCATCCCAGTTCCCGTTTAAACATATATTTTATCGTTTAAACAATTGTGCCTATGTTTAACTTATTATGTTTTCGTTTAAATATACATGTTTCAAGTGAACTTATTTTGTTTCTGATTAAGTTACTGATGTTTTCCGCTTAACTGAAGTGTTGGCAGGAATTCTGATTCTGCCAGTGCACCTGTTCCATCTCATGACGACGCGGATGGTGCAGCATGCCTTCCATACTCCTCGGATCATCCTGAAGTGTTATCGTTGGATATCGGACAATGTTTCGTAGATGTTGAACATTTCAGAGACGCACTTCAAAATTTTGCAATCAAGAGGAATTTTGACTTCAAATTCATAAAGAATGAAAAGCATAGGTTAACTGTAGAATACGCTGCCGTTGGTTGTGGCTGGCGCCTTCATGCATCAAAGGAATATAATAAAAATACGTTCAGAATAAAGACAATGCACCCGTCACACACTTGCAGTTGTGGAATTGGCTCGGTGTCACATCCGAAAGCGTCAAAAAATGGGTAAGTGCACGAGTGATTGATAAGCTTAAAGGCCAGCCATTGTACAGGCCTATCGACATTCAGAAGGATATGTTACAGGAACACGGTGTCCACATTCCATACAAGCAAGCTTGGTTGGGTAAAGAGCGTGACTGGGTGATCCTCGACGGCAGCGACGTCTCCAGCTATGATCTGCTGCTCTGGTACGTGGATAAGATGGCTGAGACAAATCCCGGCAGCATTGCGATTGTAGAAAGAGACGATGAGCGTTTTAAACGTGCATTTTTCTCGCTCTGTGTGTGCATCATGGATTCAAGCGGGGTTGCAGGCCGCTGCTGTTTGTCGACGGTACCCATTTTCTTGGAAAATATCGTGGTACGCTGCTGGGCGTCGCAGGCAAAGATGGAAACAATGGGTTTTTCTACTTGGCCTTCGGTATCGTCGACAACGAGATAGATGCGAATTGGACGTGGTTCATTTCCAAGTTAGGTGTGCGTTATACGATGACGGCGATTATGAAGAGATTATTACATTTGTGTCGGACAGGTCTAAGAGGCTTGTGAACGCCATTGCAAGGGTCTTCCCCTCTTCCCCACATTCATATTACCTTCGACACTTGGAGGCCAATTTTATGAAAGAAAATGCCGAACTTGGGAAGGCATTGAAGAAGGAGTGCTGGTCCATATGCTTTCGTATTGCATGGGCATCAACGGCTAAAGAATTTGATGATACGGTGAATGAATTGTGGGCCACATCACCAGAAGCGCATCGCTGGTTGCTTCAAAAGCCAGATTTGTCACATTGGTGTAATTATTTGTTCAAAGGTCAACGTTGGGCAATATGTATTCAAATGTCGCAGAGTCCTTCAATGAGTGGATAAAAGAAGCTCGCCATTTACCCGTGACGAGAATGGTCGACTCCATACGGTATTTGAATGTTTGATTTTCAATCTGTTTAAACATCTTGGTAACTCTTTAACTGCGTTTACTTTACGTTTGCCTACAATGGTTTCTGTTTAACTGCGTTTGTTCGTTTTTAATTATAATTGTTTTCGTTTAACTATCTATTTTGATATTTAAATATTCTTGGCTTGCCTTAACAATCAATTATACAGGTTCAAATTAATGCGGATGTTATGCACCCGTCGTGAGCAAGCGAACAAATGGGACACCTACTTATGCCCCGATATACATAAGCAGGTAGAAGAACTAGTTGTGGAAAGCCGAAATCTTTATGTTGGTCGTTGTGTCGATAATCGTTGTGAAGTCCTTGACCATTGCAGCAACTCCGTCGATCTATCGGGTAGAACATGCTCATGTCGCAGGTGGCAAATTTATGGTATCCCGTGCACACACGCTTGCGCTGCAATAATGCAGACAGACACCAACGTTCATCAATTTATTAGCGGCTACTTCACCGTGGAGACGTACAAACTTGCGTATAGGGAAGCTATTTTCCCTATACCAGACGATGACAAGCCTACAGACGACAATCGAGAACTCCATCTACGTTCGCCTGTTACGAGAAGGCAACCTGGGCGACCCAGACGGAAGAGGATCGAGTCGCAAGCGTCCGAGGTCCGCGAGTTACGGTGCAGCCGCTGCCACGCGTCCGGCCATAATCGTAGATCTTGTAATGAACTTGTCGCCGACTAGGCATTGTAAATAAACAGCTATTTTAACGAAAAGTAGCATATTTATGTCTCTACGTTTGATATTTACACAGTAACGGTTTGTTTAAACATAAACATATTATTTTAGTGAGTAACAATATTTGTCAAATGGAGACATCAATATTTAAATGGTGTAAGTTAAAGTTAAATGGAAAACTTTATGTTTAAAGGATAACATAGAAATGTAATACATATAATAACAAAGCGTAGTTGTCCGGTCAAAATTGATCGACCCTTGGAATTCTCATTCAAAGATATTTATGTATCTCTTGAATTCAAGTAGCCATGCCAAGCTGAACGGCCCTTTTATTTCCCGTCTACTCTATAAATTGCCTTCGAGTGGAGTGATTAGATTATAAAGTTAAAAAAAACAATTGATGCGACATCTGCTCATTCAGGGGATCTCCTAGACACATCCTCGCAATGTAATCGGTGGATCCTTCGAGATCAGAGAATCCGCAGGTGGTTGTTCAACTTGTAAAAAATGTATTTGGTTTGCAATTTGAACAACCCCATGCGAAGCCTCTGATATCCAAGATTCCAACGATTACATTGCTGGGATGCATCCAGGACATCCCCTGTTCGATCAGATATCCCACCAATTATTTTAAAACTTTATAAAGGTTTCTATAGATATCATGTTTTGGATGCAGTTGGTGGATGATATTTGAAGACGAAATTATTGCTTTCCAGCTTGAAATGATTCCAATAAAAGTGCTCCTCAAATTCCTTGCAAGGTTGGAGGAGCACTTCGATTGGAATCATTTCAAGCTGGAAGGTTCATCTTCGTTGGTTTTCCCCACCCCAGCTTGGAATCATCTCAAATTCCTGGCCAGGTTGAAGTTTAAATTGAATCATCTCAAAATAATAAATCAAGTGGGTTTCCCCACCCCAGTCGAAGACTCGCCTCAAGTTCGCATTGTAAAGACACACTTGTTTAACCAAATGTAAACCTGTTTACGCGTCCTTGTTTATTATGTAATTAGTTATTCTCGTATTTACAATAAACATATTTCATTTCAAGTGTAAAACTGCCTCTACATTTGATATCTAAACAGAAAGGGTTTTAGTTAAACATAAATATATTATTGTACAATGGCCAGGTTCATTTTTAAATGGAACCATTTAAAATTACATATATACACTTATAGTTATATAGAAATGAGTTTGTTTAAACATTAATATATTTAGTTAAACAGAATATTTCAAAACAATAACTCAAGTCGGTTTTCCCACCCCAGTCGAAGACTCGCCTCTTTCTATGATTCCGGTTCTTCGACCTTCAATAAGTATGCGGGCAACATACTTTAATTAGAAATATGGTACATCCTTTCGAGGAAGGCGTAGCTTGTCACCTTCGAGTATTTGCTCGATAAATCGCATCACATAAACGGCGCAGTCGACACTTCTTCGTCTCTGTCGTGGGGTGTCACCGTCGTAAATTAGCGGGTACAGCATAGTCACCGCCTCGGCGAACTCCATATCCACACAATAGTCAAATAGTCTCCTCTGTTGAGATATACAACTGGATGGTATTAAAATACTATTCATGAAACAGTGAATGCCTGAGGAACTTACCATTTCAAACGCGTCTCTGGTGTACTCATCGCTTTGGCATGACGAATAATGCCTGTATTCCTGTTTGTCATTGTCAAGCACCACCATATGGAAGCGGCCGTTCATGATTATTGGAAAGATAACAATGTCAACTTCATGCAAGTTTCGCGCGGCATCTCCGATCATAGCGCCTGACGACTCGCACGCGTCAGGTTGCTTGGACATAAACAGTGCTACTGGACGTGTGATGGAGGCGCGCTTCTTATAGGGGTATTGTACCCTCTTCATGGACTTTTGAATTATGCATACGAACGCGTCCATTAACTCGTCGAGCACCATTTCCTTCCCTTCAAGCAGAGTGAATAGTTGTCTTCGTGTAGTGCTGACAAAGGCATTAGTCCAAACGACAGTGCTGAGGTTAAACGGTAACAGATATAGTCAGACAAAGACACAAATAATTAAATGTTGAAAGATTAAGTTAAACATTAAAGTATAATGGTAAAGGATAATGTTAATGACTACAGGAAGACGTGAAAACATAACTGGTAAAATAATATTTAAACATCCCATGTAAAAACATCATACATACTCGTCAATATAGCAGTTGGCGAAGATCGTTATTAACTCTTGCTCGAATAAGTCGAGGCGCGAGTACCCGGGGTATTTTTTTGCTCCGGAATGAAGTCGTTCCATACCTGTTCGTATGGTTCATTGTTGCTATTGTCTGTCTGCGATGCGGCGACCATGACATCGTTCCCCGGATTTCTGTCTGTCTACGATGCTGCCATTGTCTCCTCGTCAGCCTGCGGGGAGAGATGCTTTGTTCATTTTGTTTTTTCGCACGTCTTTTCAAATGTGTCTGTCTTCGAATGGAGACCCCAATGACCTCATCGTCGTCAAATTCCGAGCTCATCTCAGTGAAGGCCCCCGCATTCGCCGGGGCTACCTCCAGTGCATCAGAACTGGGAACTTCATTTGTTTGTATGGACGGTGCATTCGATTGTGACCATCCTTCCATTGCATCAACCCGAGCAACAAGCCGAGGGAACTCGGTTGTCAATAACTAGCACGCCTGCAGCAGACGTGCGGTGACATCGTCGCTTTGTGCCGTCGGGGTGGCTGCCGAGGTCGGGGGGGCAGTCGACGTCAAGGGGGTGTTCCCGTCTGGCGGTTGAGTGGTGGACCCCTCCGGCGCGGAGGAATGCGTGCGCGCGTTGGGCTCGTAGCACGTGAATGGCGGCTTACGCACTCGGAAGAGATTGGAGTTTCATCTTGCATTGTCTAGCGGGCGACCCCAACAATTATATCTTCATTCGCATTCCCGGCAACCAGCTCACGAAACTAACATACGTAAGAGAAGGTTTTAGAGAACATGTCTTTTTAAACAAAGAATTAAAAATGTAAATGTTAAATAAAATAGTCAAACCGTAATGCATATAGCTAAACGGAGACTAATAACATAAGTACCACAATAGTCAAATAGTCAAATAGTAACGCCTATAGTTAAATAGAGACTTCGGTATAATTACCTCCTTTCCTTCTAGAGATGACAAAATGGTTTGTATCGACCCTTACTTCTCGTAACACAGCATCCTTGGTGTCTTGCTAAAATTCACTTTGTTTCCGCAACCGGTTAGCTCGTAAAACCATATGTTCAATGTGAGTGAGCAACCCTTCACGAACCCCGTCTGGATCTTCTCCCCGGCGCAGCTTGTGGGACGTCATCCATAAGCCACTTGTGCATCGCCTGCGCCCACGCGTATCGACCCATGGCAGGTAGATCATCGACATAATCAACGACCCAATTTGGAACCGAGCATGACGTATTTGGGAAGAGGACTGTACCCATGAGGTACACCATCAGGAGTTTGACAAAATTTTCTTCTTCTCCACTCTGCCGAACAAGTTGCTCAAGAGTTCTCTTGATAAAGTCTCTGTGTCTCTCGTACATTCTCGAGAAATACCTTTCTTGGAAAGATGAGCGTGATTTTTTCTTCTGAAAGATGACTTCCTCTCCATCGCAACGCAGACCAAGAACGAGGGCGACATCTTGAGGCCTGAAACTTAGCATGCTTGCCTCGATCCTGAATTTATTAGTGCAGTCATCGTACCTTTGCAACAGGAAATCAAGAAGGGCCCTATCTTGGAATACCGCTCCCACCTCAGTAAATGCTTCGAACGGTGTCATTCGTATAAGTTCCCAGTGCTGTCCATTCATGTAAACCTTCAATTCAAATGTAACGGTTTAAACAGAGACCTTTGTATTTAAACATAGATATTGATATTCAAACATATATTTATAAAGTTAAACACTAAAGAAGAAAATTTACATAAGTTATTGGAAAAAAAACTGCCAACGATACGAACAGCCGTTCTTTGTTATGTTATGAAGATTACATTGTAATTAATAAACTAATTTATACTTGTACATCGGATGCGGTACTCTTCTCGCCTTTGTCGCTTACACTGGCTGGACTCCCATCGATAAGTATGCGTGCGACATACTTCAGTCGTAGGTAAGGGACATCCGCTTGCGGTAGGCGTAGCTTTTCACCATTTAGAATTTGCTCAATGAACCGCATCACGTACACTGCGCAATCGACACTTCCTTTGTTTTGTCATGGAGCACTCCTATCGTGAATCATGGGGTACGAGGACGTCGCCGACACGCTCAATTCCATCTCGACGCAATTTTCAAATAGTTTTCGCTGTAAAGAAATAAACTTTAAAGTTAGTACAGACAAATAGGAAGTCCGCTGTGTGTGTTATACGCTACATGTAACTTACCATATCGATCGCGTCTCTATCGTATTTCTCACTCTCGCAAGAAGAGTAATGCGTGTACTCTTGTTTGACGTTGTCCAGAATGAGGACTTGGAAATGGCCATTTAAAATTATTGGTATGATTACGAGGTCGACATCATAGACGTTCCGTGCAGCATCGTCGATCATGCCGAGAGCGTGTTCCACCGTGTCTTCTCGTTTGGACAGGCACAGTGCCAGTGGCCGGGTGATGGAAGCGCGCTTCTTATAAGGAGATGATGTCGAACGTAGACAGGCACAGTGCCAGTGGCCAGTGGACAGGAACAGTGCCAGTGCCAGTGCCAGTACCGTGTCTTCAGCTCCTTCTGGATGATGCAGACGAGAACGTCGACGACGTCGTCTGTCACCATTACCTTCCCGTCCAATAATGTGAACACGTTGGCTCGTGTCGTGTAAACATAGTCATTCCTCTATACGACAGTCCTGATATTTAAATGAAAAATAAAACTATTTAAATGCTAAATAACATACTTAAACCGAGAAATGATATAGTTAAAGAATAAATCGGATAGTTAAATAGAAACGTAAAATACTTAATTGATAACATAGATAGTTAAATGAAACTTACGAGTCCATATAACAGTTCAAGAATATTGATATGATTTCCTGTTCGAATTGCTCGAGACGCGGTAACCTGGCATATTTTTTCTTCTTGGGAAGAAAGTTCTTCTACACGTCATCAAACTGTTGATTTGCAAGGAGTGTTCTCTCAGCTTGAGTTAGCGTTGTTTGCTCCTTGACGACTCCTTGCCCTTCGTTGGCAGCCTTTTTATTTCTGGTAGCTGCTGCAACGTCTTTATTAGACTCCGGTACTGCCACAGAGTCTTTATTCGGTGCCGGTGCTGGTAACGCGACAACGTCTTTGTTCGATTCCAGGGATACTGTCACCTGGATTGTGTCCTCCTTCATTACCGATGCCGCTACCGGTAACAAGCCAGTGTCTTTCTTTGATTCCATGGAAACTGTCGCCTGGATGGTGTTCTCCTTCGTTGCCAGTGTGAGTGCCTCCAACGAAGGGACTTCAATGGCAAGAGATTCTATTATCGTCTCGACATCGCCAGCGGCATCGACAGGTGTGGCCACAGCCTGTGCAGCCGGCGTGTCCACTACTTGCCCTTTTTCCAATGGCGCGCTCGGAGCTAAAGTTGGCTGAGCCTCTGCTATTGTTGGCTCAACATCAATTGGTTCTTCCGTTGCGACGACGTCCGCCGGTGAAGGCAGCGACATTGTTGATTCTTTCCACGCAAGCCTCTTCTGACGCCGGCCTCGCGGGACTCTTTTCGCAATGACGTCGTCATCGGAGATGGTATCATAGTCACCTGGCGGATGGAGGGGGGCTCTTACGTCAACATCGGCCTGCGAACGTGCCTCCAGAGCATCCACGCGAGCAACAAGCCTAGGGAACTCTACAGTGAATATCTCGCACGCTTGCAATAGACGTGCGGTCAGGTCATCGGATGTTGCTATCGGGGGGGTGGAGGGGGCTTGCCCGTCGCCGAGCAGTCCGTGCGCGGGGTGGGCTCCGAGAAGGTGATCAGCGTCGGACGCACTTCGAGGATGTTGGCCGATCATCTCTCCTTGACGCCAACGGAACGGGAGCGGGAATATCACCTCCGTGTGTAATTATATCACCTCGACGGCTGGCCCCAACAAATATTTCTTTGTCTTGGTTCACAGAGACCAATTCGGGAAACTGACAATTGTAAACAGCAATACTGTTAAACACTGAATACTATGTTTGTAACAAAAACCACGTAAGTTAAACAATAACCAATCTAGTTAAACATTAAATCATATGTTTAAAAACTAATATAATTTGTTAAACGACAAATACGATAGTTAAATTGATTTATTACTTCTTTTCCTTCAAAAGATGAAAATAAGGTTCCTGTGGACAATTGCTTCCGGTAGTTGTTCTCACCGTAGCACAGGATTCTTGGGGTCTTGCCAAAACGAATCTTCTTGCCAGTGCCGGTGAGCTCGTAGAACCAAGTTGTTAGCGCAACCGAGCAACCTTTGACGTACCCCGTGTTGGTCTTGTTCCCGGCGCACCTCACTTGCACTCAAGCGACCGCTTGTGGAACGTCCTCCATCATCCACTTGTGGGTCGCTTGCGCCCATGCATATCGTCCCATGCCCGCTAGGTCGTCGACGTAGTCAACGATCCAGAGTGGAATAGAGCAGGAGGTGTTCGGAAGAGGATAGTACCCATGAGGTACACCATGAGTAGTACTGTCAAAACGGGCCGGCGGGGCGGGGCGGGGCGGGCCGGCCCACCATTTGGCGGGTTGGCAAAATGCCAACCCGACCCAACCCACCTCGGGTTGGCGGGTTGGGCGAGCCGGCCCGCTAAAATTGTAAAATAATTAGAAATTATGTGGGTTGGGTCGGGTTAGGCGGGCCGGCCCGCTAAAATTATAAAATAATTAGAAATTATATATATATATATATATATATATATATATTAACAAACCAAACCAAAAGAGATTATATTAAATCACATACCTAAAATAACAAAATAAGTAAATAAGTAAAATAACAACATATCCAACCAAATTAACCGATTAACCCAACATTCAAAAATTCTCACATCAACACCAATCATATATAAGAGAAATATCAATATCAAGATTCTACATAAATCACCTAAAACATTTATCATCATTGTCATCCATTAAAATCTTAAAAGCAACAACAATTCCATCCACAATGCCACATACCAACTTAAGTTTTCATGTCTCTCTCCCTCTTAAGTCTTAAAACATATAATAATAGAGTTCAATACAAATTTAAAATTCATCAACTATTAAATTAAATCATTCAAATTTTCATCTTCTCCATCTCCTCCTTCCATTCTATCTTCATCAATAACTTCAAAAATGTTTGAACCCTCATCGGATGTAGTTGGTTTACTACTTGCTTCATCTTCATTATCTACATAAAAAACCCAAAATATAAAAATTAATTAAAAATTAAATTTAAAATAAACAAATATTTCAAGATTTCAACTAGATAAACAATTTAAATTACCAATGTTATAACCATGCAACCAATTATGGGTGCAAATGAGAGCTTGTACTTTTTCAGGAAGTGTGCAACTTCTATATTTGTTGAGCACACGAGCACCAATAGAAAAAGCCGATTCAGATGCAACAGTTGTTATTGGAATAACCAAAACATCACTTGCCATTAATGCAAGAATTGGGAACCTATGCTTATGATTCTTCTAATACTCCAACACATCCAAATCTTCATAATAAGCAAACTCAAGCTTTGGCTCCTCCAAATAAAGATCCAATTGAGATTTTCCTACACTTGTAATTGATTGACTCTCAAATGCTTTAATTTCCTATAATTAATAATTAACATATGTTATCATAAAAAAATATTAAAAAATTAGAGAAATAGAAAAAGAAAGAAAGAAAGTGTTATAACACTTACATCAAAGATTATTTTGCCCTTACTTTTAATTCCTCCACCACCTTGTGTAGATGTAGGTGTAATGATAGAAGAAAATTGTGGTTGTGAAGAACTTGACTTATTAGCATTTGAATAATGATGAAAAAGAGTGTATAGCTTTGTTCTCACAAGTGACACCTTCTCTTGGCATATAGTAGAATCACTCTCAACCTTCCCATAAAAATACTCCAACATTGACAATTTAATTCTTGGATCAAGAATAGCCCCAAATGCAAGCACCATGCTATATTGTTTCTAATATTTATCAAATTTTTCTTTCATCCTTCTACACATGTCACTAATCACCACATCTTCACTTGACAAGTTTTCTTTTAATAAAACTTCAATCTTCCAAACTTGCATAAAATACAAGTTTGCCGTAGGATAAGAAGATCCCGAGATCAAGTTAGTAGTGTCATAAAATGGCTCCAAGAACTCATATATTTTCTCCCCTCTTTTCCATTCTTCATTTGAAGGACAATACTTATAATTTCTATCATTCAATTGAAGAGAAGCGAACGCCCTTTTATATTTAATAACACTATCCAACATCAAATATGTCGAATTCCAACGAGTGGATACATCTAATCTCAAGCCAATACTGGTGTCGATGTTGCCAACTGCGCCCACACATTCTTCAAATTTTTTCATTCTACTTTCTGAACACTTAACATATTTGACAGATTCTCTGATTTTATGCAAAGCATCATGAGCTACTTTCAAACCTTCTTTCACAATGAGATTCAAAATGTGAGCAGAACAACGGATATGAAAAATTCTCCACCACATAACAAACTATCATGCAAAGACAGCTGCTCTTTCAAAATATCTTGCATATTGTCATTGCTAGATGCATTATCCAATGTCAATGAAAAAACTTTTTTCTCAATTCCCCATTCTTTCAAAAATGCAAATATCTTTGCAGCCAATTCAACACCCGAATGTGGAGGAGGCAATTTAGCAAAGTTAAGAATTTTACTGTTCAATTTCCAATTTTCATCAACAAAATGTCCCGTTCAATTTCTAATGCCATCATATTCAACAAATGAAAATGGCAAATCATGTTTTATAACTGCAGCAGCTAATAAGTCACGTGCAATTTTTTGATCTACTTTCTTAGATCTTATCTTCCCTTCATGATCAAAAAACATTTGTCCCACATCATTGAATTTAATCATTTTGCAGTTATCCTTGTGACGCCTCAATGAAGATGTCCCATATTTTTTACCACCACATTTATATTCTTTCTTACATCCCTTGCATTCTGCTATTTGTATGCCATCTTGATCCACCCCCTTCTTTATAAAAAAATTCCAAACATCAGAAAATTCTTTTGCCTTTTTAGTTGTATTCTTAGTAGATTTAGTGCTTTCCAAATGTTCTTCATCTAAGTTCACACTTTGATTCAAAGATGCGGACTCCATAATTTTTATTTATTCTGCAATTGTGTATGAGAAATATAAAAAATATCATACATGACAAGATATAATTAATTCTAAAAAAATGATTAGATTATGCTAATAGTTAATATATATATTCCAAATTTGACTTTCGAAAGATTAATTATATTTTTTTAATCATATAATTAATATATAGTAGTTAGTAAAAAGTAGGTAATTCTATCATCAGTTCATCACTTCCAAGACTCCCAAAGTAATTAATCAAACAATCAAAAGCACATTAATGTTCATCCTTTTCTATGCATATTTATATTCTTCTTTCACTCTTAACACCTTTTTAATGAGTTTAAAATTACTCTCACAAGGATATATATATATAAATATATATATATATATATATATAGACACACACACATATATGCTTCTACTTCCACTTCTCACACATTTTTAATGAGTTCATAATAATTAATTCTCAAAGGATGCATGCATGCATGGGTGCATTATAATTTATCAATTTATCATCATCATGTCTGGCAAAATATCAATGAACAAATGATCAACATGTCTCACACTTGTGGTGCTATTTTAACTGAATTCATGAGCATAATCAAAACATTCAAGCTAATTCATAAGTGGATCATATTAATAAATAGATATATACACAAACACACATTTCTAATTTGTGGTATCCAAACATTCAAGCTTAATTAGATGCGTTAAGATTAAATTTATATATATATATATATATATACACATGAGTTTTAGTTTAAAAAATAGCCTTTTTTTAATTATAGTGTTCAATGAATTAATGGTTGATATTGAATTTAAAATAGTGGCATATCCTCTTAATTGAATGAAAACATTATATATTCGGATTTTATCAAATCCGTATTTATCCGTATTTAATGCTTGAATGAAAACTTTAACCAAAGCTACACCACTAATGCCATTAACAAAAGCACTACCATCCTAGATCCACCACCACATAATACTAGATACGTGCAATTGTCTTGCCTTTTCCACTCTAATAAAATCATTAAAAAATATTAGGATTTCATTAGGGAACTTACGTATTATAACCTGGAAATAATTAGCTTTTGCTTGAAGGTATTAATATGCACTTAATACACATTTAATACCTCCCACCAGTCCACTTCTAGAATTCCATCTAAATCTATGCCTGTAGTATGGTATTAAACAAAAACTCATGAGAATCATTCTTATTCATAAGTCATCGTCTCTCACATAAATATAAAGACCTGGTTAGAGACTAAGAAGTCATTTAAAGAGCTTAAAATTAAATGGGAACATGAAGACTTCTTAAAGGAGCAAAACACCTAGCAACTCCTAGAGTCAAACAAGCAAACTACACTGAGACAAAATGACTTGAGACTTTAAAACAAAATGGGACAAGAAAACAAGGAGATTCAGAACATATGGCTGACAACATTGATGATGCAAAGTTGAATAAAAGCATGTTACTTAATAGGGTTGTTGGAGATCAAATGGTTCAACAGATGCCTAGAACTATGATAAGATCCTTCTGCATTGATGACATCCTAGATCCACCACCACATAAATCTCCATTGCAAGCATCAAAGCATCACATAAATATTAAAATTTATCATTCATCAAAGCATCAAAGCAGCACATAAATATTAAAATTTATCATTCATCAAAGTGTCAAAGCAGCACATAAAGTTTAACACAAACTCATTCATCAAGCATAATATAATCAACCATAGATCTCATCTCCTCATGAATCTCAAACAAACACCACCGATTCTTTCTCAAATTTTTTTTTTAAAAAAAGGCATGAACTTGGCCGAAGACTCACCTCACTTGAGGATTGATGCGAAGGTTACGGAAGAGCCGGTAGCCACAAATCCCAATAGCAACCCCAACAGCACCAAACAAATGATAAACCTAAAGATTGCATGTAATCCATCATGAAAAGAAGCCCATGTAAAGATGCCTTCTAAGAAGAACAAAAGCAAGATGAGGTTTCACTTGCAAGATCCGTCGAAATGACTCACCTTGTTGGAGTCAAAGGAATGAAGGGATTGGAGACTCGGAGCTGGAGTAAATGCCGGAGTCGGAGTCGGAGTCGGCGTCGGCGTCGGAGCTTTTGGATGTCAGCGGCGTTAGGAACTTAGGGTTCTTCACTTCTTCTATTCTTGAGTATTAAGAGAGAGAATTGAGAAATGAGACACTGAGATTCTTCTCTCAATCTGAAAATTTTTGTTTTAAAAAAATATTTTTTTTATTAATTAAAGGGGCGGGCCAGCCTGCCAAAGCCCGCCCCGCCCCGCCAAAGCCCATAACCCAAACAGGTTGACCCGTTTAAGCCCGTTTTCAAACGGGCCTATAAAAGGTCAGCCCAACCCGCCAATTGTTATTGGCGGGGCGGGCCGGCCCGACGGGTTAGGCCCGTTTTGACAGTTCTAACCATGAGGAGTTTTACAAAATTCTCCTCTTCCCCCCTTTGCCGAACTAGCTACTCAAGTGTTTTCTTGATGGAGTCTTTATTTCTCTCGTACGATTTTGATAGAAACCTCGACTCGAATGCCGAGCGTGGTTTCTTCTTTTGGAACACGACAGCGTCTCCAACACACCGTAGCCCCAGGATGAGAGCCACATCTTGAGGCCTGAAATTGACCAGGCTGGCCCTGATCCTGAATTTGTTGCTGCAGTCATCAAACCTCTGCAGCAGAGAATCAAGAAGGGTTCTCTCTTGGAGAACGGCTTCAATCTCGGTCAAAGCCGCTAACGGTGTCCTTCTAATGATCTCCCAGTGACGTCCACTCATATGAGCTTTCAATTCACTCAGAGTCTGGACAACAAGTGTCAAGTAGCATCGGTCGTTAACTAGGTTGACCGCCATGACCAAAACCCTACAAGAAGAACAATACATCTGTTTAGAGTCATATAGTTAAACATAAACCGAAATAGTCAAATAGTAAACTCAATACTTAAACGGAGACAACATTATAAAACACGAAATCAGATTTATCACACAGAAAACTCAATCATTAGATTCATCAACGGCTTCCTTACCTTGGTGTGAAAACTGATGAAATTCCGAAGACTTGAGTGGGAGTTCTCCTTCCAGACAATGGTGAAGTGGCGATGATAGCAAGATGCCCAGTCAATGACAACTTCGGAAACAGAAAAGGTGAAGAAGCGATGATAACAAGATGCCCAGCCAATGACAACTTCGGAAACGAAAAAGGTGAAGAGGCGATGATCGCAAATAACCGGCGGTGGAAATGGTGTTCTTTCGGTAATAAACAAAGAAAAATAAACCGCTTCCTCTATAAGCGGTAACATCATTCCACGTACGGCATTACCGTCAAACCAAGTCGCAATTGCCACAACTTCCCATGTAAGGGCAATTTCGTCCAATAAATTCAAACTTAACTCCGTCAATCACCGTTAGAGCCCTTGTGGGTTTGAAATTCATTCTATACAAAAGGAGGGGGCTTTTAGCGATATTAAAATTCATGGGGTTTTTTTGTGCATATTGCAAACTTTGGGGGGTTTTTTTGGTAATTATCAGTAAATATAAACATATATAATATATTGGAATCAATAATTCTAATTTGAAATATAAAAAAATTGTGAAGGATATGTAATTTGCATAAAAAAGAATACAAATAAATTATTTTTATATGAAAGGAAAATTTATGATTTGTGTAAGTTTATATAAAACTTCAACAAAACTATGTTTATGCCATAACTATAACGATAACCCTATAAAAAAATTGTATAATGGGCAAATTGTAAAACTTTACGAAAGCTATGTGTGTCTCATTAAGTGTAGCAAGAACTTAAAAATAAACAAAAATTAAAAATGGAACAAATTGTAAAACTTTGACAAAACTAAGGGTTAAATTAAAAAAAAAAACTATAAGGCGATCTTAAGAGTTGAAGCCTTGATCAATGCCATGACAACCCCATCACATTCACCCCATCATCACATTGACAAAGAGAAAAGCCAAAGCACATTTTAATTTCCAATAAAGAAATGCTATTTTGGAGATCTCACCCCAATTAAATTCAATCTTCTTTTTCCCCCTTTTGGAAAATATTCTCAAACACTAAAATTAGATTAATTAAAATTCTCATACTTTTTTATAACAAAAATTAATTAAAAAATAATCTTTAATCAATCATCCATTAAATAAACAATAAATTAAATATTTAAATAATATTATAAGAAAAAACAATGCTAGAAAAATATTATGGAATAAAGAAAAATTGAGATACTTACTCTCTCTCTGACAAGAACTTCACTTTTGGTCTTTTGCACTATTAGCGTTCCTTTATTGTCTTATAGATCCTATATATATAAGCCGTGTAAGTTTTGGAGTTCATTAAAACAATTACAGCCTAATTTTTGGCACTTTTGAAATTTAAAATATTACCACTTTTATTTTTCCTTAAATACCAATTTTTTATATTTCAAATTATCTTTCATATTTTTTTGAAATTATATATATATTGACATTTTCAAATTTGGCATAACAAATTGGTGGAATAAAAGTTATATTAAATTATGACATTTGTTTCATAGGTCATTATAATCATCTTAACAGATAATATTATACCAACATTTCCTTCAACGCCTCTAAAATCTTTAAAAACATTGCAAAACAAAAACCTCTTATAACTATAAGTAGAAATGTCATTTTAAACGTAGGAACAAATAAAAATATACCAATATTTACAACTATCGCTTAAAAATCATTTTAATGGTTTTCAATAATATTTCCTAAAAATGTTCCTTCAAAAATATCACAATGAGCTTTTTTTATTGTAGTCACCGTAGAATCTATAAGTATAAAAAACAAGATTTATTAGAGTTTGGGGAACAATTTAGAGGATTGCTAGGAGATATAATTTGAAGGCTCTTGGAGGGTATTCGAGGTGATGATTTGAAGTGAATAACAGAGAGATTGAGCATGGATTGAAGGTCAAGGATATCATCTCCTTGGAAGGGATTCCATCAAGCCAAAGAAGATTGTTAAGATTGAGGGAGTTTATTGTATTTTCTTTGGTTTTGTTGTTCTTAATTTCTTTAACTTTGATGTATACTCTTCTATGATAAGGAATTAAAGCATCCTTTAATACTCAGTTTTTAATGAACACTAGGATGTATTTTGTAATTTAACTACTTTTATATTGATTCTATATAAAGTTTTATTTGATTCGATTATGTGTGCTTACTTGTTTTGAATTGAATATTGCTAGTGCAAATTCACAATCCATTGGGTACTTTGATATAATTGAGGTTGAGATATCCTTTTCTATGAACTCTTCAATTAAACAGATAATTGAAGTTTTTTTGCATTAGAAATCCTAGGGGGATTTGTTATTTGGCTACGGTCTTTCTATTATTAATAATCTGCCGATTAATTAATAGTTATTTTAGTGTTACTTGATTTAGCTTACTTTCATTTCAATTCTAGCAATCCACATTATTTTGCAGGTTAGATAATAAAAGGATACTTAGTACTAATATGTACATTCCTCATGAGATTGACATTCTACTTCTTCGCTATATTACTTGAGCGGTCAACTGGTGTATTTCCTAGTTTAGCACCATTAAGTAGGTAAAACATGCATCACCTGTAGAGTAGGGTGATAGCTCAATTGGTTGGCAGTTTGTTAGTTTGTAATTGAGCCATGTTTGACTCAAACTCAACTAGGAGGTTGACAATGTTGTGAGGTCATGTTGTAACCTAGAATTTTGACTTAGTTAATTTTAGCAAGTGTATTGGCTCATGTCAAAAATATGTGGCAACACTAGTTATGACATTAGATTTGGATCTAGTGAAAAATCAAAACATAAGAGAAAAGTTCAAGAAGTGGTGTGTGGCATCAAGGATTTGGAGAGAAAGGCTTAAGGAAAAATACTAGAGAATCAATCATTCTTGCGAGAAAGAGAGCTTGTTATCCAAGGTACTCATGACAAGATCTTGGTGAAGGTGTGTGGCGTTAATGGGTAGTTGAGACCAATAGGAGGTTGGTTAAGGCAAAGCTTATGGGATAAGGTCTTGTGGATGGATCACAAAATTTCCTTTGATGAGTATACAAGTTTTTAGAAAAGTAAGGGAATTCTTTCTTAACTTGTGAAAATAGTTGTAATCTTGTTTGCCTCTTTTGGTGGATTGATTTCTAGGCTTGGTCCATAGACGTAGGTACGTTGTGCAAAACTACATTACCAAATTTTATGCCCTTTTCTCCTAACTTTTGTGAGTGTGTGTGCTTAGTAACTAAAAATTTTTTATTCTATAACTCCTTATGGCACTAACCAATGGTAGCAAAGCCTTGTCACCCTGATTTTGCTTTGGTTTTGAAAGCAAGTGAAATCCACCAAGTTTCATTGAAGATGAGTAATAGAAAAAGGGGCTTTAATTACTTGTCCATCACTACTCGATAGCTCAAACTATACTTACTAGAAGAAACAAATACTAGCTTTCATCAAATCTCTTTATGAAAGAACTTGGTGAGCAATTGAGGCAGGATTGTCTCTCCACAACCACATTGGATGTTAAGAAGAAGACAGCTTTGAAGTATTGATGAAGAAAGAGTTGGTAATAGATTTTCAAAAGCCATTAATGCAATCTTTATTGCTATTGACAAAAGCTAATTTAAGTAATCTAAACCTACAAGTCGGTAAAAGAAGCATGACACACATTACAAACAATACATGAAGGAACAAGCTCAATCAAAGTATCTTAATTGTAGATGTTAACATCTTAGTTTGAGACTCTAAAGATAGAAGAAGATGAGACTGTTGTTGTGTTCAATGCAAAGTTAAAGGGCATAGAAGATCAATATTATCAAGTTGGGAATAAATATTCTGATGGAAAGCTTGTAAGGAAGACCCTTATATCATTAGCATGAAGATTTTGATGCAAATGTAGTGCCCATTGAAGAAACACATAATATATCCACCATGAGGTTTGATAAATTAATAAGATCTCTATAAGCATATGAGATGAATATGAAGTAAGGAAATAAGACATGATTGGCACTACAAGTTGAAGCCGAATAATTTTTAAAAGAACTAGATGAAGATGAAGATAACAACATTGTATTACTCACCAAAAAACTTCCAAAAGATGTTGAAGTAATTCAAAAATAGGTGGAAAAACCTTTAAAGTGAACCTACTAATCCATACAAGACATATAAGAAGAAAGAAAAAGTTGAGGGAGAGAGAGAGAGAGAGAGAGAGAGAGAGAGAGAGAGAGAGAGAGAGGAGAAGAATCAAGTGTAAATAATGTGAAGGCATTAGACATCCAAGACAAATGCGCAAACACACAAAAAAAGAAAGGGATGTCATTCAACATTACATGGAGAGATGGAGAATCTAAAAGGAGTCATGAGAAGAATGAAGCACGCACCAACAACTATGTGATATTGAACTCTACCATAACAAAGATGAAAAAACCAACAAAGAGTAGTTGTACCATAGACTATGTTACAACAACAATTGGTTATGTCACAGGCTATGTTACAACATCAACTATAGGATCATCCTAATCTGGTTAGCGGTTGGTCAGTTGCTCTAAAGTGATTGCAAGGTGATAAACGCCTAAATGTGTGTATTTTATACATATTTGTGTTGTACTATTTATGTATAAATTGATGATTTGTTACTATTTGTGCGGTTTAATTGGTCTTATTCTTGTTACAGGTCTTGAGGATGCCTACGTGAACTTGACAATGCAAAAGAGAAGGAAAACGATACCAAAAATGGTGTTTGAGAGCCCGGTATTGTAGCAACACCGCATCAATTATTGTAACACGAAAAACTTGAGATACGACAAAATCTCGGGTTTCATTGATGGGTTTGGTGACGGCCATGAAGATGCCCATGAACCGGATGAAGAATGCGTAGTTTGACTGTAGCATTTTACTGTAAGACTTCGGGAATTTTCAGCGAATTCCCGAGACTCTGACGACCTCATTTATGCCCGTGAAGAAGGCCGTGAAGCCAACCTGAGAACATTTTAAAAGGAGGGGTAGGGCATCATTGAAGGAGTCTTTGGTCACCCTTTCTTCTTCCTCATCACCTAGGGCTTCAAGGTGGCTGGAGAAGGCAGATCTAAGGCACAATTCCAAGGGAAGAAGAGTGGTGCTACCAAGGAGAACATCAACGAGCTTGCCGGCGCGGATTCCACAAGCTCTCATCACTAACTTTTAGTCAACATTTTAACAGAGTTTTTTTTGTTTTGTTTATGTTATCTTTATACCTTGAGATCTCTCTTTTATTCATGTTGAACTAGACTCCCAAGGTCACTGGGCATCCGGTGAACCTTGGGATGAACTTGCTTGTATGGATGTTGTGATTTACTTCTAGTGCATTTGGTTTGGTTTGTGGTTCAAGCTTTGCGTTCATTGATGTGTTGTTTTGCATGAGAACTCTGTGATCCAACTTCTAGGTTGTACTTGGTTGCGTGACCATCGCTCCTGTATTATACTCACTTAGCTTGATGGGGATTCATCTATGAATACACCGTGAGCATCGAATATTTCATAAGGGTTGGACCTAGGTATTGAGTATCGGCCCTAATTAGAGATTTCCCTAAGTGTAATGCAATCATAGGAGGATTTGGGCGGAAGTGATTTCAACTCAATACTTGTATGGGATTAGGGATTATCACCATAGTCATCCGAATAACATACTTTAGGATGTATCTTGGCCCAAAACCACCATTGCCTTTATAATTCTAGCATCCTTCTAGCTTTAGTAGTCCCGAGGGGATCCTCCCCAGAGGACCTCGCTCTTTCATTGTTAATTGCTTCCTTAATATGTTTATGTGGTGTGCCTTAGTCTAATTATTTATAGTTTTGCCTTTTGTTAGTTTTGCTAGTTTCTCTTAAACTTATATTGGGTAGACTATATAGTGCCGTCTAGGGAGAAGTAATAGCAGCTCTTGGGACCCCAGGGAATACGACCTTCTTGTGCTTGGGAAAGGGGTTTATTACTTGATGACCGGTGCACTTGCAGATCTCACCAAGTTTTTAGTGCCATTACCGGGGAACTCCAAGAATGCTAGGAAAACTCCTAGCTCACTGCTATAGTCATTTTTCTTTCCTTATATGTGTTTCTTTTCCTTTTGTGTACATATATTTGTTTTCCTTTTCTTTTAAATTCTTTGTTAGCTTATTATTTTTAGTTGTGTTTGTTTGCGCAGGGCCATGGATTTTCAAGAAAGATTGTTGGCCCCAAAAATCTATGCACTTGAGAAAAGGATGGATAATTTTTTTGCCATGAAAGCAAGCCAAAGCAACCCGAACCATAATGTCTATAATCCATATCTAGGAAGGTGCCCAAATTTTTCTCCATATCCTTACACACAATAATGGGAATGCCCTCCCCAAGAATTGCTATAAGAACCCGCCTCCCCCTATCAAGAACCATGGCATTATCATCCTCCAGTCATTTATAGAGAGCAACCACAAAAAAAGCAACCTAGTATTGAGATGTATGGGTAAGGTTCATGATAAACACTAAAAAAAGGTTTAAAGCCACTAACTCTGAACTAAGAGCCATTGAAATCAGACTAAAATTCTTCAAAGCCATAGTTGAATGTTTTCAAGCATCTATATAATGACTTGGGAATCAGTTGGGAGAACTTCTCCAAGAAACCTCTAATCATGAAGAAGAATAATGAACAAGAGGTAGAAGTCCCACCTATGGATTCCATTGAAGAAATAAAGGGGGAGGATGAAATCATGGCCATAGAAAATGTGAGGAAGTAGAAGAAGCTCAATCGACCACAATTGAAGAAGCCATTGGCCTTATCATTGATCATTCCATCAATCAATCAATAATTTTCAAGTGCAGAGAAAAAATTCTGAGAATTGTATTTGAAGATGTGGGTAAGATGCTAAGGTCATCCTTGAACCCACTAATGCCAGACTTGGAAAATTCCCAACCAAAAATGTTTTTTTTGGTGGGCCAAGCAAATTTTGTGGGCCATTTTTGATCATTCAAGAAAGGTTAAGAAAAAAACATGTTGAAAGGATGTTACCAATTGATAAGTGTGAAATACCACTTACACATTGCATTCTCTAGGCCTCTCAATCATATGACACCTGTATGAATGTCCTGAGCCTGGTGTCAAATAAACCACATTACACATGGTTTAGGTGGATCTGAATGCCCCCACTTTGATGTACAAGTAATATACATCTTACATGTTTACCACACCTGTGTTGTCTCTAAGGCTAATGAGGGTGTGGCTCAAGATGTCTTGAATATATTAGAAGGTAAGAGACTTCAAATGTGTAGCCTTTGACACCCTAGAGCTGTAAATATTGTACTAGTAAGCACTATTAGGCATATGGTGTCACTCCCCGACCTGCGGACCCATGGAATGTGACAACCGCCGCTACGATCCCAAGGAGGGACACCCCGCTACCCAACCCTCGGGATGTTGTAAGGCTAAACAACAACTTGGAAACAAAAATATTTATATTGTACAAAGTATAAAAGTACAATGATACACAGCTGACACGAATCCAAATTGCCTGCGTGTACCACAAGTGTACGGGTGTCGAAGTAATAATATACCCTAGTAAGTGGGTAGTCGTATCCATAGGGAATAGTGCTTAGAAACAAGAGTGATCACTATTTAGCTTTGAAGAAAATCAATGATGAGAGAAATCAATGTATGAATGCAAAAGAAAATAAGAGAATGCAGGAAGAGCAATAAGAGCAAGAGAGGCAAGAGATAGTAAAATGGGGCACCCGGACAATGCTCGCCCTAGGACTATTGTTTCAACTGCAAGACTAGTATTATACTCCCTAAATGATGTTTAATGAGTCGTGGACATCCTAAAGCGCGTTGTCCCAAACCTAAGGTCAACCATGACTAGCCCTTTACACTATGCCCCAGCGGAGAGAATGCTCTCGACGCCTCACACTGTGTTGGACTGCTTCGGGTTCTAGGGATTCCAAGTGATAAACCCTATTCCTAAGAATAGCTCTAACCCTTTGGTCCTAGCGAAAGAACCCTAGTCTCAATTAAGCCCCAGCACTAAGATTCACTACAACCCTTCACTCCATTGCTCGCGCAACTAAGCCCCAGGGGAGTTCATCTCTTAGTACTTCACTCTACTTCGACCGCAACTAACACTTAGAACATGGAGGTAGGACAAATCACACCGGAAAGGAAAGGGGACATTCCGCTATCTCTCGACTCACCATCTCAACTCTCTCCAATCTTGTGTAGTCTAATCCTATAGAAGTTGTCACACTTCAAAGGATAACCTATATGACTCTCAACACTAGTGTCATGGCTAAGGGAAAATCAATGCAATTGACATGCAAGATTGGAACTTAATTAAAGCATCAATTTAAAAAGCATAATAAAAGTCATAAAAACAATGTTATCCTAGGGTTTATAAATCCGAATACCCACTAGGGGTTTAGCTCTCCATGGAGCTATACAAAATCAATAAAGTGTTTGTATCAATAAGCATAGAAAACATGAATAAAACCCCCTTATGGGCCGTGTCGATGGTCTTGTGAAGCCACCTCGTTTTCTCCAACAAATCCTTTGTCAAGCTTAGGGCACACCTCGCCGAATCGATGATGATGAATGCTCCCCCAATAGCTATCTTCCAAAGGATATCGCTGTCTATGCCGTAGACCCTCTCCAAAAGCCTTGCAAAATCCTCTCTGAACCCTAGTCGCAAGCTCTCCCGAAGTTGTGTCAAAGATAGATCAAAAGTCAACAAATAAATCTGAAGTCACGGTATTTAAATGGCTGAAATCGGGCATCCACACTACCATGTGGAATTTTCACATGCTCGTGTTAATTTTCTGGAAATCTGATTTTCGAAGCGGTGTGCACAGTAATTGCTACAGTAAATCACTGAAATGTTTTGTTGCAGTAACCTACTACAGTAATCTGGCCAAAGTTGTGCCTAACTTCATTTTCTTCATTGAGGCTGCTCGTTGGGCACACAACCACGTGGTAGATCATGTCGTTTCTTCTTTTTCCCCGCATTGACGAAGTTCTTCAA
Organism: Dioscorea alata; assembly: GCA_020875875.1. NCBI lineage: Eukaryota > Viridiplantae > Streptophyta > Magnoliopsida > Dioscoreales > Dioscoreaceae > Dioscorea > Dioscorea alata. The sequence continues at coordinate 14,044,354 of CM037017.1, read as the reverse complement.
TGTTACACTAGTTAGACTTTATGGGTGTGACTGCCTTTGTGCCCCTCCGAATTATAAAATAATTTGAGCACATTGGAGGTTGGCACACACCCACAAATTTATAACCCAAGCCTTGATCCTTGTATGGTTCAAGAAACTCCTCAACAATCGCGGAGATGACCTAATTTTGCTCCTTTCTCTTAAATTCCTCTCCACAACCCTACATGCACAAAAGAACACAAATACACACAAATTAATGATAAAACCTGAGAAAAGTAATGCTCAATGTAAGAAAAGACTACTTCGTATTACTTATACACCAGCATTTATCAACAGCGGAAGTAGCAACAGTAACAATAACCAAAATGTACAGAAAAAGAGAAGTTTCACAAATGCACGGGGAAGCAACACCAATAATAGCAACAAAGCTAATACGCTAAGAGTTTAAAAGTTATTTAGATATAAACCCATGCAACAAGGTTTTCTACACACTAGTGGATCCATAAATCAAACAACATGTTCCATGACAAAAATAACATGCATCAACTGAATGAAATATAACAGATGGAATAGTAGCAAATGCTTAGCACATTGCCACACAGCCGCACCTACTACCTGCAAAAGACTGGAAAGATGAAACAAGAGGTGAGCAACTAAAGTTACTTAGTGAGGGAAGGTTAGTACAACTCTAATAGAAATATACCACAACAATAACATAAAACTCCAAAATGATACCTTACTAATAAAGTAGCTAGTTTAGAACATGAATGCATATCATAGCAAACTTTAATACAAAATAACAAGAAAGATAGAATAAAAACATTGAATATAGTGTCCCAAAATTATAAAAACAAGCTAAACATGAAGCAAAGCTTTAACAAATAAACATGTAAATCAAAATAGTTTCATTTATAAGTATAACAAAGTAGATAACATGAGTTTCGAAGTGAATAAACACAATACTTGTGCCAGATTGAATCTACGGGCTGCACTCCTAAGAGTGACAGCTAGGCTTTGCCCCCTCGCCACAAATTCAGTATAACAATACAATAGAAACAAAAGGAAGTTAATCTCAAATCCGACATAAAGCAACACCCAACACTCACCTAGCATACAGTGGTCTAAAAACCTCCCTAAACCTTCACCGCGGTCGCAGCTAGGTTCAGGGCCGTCAAAGTACTCGTGCCCTTGACGTTGACCCATCAGTTCACCATATGGTGACTATGGCTATTCAATGAATATCCAGTCAAGACTCTACACTCCCACCTGAACTGGCCCTCGTAGAAATCATCCGATCTACCATGCCACCTCAATAGGCTGGCCGTGAAGACCGCCAACTGCAGTAGGGTACCATTATACAACTCACACAATAAGTACAACTCTGCTGGAGCACATTAGCCAACATTAACAAGAACACTAATACCTCAGCCATTTCCACAAGGAAATGATAAAAGCACAAGCATAACTCAAGCTTTTAACATAAATCAATTTACAACATCCAACACCAGAAGCAACATGGAAATTCTTTCCTTTCGACAACCCAAAAGGAGTTCAATCCTAGATTACCCAAACTCAAATAATTCCACAACAAAACCCAAGTTTCACAAAACAAAGATTTCGCAAACTCCTTGAAGAATTTCAATAATAAGTCAAATACAAACATTCAAACACCAAGTAAAACATTCAAGATATTCACAATAATAACTATCATTCCAAAGCAATGAACGTCTCAAAATTAATCATGAATCCAACAAATTCTCATTAAGAAGGATAGAGTATATGTAAACATGTAAATATTGGCAATCTTCTAATAGGGTAATGCTTAATAATCCAACTCACTAAAATTGACGATTCTCTTCCTCGCAAGTTAATTCTCAGCTAACTCTTTGCCTCAAGCCAACGCTTTATCTCCTTGCCAAAGCACAACAAAACACTGACAATAATTAGCAAAAATAAACCAAAAAAAAGAAACCGGAAGTTCTCTAACAAACAACCCTAAATCGATCCTAGGATTGACTCAAAACTAGGTCTAAAGGATACCAATGAATTCCTAGGGGTTTGAGCTTCACTCTAGTCCAAAGAAACCAAAGACACAACTAAAACTTGTTGGTGCTACAGTAAACTTGGGATTGCTATGGTAAAACCAGCCCTTCCCAATCCGAGGTGCATAACTAGGTTTTCAAAATTTTCTAGAAGCAAGAAAATACGAGAAAAATATGAAAGAAAATCTTTAGATCGAAGCCTTACCTTGCTCAAGAGGATGTGAGAAAGATAATGGAGGCTTTGATTCATTGGAAAAGCTGACTGGAAAATCCAAGATGAAAGCAAGAGTTTGGCTAAACAAACAAAGAAGAAGGAAGAAAGACGGATTAAATGAAGAATTTTCGTGTTGCTACAGTAATAGATTGCTACAGTGATGCCTGAAAAATCTACATCAACGGGCTAGTTAGAGTTATAGTAAAAACTGGTTATAACATATGGACAAGGAGATCTGCTAACAGCTTGGAGTATTCCATTATGAGTATATAATCCTCATCAGAAATACCCATAAGGATTGAGAGCTGAGTGTAACTTATCCAAATCCTATCTATAAAAGCTGGAATTATATAACATCTTCCTTGCTAAAACTTGCCACTAATCTGTCAAGCTCAAAGGAACTCAACACCTCTAACATTAGCTCTCATTACACTTGTTCCACAATAGAAAATACTTTATCTCATCCCTTAATATGATCAAGTGTTTGACCTCTTTAGGTAACCATATCTCCTCCAAAACTACCCAGTCTGTCACATGTGTCCCAAATTGAAGGTTCCTCAAACAAGTAATCTGCTATTGGTGGCCTAAGTAAGTGCAATGAATTTCAAATAAGACATCTTGGGAGGATCCCTTGCTTCTCTATCTCTTTATGGGGTTTTATATCGATGCTTTTTGCTCATGACATCTTCCTACAGCACCAAATGAAACAAAATTAGCAAGTAAAGCACAAAAAGCAACAACCATGGCTAATCCATGGCAATCCCATGTCCATGGTTCTATGAATTTCTTGATCGAGAGGGAACCATGGTCAATCCATGAGTGTGGTTCCTATGTGCATGGCCATGGATCACACTTGCCTATAAAGAATTATGGATTTCTCAGTTCTAAACCTAAAAAACTAGCTTTACATTCTAATTTAAATAGAAGCAACACATTTAATGAATAAAATACAGCCAAAATATGAAGAAATGTGAAAAAAAAAATTATATCTACCTTAAGAAAAATCACCATGAATGTGAAAATCAGTGAAATGCCATAAACCATGATGAAATCATAATAAAATCATGACTAAACTCACAAAGATCAGCATAAAGGCTAAGGTAGCAATGAGGAATGAAAAGGACAATGGAAAAGTCAAAATCAAGGAAGACAACATAATAGTATATGGATGGTCAAGCATTGTCGACCAAATATAACAATGACCTACGAGGTATCCATAGGAGTGGATGGCTTTGAATTAGAAAAATCATAATCACAACTTATCTATAGGCAAGGGTAAAGTAGTATTTTGCTCTAGAGAAATTTTAAAAATTCTTACAAGCTGGTTTGCAGCCGTTGATTCACCTATGGCTTACATGATATGATCCACTATAGTAAATTTGCTTGTGCATCCTTCTATTTTCCATTAAAAACCATCTGTATCGAGTACAACAACCCCAAAAAAATTGAAGAAATTATACAAGGATTGTTCCACAAGTTGTAATTCATCCATTGGCTCATCTCCAAAAATTCACAAATGTTAATAGGGGTCATGGATTGACATATGTATTAGAGATATTTAAACTTGTATAAGAATTTCAAATTTCCTTGTTTAGAGTTAGTTTCTAATTTTAAATTATTGTTTCTAGATTTTGTTTGTAAATTACTTATACTCTTCATCAACCAATGGAAAATAAGCCAAAATTTCATAAATTCCAAATGCTTACATAGTATCACGCTGTTGGTCCTTCCTCCTTTGACAAACCACAACCCTAACCCACTAAATTTTTCATCCCTACCATGACAACTAATCAACCCCAGATTTTCCTTGCCACCGTTGCCCTTCCCAATTTTGACATTCAGACCCAACCCTTTCAACTCATCAACGTTGCACATCACAATATTGCCAAACCCAACTCCACCAATTATTTGTCATGGAAGCTTCAAATTGAAGCCATTCTAGTCGGTTACGATCTCTACAAATACATCAAAGGTTCTCATCCATGTTCTCCATCTACCATTTGCACCAACAATGTAGACACATGATAAACACCTAAATGTGTGTATTCTATATGTATTTATATTTTACTATTCATTTATTAATTGATGAATCGATGCCACTTTTGTAGTTTAATTGATTTTCTTCATGTTACATGCCTCAAGGAAGCCCAGGTGAACTAAACAACATAATTGAGAAAGAAATCAACACTAAAAATGATGTTTTAGAGCCCTGAGCACTGCAACAACACTATAGCAGGCTTCGTGGAAATTTTGGCAAAAATCTCGAGTCTCTTACGTGTTCCTTCATGTCTGTGAACCAGACCATGAAGTAAACCCTAGAATTGGTTTAAAAGGAGTTTTAAGGCTTTTTGGGCATTCATCTCCTCCTACCTTAGAGCTCTCATCTCCATCTCTAGATCTGGGGTAATGGAAGCTGAAAGAAGATATTCTTTGGAGTGGAAATCAAAGGGAGAATCAAGATTTGGCAAGATATCCCCTCATCTCCTTGTGTAGAGGCATGTAGAGAACAAGGAAGCCACCCCTTTGGTGGTGTCGTTGGAAGCTTTCCATGGCTTGTTACTCCACATTCATCACTTGAGGGAGTTTTATGTTGCTTTATTTGGTTGTTTTTATGATTATAAGTATGTATTTTGTTAGCATGAATAAGTAAACCCTAAGGTCACCGGATGTCGATAAACCTCTGGGAGAATTTGTGTAGTTGGATGTTTTGATCTATTTTATTGCAATTGGTGTGTTTGAGATTCAAGCTTTGTCTATTTTGATGCATTGTTATACATGAGAACTCTGTATGTCATTTTCTATATTGTACTTGGTGGTGTGACCAACGCCCTCGTACTAGACTCACTTAGTTGAAGGGGATTCATGTACAAATACGCCGTATCCATCGGTTATTTTGTATCCCTCCAAACATTAAGGTTGGACCTAGTTTTAGTATCGGACCTAATTAGAGAATTCCCTACTTTTAATGCGATTATTGGAGGATTTGGTCAGAAGACATTCCGTATTTATACTCATATTAGATTAGAGGTCAATTGCCGTGACCATCGGGGTTGACCTATCGTAGGAATCTCTTGGCCCAAACCACTAGTTGCATGGTAATCTTACCATACTTCTCACTTTAGTAGCCACAGGGGAATCCATATCTGTGACCATTTTCACCCCTTGATTTTTACCTTCTTTTACCTCGACTCTAAACTCCTTTCTTGATTTCTTCCTATTTCTTTTGCAATTTAGAGCATTCACTCGAATCTGTAGGCTAAACAACACGCAAAGAAATAAGGGTAGCTCCTTGGGCCCTGGGAATATGACCCTCTCATGCTTGCGAGATAGGTATTACTTAACGACCCCGTGCACTTGCAGGTGTTCACATCGATCAACACACCTAACCTGGATTATCTTCTTTAGGTTCGACAAGATAACCTATTGCTTTACACCCTTGTTGGATATATCTCCTCTCCTTTGATTTCACTTATCCAACATATTATTACCACCTTCTGTGAAGCATGGCTCACTTTTGCCAACACATATGCTTACTCGTCTTATGGACACATCAAGAAAATTAAGCATCAAATCAAGCTCTCGGTTAAAGGTTCTTAGTCAATCTCAAAATACATGTAATTTATCAAGTACCGCTCAAATGAACTTACTACGCTTGGCAAACTGATGGACCATGATGATCTTATAGGGAAGATACTTGATGGCCTTGTTGGTGATTATAAGGCTCTTGTTGACGCTATTGAGGGTCATGACATACCCATCTTTTTTTATGAACTTCATGAGAAACTCATTAATCGGGAGCTGTTCCTCCAATAGAGTCATTCAACCCTCTACTTTACCTTGGTCACGGCCAATGTTGCGTCTAGTCACCAAAATCGAGGCTCAAGGACTCTCCCTTCTCACCCTGTTTGGACGCCCAACCCTCTATCCATAGGCTTCTCTCAACACCATACAGCCACCTAAGAGTCCTCTTAGTGTCGTCTACTGCGTCTGTACCTAGGCAAGCATCAAGGTTGTCGTACTCAGGGCCATACTGTCGTACAATGTCCTTTATTTTCAATTGATGTCAGTTAACATTGCTTCTTCAATTATAACCCTGTCTTTAACTTCTGTCTCTAGCTGTCCTCTATCCATTCATTAGCAACCAAAAGATGCATATGGCCACAGTGTCTGCTTCAGACACCTCCACCTAGCTTCTTGATTCTAGTGCATCTGATCATGCCACTATTGATTTGAAAATTTGTCACTTCATGCTCTGTATGATGACCCCGATGATATTATTATTGGTGATGGTACTGGGTTATACATTTCTCACACTGGTTCTACTTTCTTACCAACTCCCTATCATTCCATTAAATTACATGATGCTTTACATGTGCCCAATATGAAACAGAACTTGATTTCTATTTCTCAATTTTGCAAAACAAATCAAACATCCATTGAATTCTTATGCTGCTCTTTTTATGTAAAGGATTTAATGAAGGGGGTAACATTGCTCTAGGGATGAGCTACAAATGGTGTGTATGAATGACTAGTGTCTTCACTTCCTACCAAATCCAAATTTGCTTTTAGATAAGTGCTTATGTATAAGTATTACTAAGTGTACTTTTCTGATACTAAGCATCACTTTTGTCAGATTTTATGGCTCATTCGTGTGCATTTGTGTTCTTTTGGGCATTTAGAGTTGTGGAGACAAGTTTGGAATAAAGGAAACAAAAATAGATCATGGACGCAATTGTTAAGAAAAGTTTTGGACCGAACAAGCATCAAGGTATAATTTGTGCTCATAGACATGTGGGTTTGTGCTAACCTCCAAGATGTGCAAGTGGATACATAAAGTGGAGGGGCACAAAGGCAGTCACACTCATTTGTTCCAACTTGTGTCACATTGTCAAGAGCTTCATCAATGTGTTTGGAAGCAAGATACAACATGATCTATCACATGGATGTGTGCCCAATCATGCGGCCTCGATAAAGAAATTGAAGTCGGGAGCTCTGTAGCAGTTTACTGTAGTGAATCATTGTAACAATTACTATTCACAGCGTGCAGGAAAATGAAGCCTGGAAATCCACACCGCCATGTGGAATTTTCACATGCCCATGTGGGTTCTCGATTTTAGCCCTATAAGTACCGCTTTAAGAGTTTAATTTGGGGATCTTTTTCCTATCGTTCGCCTATCTTTTGGGGGAGAGCGCGACTATTATTTGGGGAGGTTTTTGCTGGGATTTTGGAGTGGTTCTACGTCATTCGACATCGATTTCCTTCGAAAGAGAGATATTAGGGAAGCTTTCGATGGTATTGATTCGGCAAGGTGTGCCCTAAGCTTGACGAATGAGTCTTTGGATATGACGAGGCGGTTCTTGAAGACCATCGATACGGACGACAAAGGGGTTATCTCTATGGATTACTTGCACTTATTTTTTATTTCATATTTGATTTTATATTGCTCCATGGAGAGCTAAACCCCTAGTGGGTGATTAGACTTATAAACCCTAGGATGATTTTGTTTCATTGACTTCCATTATGTTTACTTTAATTGATGTTTAAATTAAGTTTTAATCTTGTGTGTTTATTGATTTGATTTTCCCTTAGAGTGTTACTTGGGTTGAGAATCTATCTAGGTAATCCTTTTGGATGAGTGACACTTCATTAGTGTTAGACTTAGCAAGGTTGAAGAGGGTTGAGAGGGTGAGTCGAAAGGTAGTGGAACGTCCCCTTTCCCCTCCAACATGATTTATCCTACCTCCGTGTTCCAAGAGTTCTTTGCGGTCACGGTATAGTGAAGTGCTAAGAGACAAACTCCACTAGGGCTTAGTTGCGTGAGAAACATAGTAAAATGTTGAGTAATCCTCAGTGCTGGAGCTTAATTGTAATTAGGGATCTTTCGCCTGAACCAAAATGTTAGATCTAAGTTAGGGAATAGGGTTTATCACTTGGAATCCCTAGAGTTTCAAGCAGTCTCACATAGTGTGAGGTGTTGAGAGTCTTTCTTTCCGCCGTGGCATAGTGCAGAGGGCTAGTCATGGTTAACCTTAGGTTTGGGACCGTGTGTCTTTGGATTTCCACGACTCATTAAACTTCAATTAGGAGGCATAACGTAAGTCTTGCATTTGAAACAATAGTCCTAGGGTGAATATTGTCCAGGTATCCCGTTTTATCATTGATTACCTTTCTTTACTCTTTTTACTTTCCCTTTTCTCTTTTACTTTTCTTTGCATTGATATCTTGAATCAAATCACAACTTGGTCTTCATCTTAGCTAAATAGCAATACTTCTTATTTCTGAGCATCTATTCTCTATGGATTCGACTATCCACTCACTGGGGTATTTTATTACTTCGATGACCCATGCACTTGCGGTACACACACGCAAGGGGCACTACAAAAAAATTGCCATATACTGACGTTTTTCTATAGGAACGATTAAATTTCGTTGCTATAGACTATTTTTACTGAGGGTACATTAAAATTGTTAGAATATATAAAATATTTACTGACTGATTTTGTTTTGTTGGTATAAATATTATTGTATAATGACTTTTATCTATAGTGACAGTCAAATCTGTAGCTATAGGCTATCTATACCACAGAACATTCAATTTGTCAGAATAAATTCGATATTTACTTATTTATCTATACCAAAAAACCTTTAAAAATATTAGAATATATTAGACATTTACTGAGAGATACAATTCCATTGGTAAAACAATATATTACTCTAAATTTTATTTAATTTTTTATATCTGTGTTTAGTAGAGCATGATTTAACAATAATAATATTATTACCAAAATTGAATTTGAGATTTATACTAAGAATAATAATTAAATTAAAATTTTTTTAATTACTTTTAACATTGAATTATAATATATTTGATATATCTATGTTAAAAAAATGCATAATATAAAAAAAAATGCTCATTATATAAAATAATGAAATTATAAGTATTTTATATAAAAATAGAAAAATAATTTTAATGTTAAATTAAATTGGTTTATTATTATTTTTCTAATTTTTGAAATTAAATAATAAATAATTAATGAATAAATATATTACTTGCTCTTCTATAATAATAGATAATGATCATTATATAAATTAATGAAATTATTCGTATTTCATACAAAAACCGAACATTAATTTTTATGTTAAATTAAATTGGTTTATTTTTAATTTTTTGATATTTAAATTTAAATAATAAATAATTAATGAATAAGAGAGATTTATAAAACTTAGAACTATATATAATATGAATAAAATAAAATTGTATATATTTAAAAAATATATGAAAAAATAAACATAAACAAAAGCCACTTCAGCCCCTTTTTCCACTTTTCTTCACGCCTCTCCATCGCCATTACTCACCACCTCTTCACGGCTGTTGCTCACCATCTCTTCACCGCCGTTGCTGCCTGCTAGTGTGGGATTGTTTATTTTCGTCGGTGTGGGATTGTCTTCTCCCAAGAGCTTCTCCTCTCCTGCTCCTTCAAACTTGGCCTCATTCCCATCTCTTTCGATCTCCTGCCCTCGACGTCGACGCTATCGCCACCATCATCCACATCTGGATTCTTGCTGAACATCGCCATTCCCTCCCTCCCCTCCTCCGCATCCACAGCTTTGACGCCAATGCCAAATAGCAATGGGACCGCCAGATCGGGCCCCTTTCTTGCTTCTTCAACTTCTACGTTCCTGAGCTCATCCACTTCGGTGGATCCCGATCCGATGGCAAGGATTTCTCCATCGGCTTGCAATCCAAGCGCCTCGCTGCGGCGTTGAAGCAACTCGGTGTGTCCAAGTACTCGGTGGTGGGGATCGGCTACGGTGGAAACTTGGCGTATCGTTTGGCGACGGATGCTAGGCCAGTGGTGGTGGTGGTGGTGGATCGGGTGGTAATCATGACATCTAGGATTAAGGTCTGATGTCATGATGCGAAGGCACTAGCCAAGAAGGAGAAACGAGACGTGAGCGATACAAGGTTTGTATACATATTTCTCGATATCATTCTCTTTATTTCCACGTTGATTTTTGATTGAATCTGCTTGATTTTTGTGTTTTTTTTTATTATAATTCTTAGGATGAATCTTGAATTTTTTTTTTTTTGAATTCTCATTCTGATCTTAGATTTATCTATATATGTGTTGGATGGATTGAATTGTAAGGTAGAGAGCTATCATTTGATTTCATCTTCTACACGTCTATTCTGTTTCTATGATCTTTCTAGTAAAGGGTGTTATATGTTTAGCTAATGAGCTGATTGGTTAGGATTTGAAATTGGATTGTGGTTCCTCAGTTGTCTATTACTCTATTCATTATCTGCCTTTATGTAATCCCTTTTGCTGGAATATGTTTAACTTGTGGTAATTTTACCTTTTCTTTTCTTGATTGTAACTGGCCATTCTTTATTCAAATCTGTATTTTGATGCGTGGGCATGGAAGAGATTGAGCTAATTATCTAGTTTTCTGTAAGTTTTCATTTTGGAGTTATGCCTTTTCTTTTATTTTTAGTTTTCCAGGTGATGACTCTTTTTTTCTTTCTTTCTTTCTTTTTTTAAATGTTTCCAATTCCATGAAAAGGCACCAATCGACTTGGTCTCCATTATTAATTTTAATTTACTACATTTATCTATTCATACTATTTTATTTATGCTTCCTATTTGATTTATTGATCATAACTTTGTTCATAAAATATAAATAAGGGCTGTCATTTTGGTCTACAACAATTTTATCAGGAATTAATCCTTAGGTTGAATTAACATTTTAATAGTGGAAAATCTTGCTCTAGTTGTTAACATCAGATGTTAAATATATTGTGAACATGGGAATGCTGATACTTGGATTTGATAATCAATAATGGAACATTAGGACCAGATCATGGCTTTTTTAATGAAAATTTGCTTTATTTTTGAATAAGGGAGACACTTTCAAGTTGTTAGGTAAGAACCATTAGTGAGTGTTGCCATCTTTCTTGCTTTTTATTCATTTTTCTTTACATGGTTTTCACCATCAATTGTGAAAGTTAATTTTATCAAATTGGTTTTGTATAACCAAGTATGCTTTGAAGCGTCTATCTTAGTAGATGGTATTTATTGGCAATTAAGATATAGGATTTTAGTATGTGTTTTATGGCATAAATAGGGAAATAAAGTTGTCCTTATTTAACTTTAAGTTGAATATATTGTTAGTTCTTAGATTTTATTTTGGATTATCTGATGCTTCCTTGTTAGTCAGCGATTTTAGAGTTTTAACTTATGGCTATGGCCAAGGCATAAGTTTATCTTTCTAACATGTGTATAAACTTCTAAGATGACAGGCGGCTGTAACTTTGTTTGTAAGTGAGCAAAGATGATTGTTTTAAAAAGTTGGTTCCAAAATATCTGGTCAAGTTTTTACATATTTTCTATGCATGTTTTCAATATAATGACATGAAGCCCAAGTAGGGGCAATAAGTAAACAATATAAGATATAAGTTTTTACCTATCCTTGGTGCTTCTTATTTAGAGCAGCGTAGAAGTTTATTGTCATTTCGTGCTTTTGTTGGGTAGGATATTTTACATTTTAAATAAAGCCTAATCAAAATCAATATGTAACTTGACCTTAACTGAGCAGGGTAAAGAAACCTCCGATCCTAAAAATGGAAGAAAAGATTGATGGTCAAAACTATATAAAGAAATGAAGGTGCTGGCTGAGAAGGAGAAATGAGATGTGAGCGAGATGCGCCAGTCCATGCACCACCCTCCCAGATGAATGCCCACTTTCTTGCTTAGTGATTTTATTGAGGTAATCGTAACTTTAAACTTATTTTCTCATATTTGTATTTGTATTCATACCCGTATTTGTAATTTTCTACTAAGATATTAGAAGCTGCGTGTAAACATGTTCAACCTCTATATTTGTTTTCTTTTCTTTTACGTATGCAAGTCAAAATTACTCTAAATTTTTTGAATGAAGATCTATTTCTTTGAGGAAGTGCCACAACTGAAATAATGCACATTCCAGCCAATTCCTTTGAGCTTCGAAGGATAAAGTTTAGTTGGGGAATATGTTCCTTATTCTATTGTGACAACTAAATTGTATTTAAGAACTTTTAACACTAGGATAATTGGCGTTTGCCATGCTTTCCTAACAAATAGCACAGAAATGTAGAAGGTGGAATATCACTTAGAGGAATTCGTTAGACCTATAAGCTTATAACTTGGTTATTCATGATATAAATGCCTTTTATTGAGTCCTTGGGAGTTTTTTTGTCTGTGGGAGAAATTGCTTCGAATAAATTCATTAACACATCACAGAATGTGTCATGTGGTTAACAAGACAGAGTGAAATATGAGTTTCTCATAAGTAGAACTTGAGATACAAATTAGGTCCCCAACTAAACAGCTAGCAAAACACAACAAATTGGCATTAAATTGGCAAAACAAATTAAAAAAAAAAAGGAAAGAGGTAAAGGGATTGTAGGAGCTTGTTTTGAAGGAATATTTGAAGACATTATATCTTTAACGTTTTTTTATTGTGATAGTCTAAGTTTTAGGTATGCATTCTGAGTGATTGTATGAAAATAGGTTTGAGGTATGCGCAATACAAGTAAATTTGAATGAAGAATAAAACAAGCAAACGCGGATATTGGACAAGAACTTAGTCAATAAATAGGATTTGTTGAACATGGATGTTATGGAGGGAATTTGGATGATGCTACTTACATGGAAATGATTAAAATTTTTATTTATTTTCACTTTTTTTTTTTACATCTACCACTCTTTGTATCATTTTCCAAACTTTTCAGTGTCAAATGGTTTTTATTTAAATAAAAATTATTTGAAATTGAAATTTTGATATAATGATCAAAAATAGTATGAACAATGGGATATATTGAAGTAAGTATCCAAAATGAAAATTTTATTAAGCAAAGATTTGAAATTAACCATGAATTTCCTTAATGAGCCCGATTGTAGGGGTATAGCAGATCTGTTGGATGTTTGATATTGAGCTGCTAGAGAGATGTGCAGTTTCATATACTACATGGGCTTAAGAAACAGAGCTATTTCAAATGTTAATCAAGTAATTGAGTACGTGTTGAATGTCATGATTAAGGGTGGTATTTGCATGCTCACGTGGTGTATATAATCTTAAACTCACAGTCACATGGTATACTCTACATTATCTCTATTCTTAATCACTTATAAAACGTATATTGCCTTGTGGATCTCCAATATTTTATGGCGTGTCTATGCTGTGCAACTTTTACTGTTACTATCTTGATTGCATATGTGTAACTATAGAATATTAGGAATTATGAAAGTTGTACAAGTTAAAATTTTTGTTTGCGGATGGACAATATTGTGTAGTGTACTATTGTAGTAATTTTATTGTATGGTTTTCTTCTTTTCGCCAGTTGTTCTAATTCTGTGGTCACTACATTTTTCAGTGGATTAATTCTTTGCATGAGTTGCACAAGAAATACTTACAGATAAAGGAAAGATCAATTGCTAAATTGAAATCTATTGGTAATTCTTGTTTTCCATTCCTACTGATAAAGCGGAGGAATCAAGTTGCTGGCAATAACTTTTTTAAATTTGGTGCAATCTGACTTCTCTCTCTCTTTCTCTATTTGCAATTTGATTCTTGTAGGAAAACAAACTAAATTTGTAAAGAAAGAGGACCATGGTACCAATGATCCATCCGAGATGATGAATGGACCTCTGACAGGAACCCGAAAGTGCAAGGGTTGTCGTAGTAATAATAGTACCCCGGTGACTGGGTAGTCGAATCCACAGGGAGTAGGGATCAAAGACAAAAATGTTTGCTAATTAGCTAGTGCGATGTACGGAGAGTGAAAACAGAATCAGTGTGTGTATGCAAGAGTAATTAAAAGAAACAAGAAATAAAAGAGAAGTATGGAAGATAGGAGAATGCACGTAAAAAGTGAGAGAAAGACAATCAATGAGTGAAATAGGGTACCCGGACAAGCTACCCCTAGGATTAATGCTTCTAGTGCAAGACAATGTTATTATACTCTCCTATTGATGTTTAATGAGTCGAGAATATCCTTAAACACACTGTCCCAAACCTAAGGTCAACTGTGACTAATCCCAATCATTATGCCCCGGCATTAGGTTTTACTACGACCCTTAACTCTTGTTGACCTGTCAACTAAGTCCCAGGGTAGTCCATCTTCCTAAGCCTCACACTATGCGGGATTGCCTTAAGTTCTAGGGATTAAGGGTGAAAGACCTTGTTCCTATGTATAGCTCTAACCCTTTGGTCCAGGTGAAAAAACCCTAGTCTCAATTAAGCACAACACTAGGATTCACTACAACCCTTCACTCTATTGCTGGTGCAACTAAGCCCCAGGGGAGTTCATCTCCTAGCACTTTGCTCTATCTTGACCGCTAAAAACTCGTGGAACACGGAGGTAGGTAAAATCACACCGGAGGGGAAATGGGACATTTCGCTACCTCATGACTCTCACCCTCTCAACCCTCTCTAATCTCAAGTAGTCTAACCCTATAGGAGTTGTCACACCTCCAAAGGATAACCTAGATGATTCTCAACCCTAGTGTCACAGCTAAGGGAAAATTAATACAATATGCAATTTAAGATTGAAACTCCATTAAATTCATCAATAAAGAAAGCATAATAACATGTCATAAAAACATAATCATCCTAGAGTTTACAAGTCCGAATACCCATAAAGGGTTTAGCTCCTCATGGAGCTATACAAATCCATCAATGTATATGAATGAATACAAATCGAAAGCATAGATGAAACCCCCTTGTATAGCGTGGTCGTGGTCTTGTGCGGCCGCCGGGCTTCAATGTCGATGCCAATGGCGCGATCTAATCCTCCACAAAGTCCTCTCAAATTCCTAGCTGCGACCCTCCTGAAAATAGGCGAAAAAATCCAGAAAAAGTCCCAAAAAGGGCCTTTAAATAGTGTTGAGTCGTGGCTTTAAAATCGCTGAAATCGGGATTTCACACGGCCGTGTGGAATTTCTACACGCCCGTGTGAAGTCACTATTCTGCTGAATTTCAGCAAAACAGTGAACAGTAACTAGCTACAGCGATTGCTACAGTGCTCTTGCCGAAATGCTCCCGAATTCATCGTTCTTCATCAAGGCCGTTGAATTGGGTACACAATTAATGGTAGATCGTGTCGATTGCTTCAATTCTCCTCCTTGGTGAAATTCTCCTATGCTACACGAGTTAGACTATTTGTGAATGTGACTGCCTTTGTGCCCCTTCAAAGGAGGTGTGTGCCAAGTCTAGACTCGTGCCTTGTTCCTTGCTTGGTCCGAGAATTCTCCAACAACAATGAACACGATCTAACTTTGAATGTATAGACTCAGCCGATGCCCATTTACTTTGAATGTACCCTTCTCCGGATGAGTGATCTCAATTGTCCCATGAGGTGATACTTGAGTGACCGTGTATAGGCCAAACCATCTAGACTTTAGTTTTCCAGGGAAGAGTCGTAACCGAGAATTGAATATTAGCACTTGGTCACCTACTTTGAACTCGATGGGAAATTTGATATGCTTGTCATGTCACTTTCGAATCTTTTCTTTGTAAATTCTAGCATTTTCATATGCCTTCAACATCCATTCATCGAGCTCATTAAGATGAAGCAATCTTTGTTCACCGGCTTTTCTCAAATCAAAATTCATTGCCTTGATTGCCCAGTATACTTTGTGTTCAAGTTCTACGGGTAGATGATATGACTTTCCGTAGACTAAATTATATGGAGTGGTCCCTATAGGGGTCTTATATGTTGTCCGATGAGCCCAAAGTGTATCATCCAAACGCTCAGACCAATCTCGCTTCTTTTGCTCTACTGATTTTGTCAAGATCCTCTTGAGCTCTCTGTTTGTGACCTCCACTTGACCACTAGTTTGCGGATGGTAAGGCGTGGCAAGGCGGTGATATACTCCATATCTTTTCAACACTTTTTCCAATTGAGAGTTGCAAAAATGAGTTCCTCGATCACTAATGATAATCCGTGGGGTTCCGAATCGAGTAAACAACCTTTTCAAAAATTTTACCACCGTTCTAGCATCATTAGTCGTCAACGCTTGAGGTTCAACCCATTTAGAGACATAGTCAACTGCCACTAAGATGTATTGGTTCCCATTGAATTTTAGAAACGGCCTCATGAAGTCAATGCCCCAAACATCAAATACCTCACAGAATTGCATAGGATTTTGGGCATCTCGTCCCTCCGAGATAGATTTCCTGCCCTTTGGCAACTATCGCATTGAAGAACAAACTGGTGTGCATCGTGAAAAAGAGTCGGCCAATAAAATCCTGTAGCCAAAACCTTTTCTGCAGTTCTACTTGACGCATAGTGGCCTCCAACAGGTCCTGAATGGCAATAAGCAAGGATGTCCCATCCTTCTTCCCTTGATACACATCTCCAAACTACATGGTCCGCACAGATGCGGAAAAGAAACGGATTATCCCAGAAGTAATTCTTTAAATCACTAAAGAGTTTCTTCTTTTGTTGGAACGTGAGCCCTTGTTTAAAAACCTTCCCTGACAAGTAATTGGCAAAGTCTGCGAGCCACGGAGTATTACTTGATGATGTTGAGTCCTGGATCGAGTACAAGTGCTCCTCCGGGAAGGAATCATTAATTTCCTTGCTTGATGGCTCTTGTTCCACACTTCCCTCTAATCGAGACAAGTGGTCCGCCACCACATTTTCAATCCCTTTCTTGTCCTTTATCTCCATATCAAACTCTTGTAGGAGCAATATCCACCGGATAAATCTTGGTTTCGCATCAGCCTTATTCATGAGGTAACGGAGGGCTGAGTGATCAATAAACACATGGACTCTTGACAAAATGAGATACGCCCTGAATTTATCAAGGGCGAACACAACTGCTAGTAATTTTTTCTCTGTAGTGGTATAATTCTCTTGAGCACCTGAGAGAG
Source organism: Dioscorea alata (assembly GCA_020875875.1). Lineage (NCBI taxonomy): Eukaryota > Viridiplantae > Streptophyta > Magnoliopsida > Dioscoreales > Dioscoreaceae > Dioscorea > Dioscorea alata. The sequence continues at coordinate 14,027,202 of CM037017.1, read as the reverse complement.
TCTTGCTAGCATAGTATATCGGTTGGAATTGCTTGCCCTTTCTCTACTCTAAAACTGCTCCAATAGCATAGTCACTTGCATCGCACATAAGCTCGAATGGTTCGTTCCAATCTGGTGTGATCAAAATTGGGGCTTGAACTAGCTTTTCTTTTAACAAATGAAATGCCGCCTCACATTCATTCCCAAAATCGAAAGGAGAATTCTTTTCGAGTAGTTTAGTCAACGGTTGTGTAATTTTCGAAAAATCCTTGATGAACTGCCTATAGAACCCTGCATGTCCCAAGAAACTTCGAACTCCCTTAATATTTGTTGGTGGAGGGAGTTTATCTATGACTTTGATCTTAGCTTTATCTACCTCCATACCCTTCTAAGAGATCTTGTGCCCTAAAATAATGCCTTCTTGAACCATAAAGTGGCACTTCTCCTAATTGAGCACCAGGTTTGTCTCCTCACACCTCATCAACATTCTTTCCAATTTTCTCAAACACAGGTCAAAAGAGTCACCAAACACCGAGAAGTCGTCCATGAATACCTCCATGATATCCTCTAACAGGTCATCAAAAATAACTAGCATACACCGTTGGAATGTTGCTGGTATGTTGCATAGTCTGAATGGCATTTGTCTATATGCAAAGGTCCCGTAAGGACAAGTGAATGTTGTCTTCTCTTGATCTTTTGGGGCGATAGGGATCTGAAAGTACCCTGACATCCCATCTAGTAAGCAGTAAAACTGATGTCCGGCCAACCGCTCCAACATCTGATCAATAAAAGGTAATGGGAAGTGATCCTTTCGGGTTGCATCGTTCACTCTTATGTAATCAATGCATACCCTCCATCCTATGACTGGTTTAGTTGGAATGAGTTCATTCTTTTCATTCTTGATCACCGTCATTCCCCTTTTTTTTGGAACTACTTATGTTGGGCTCACCCAAGCACTATCAGAGATGTGATAGATAATCCCTGCATCCAATAATTTCACCACCTTTGCCTTGACAACCTCCTTCATATTCGGGTTCAGTCTCCTTTGAGGTTGGATTACTGACTTGAAATTGTCCTCCATTAAGATTTTATGGGTACAAAACGAAAGATTTATGCCCTTCAAATCTGAAATTTTCCAAGCAATGGCGGATTTGTGTTTCTTCAATATGTTTACCAACTTATTCTTCTGATCCGGAGAAAGATCGAAGGCTATAATAACGGGGAGCTTCATTTCTTCTGCTAGAAATGCATACTCCAAATGCGCTGGTAATGTCTTCAACTCCAAATCAGGTGGTTTCTCAATAGACAGCCACAATCGGCTTTCCTTCAATCGATCAATCTCTTCAAACTAAACCGATTCTTGTTCCACAACACCTTCTGAATTGTTCTCTAGAACCTGACTGTTAAGATGATCCTGGGATCTCACTGTAGCTCCTATCTCACATGCTTCCTCAGTCAATTCTATAATTCCCACTGAAAAGACTTCTTGCCTTTGTTCCTGATAGGATGATTCAAACTGAGTAAGGACCCTCTCTAAACTTTTTCTGTATCACCACTTGAAGAAGCTAGAGCTGATTTCTCAAATTCATTCAACACACTGCCCAGCTCACAACTCATGATCAGCTCTATACAAGAATGATCAATAAAGGTCTCCTCTTCTACAAAAGGACTAATCACTGGTTGCTCATAAACACTGTAATCCGTAACTGACTGTACCGTGAACAACTGCATTTTCTGTTTCACATTCTTTACAATTCCTGTAAATGTATCAAAAATCTCAGTTGTATTAAACATCCCTTCTGAGCTGAAAACAAAGAAAACAAAACAAATAAGAACGATGATAGAGAAAGAAAGTGTTAAATAGAAAGTGAAGTGAATAGTTAAAATAGCAAAAAACAAATATCTAATATTGAATAGTTAAAATAGCAAAAAGCAAATATCTAATATACTCTTACTACCCGGCAACAGCGCCAAAAACTTTGGCAGGAACCCGAAAGTGCATGGGTTATCACAGTAATAATAGTACCCCAGTAAAAGTTCAGTCGAATCCACAGGGAGTAGAGATCAAAGACACAAGCATTTGCTAATTAGCTAGTAAGATGTATGGAGAGTGAAAACAGAATCAGTGTGTGCATACAAGAGTAATTAAAAGAAAAAGAAATAAAAGAGAAGTATGGAAGACAGGAGAATGCACGTAAAAAGTGAGAGAAGGACAATCAATGAGTGAAATAGGGTACCCGGACAAGCTACCCCTAGGATTAATGCTTCTATTGCAAGACAATTCTATTATACTCTCCTATTGATGTTTACTGAGTCGAGAATATCCTTAAACACACGGTCCCAAACCTAATGTCAGCCGTGACTAATCCCAATCATTATGCCCCTGCATTAGGTTTCACTATGACCCTTAACTCTTGTTGACCTGCCAACTAAGTCCTAGTGGAGTCCATCTTCCTAAGCCTCTACTATGCGGGATTGCCTTAAGTTCTAAGGATTCCTGGTGAAAGACCTTGTTCCTATGTATAGCTCTAACTCTTTGGTCCAGGTGAAAGAACCCTAGTCTCAATTAAGCCCCAGCACTAGGATTCACTACAACCTTTTACTCTGTTGCTCGCACAACTAAGCCGCAGGGGAGTTCATCTCTTAGCACTTTGCTCTATCTCGACCGCTAAGAACTCGTAGAACACGGAGGTAGGGAAAATCACACCGGAGGGGAAATGGGACATTTCGCTACCTCATGACTCTCACCCTCTCAACCCTCTCTAATCTCAAGTAGTCTAACCCTATAGGAGTTGTCACACCTCCAAAGGATAACCTAGATGACTCTCAACCCTTGTGTCACAGCTAAGGGAAAATCAATACAATATGAAATTTAAGATTGGAACTCCATTAAATTCATCAATGAAGAAAGCATAATAACATGTCATAAAAACATAATCATCCTAGGGTTTACAAGCCCGAATACCCACAAAGGGTTTAGCTTCTCATAGAGCTATACAAATCCATCAATGTATATGAATGAATACAAGTCGAAAGCATAGATGAAAACCCCCTTGTATAGCGTGGCCGTGGTCTTGTGTGGTCGCCGGGCTTCGATGTCGATGCCGATGGCGTGCTCCAATCCTCCACAAAGTCCTCTCAAAACCTTAACCGTGACCCTCCTAAAAATAGGCGAAAAAATCCAGAAAAAGTCCCAAAAGGGCCTTTAAATAGTGTTGAGTCGGGGCTTTAAAATCGCTGAAATCTGGATTTCATACGGCCGTGTGGAATTTCCACATGCCCGTATGAAGTCTCTGTTCTACTGAATTTCGGCAAACAGTGAATAGTAACTTGCTACATTATTTTTGCTATAGCACTCTCACTGAAATGCTCCCGAATTCATCATTTTTTATCGAGGCCATTGAATTGCGCACACAATCAACGGTAGATCATGTCGATTGCTTCAATCCTCTTCCTTATTGAAATTCTCCTATACTACACGAGTTAGACTCATTGTGAATGTGACTGCCTTTGTGCCCCTCCAAAGGAGGTTGGCACACACCCACAAGTCTAGACTCGTGCCTTTTTCCTTGCTTGGTCCGAGAATTCCCCAACAACGACGAACACTGATGAGTGCTCATGTTATGATAATGCGAACTATTATTGTCTTACATTGAGCATTACTTTTATCAGATTTTATCATTTAATTGTGCGCATTTGTGTACTTTTGTGCATTGGTTTGTGGAGCTAGTTTGGAGGAAAAGAGCAAAGTTAGATTGTGTTCGCCATTGTTGGGGAATTCTCAGACCAAGCAAGGAACAAGGCACGAGTCTAGACTTGTGAATGTGTGCTAACCTTCTTTGGAGGGGTACAAAGGCAAAGTCACATTAATAATAAGTCTAACTCGTGTAGCATAGGAGAACTTCGCCAATAAGGAGAATTGAAGCAATCGGCACGATCTACCATTGATTGTGTGCCCAATTCAACGATCTCGATGAAGAATAATGAATTCAGGAGCGTTTCGGTAAAAATACTGTAGCATGTTACTGTAGCAAAAAGACTGTAGTAAGTTACTGTTCGCTGTTTGCCGAAATTCATCAAAACAGAGACTTTACACGGGCGTGTTGAAATTCCACATGGCCGTGTGAAATCCCGATTCAGCCGATTTGAAGCCATGACTCAACAGTATTTAAAGGCGTTTTGGAGACTTTTTCTGGATCTTTTGGCATACCTTTTCTCCTATCTTCTGGAGGGTTGCGGCTAGAGTTTGGAGAGGACCGTGTGGAGGATCGAAGCGCGTCATCAGAATCAACATCGACGTCCGGCAGCCGCACAAAACCACGACCACACTCTACACAAGGAGGTTTTCATCTATGCTTTTAGATTGTGCTTATTTTCATAGTTTGATGGATTTGTATAGCTCCATGAGAAGCTAAACCCCTTGTAGGTATTCGGACTTGTGAACCCTACGATGATTATATTTCTATGACATGTTATTATGCTTTTCTTTATTGATGAATAAAATTGAGTTTCAATCTTAATTGCATCTTGTATTGATTTTCCATTAGCCTTGACACTAGAGTTGAGATTCATCTAGGTTATCCTTTGGAGCCGTGACAACTCTTATAGGGTTAAACTACTTGAGATTGGAGAGGGTTGAGAGGGTGAGTCGTGAGGTAGCTAAACATCCCCTTTTCCCTCCGGTGTGATTTTCCCTACCTCCATGTTCCACGAGTTCTTAACGGTCGAAATATAGCGAAGTGCTAGGAGATAAACTCCCCTACGGCTTAGTTGCGCGAGCAACAGAGTGAAGGGTTGTAGTGAATCCTAGTGCTGGGGCTTAATTGAGACTAGGGTTCTTTTATCTAGACCAAAGGGTTAGAGGTATTTATAGGAACAGGGCTAATCACTAGGAATCCCTAAAACTTAAAGCAATCCCGCATAGTGTGAGGTTTAGAAAGATGCACTCCCTTGGGACTTAATTAACAGGTCAACAAGAGTTAAGGGTCGTAGTGAAACCTAATGCCGGGGCATAATGATTGGGATTAGTCACGGTTGACCTTAGGTTTGGGACTGTGTATTTAAGGATATCCTCGACTCATTAAACATCAATAGGAGAATATAATAGCATTGTTTTGTACTAGAAGCATAAATCCTAGGTTTAGGTTGTCCGGGTACCCTATTTCACTCATTAATTGTCTTTCTCTTATCACTCTTGCTTGCACTCTCTTACCTTCCATATTTCTCTCCCTACTCCCTATGGATTCGACTACCCTCTCACCAGGGTACTATTATTACTTCGACAAGTCCTTGCACTTGCGGTACACATACGTAAGGGGTGTGTTAAACACGATCTAACTTTGCTCTTTTTCTCCAAATTAGCTCCACAACCCTACAATGCACAAAAGTACATGGAAGACTAGTTTATCGGCCATACTTGGCCTCTTTTGTGTGTGGGTGAGGGTTTTTGCGTGTGGGTGATGGGTATGTATGTACATACGTCTGAGAGAATGTATGTATGTATAATGGTATGTATGAGAGTATGTATGTATATAGGTATGTATGAGAGTATGAGTGTCTTATGGATAAGTGTTAAACCCTACACTCTAGGTTAGGGTTATTAGGTTTTGAAAAATGAGACTATGTAATATATAAAAAAATGTATAAGTCAAAACCTACTCCTAGGTAGGATGACTAAGTGGCATAGATGGTCACATGTTGCATAGTATTTGTCACATGTAGCATAGTAATCTCTCCTTATATAAAAGGAGACCCCTTGTAACCATTGAAGAGAGGAATGAAAAGGGTTAAGATTTGAGTAGATAATCTCGTGTTCTTGTTCTCATCCTTTCCATCTTCCAAACCTTCTTTCCTTGCTTCCCTTGCTTCACTTTGATAACTCTCACAATCTAGTGTTGTAAGAGAGCCCCAACCCTTCTCCAAGTTAGAATTACCAGAAGAAGTAGATATAGTAAGTGTAGCAAGCAATAACACTGCAAAAGATAGTAATATATGTAGCATATTTAGAGGAGAAGAAAACAATTTTACTGAATAAAGTATTCTTTTAGAATTTAATCAAGTCTTTGGTGATATAGAACCAGTGGATAACGGATAGCTTACAGCTTAGATAAAAATCCTAAATTTCTTTTGGAAACATATAAGCGAAAATTAGATAATAGTTGTACACATGAATTTATAGATCATAAACTAAATTTTAAAAAAAAATGTGATATTTGTTACAAATTCCATATTACTAAATATAGGACCACATGTAGTAAGTGTGATTTATCTTTATGCAAATTATGTGCAAAAGAATGTTTCAATCATATAATTAGCCAAATAACTATTGAACCTATAGCTACACAGACACAATCAAATGATAAGAAGGTAATAGATCAATTGTTAAAAAGACTTGAACAATTAGAAAAAGACAAAATATTCCGTTGGTAAATCCTATGAATCTTTTCCAACAAAAGCTATAACCGTTGGTATAAATGTATATGCGCGACTTTTACTAATGGTAACAAAATTGTTGGAATAAGTATTTTTATTGTTGGTATAAGGTAAGCAATTTGACGGTGCTATCTCAACAATATTACCAATAGTTACAGTCATATTCCGTTGGTAAAACTAAAAAATCTATTCCAACAAACGCTATATCCATTAGTATAGGTGTATACCTACAAGACTTTTACTAATGGTAAAAGCAATGTTGGAATAGGTATTTTTATCATTGGTATAGAGTTTTGGGACTTTTACCAACCGATTGTTGATTTTTACCAATGTTTTTTATACTGTTATTGTATGGCAATTTATTTGTAGTGGGATGTGTCACTTTTTCAAGTGTAAAATCTTCTCCTGCTGATTGGCACCACTGTTTAGGTTATCCATCTGAGTCTATCCTCAAGCACATTGCGTCTACCTTTTCTTTAGCCTTTTCTTCATTTATCTCTAATCCTTTTTATTATAAGGACTTCTCTTACAATAAAAGTAATAAATTACCTTTTTTTATCAATCAACCATTGTTTCTCATGCTCCACTTCAAATCATTTTCTCTAATGTGTAGACTTCTCCTATTCCTGTTATTGGTAATTTCAGATACTATGTCATCTTTGTGGATCCCTACACTCATTATATCTTGTTGTATCCCCTCACTCATAAATCGAATGTTTCCGTTGTTTTTACACATTTAAAATAATTGGCTGAAAACTTATTTCAAACACGAATTGCTACCCCTCTACTCTGACAATGGGGAGGGGGAAGAGGAGTGCACAGGTCTAAGAATATTCTTGTCAACATCCCGCATCACTCATCTCAGCACTCCACCTACACCTAAACATAATGGTTTTTCTGAGCATTGCTGCCAACTAATAGTTGGAATTGTTCTAGCTCTCCTATCCGAGCTTCCTTACCTCTCTCTTTTTGGTCCTATGTTTTCCTCACAGTAACATATCTTATCAATCATTTGCCTCCAACTATTTTATGCATGATCTCTCCCTATCATAAACATTTTGTTTCTCCTCCAAATTATTACAAATTGTGAGTCTTTGGTTATGTTTACTACCTATGGCTTTGTCCAAACTCTCCTCATAAATTGGTTCCTGGCTCAACTTCTTCAATTTTTCTCGGCTACTCCTAGAACCAAAGTGCCTATCTATGCTATGAACCCATCTCCAAGAAAATATATACTTCCCAGCATGTACGTTTTGTTGAAATTGAATTTCCTCTGATTAGTCAACTTCCACATTTAACTCGTCTGGATAATTCTATTAGTTCTACATGGCTCTATGTTCCTCTTCTTGCTCCATCTTTTAGCACACCCTTTCAGGCTCAACCTTGCAGAACATCTTCATATGGTAATTTCTTTAATCCTAACTCAACCAGCTTGCCAAATCTTGAACAACCTGAAAATCCACCTCTTACTAATCACATCCCCCAACCACTCCCCAAACCAACCACTGCTCTCTCCTCCCAGACTTTCCCCATTGTTACCTACTCCCACAATCACATTCATAAGCCAATCACCAAACTTAACCTCTCGGCTCTTCTTGCCCAAGAAGTAGAATCCACATGTGTGACTAAAGTTATTAAGGATAACAAATGGCATCATGCCATGTTTGTGGAGTTTGATACCCTTGTTCTAAACGATAATTAAAAGTTAGTTCCACCAGATGAGGCTATGAACATTGTTAGTTGGTAGTGGGTCTTTCATATTAAACGTTTACTTGATAGTTCTATTGACAAGTATAAAGTTCGTCTTATTGCCAAGGGTTTTCATTATCGCCCAAGTCTTGACTGCCATAAGATGTTTAGCTCTATTGTCAAACCAACAACTATTCGTTTGGTGCTTTCTATTGAGATTAGTCATGGCTGGTCTCTCCACCAACTTGACGTCAACAATGTCTTTCTTCAGGACACTATCACTAAAGATGTCTACATGACACAACCATAGGGCTTCATTGATACTAACCATCCCCAGCATGTCTGCAAGTTAAGAAAACCTATCTATGGTCTAAAGCAAGCACCTTGTGCTTAGTATAATGAGGTTCATTAGTTACTTATTCACTTTGGTTTCATCAACTCTATCACTGACACCTCTCTATTTATCTTCAACAAAAACAAAGTAACTCTATCATTTTCTTTAGGTTGATGATATTATTATCACCGGATTTCTTCTACAGTAGTTTAGGGATTCATTGCATTTCTAGCCACTCGATTTTTGTTCAAGGATATTAGTCCATTAACCTACTTTCTTGGTATAGAAGTGATAAGTGCTCGTGTTATAGTAATACAAAGCGTTATTATCTTGCAATGAGCATTAATTTAATCAGATTTTATCACTAAAAAGTGTGCATTTGTTTACTTTTGTGCATTGCAGGGTTGTGAAGATAAAGTAAAGGAAAGGAACGAAGTTAGATCATGTTCGCCATTGTTGGGAAGATTCTTGGACTAAGCAAGGAGCACGGCATGAGTAGAGACTTGTGAGTGTGTGCCAACCCCCTTTGGAGGGGCACAAAGGCAGTCATATTCACAATAAGTCTAACTCATGCTAACAAGGAGAATTTCACCAATTAGGAGATTTGAAGCAATCGACATGATCTACCGTTGATTGTGTGCCCAATTCAACGGTCTCAATGAAGAACGACGAATTCGGGAGCGTTCTGGGACAATTACTGTAGCAAGTACTATAGCAAAAATACTGTATCACGCTAATGTTAATTTTCGGCCGAAATTCAGAATTCCAGAGAATTCACATGAGCGTGTGGAAATTCCACACGGCCGTGTGAATTAATTTTCCAGCAAGCCAGAAACTTCACACGCCCGTGTGGAAATTCCACACGGCTGTGTGAAGTCTCGATAAGTCGATTTTTAAAGCCGCACTTAACAATATAAAGAGCGATTTTGTAGACTTTTAAAAATATCTTTCGACCTATCTTTCTCCCCAACTACTGGAGGGTGCGGCTAAGGTTTTGGAGAGGATTTTGTGGAGGTTTAGAGCGCGTCATCGGCATCGTCACCGACGTCCGGCGGCCGCACAAGACCACGGCCACACCATACGCAAGGGGGTTTTCATCGATGTCTTTACTTTGTGCTTTCTTTCATATTTTGATGAACATGTATAGCTCCATGAGGAGCTAAACCCCTTGTGAGTATTCGGACTTGTAAACTCTAGGGTTATTATGTTTCTTTGACATTGTTATTATGCTTTTCCATTATTGATGAATAAAAATTGAGTTTCGATCTTAATTTCATCTTGTTAATGTTTTCCTTTAGACGTGACACTAGGGTTGAGAACAATCTAGGCTGTCCTTTGGAGGTGTGACAACTCCTATAGGATTAGACTATTTAAGATTGAAGAGGGTTGAGAGGGTGAGTCGTGAGGTAGCGAAGCGTCCCCTTTCCCTTCCGATGTGGTTTCTCCCTACCTCCGTTTCCTTGATTTCTTAGCGGTCGAGTTAGAGTGAAGTGCTAGGTAGATAAACTCCCCTGGGGCTTAGTTACGCAAGTAACAGAGTGAACGGTTGAAGTGAATCCTATGCACTGGTTTAATCTAGACTAGGGTTCTTCCACCTGGACCAAATGGTTAGAACTACACATAGGAACAGGTTTTACCACTAGGAATCCCTAGAACTTAAAGCAATCCAACGTAGTGTGAGGTTAGGTAGATATACTCCCCTAGGGCTTAGTCGTGCCAGCGACAGAGTGAAGGGCTGACGTGAATCCTAATACCGGGGCATAATGTTGGGGTTAGTCACGGTTGTCTTTAGGTTTGGGATTGTGTATCTAAGGATTTCCTTGACTTAATTAACATCGATAGGAAAAATATAATATCATCGTCTTGCACTAGAAACATAGATCCTAGAGGTAGCTTGTCCGGATACCCTATTTCATCCATTGCCAGTTTCTCTCTATTTTCTTTTACTTGCACTTTCTTATCTTCCATCTTTCTATTCGATTTCTTGTCTTTTATTATATTTGCTTCCATATTCACTCATCGATTCTATTCTTATTTTTTCATACTCCACATTCCTTAAATAGTGAAATCTCATATTTTAACTCGCTATTCCCTGTGGATTCGACTACCCACTCACCGGGGTAAATTTTATTACGTCGACAAACCCGTGCACTTGCGGGATACACGCAAGGGGTCGTGTCAAGAAGTTATCCCTCATTCACAAGGTATTATTCTATCACAACAATGTTACCTTCCTGATCTTCATGCTCATACCAAGATGACCAATGCCCAAAGGGTTGCCATAAATTTTGGCATGACTCCCACTCTTTTTCTTCATTCGAGCTCTGTGCTCTCAAATCTTACTAAATATCATACCATTATGGGTAGCCTTCCATACCTATCTTTAACTCATCCAGATATTGCATATGTGATCAACAAACTTTCTCAGTTTATGCATCTTCCAACCACTAGCATACGGCCAAACGTGTCCTTCAGTATCTTTGTGGAACCATTAATAAAGGTATTCTTCTCTATATACACTCCATACTTGATTTTCATGCTTTCTCTAACGCTAACTAATGTGTCACCCACAAGTGTAAAGGGTCGTCAAGTAATACCTTGTGTGTAACACAGGGTTCATATTCTTCGGGCCAAGTATTTACCCTTACTTCCCTTTTGCTTATTATCTAACCAAATAAGTCCAGGTTCAAAAGTGATAAAAAATTTCCTGAAAAGAATGAATGAAGCTAAATAAAAAATGCCAAATCACAGAAAGATCAGATGGAGATATCAATGGGGAAACGGTCACGGAAGCGGATCCCGGATTACTAAAGTTAGAAGGATACCAAGGTAAAATAGCAATGGTGTTTTGGGCCAAAAGATTCTTAAAGTAGGTTAATCCCGAATCCCTCGATGATTAACCCCTAATCTCATATGAGTGTTGACTAGAATCTCTTTCTGATCAACTCTTCCTACGATTTCAATAAGGTTAGAGAAATCTCTAGTTAGGGTTAAACACAACATCTAAGTTCGAACCTAAGATTCAGAGGGGTACCAAATACCCTAATTTCTCGGTCTATTTGTGGCACTTCGGCCCTTTTCCTTTGGCTGTTACTTTGTTATCTTTGGCTATTTTAGTTGTTTTCTCATTGCCTTTGTTTTGAGGGTTAAAAAATGGTTTTCAGGGTGAGCACAGTCGTGCTTAACCCGTGGTTGTTACCCTGATTTTCTCAGGTGAACTCAAGCATTGAAACTTTGAATTTCAGCTTTGACATGCCCGTGCTTAACGTAAGAATATGCCTGTGTCAGGAGCACTCACACCGTGTTCTTTCTTTAGATCGGTGCTACAGTATTTTGCTACATGAATATTACTATAGTGCCTGTGCCAGCTCTAACACACCCATGTTCCCCCTAATTCTAGAATCGCCTAGAAAAATCAGCAGGTGGAACATGACCGTGTTTTGATAAGTGCTCGTGTTATAGTAATGCGAAGCGTTATTATCTTGAAGTGAGCATTGATTTAATCAGATTTTATCACTAAAAAGTGTGCATTTGTTTACTTTTGTGCATTGTAGGGTTGTCAAGATAAATTGGAGAAAAGGAACGAAGTTAGATCGTATTTGCCGTTGTTGGGGAGATTCTCGCACTAAGTAAGGAGCAAGGCATGGGCATAGACTTGTGAGTGTGTGCCAACCTCCTTTGGAGGGGCACAAAGGCAGTCACATTCACAATAAGTCTAGCTCGTGCTAACAAGGAGAACTTCACCAATTAGGAGATCTTAAGCAATCGGCACGATCTACCGTTAATTGTGTGCCCAATTCAACGGCCTCGATGAAAAACGACGAATTCAGGAGCGTTTCGGCGAGTATTGTAGCAAAACACTGTATCAAGCTACTGTAGCAAAACACTATATCAAGCTACTGTTCATTTTTGGCCGAAATTCAGAAAACCAGAGAGTTCACACAGGCGTGTGGAAATTTCACACGGCCGTGTGAATGCCAGATAAGTTCAATTTTAAAGCCGCGACTCAACATTATAAAAGCCCGTTTTGGAAACTGTTTTGGGATCTTCTTGGCTCTTCTTTGCCCTAACTTCTTGAGAGGCGCGGCTAGGGTTTGGAGATAACTTCGTGAAGGTTTAAAGCGCGTCATCGGCGTCGACATCAACGTCCAATGGCGGCACAAGACCACGACCACATCGCACACAAAGGGCTTTTTCATCTATGCATTCAAATTGTGTTCTTATTATTATTTTTATGGATTTGTATAGCTCCGTGAGGAGCTAAACCCCTTGTGGGTATTCGGACTTGTAAACCCTAGGATTATTATGTTTCTTTGACATTGCTATTTTGCTTTTCCATAATTGATGAATAAAGTTGAGTTTCAATCTTAAATTCTTTTCTTTTATTATTGTTTTCCCTTATCTGTAACACTAGGGTTGAGAACAATCTAGGTTATCCTTTGGAGGTGTGACAACTCCTATAGGATTAGACTAATTAGGGTTGAAGAGGGATGAGAGGGTGAGTCGTGAGGTAGCGGAACGTCCTATTTCCCCCTCCGATATGATTCTCCCTACCTCCATGTTCCATGATTTATTCGCGGTCGAGATAGAGTTAGGTGCTAAGCGATAAACTCCCCTAGGGCTTTATTGCGCAAATACCAAAGTATAGGGTTGAAGTGAATCTTAGCACCGGGACTTAATTTAGACTAGGGTTCTCTCACCTGGACCAAAGGGTTAGAACTATATATAGGAACATGGTTAATCACTAGGAGTCCCTAGAACTTAAGGCAATTCCCCACATAGTGTGAGGCTTAGATAGATAGACTCCCCCAGAGCTTAGTTGACAGGTCAACGAGAGTCAAGGGTCGTAGTGAAACCTAATGACCGGAACATAGTGTTGGGATTAGTCATGGTTGACCTTAGGTTTGGGACTGTGTATTTAAAGATTTCTTTGACTCAATTAACATCAATAGGAAGGTATAATAGTATTGTCTTGCACTAGAAGCATAAGTCATAGGGGTAGCTTGTCCCGATACCTATCTTTTCCCATTGCTAGTCCTACTCTTTTACTCTTACTTGCACTCTCTCGTCTTCCACACTTCTCTTTTAATTCTTGATTTTACCGATTATTTTCGCACTCACTCACCGATTTCTTTCCATACAACGCGATAGCTAAATAGTGAAATATTGTATCTTAAGTACCTATTCCCTGTGGATTCGACTACCCACTCATCAGGGTATTTTATTACTTCGACAACCCGTGCACTTTCAGGCCCCTGTCAAAGTTTTTGGCACAGTTGCCTGGGCGTAGACGTGTTTCAGATATTTTTTTTCGCTATTTTAGCTATTTCACTTCACTTTCTATTCCACACTTCTTTTATCTACCGTTATCCTCACCGTTTTTCTTTTCTTTGATTTCAGCGTCCGAAAGGATATTTGACACAACTGAAGCCTTTGATACACTTACAGGGCTGGTTAAGGTTGTGGAACAGAAAATGCAGTTATTCACGCTATGATCATTTACTAATCATACTGAGTTTGAGCAACCAGCGGGTAATCCTTTTGCAGAGTTGGGAACTATTGTTGACCCTTTTGGTATGAAGCAGAACATGAATTATGAATTAGGCAGTGTATTGGATGAATTTGATAAATCAGCACTAGTTTTCTCAAAAGGAGACACAGAGGAGAACCTAGAAAAGGTCCTTGCTCAGTTTGAATCAGCTTATTAGGAGCACAGGCAAGAAGTCTTTTTAGTTGGAGTTGTAGATCTGATAGAGGAGGCTTATGAGTTAGGGACTTCAGCGGGGTCTCAAGGGTCTCAAGATCAACTCAATAAATATGTTTTGGAGAAGGTTTCAGATAATTTCAATAAACAACAGGCGAATCAATTTGAAGAAATTGATAGTTCTAAGGAAAGCCGACTTCGACCATCCATTGAAGAGCCACCTGATCTGGAGTTGAAAACACTTCCAGAGCACTTGGAGTATGCATTTTTGGCTGAAGAAAAGAAGTTACCCGTAATTATAGCATTAGATCTTTCCTGGGAACAAAAGACTAAGTTGGTGAACGTGTTAAAGAAGCACAAGTCTGCCTTTGCATGGAAAATTACAGACTTGAAAGGAATTAACCCCTCGTTTTGTACACATAAAATTTTAATGGAGGACAAGTTCAAGTCGGTGATCCAACCTCAAAGGAGACTAAACCCGAACATGAAGGAGGTTGTAAAAGCAGAGGTCGTGAAACTACTAGATGCAGGGATCATTTATCCTATTTCTAATAGTGCTTAGGTGAGCCCAACGCAAGTGGTTCCGAAGAAAGGCGGGATGACAGTGATCAAGAATGAAAGAAATGAACTCATTCCAACTAAAACGGTCACAGGATGGAGGGTGTACATTGATTACAGAAGGCTGAATGATGCAACCCGGAAGGATCACTTCCCACTACCTTTTATTGATCAAATGTTAGAGCGCTTGGAAGGACACCAGTTTACTGCTTCTTAGATGGGATGTCGGGGCATTTTCATATTCCTATTGCTCCGGAAGATCAAGAGAAGACCACTTTTACTTGTCCATACGGGACTTTTGCATACAGACGAATGTCGTTCGGGTTATGCAACGCACCTGCTACCTTCCAACATTACATGACGGCTATCTTTAATGACCTTATTGAAGATATAATGGAGGTGTTTATGGATGATTTCTCTGTGTTTGGTGATTTCTTTGACAAATGCTTGAAGAATTTGGAGAAAGTGCTGATGAGATGCGAGGAGACAAATCTTATGCTAAACTGGGAGAAGTGTCACTTCATGGTTCGGGAAGGTATTGTTCTCAGGCACAAGATCTCTCAAATGGGTTTGGAGGTGGACAAGGCAAAAATAGAAGTCATAGATAAACTCCCTCCACCAACAAATGTTAAGGGAATTCGGAGTTTCCTGGGGCATGCAGGCTTCTATAGACGGTTCATTAAGGACTTTTCGAAAATCACTCAACCGTTGACTAAGCTCCTTGAAAAAGATGCTCCATTTGATTTTGGGGAAGAATGTGCGACAGCTTTTAATGTGTTAAAAGAGAAACTAGTTCAAGCTCCAATTTTGATTACACCTGATTGGAATGAAGCTTTAGCTCTCCATTAGCTCATGAACAAGGCTGATGCGAAACCGCGATTAATTCGATGGATACTACTCTTGCAAGAGTTTGATATGGAGATAAAGGACAAGAAAGGGACTGAAAACGTGGTGGCGGATCATTTGTCTCGGTTAGAGGGCAGTATTGGGCAAGAGTCATCGAGCAAGGAGATTAATGATTCCTTTCCCGAGGAACACTTATACTCAATCCAGAACTCAGCATCGTCAGGTGATACTCCATGGTTCGTAGACATTGCAAATTATTTGTCAGACAAAATCCTTAAACAAGGGCTCACGTTCCAACAAAAGAAGAAGTTCTTTAGCGATTTAAAGAATTATTTTTGGGATGATCCGTTCCTCTTTCGCATATGTGCAGATCATATAGTTCGAAGATGTGTATCAAGAGAGGAATGATGGAATATCCTTGCTCATTATCATTTAGGGCCAGTTGGAGGACACTATTGATAAGTGCTTGTGTTATAGTACCGCGAAGCGTTATTGTCTTATATTGAGCATATCTTTTATCAGTTTTTATCACTAAAAAGTGTGTATTTGTGTACTCTTGTGCATTGAAAGTTTGCGGAGCAAAATTGGAGAAGAATAACGAAATTAGGTCGTGTTCGCCGATGTTGCGAAGTTTTCGGACGAAGTAAGGAACAAGGCACGAGCTTGACTTGCGAGTGTGTGCCAACCTCCTTTGGAGGGGCATAAAGGCAGTCACATTCACAACAAGTCTAACTCGTGTAGCTTAGAAGAACTTCACAAAGAAGGAGACTTGAAGTAATCGGCACGACTTACCATTGTTTGTGTGCCCAACCAATGGCCTCAATAAAGAACAACGGATTCGGAAGCATTTCGGCAAGTACTGTAGCAGCATTGTAGCTTCTTATTGTAGCAAAACCTTGTAGCAAGCTACTGTTCAATTTCTGCCGAAAATCAGGGTTTCACAGAATTCACACGGGCGTGTGGAAATTCCACACGGCCGTGTGAATCGATTTTTCAGCCAGACAGAGACTTCACACGAGCGTGTGGAAATTCCACACGGCCGTGTGAAACCCCCGATAAGTTCGATTTTAAAGCTGCGATTCAACATTATAAAAGGGGATTTTTGGAGACCTTTTGGGAAATCTTTGGACCTACCTTTCTCTTCAACTTGGGGAGTGCGGCTAGGGTTTTGGAGAGGATTTTGTGGAGGTTTAGCGCGCGTCATCGGCATCGTCATCGACGTTCGACGGCCGCACAAGACCACGGCCACACCGTATACAAGAGGGTTTTCATCAATGTCTTTGATTTGTACTTTCTTTTCTATTTTGATGAACATGTATAGCTCCATGAGGAGCTAAACCCCTTGAGGGTATTCGGACTTGTAAACTCTAGGGTTTTTATGTTTCTTTGACATTGTTATTATGCTTTTCCATTATTGATGAATAAAAATTGAGTTTCAATCTTAATTTCATCTTGCTAATGTTTTCTCTTCGATGTGATACTAGGATTGAGAACAATTTAGGTTACTCTTTGGAGGTGTGACAACTCCTTTAGGGTTAGACTACTTAAGATTGAAGAGGGTTGAGAGGGAGAGTTGTGAGGTAGCGATGTACCCCTTTCTCTTCCGACGTGGTTTCTCCCTACCTCCGTTTCTTTAATTTTTATAGCTGTCGAAATAGAGTGAAGTGCTAGGCAGATAAACTCCCCTGGGGCCTAGTTACGCGAGTAACAGAGTGAAGGGTTGAAGTGAATCCTATGCACTGGGGCTCAATCTAGACTAGGGTTCTTCCACCTGGACCAAAGAGTTAGAACTACACATAGGAACAGGTTTTACCACTAGGAATCCCTAGAGCTTAAAGCAATCCCACGTAGTGTGAGGTTTAGGTAGATATACTCCCCTGGGGCTTAGTCGTGCGAGTGACAGAGTGAAGGGTGACGTGAATCCTAATACCGGGGCATAGTGTTGGGGTTAGTCACAGTTGTCCTTAGGTTTGGGACCGTGAGTTTTAGGATATCCTCGACTTAATTAACATCAATAGGAAAGTATAATAGCATAGTCTTGCACTAGAAGCATAGATCCTAGAAGTAGCTTGTCCGGATACCCTATTTCATTCATTGCTAGTCCTCTCTATTCTCTTTTACTTGCACTTTCTGATCTTCCATATTTCTAATTAATTTCTTGTCTTTCATTCTTTTTGATTCTACATTCACTCATTGATCTTATTATTTCTTTTTCATACGCCGCATAGCTTTATTAGTGAAATCTCATATTCTAAATCCCTATTCCCTTTGGATTCGACTAACCTCTCACAGGGTAACTTTATTACTTCGACAACCCGTGCACTTGCGGGATACACGCATGGGGTCGTGTCAACTATACATCAAGCAGAACTGTAGAAAAGGTTTTGCCTGCAGGATTCTATTAGCCAACTCTCTTCCAGGATGCACATCAGTTTGTTCTTCAATGCGATAATTGTCAGAGGGTAGGAAATTTATCTCGGCGGGATGAGATGCCTCAGAACCCTATGCAATTCTGTGAGGTATTCGATGTTTGGGGCATTGATTTCATGGGGCCATTTCCGAAGTCCAACGGGAACCAGTACATATTAGTGGCAGTTGATTATGTCTCCAAATGGGTTGAAGCTCAAGCACTGCCGACTAATGATGCTAGAACTATGGTAAGAATTTTGAAGAGGTTGTTTACTCGGTTTGGAACTCCGCGAATCGTCATTAGTGATTGAGGGACTCATTTTTGCAACGCCCAGTTAGAAAGAGTGTTGAAGTGATATGGGGTACGACACCGCCTTGCCACTCCATATCATCCGCAAACTAGTGGTCAAGTAGAAGTCACAAATAGAGAACTCAAGCGAATCTTGACGAAGTCGGCGGAGCATGGGAAGCGGGATTGGTCTGAGCGGTTGGATGATACACTCTGGGCCTACCGCACAGCTTACAAGACTCCAATAGGAACCACTCCATACAATCTAGTTTACGGAAAGTCATGTTATCTACCCGTGGAACTTGAACATAAAGCATATTGGGCAATCAAAGCAATGAACTTCGATTTGAGAAAAGCTGGTGAACAAAGATTACTTCATCTCAATTAGCTCGATGAATGGAGATTGAAAGCATATGAGAATGCTAGAATTTACAAGGAGAAGATTCGAAAGTGGCATGACAAGCATATCAAGTTGCCCAAAGAGTTCAAAGTAGGTGATCAAGTGCTACTATTCAATTCTCGGTTGCGACTCTTCCCCGGAAAACGGAAGTCTAGATGGTTT
Organism: Dioscorea alata; assembly: GCA_020875875.1. Classification (NCBI taxonomy): domain Eukaryota; kingdom Viridiplantae; phylum Streptophyta; class Magnoliopsida; order Dioscoreales; family Dioscoreaceae; genus Dioscorea; species Dioscorea alata. Next base: position 14,008,400 of record CM037017.1, on the reverse strand, counting down.
GGCCCGTACACAATCACTCAAGTATCACCTCACGGGGCAGTTGAGATCACTCATCCGGAGAAGGGGACATTCAAGGTGAATGGGCATCGATTGAAGCCATACTTTGGAGGCGAGGTTTGTAACAATGAGAAGGAGACATTCTTCCTTCAACCGCTGTAAGGTAAGGCAGGTACGTCAAGCTAAGTGACGTTAAACAAGCGCTTCTTGGGAGGCAACCCAAGGTTTTACAGTTTTTCTAGGACTTAGTTTAGTTTTAGGTTGAATAAAAGTCTTGGTTTTGGTGTCCTGATTTTCAATACATGTGCTGCGTTTTTAATGTGGATTGTTGACGTTTTTCGTGTGCCTAAACGATTATTGACGAAGTTTGAGTCGGTTGAGCATGCTTACCATGGTTTCTGGTCGTGTTTTGACACAGGCTCCAAGCATCGTATTTATGTTTCTGAGTTTTTTCTGTAAGTCTGTGATTTTTTTTCTAAGTTAACCAGAGAAAACACACGGGCGTGTGTTACCATCTAGGGCTCAGCCAGAGAGGGCACAGAGGCGTGACCCGGCCCCTATGAAGAACCTCAGAAAGGGCACACGCCCGTGTGAAAACCTGCAGAACTTAAGCTCTGAGTCCAGAGAGTCCACAGGGGCGTGTGGGTGCCCTTGTGAGTAACCCTGTGTTAAGGCACACGGCCGTGTGAAACTCTGCAGAAACCCCCTCTTTCTCCCGAGAAACCACAGGGGCGTGTGGCTGCCCCTGTGGGAGGAGTTGTGAAAGGCACACGGCCATGTAGCAAGTTCACACGGTCGTGTGGAACACTTAGACAATTCTCGGGACGAACCAGAGAAGCCACAGGGGCGTGTGGATGCCCCTGTGGCTGGCCTTGTGTTCTTGGCCAAGTTGGGCACACAGCCGTGTGGAATTTACACACGGTCGTGTGAAATTTTACAGAGACCTTCTGTATTTTGCCGTGAATCCATAGGGGCGTGTACCAGTCCCTGTGGAGTCCCCTATGAAGGTACACGACCGTGTGGGAGTCTCACACGGCCGTGTGGGGTAGTCCAGAGAGTGACCAGAGCGCACACAGGGGGCGTGTGTGAGCCCCTGTGAACCCTATTTTCATAGGCACATGGCCGTGTGGAATTTCCACACCGCCGTGTGAATTCCCAGAACTTCAAAAGCCGCGCGTTTTCTTATAAGATTTCACTCGTGCCTCTTCATCTAATCACTCTCAAACTCTCTTTGAACCTCTCTACTGTTTTCCTAACCTTCTCATCGTGTTTTTGGGGGATTTAGATAATTTTTACGGCCGATTTCTAAAGCTTACTCATCCACACGGCCGGTAAGAACTTCAAATCCTTTTTCTTCGTCAAATCTTGATTTAATTCGTTCTTTCCGTTAATTTTGCTCATTTTTAATGATTAGAATGTATGCGAACATGCTTAGAAAGAAATTTGATGTAAATTTGGCATTTATATCCCCACGGCCGTGGGGCTCTGTCCGCCAGAAGGTCCACACGGGCGTGTGGAATTTCCACATGGCCGTGTGGATTTCTGCAGATTGTGTTTTTGAACTGATTTTCGATCGTTTTCTTTTTTGATCTTGTAGATATGGCTTCTAGGTCCAAGAAATCGGCAGGGAAGCACCCTCGCGAGCCTACACCTCCTCCAGAGCAGGTTGAGTTTAGTATTCCCGAGAACCAGGCCCGTTTTGAGAGACTGTCGACACTACGATTCAGACATTCACAATATCCGGACCTTAGCACTAATAGAGGGATACGGGGGCCGACAGTGTTGCAGACGAGATCGAGGAGTTATTGTCTGTAGACAATTGGCAAAGATTACTGATGATCAAAGAGCCAGCTGTTCGAGAGGCGACACTCGAGATCCTGGCATCATTCGAGTTCGATAGATCATACAGTACTTTCGCTACACCAGATATTATTCAGTTTAGAGCACTGGGTCGACATTTCAGCCTCAGTGTAACCCAGTTCTCGACTGTGGTGGAGTTATATGATGAGTCCTATACACAGACAAAGGAGTACGAGGGGCTTCCCACCGAGTACCCCGGTACTTTGACTCCGCAGCGCGCGTATAGCAGGTTTTGCGGACAGGGACAGTACGAGCTGGGGGTGTCCAAGGCCACCTGCTTGTCCAGAGCTTCTCACCGATACATTCACGACATATTGAGTCGATCAGTGAGTGGACGGGGAGATAGTACAAGGGTCTTGAGCCGCCAGGAGCTCCTATACCTATATTCGATGGTCGAGAGCGAGCCACTCCACCTGGGGCACATTGTAGCAGACTACATCCGCCACCAGGGCCAGTACCCCAGCGTGGGAGTTATCTTCGCAGGCCCGTATATCACACGACTGATTATGGGATTAGGACTTCGAAACGGAGTTCGCGGAGCCGAGAGGATTTCTACACCAGCTGCATTAGGAGTTGAGACACTGAGACTGATGGGGATGGTCCGCAAATCACAACCAGGAGTTTACACCCTTACCATCCCCCACTTAGAGTCTACAGAGCCAGATCAGGACGAGGGGTCACAAGCAGCACTAGAGCCACCCCCAGGGCAAGCAGAGGCCAAGGCACCACCCACAGCATCGGAGCCACCACCAGTGTGGATCTTTTCTCCTTCTCGAGGCCAAGACAGGTTTGAGCGCCTCGAGAGTGCTGTGGGTGTTTTGCAGACAGAGTTGGCCGAGGTCAGGGCTGCACACGCCGCACAACATTCAGAGACGATGACACTTCTTGAGACTATACAGCGATTACTTGAGCAGGTCGTGTCATCACCATTCGTGGTACAGCCCAGAGCCCCTACTCCACCACCTTCTCCAGCTCCATTAGTAGCAGATCCACCTGTAGAGGCCGCAGCAGCTGTAGCAGCACCAGAGTCTCCACAGCAGAACACCGACGCTGAGCCGTCGTAGTTTTATTTTTATTTCTGTTGCACTTTTATTTTCGTATTCTGTTAGACTTGTAGTACTCAGAAAGGATCTTCCTTATGAGTTTATTTTTGTTTTGCTTTTATTTTTCTTTTATTTTATCTCGAGTTGTATTTCATTTTCATATCTTTATATACTCGAGTTTTATTTCTGTTATTTTTTAGCGTTAATGAATACCTTGTGTGTGTGTGTGTGCGCAGATGGTCTTGGATGTAAGGAATTTAAGGAACAGTCATAGGCACGGTCATGGAACCATGTGTGCTTCACAACCCATTGAGACTCAACTCTCAATACACCTAGCTCCATCAAACGCAACACTTGGAGTTCAGGGGAGTAATGTTTCAATTGCCTACTTCCACACTAATTGTTTTACACTTCTTCACTTTTATTGTGCTTGCATGCGTACATTGGGGACAATGTACATCTTAAGTGTGGGGGGGAGTTCACTTTGCACACACCTTTACTTGTGCGTTCAATTGCTTTTGCTCATGTAGCCTATGGCGGTTCACCTTAGTTGCAACAGTTGTATTCTTATAGTTAGGAGAATTTTTAACATTGTGTCCTATCATGCTCTAGTTTTTACTTGAATTTTAGGGAATTTTTGCTTGATTATCTTATATTGCACAACTCACTCTTGGAATCTTTTGCAAACTCAAGTTTGAAGTTTTTAAGGACAAGTTTATCATCGTTCTTAGTAAGCTTTTAGTTTTACTTTGGAAAATGCATATATAAAAAAAATGAAAATAAAAAAAATGAAAAAGATGGAAAAAATAAAAAAAATAATATGGAAAAGAGAAAAAGAAAAAAAAATGAGTTTGTGAATATTTGCTTTGTTTTATTTATGCATTTGGGGTGGAAAGAGTTTGTACCCATGAAGTATGTAGCTACTATCATAAGTCGGATACAAGTTATGTTCTAATGAGAGAAAGAGCTATCTCATGGGATGCGTGAAAGCTACTACCCCGGTAGAAAGAGCTACCTCCTCTAAAGCATGAAAGCCACTTTTGGCAGCCGCCTAGGAAAGGGCTACCTTAGAGGTTGTGTGAAGCTACTACTTCCTTTCTCCCTTTTTGTATATAAATAAGTCCTTGTTAACAAGAGTTTGAGGAGTACTATTTGGGTTGTCTTGAGTGAGTTCACACACACTTACACATTTTCGAGTTGATTGACCTTTTTGATTCATGTTTTTAGCTAGAGCATTGGTAACCTTATGCAATGTTTTGATTTCCCCTTACTTGTAGAATGCTTCTTTTGCATACTCTTGGTGAACCTAAGGCCGAGCACTTTCAATTTTAATTCCCAAGTACTTTCACATTCTATTTTGCTTGAGGACAAGCAAAAGCTTAAGTGGGGGGGTTGATAAGTGCTCGTGTTATAGTAATGCGAAGCGTTATTATCTTGCAGTGAGCATTGATTTAATCAAATTTTATCACTAAAAAGTGTGCATTTGTTTACTTTTGTGCATTGTAGGGTTATGAAGATAAATTGGAGAAAATGAACGAAGTTAGATCGTGTTTGCCGTTGTTGGGGAGATTCTCGCACTAAGTAAGGAGCAAGGCATGGGCATAGACTTGTGAGTGTGTGCCAACCTCCTTTGGAGGGGCACAAAGCAGTCACATTCACAATAAGTTTAGCTCATACTAACAAGGAGAACTTCACCAATTAGGAGATCTGAAGCAATCGGCACGATCTATCGTTGATTATGTGCCCAATTCAACGGCCTCGATGAAGAACGACGAATTCGGGAGCGTTTTTGGCAAGCACTGTAGCAGTACTGCAGTAAGCTACTATAGGTAAACACTGTAGCAAGCTACTGTTTATTTTCGGCCGAAATTCAGAAAACCAGAGAGTTCACACGGGTGTGTGGAAATTCCACACGGCCGTGTGAAAGCTCGATAAGTTTAATTTTAAAACCGCGACTCAACATTATAAAAGCACGTTTTGTTTTGGAGACTGTTTTGGGATCTTTTTGGCTCTTCTTTGCCCTAACTTCTGGAGTGGCGCGGCTAGGGTTTGGAGAGGATTTCGTGAAGGTTTGAAGCGCATCATCCGCATCGACATCAACGTCCGACGGCGGCACAAAACCACGGCCACATTGCACACAAGGGGGTTTTTCATCTATGCATTCAAATTGTATTCTTATTATTATTTTTATGGATTTGTATAGCTCCTCATGGAGCTAAACCCCTTGTGGGTATTCGGACTTGTAAACCCTAGGATTATTATGTTTCTTTGACATTGCTATTATGTTTTTCCATAATTGATGAATAAAGTTGAGTTTCAATCTTAAATTCTTTTCTTTTATTAATGTTTTCCCTTAGCTGTGACACTAGGGTTGAGAACAATCTAGGTTATCCTTTGGAGGTGTGACAACTCCTATAGGATTAGACTACTTAGGGTTGAAGAGGGTTGATAGGGTGAGTCGTGAGGTAGCGGAACGTCCCCTTTCCCCTCTGATGTGATTCTCCCTACCTCCATGTTCCATGATTTATTCGCGGTCGAGATAGAGTTAGGTGCTAGGCGATAAACTCCCCTAGGGCTTTATTGCGCAAATAGCAAAGTATAGGGTTGAAGTCAATCTTAGCACCAGGACTTAATTTAGACTATGGTTCTCTTACCTGGACCAAGGGGTTAGAACTATACATAGAAACAGGGTTAATCACTAGGAGTCCCTAGAACTTAAGGCAATTCCACATAGTGTGAGGCTTAGATAGATAGACTCCCCTAGGGCTTAGTTGACAGGTCAACGAGAGTCAAGGGTCGTAGTGAAACCTAATTACATGAACATAGTGTTGGGATTAGTCACGGTTGACCTTAGGTTTGGGAATGTGTATTTAAGGATTTCCTCTACTCAATTAACATCAATAGGAAGGTATAATAGCATTGTCTTGCATTAGAAGCATAAGTCCTAGGGGTAGCTTGTCCGGATACCCATCTTTTCCCATTGCTAGTCCTACTCTTTTACTCTTACTTGCACTCTCTCGTCTTCCACACTTCTCTTTTAAGTCTTGATTTTACCAATTATTTTCGCACTCACTCACGGATTTCTTTCCATACAACGCGATAGCTAAATAGTGAAATCTTGTATCTTAAGTACCTATTCCCTGTGGATTCGACTACCCACTCATCGGGGTATTTTATTACTTCGACAACTCGTGCACTTTCGGGCCCCTGTCATGTTCCACCTGAAATATCTTGCGTTTGTCTATTTAAAGCCCCGTTTGAGCCCGTCTCTTCACTTATCTTCCCCCAAAACCTTCTCATTCTCTCCTCCTCTCCTCCTCCACCATTCTTAGGGTTTAAGGGCTGATTTTGGACGGATTTGTGGGCTTGTTCTTGGATCATAGAGCTTGGTCTTCTCTTGACTCAAGGTAAGCTTCCATTCTCTTCTTTCTTCTTCTTTTGGATGAATGGAGCTAGGGTTTCTTTTGATTGGGTCTGAGCTTGATTTCTTGTTCTCCTTCTTGTTGTTGTTAGTGGATCTTGAGATGAGTGTTTGCTTTGGTTTGCTTGATTTCAATCTAGAGTAATTCTTGGATCTTCTTTTTCCTAGGTCCCGGAGCTACTATAGTACCAGTGAGTTCTCCTTGTTTCCTTGGTTTCCTTGGGTTAGAGAGAAGCTTAAAATCCTTAGAACTTCTTTGGTAGCCTCTAGGGTTAGTTGAGAAACCCTAGAGCTGGTTAGGGTGGTTGGTAGGGAAACCTAAGGTTTCTTTGTGTGGCTTGTGCTTACCTTTGTTGTTTGTTGTGCTTTGGAAAGGAGAAGAAGTGTTAGCTCGAGGCAAAGAGGTAGCCAAGGAGTAGCTTGCAAGGGTGTTAAATCGACAATTCTATGAGTGGGATCATTAAGCATGACTCTATTAGAAGTTACCAATATTTATATGATAATTATATGCTCTATCTTTCTTAATGAGCTTTTGTTGATTTCATGATTGATTTTGAGAGGTTGATTGCTTTGGAAATGAGTTTATGGCATAAGTAAATCCTCATTGTTTTATACTTGTTTGGTAATTGTTGAATGATAGATATTATTGTTAATGATCTTGAATTTCTTATTTGATGTTGAATGAAAACATTGGATTTGTGATTGGTATTCTTCAAGGATTTTGTGAAGTCTTTGTTTCATGAAATTTGGGATTTGTATTAAAATTCGTTGGTTTTCCGAAATTTAAGCTTGAACTAATTTTGGGTTGTCAAAATGGAAGGATTTCCATGGTGTTTCTATGCTGGTATTTCTAAATAACTTTATGTTAAAAAACTTGAGCTATGTTTGTGCTTTTATCATTTCCTTATGGAAATGGCTGAGGTGTTGTTGATTGATGGATATTGTTGGCTATTGTACTCCGTGTGGAGTTGTGCTTATCATTGAGTTGTATGGTGATATCCTACTGTAGTAGGCGGTCTCTACGGCCAGCCTGCTGAGATGGCGTAGTTGACCGGCTAATTACTACGAGGGCTAGTTCAGGTGGAAGTGTAGAGCCCTGACTGGATATTCATCGGGAAGCTGGAATCACTAACCAGTGAACTGATAGGTCAACATCAAAGGTATAAGTACCTTAATGGCCCTAAACCTAGTTGTGGCCACGGCGAAGGCTTAGGGATGTTTCTAAACCACTTTATGCTAGGTGAGTGCTGGGTATTACTTTATGCTGGGTTTGAGATTTATTTTCCATAGTGTTATTTGTCTCGTGTCATCTTAAATTAATGGTGAGGGTGCGAAGCCCAGCTGTCGTTCTTAGGAAGACAGTCTCCCATAAATTCGATTTAACACTACTATTATAATTACTTATTTCATAACCCATGTTATTAAGTTTGCTATTCAAATACTTTTAAGCTATGTGAACACTTATGTTTTATGGTTAAATATTGGTTTGATGATTAGCTTGTTTTATAGTTTGGAACCCTAAGTTCAGTGCTTTGTGGTTTTGAAGTTTTAAAAATCCTTATCTGAGGAGACATGCTTGCTTGACGCTACTCTTTCATTCTACTATATTAAAGTTGCTATTGTTTGTATTCATGTTTTAAACTAGTTGTTTTATTAGACAAATGACTTTCCAGAGATTAATGTTATTATTTTGGTATGTTTCTGGTGGAGTGGTGCTAATCTCCACTCACTGAGTAATTGTGGTTGCTCACTTTCTCTCTCTTTCCATTTTATAGTTTTCAGATCCTATTGACGATGCGGCATGGTGGAGTGCTGGGTGGCTAGTAGCATAGTCTTCCTTCATCTATGGTCTCATGTATTTGTATCTCTAAGTGTACCTACATTGTATAATATTCATGATGTTGTCATTTGATTTACCTTGTAGGTCAAGTTGGTTGCATGTGGTTTAATCTGTCTTTCGAAATTCCTTATTCTCTGTTATCGAATGTATGGCTCTCTCAATGTATATTTGTACTCAGTATCTTTAGTTGGTTCTATTTGCGGATTCCACTCTGGATTGTTGATTTCAAGAGTCACATTAGCCTTGCGGTATCCTGAGGGTTGAGTGGCAGAGTATCCCTCCTCGAGGTCATCGCAGCGGTTGTCGAGTCCCGTGGGCCCACCAGTTAGGGCGTGACACTATTAGTACATGAAAACTCTTCCAAACTATTTGGATCTAATATAAGGGCGCATCCCATCCAAGCACAATGAAGAAATTGAATTACAGAGTTCTCATGCAATCCAAGGCGATCAAGTACATATAGAATGAACCACAAACCACACAATTGCATTAAACATAAGGCCTCCAAATAAGCAAGTTCATCCCAAGGTTCACCGGCATCCGGTAACCTTTGGGTTTAGTTGTCTATAACAATGAAGAACAAGATTAAACTCATGAAAACAACTAAATAAAGCATGATAAAACTCCCTCAAGTGTTGGTGATGAGATGGAATACAGAATCTCCTCTGAAGGATTCCACCCATGCCACAATAGTAGCAGCTCTTCTCATCATTCTCAAACATCCTCAAATGAGATCAGTGGAAGATCTTGCCAAATTGAGCCTTTCCCCTTGAATTCCACCCTTTAATTATCTAGAACGATGCTCTTTCTTCCCAGATCTATCTTTCTTTCCTTTGAGCTCCAAAAATCCTCTTTCTTCATGTCTTAACGCCCTTTTAAGCCTCTCTCTTCCTGAGCCTTATGGGCATCCATGCAGGCACAATGTAGCCCATAATACTCATAGCCAAATGTCACATAAAAAATCCTTTGGGTGCTACAGTGCCTACTATAGTAATCAACAACAATACCTACGCTCATTTTTCCCGCAAACCTCATGGGCATCTATGCGTGTGTATGGTAGTCTGTAAGGTTTCTAGCCAACTCCTTGCAACCTCATAGAATCCTCCAACTACAGTACCAGTTATAGTACTGATGCTAAAAAATGCCATTTTTTGTTCAGATTTCTTCCTGAATGTGTTCTTGAGCTCATCTTGGCTTCTTCAAAGCCTGCAACATAAATAAACCAATTTAAGCACAAAAGAGAGCATCGATTCAACAAAAATGCATGCAAACGATACAATAATTATATGTAAAAATATGCACATTTAGACACTTATCACTAACTAGGCTAGTAACAAAGATGACTTCACTTCCACTAGCACATACATTGTTTATCTTGGTCACAACCCCATCTCTTGAAGTTCCAAGAAACAATGTATGGTTGCTCGATTGTTGATTGAAGCTGAATATCTATCTATTGTTGCTACAACTACCGAATTGCGTTGGATCACGTCTCTACTTGGTGAGCTTGGTTAATCTTCCTCTGGGAGCCTTGCCATCTATTGTGATACATTAAACCTTTACTACGTACACTCTTCCGTCAGTTACTACTCAAGATTGGACTTTCCTCTTGGAGATCCAACTTGCGGGGGCATATTAGAGATTTTAAATGATACTTACTTTATTTAGATTATTGTATAGCTATATTTAGACTTGTATACGAATTTCAAATGCCCTTGATTAGAGTTATTTTCTAATTTTAAATTATTGTTTTCATATTTTGTTTGTAACCTATGATTTTGTTGGTAACGTATTTATACTCGTCTTCAATCAATCAATGAAAAATAAGCTATTATTTCATCAATTCTAAAGTCTTACAATATGCAACTTTTTTTTTTTGAAAAATTCAACCATAGACTAATTAACAAGTATTTAGTAGTGATCCAGGACCTAACAATAGGTGTGGATTTGGTTGTGGATCCTTACTTTCTTTCTCCAGTGAGATGCATGGCCAAATCTATACTCGTGGGTTTGGCTTTATATTCTTATTGTCCTATTATATTTGATCAATTTTAGTATATATTTCCCTATGTCCTTTTCACTATAAAGTTAAGAATCTAGAAAAATTCGACTCCAAGCAATCGAAATTATCAAGACCAAGAATAGATAACTAAAAGATTGATAATTTACAACTCGTAATGGTACTGATAGTTATAAATATGTTTCAAATTCATTTCTACATTTTTGAAATTGGACAACTCCGAACATTGCTAATAGAATTAGTAATGAGTTTTTTAGAAATTCATTTTTTCATTTTTAATGTGGTTTCGAAAAGAAAAATTATATTTTTCATTTTATTCTAAAGTGAATTTAGCACCGGGTATGAAACGAAAAAAATATTTTTGAATTGAATTTTTTTCGTAATGGCCTAGGTCAGAAATAAAGCAGAGGGGCCTCCGTGGAGTGGCAACTCAAAAGAATAAGAAGTGCACATCCATCAACAAGATTTTTCACACCTGCAAGAGAGTTAATATTAGGATCTTTTACCTTGGATACTCCAAGCAATTAGAGCGGTTTTAACAATGAGCTTTCATTTTTAATGATAAAACAAGCAAAATAATAAAAAATTAAAATAACAAGAAAATGAACTCATTTTAAAATCATTTTCCACTGTTATACATCAATAAACAGTGCCATAATGCCAGGTCATCCTCCTAAAATCTAGACATGAGACAAACATTTGCATAGGTCTCACAACCATGCCAAGCGATGGAGACAAAATTAAGAATTCCTCTGCTGTAAGAAAAATAAATTAGTTGACATAAGATCTTGTTATAAAGTATTAAATTTTATTATTTGAAAAAAATTGAAATTACTTGTCATCTCTGTTTTGTCAAATGTTATTTATAATAATTTTTATTTTTATGTTATTTACCACAATCTAAAATAATTTTGGCATTAAACTTCTGTTGAAATGTATTGTTTTTACTATATTTAAAACTCCTTTTGTAATCTACATCATTAAACATTAGTTGTAAATATAAAAATATTTTTATTTTTAATGAAAAACTCATGATGATTTTATTGAAACTATTTCTACTAAAAACTTCTAATTCATTTATTAAAATCAACACATAGATAAATAAACAATTTTAAAAAGGTAAAAGCACAAAAAAAAAAAATTATCTGATGGTGACAAATAAAAATGAAATGGGAGACAATGAGTAATTTCTCTATGTTTAGTAGTTGCAAGTAAAAAACCTCCAAATTATATAAACACAACACCTATATAAAATCATAAAGTAATAGTAATATAATAAAATTAAATTAGAACTATATTAGCAATAAACATATAAATTGTGACATGATAAACACATAAAAACTAAAACAATATATTTTGATCCATCATATTATATATTAAAAAAATTTAGATCATATTACAGTAGTTCCTCTCCATACATATAATCCTTTAAGTTGACTCACTCCATAAATTCATATTATTGCTTAATATTCAAAATATGAAATACCCAAATAATAAATACATTTTCACCAAATATTTTTAAAAATTAAATATATGTCAATGTAACAAACACAACGCCGAAAAAGAAGAAAAAATCATTCATTAATTTTTTTATATTTTTTTAAAAAATAGATAACAGATATAATATCAAAAATATTCAGTTTTAATAGTAGTGGTTTATCCATTTTAAAAAAAACAATAAAAAAAAATTAGAAGAAAAAAAAGTCATTCATTAAAGACTATAATCATCCATTCAAGACCAAGATAATTTTATATATATATAAAAAAAACAGAAGCAAAAACAAAGGAGAAAAAAAAAAAAAAAAAAAATCAATCAAACCTCCTGCGTCTCCAAGCGGAAACAGAGAAAAGAGATCGATCCTGCCAACAAAGATGAAGAAAGCCATTCTCTTCCCTGACCTTATAGCCATCACACCCAAAGCCCTGCAACAACCTCCTGGCCTGCAACAACGTGTAGTACCCTAACGGCACACTACCAAAGCCGGCCATCTCCATTCTCTGCACCCATCTCTCAAGCTTCTCATGTCTCTCCCTCCTCTCCACACCTTCACAAGCCACTATGTTCCTTATCTCCTCCCCCCACACCAGCTTCTCCACCTTCATCCTCTCCGCAGATGGCCTCGCCATCGTTGACTCTAAGCAATCAAACAACGCCGCGTAGTAGTTTAAGGATTCCATGAACCTTTCATTCATACTAAACCCATTATGGTTTGACTCTTGCTCAGCGACAACCATGACCTTTGGTGAGAGACCACAGAGCCATGACAAGAATCTCTCCATCTTCGGCGCAGGTGGAAGACCAAACGGAGACGAAGAAGCCGAGTCAGGACTCATACTATAGCCATTAAGCAAGAGGTCTTTCTCAAGTAACTCCCCAAGTGTTCCTTGACTCATTTGAACAATTCTATGGAACTGGGCGATACTGCAGGAGTTCCTGGACGTGAGAAATGGAGTTCCCTTACGCGCGGCTGCGGCGTCATCATCGGAAGCAAGCAAGCAATGGAGCTGAAGCACAGAAGAGATGGCGAGAGCTTCGCCGGTTTTGATACGGACTAGGCTGGGGTCGAGGTTGTCGAGCCTGGATACGACCTGGTTGAACTGGAAAGAGATGTCAAGACGTTCGGCTTCTTCGGATAAGAGAAGCGCAGTGTGGTCGAGGAGTTGTTTGTGTTCGTTGATGCCGGTGATTCGGAGGTGAGGAGGGCCTTCTTTGCGGTCTCTAAGGAGGTGGAGTAGGGGAACCCATTGGGCGGGGTCAGAGAAACTGAGGTCAATGATGTGGATCATCTTCTCGCCTTCCATGGTTTCCATGATGGCTTGGTTGGAGATCATGTAAGAGAGACGGAGAAAAGGGCAGAGGTCGAAAAAGTGGCGGCGGGCGGCGAGGGACTCGGCGGGAGTCGGAGGAGGAGGGTTGAGGACGATGTAGAAGCCACGCCAGGAGCTAAGGACTCGGAGAGCGAGGGCATGGGTGAAGTAGGACGCTATGCGTTGCACGGTGTCGCCCGTTGGGGAGGCGAGCATGGAGATGTGCTCGAGACATTGGTTGGTTTGGTCGAAGGAGTTGGCCGAGACTTGCTCGGCGCATCTGAGTAAGAGTTGTATCAAATAGATCCCGCGCTCGTCGGACTTGAGCTCGCGTGTGGACGGAGTACTGAATGGTGACCCTAAGGCCGACGTCGTGCTCGGCGAGAAGGACATGTAGTCGTGGGTCATCTCAAAGTTATTTCTCTAGAAAGAAAAAAAAAAAACAAGTGGTGACATGCGTTGAAGTTGAGTTTGGGATGAAAAAGAGGAGGAAGGGTTGTACTTTGGGGATGAGATTGCGGTAGAGTGAAGGAGAGGGGGAGGTTTGGGAGGAGAAAAAGAGGTTTGAACCTTGATTTGGGTGAGAGACATAGGGACAAAACGCGGAGTGCTTTGTCCTCATCGAAGTGGTATGCATGCTTGGGAGCGTGGGAGAATATGGAATTTGTTAGTGTGTGTGAATGTAAGGAGCCTCTTCCATGCCATGCGTTACTCATTTGTAATTTGTTGACAGCTAAGGGCCTATCTGGGAGGGGACGGTAAATAGGGTCATTGTTATTATATATATAAACGAGAATATTTTCTTTTATTATGTTTGTTTTTAAAAAATTATGAGATTATTATTACATAAAAGTTAATTATGAGTTATTGTTTTATATAGTTAAACAATTACTTTTGTATGTTATTTAAATCTCTTGAAAATTGGTTTCAAAAGAAATCTATTGAAATTTAATCTAAATCATATCTAAATCATAATAAGATTGCAATAATCATTAAATTAATATTTTGTGTAGATCCTTAAAAAACTTTATGTGCTTTTTATTCATTACATTCAAATAAAAGTTAACCAGGCATTTGAGAAATCAACTAAAATTCTGTTTTCGTTATTATAAAAAATTAATATTTAAATATTTATGATAAATTATAATGGTGGTAGGTGGGATAGAATTATATATGAAGAAACAAAAGGTCAAATTTTAGTGGGTTTGTATGATATTTGGTTTTACTTAGGGACACACATAATTAGTTAAATGTCCAGGCTATACGTGCAAAAAACAAGAATGAGAAATTGTTTCAAGTGTCTATATAATTTTGGATTTTTACAAGTTATGTATGTAAAAATAATTCTGATAAACATTAAATTGAGTTGTTTGTGGCCTTGTCATCATGTGGGAAGAAGTGGAATAAGGGTGGCCTCGTTATTCCTCATGCTTGCTAGATTCCAAGAACCCCCTAACAAAAATAAAACACCACTCTCTCTTCTCTTTTGTTCTTTTGTTCCAAGGGTGGAGCGTGTGGGGGGTGGTTTTTGCAAGGAGGGGCATGTGAGTGCTTCCAAACTCCCCTTTTGTCCGCTTCTCTCTTCAAATGTTCACATCTTCATGAGTTAAGAACAAAGAGACAAGTAGGTTATGGAACAAGACAAAGGCTTGGATTATGGGCACCCCTTCACTCCACTCTTCTCCTATGCATTGGAGAAAAGCGGGATGTGAAATTGGTACTTGATGATGATTCAAAACTTTGTACTTACCCTTCATTAATTGCATCCATTTTCATTCAATCAATAGAGGGGGCTTGATGATGTCTTATTGGTTATTCCAAACGCTTATCCTCTAGAACAAGGAAAATGTTTGTTTGACTTATTGTATCATATTGTTGAGGACCAAGGAAGATATTTTAGATTATTCCTAAGTTATTGCAAGTTGCATTTAGCATATTCTCAATCTAAGGATCTTTGAACTCGTCTAGGTTGCTCTACGTTTCTCTATCAATTTTGTGGTGTTTCCTAGAGTCTGCCACAGTATTTAATTTGTGATTTGGATTTGGATTTTGGCACAATTTATAATAATTTGATGATGGAGTTCTTCAATTTGGAGCGTAATGCATAAAGAGACAGAAAGATGGAGTTTGGTGTGTTTCTAATATTTATCAATCTATTTTAAATTTTAATTCACCTATGAATTATGTCACTGGATTCAAGAAAATCAAATGGAAAATCCATTGAAAGAAATCTATTGAAGAGTTCTCAAATAATAACTACTAGATTTGAAAAGCTATATCATAGGATGATGCAATAGGTTTGAACATCTGAATTTTGACTGATTTTAAGATATATGATTTTATATGAATTGACTCATATAAATTTTAAAGAACATTTTGGAAAGAGGAATTAATTATTTTATTTTTGTAAAATTTGTTTGTTTGGCAAAATTTATATTAAAAATTGTGAAGGCTTGTCGAGAACTTATATAGATTCACATCTCATCCCATTACGAGTGGGGCCCATGGGCTAACATTAGCCTAAGTAGAATTTGGGCTTGGGAAAATGACACAAACAATATATATATATATATAGGGTTTTGCAAAGGTGTCAAATGGGCCGGCCCGGCCCGGCACGGCACGGGCCGAGCACTGTGCGTGCTCGGGCCGGCACGGCCCGTCTAGCAATCGTGCCGGCCCGGCACGGCCCACCAACCATAAAGGTTGGCCCAGCACGTGGCCCGGCCCGGTTATATTATATTTATATTTATTATTTTAAATTGCAAAAAATATAAAAAATACCCTAAAATTGCTAAAAATACAAAAAAAATACCCTAAAATTCAAAAACATAGAACTAAAGGCCTTATTGACTAAACAAACAAAAAAATATATCAAAAACATTAAAAAACGAAACAAAAACTTGCATTTGGCGTGCCGGGCCATGTTGGCCCGAAGCGGGCCGCGGGCCGTGCCGGCCCGCGGGCTGCAAACCCCTAGCCCAGCACGGCCCGGGGTTTGGGCCGTGCTTAGCCCGGGCACGGTACTGTAGCACCGTGCTTGGGCCAAGCACGGCCCATCTCGTGCTGGGCCGTGCCGGGCCCGGGCCGGCACGGCCCGTTTGACATCACTAGGGTTTTGCATATGTACTCCTGAATGATATTGAAATTACATATTTGCGCTGAATAAAAGATAATTGCATATATACCTTTGAATAATACATATAATTACTTATATACCCCTAGGGTGCAAATTGGTTGAAAAACCATTTGTTAACAAATAGTAGATATAGAAAATGACCACTATACCGTTTGCATATATACTCTTAAAAAGTTTTTTTTATTGTAAAATGACCATTTACAACAATTATTTTGGACTTTTTTGTATATCTTAATCCAAGTGATAACTATAATTAATAAAGTTTGATTAACTTCTGTTAACAAAATCTAAGGGCATATCCACAATTACCTATATTTTTGAGGGGTATATATACAATTATGTTTTTTCTAAATATGCAATTATAGAACTTTTGAAGGGTTTATAAGCAATTTTTTCTTTCTCTCTCTATATAAGATGTGTTATGAATTTTGGATTTCATAATATATATCTATCTCCTTTCCACTAGCAACCTTCTCGTTTCTATCCTGAAGCCGTAAGCAGTCAGATGCCTAGTCACTCAAGTTCATTGATTGCACCCCTCCTCCTTCCAACCATTATGCTTGTCCTCCTTCCAATTTGCCGGTCACACTTCTCCTTTCCTTTCACTAATAGTGTCTTTGTTTTTTGAGTTTTCCATTTTAATCTTTATATGTGAAATTGATTTTATTTGTTAAACAATTATGAAAATTATTTCATTTCTGTAATTTTTTAATTTTGATTTCAAATTTGATTTTTTTGCTACACAGTTGTGGAAAATCAATTAAGTACATCGACAGACTTGGAAGATGATGATGATGATGATAAGCTAGATTCAAAACATACTAGATTTGATATAAGAATACACCTGGCTAAATGTCTAAAACAAGTTTGTCATTATATTAGACAATAGAAAATTTCTCATCAAATAACCACTAGTGGTAATCACTCTTAAATTATAAAATTAATATTGAGATCATTCGTAGAATTATAACTCTGATGATTGTGGTTGATAATAACTTTTATTGATAGTTGAGAATATTAGATTTAGGAATGTTATAGCAGCTACATGTCCTGAATTTAAAATGATTTGTAGAAAACATTTAAAGGGATATTATGTTGCTTTAAAATCAACAAAGATAGAACTAAAAATTTATTTAATCTTGCAGAATGTTGTGGCAAAATATACTTCACATTTGATACATTGAAATCAATTACTTAGGATCATCATATTTGAGTCAAAGCTCATTTTGTTGATTATGAATGGTTGTTGCACAAAAGGGTTAACTATTGAAGATGAGATTAATACTTGTGTTGCTCAATGGAACATTTAACAACAAATTATGTATTATCATTTTGGATAATTTGAATACAAATATCTGCTTTCTTCTCTGTGATGTTGAAATTTTTTTATATTCGATGTTGTGTTCAATATTAAATTTGGTTGTACAATTAGGGTTTGATCTTATTATGTTGACTATTAGCAAATTACTTTTTGGTGTTAAATATGTGAAAACTGTACTATTAGCAAAAAAGTTAAATTTAAATATTGGAAAGAAATTGTGTCTTGATTGTCCCATCAGAAGGAACCTTATTTATAACGTGCTTGTTATAGCACTTCATTATAAGTTGGCTTTCTTATATTTTGGTGAGAGAGATAGTAATTCTATCTATTAAGAAATTAATAAAGAATGGAATGATGATGCTATTTTGTGCAATTTTTTGAAGTTTATTCATTAAGTGACTTGTGTCAACCCCGACCCACGAGCCCGACACGTGATAACTGCTGCGATAACCCGAGGAGAGACATCTACACCACTCAACCCTCGAGTCACCCCAAGGCTAACAAAGTACCGGAGATGAAACAGTTCTAAACATAATTCACCAGTTCAAAATAAACAAATAAGGAACACAAAGATACACAAGGGAGCAACAAACCAAAACCTAATAATAGAGCTCAATAAAGCATGCTCGTCTCAAACACAATAAGGTTTCCAAGAACTAGACAAGCATACAACCATGCAAGTAGAGTTCAAGCATACCTATGTAACATCATATATAATTAGTTAAAGTAATTCCATAACTTAAAAGTACTAAAAGTAATCCAAACGTGAAGTTTCACTTGCATAATCATGAAACCTATCATGAAATGTTTTGCTTGGCAACTTTTGCCATAAGGTGAAAGATGTGGGGAGCGGTTACACCTCTTAATAAATTGCTCATGCTTCCTAACTACAAAATTAATTAAATTATAGTATTAAATATACTAAATAAAAAAATTTCAACTAAAATAATTTAGCATACATAAGAATTTATTTGATAAACTAATATTACTAAAAAAAAATGAAGTAACTACATCAAAATTTAACAACACATAACAATGTGCTTGCACCAAAGTTTGTTTGTCATGTGTAATATATGAGACCCTCTTACGCTTGTTACACTAAAGCCTTTATGATGTTTTCTTTCTCAACGGTCTTCCAACATTTATAAAAATGGAGACTTCTTCATCAATGCAACATTTTGATCTTTTTCATTTCTAGTTGATTAATTGAAGCTAGTTTTATTCCCTACCAAATATCGTGAAAAAAAAGTTACATATTCATTAGCTAAGTCGCCTTCTATAATTGAACCCTATGGACTACCTCTATTGTGGTAATACGTCTTAAGCATAAGAAGAAACCTATTTAAATATAAATTCAAAAATAAATATCAATATTAAATAAAAAGTTGGAATTTAGGTGTTTAAAATAACAATTTTGATTGCAACATATACCTCTCAACAGGATACATCCACTAATATATAGTTGGACAAACAAGTTTTGCTTTATTTGTCAAATGAATAACCAAATGTACCATTATGGTAAAAAAAAAAAGACTAAAGAAAAAATTTCTCCATTTCACATAAAGCTGAAACAGTTCAATACTCTAGCAAATCAAAGTCACTTTCTTGAAGAACATCATTGACACGACCCCTTGCGTGTATCCCGCAAGTGCACGGACTTGTCGAAGTAATAAATTTACCCTGGTGAGTGGGTAGTCGAATCCACAGGGAATAAGGATTTAAGACACGAGATTTCACTATTTAGCTAAGCGATGTACGGTGGGTGTAAAGAGAATCAATGAGTGAATATGAAAGCAAATATAAAGAGACAAGAAGTAAAATAGAAAGATGGAAGGTAAGAGAGTGCAAGTAGGAGTAAAATAGAGAAGGACTAGCAATGAATGAATTAGGGTACCCGGACAAGCTACCCCTAGGACTTATGCTTCTAGTGCAAGACTATGCTATTATACTTTCCTATTGATGTTAATTGAGTCGAGGATATCCTTAAACACACGGTCCCAAACCTAAGGTCAACCGTGACTAATCTCAACACTATGCCCCGGCATTAGGTTTTCACTACGACCCTTGACTCTCGTTGACCTGTCAACTAAGCCCTAGGGGAGTCTGTCTTCCTAAGCCTCACACTACGTGGGATTGCTTTAAGCTCTAGGGATTGCTAGTGATAAATCCTGTTCCTATGTATAGTTTTAACTCTTTGGTTCAGGTGGAATAACCCTAGTCTAAATTAAGCCCCAGCACTAGGATTCACTTCAACCCTTCACTCTGTTGCTCGGGCAAATAAGCTCCAGGGGAGTTCCTCTCCTAGCACTTCACTCTATCTCGACCGCTAATAAATCATGGAATATGGAGGTAGGAAGAATCACACCGGAGAGGAAAGGGGACGTTCCGCTACCTTACGACTCACCTTCTCAACCCTCTTCAATCTTAAGTAGTCTAACCCTATAGGAGTTGTCACACCTCCAAAGGATAACCTAGATTGTTCTCAACCCTAGTGTCACGGCTAAGGGAAAACATTTACAAGAAACAATTAAGATTGAAACTCGAATTTATTCATCAATAATGGAAAAGCATAATAACAATGTCATAGAAACATGATAATCTTAGGGTTTACAAGTCCGAATACCCACAAGGGGTTTAGCTCCTCATGGAGCTATACAAATCCATCAAAATATAAAAGTAAACACAAATTGAAAGCATCGATGAAAACCCCCTTGCGTATGATGTGGCCGTGGTCTTGTGCGGCCGCCGGATGTCGATGATGATGCCGATGATGCACTCTGAACCTCCACAAAGTCCTCTCCGAAACCCTAGCCGCGCTCTCCAAAAGTTGGGGAGAAAGATTGGGAAAAAGATATGTCAAAAGTCTCCAAATCGAGCTTTTATAATGTTGAGTCACGGCTTAAAAATCCGACTTATCAGGATTTCACACAGCCGTGTGGAATTTCCACACGCCCGTGTGAACTCTTTGGATTTCTGAATTTTGGCTGAAAGTGAACAGTAACTTGCTACATTAACTTGCTAGATTGTTGCTACAGTACTCGCCGAAACGCTCCCGAATTCGTTGTTCTTCATCGAGGCCATTGAATTGGGCACATAATCAATGGTAGATCGTGCAGATTGCTTCAAATCTTCTTCTTGGTGAAGTTCTCCTAAGCTACACGAGTTAGACTTATTGTGAATGTGACTGCCCTTGTGCCCCTCCAAAGGAGGTTGGCACACACTCACAAGTCTAGGCTCGTGCCTTGTTCTTTGCTTGGTCTGAAAACTTCCCAACAATGACAAACACGATCTAACTTCATTCTTCTTCTTCAAAATAACTCCATAAACCTACAATGCACAAAAGCACACAAATGCACACAATTTAGTGATAAAATCTGATAAAAAATATGCTCATTGTAAGATAATAACGCTTCGCGGTACTATAACACAAGCACTTATCAATCATATTGCTATAGCAAGAAATTCTTGCATTAATATATGGCAATCATAACTTTTCAGTCCTATAAGCTTTCGTTATTTAAGTTGCAGATAATGTGAGATACAAAAAGAATATTCATTTAGTGTTCTCATTTCCTTAAGGATCTTCAAAAAGGTATTTCTTTTTTCTTCCAAACTCATATGATAAGAAGCTTGCGCTAAATATTGCATATTAGTGCTAGGATGAGTATTGGGATGAAGAACAGTCCTTATACCCATTTAAACAAGATCAAGACGGCACTTATAAGTGTCCTTTGATTTCCTATCTTATCCAACCAATGTGGCAAAGATGTTATCACATACGTTTTTTTTCCATATGCATGATATCAAGATTATGACACAATAGAAGATGTTTCTAATAAGCCAATGTGAAAAAATGCTCTTCTTTTTCGAAGGTCCATCTTTGTTACAATTCATATCTTCTATTTCTCTCAATAGTTCAATAGTGGATGATGGCAATGGATCATTTCTAAATTATTGTGTACCATCCAAAGAATATTTATCATTAAAAATCTATAAATAGGTTTCAACCATTTATGATGGCCCATGTAATAACAGTTTCTACTATGTTTTAGTCAATTAGAATTGGTATCATATCCACAACAAGGACATGTATGCTCTCTTTTAGTACTTGACACGCCCCGAAAGTGCACGGGTTTGTCGAAGTAATAAAATTTACCCCGATGAGTGGGTAGTCGAATCCACAGGGAATATGGAGTTAAAATACGAGATTTCACTATTTAAGCTATGTGGAGTATGGAAAGATAAGAATAGAATCAATGAGTGAATATGGAAGCAAATATAATAAAAGACAAGAAATTGAATAGAAAGATGGAAGATAAGAAAGTGCAAGTAAAAGAGAATAGCGAGAAACTGGCAATGGATGAAATAGGGTATCCGGACAAGCTACCTCTAGGATCTATGCTTCTAGTGCAAGACGATGCTATTATACTTTCCTATTGATGTCAATTGAGTCAAGGAAATCCTTAGATTCACGGTCCCAAACCTAAGGACAACCGTGACTAACCCCAACATTATGCCCCGGTATTAAGATTCACGTCAACCATTCACTCTGTCGCTGGCACGACTAAGCCCAGTGGAGTATATCTACCTAAACCTCACACTACGTGGGATTGCTTTAAGTTCTAGGGACTCCTAGTGGTAAAATCTATTCCTATGTGTAGTTCTAACCCTTTGGTTCAGGTGGAAGAACCCTAGTCTAGATTAAGCCCCAGTGCGTAGGATTCACTTCAACCCTTCACTCTGTTACTCGCGTAACTAAGCCTCAGGAAAGTTTATCTACCTAGCACTTCACTCTATCTCGACCGCTAAGAAATCAATGAAACGGAGGTAGGGAGAAACCACATCGCAGGGGAAATGGGACGCTTCGCTACCCCACGACTCACCCTCTCAACCCTCTTCAATCTTAAATAGTCTAATCCTATAGGACAACCTAGTTGTCACACCTCCAAAGGACAACCTAGATTGTTCTCAACCCTAGTGTCACATCTAAAGGAAAACATTAACAAGATGAAATTAAGATCGAAACTCAATTTTTATTCATCAATAATGGAAAAGCATAATAACAATGTCAAAGAAACATAATAACCGTAGAGTTTACAAGTCCGAATACCCACAAGGGGTTTAGCTCCTCATGGAGCTATACATGTTCATCAAAATATGAAAGAAAGTACAAAGTAAAGACATCAATGAAAACCCCCTTGCGTATGGTGTGGCCGTGGTCTTGTGCGGCCGCCGGACGTCGGTGACGATGCCGATGACGCGCTCTAAACCTCCACGAAGTCCTCTCCAAAACCCTAGCCGCCTTCTAGAAGTTGGGGAGAAAGATAGGTTAAAAAGATATCCCAAATAGTCCCAAAAATGGGCTTTTATAATGTTGAGTCGCGGCTTTAAAATCGTAGAAATCGGGATTTCACACGGCCGTGTGAAGTTGCTGGAATGCTGAATTTCGGCAAACAGCGAACAGTAACTTGCTACAGTTTTGCTACATTAACTTGCTGTATTGCTGCTACAGTAATTGTCCCGAAAAGCTCCCGAATTCATTGTTCTTCATTGAGGCCGTTGAATTGGCCACACAATCAACGGTAGATCGTGCCGATTGTTTCAAATCTCCTAATTGGTGAAGTTCTCTTTGCTAGCATGAGTTAGACTTATTGTGAATGTGACTGCCTTTGTGCCCCTCTTGGCACACACTCACAAGTCTCTACTCATGCCGTGCTTCTTGCTTAGTCCAAGAATCTTCCCAACAATGGAGAACACGATCTAACTTCGTTCCTTTCTTTCACTTTATCTTCACAACCCTACAATGCACAAAAGTAAACAAATGCACACTTTTTAGTGATAAAATCTGATTAAATTAATGCTCATTGCAAGATAATAACGCTTCGCATTACTATAACACGAGCACTTATCAGTACTCCATCCAGACATATTGGCATTGTAGGTAAGTCATTTATTATCCAAATGGATGTTGCATGTAAGTGAAAATTTTGATTGGTGGCTACATCAGAAGCCTCAATACCAGCCGCCAAAAGCATTTTCAATTCTTCTACCAATGTTTAGAAGTATACATATAGATTATTTCAAGGTCCTTTTAGACCAGGAATAAATAAGGAAAGAATAAAGCTTTACTACTTCATGTACATCCATAAAGGTAAATAATAAGGTATCAAGATATCATGCCAAGAACTGTGAACAATAGTCATAGTTTTGAATAGATTGAAACCATCAAAAGCTAATCCCAACCGAACATTATGAGGACGAAAGGAGAACTAAGGACACCAAGAATCTAATCTTTTCCAAGCTAGAGAATCTGCTAGATGGCTTTGGCATCTATCATGCTAAGTCATTAGAATAGCAATTCTTGAAGACATAAATAACCTTTTTAATCTTGCAATAAGAGGAAACCATCATAAAATTTTGGTAGCTTTATTTATTTATTTTTTGGTAAAAGTATCTTCATAATCACTTGTTCCAAAACATGAATTTTTAGATTGTTACTATGAATTCTGTGAGTATAATATTGGTCTCCGCAGCTATTTTTAGATTGTATATTTTGGACATCAACATTTGTAGCTCTTACGGCCATCATATCATGAAATAACTTATGAATATCTTTTGTAAACACAATTTTTTCTTCATTACTTATAGTAGTAGAAGTAGCTACTTCCGTGGTCTCCCCATGAAAAACCAATGAACATATCCTTGAATTAAGTCATCACAAATAATGTGATCAAATTCTTCTCTTCTGGACACCCTATATATGTTGACACATTTAATACAAGGACACCAAATTTTACGATCTTCGGTTCATGATTTAGCAAACGCAAAATCTAAGAAGTTGGTGACCGCCATTTATGTACTCTTCGCTTACTCTTGATGTAAGATTTATCCATATTTTATCCACAAGAAAAGAATTAACACTGAAATAATAAGATTAGATTTGGATTACTTGTGAGAATAAAAAAAATTAGAAATAAAAATGTGAAACACCATTTGATTAAGGATCTAATTCGTTTCTAATCATAGGTATGATAGCTTTGTAATAGCATTGACTAACTAGAGTAAGGATCTAATTGCAATCAAGCTCATGGGTTTTTTTGGTGTATAGGACCAAACCATTGAACCAAGAAGAATTTGAATCTAATCATAATATTAATATTTTCACAGATTCTATATAATTTAAACCAAGAAGTAAAGTTTGTTCAATACCACATAGAAATACAAGAAATTGATAGTTATAAAGTAAATGTTAAAAGCATCAATGGAATAGAAAGAAACACATCATCAAATTTGTTCAATATAATAATTGTACAAATGATGCGAACACCCGCAAGTGCACAGGGCCATCAAGTAATACCCTGTGTGTGACACAAAGGTCATATTCCTCAGGGCCAAGGAGCTACCCTTACTTCCTCTTTAGTTGTTGTCTTGCCTACAAATTCGAGTGCGAGTGTTCTCAATCACTAAAAAGGTTAAAAAGAACTAAGGTGAAATACCTACATGCCGAAGTGAATGAGTGGGAAACCTAGAAAAAAGGATGCTCACGGACGCGGATCCCCTCGGGGCTACTAATACTAGAAGAATGCCAAGGTTACAACATGATAAGTGCTAAACTAACCATATTTTCTATATCATTTACACTGCATTTAGCATGAAATTCTACTTACTTAGCACCTCATTAGTATGAAATTTCATTCTTTTGTTCACAACGACCTTTATCTCTATTTTAAGAAGAAAGAAGAGAATTTGAGTGTGTTTTGTAGCAAAATGAAGCAAGTTTCTGAATCAAGGCTACACCACAACTCACAACGGGCGTTATGGAAACTTATCATGCCCGTTGTCTATACTTACCACTGCTGTGATCAAGCCATGGCAGCATGAACTCACCGAGAGTAACAAAGAAGCCACAACGGCCTCACAACGGGCGTTGTGAAGTCCATATTGACCATTGTCAAGACACATAATGCCTAAAAACCGAGCCAAGACGTGATTTGGAGCCCAAGAAACAATTTACTGACAACGAGCATCACAACTCATGTGGTGAAGTCATAGCGGAGTCGATTACTATAAATACCCTAGTATTCTCTAAATTTAGGGAGACTCCTTCGCTAAACAACCTAGGGTAGCTAAATTTGTAGAGATCTGAGCGGCGGGAGACTGTGCTTCTTCTATATTCCAACAGATTTTGGTGGATTTCTCAAGAGTACATCAATGAGCATCATCGCAGAGGATCACGCGTGACATGTACCTTCAAATATCATCATCAGAGCGCCGTGAGTGACATACGCCATTTGGACAATCTTGGGATCCTCTAATCCCCAACCTTTGGAGAACTATTGGAAGGAGTTAGTCTAGCAATACATTAAACTCTTATTTATTCTTTATTTGGTCTTGTGGTTCTCTTGTGCTTTGATGCTTTGCTTGTTATGATCCGTAAGAACCTAATTTGATAGGAATTGTATGTCTAGGTCCCTCGGTTATTATTTATGATTCTTGATTAATGAATACAAATTGTTTTAGTTTTCATAATCATTGCATGTTCTTAATTGCTTATTATTGTTGATGTGGATGAGGAAGATATGCCCCAATGTTGATGATGCCCATGCCATGATAGATCTATGCATATTCTAAGAGGTTAGGCATAGCTAAGTTTCTGGATTAGGGATTCATTGCCCCTTAGGCTTAGAGTTTGATTGGTCTTTTTAATAGGATTTCTTCACTAAAGGCAAACATAGGAGGCTAGGATGGAAGAGATTCCATCTTAAGTTCCTAGTGATTTAGAACTAGTTATCATGGCTTATTGGGAATAGTTGGCCTTTGAATTCCTTAGGTTTGATCTTAGAATACGATTGGCACTTAACGCCTATCATACTTAATAATCAAGATAAGTATAGTACATACTCCCAACTCCTTCTAAGTGTGCTTAACAACGTCTCCAATTGTACCATTTAATAGTGTTGTTCAAGTAAACTAAAGAAAAAACATAAATGATTAGGATATTGATTAAGTAAAAAATAACTAATAGGAGCCTCTCATTGTTCCTGGGGAAATACAACCCTCATGTTCACTCACGAGGTATTATTTTATGACCGGTACACTTGCGGTATCACAGACCAATTATAGTATTAAGTGCATACTTGCATACTTATATAATTGCATAATTTACACACCATAACACATCCATTAAGTTTTTGGGGCCGGTGCTGGGGAAAACACTCGAGAGATTCTAGGAAAACTTATAGCTTAGTGTTTTATCCTTTTACTCTTTTTGTATTTACTTCAGTCAATTCAGTTTATCACGCGTGTCTATTATTGATACATAATACTATGAACATCTTCCTTTTCATGGCAGGTATGAAAGGTCAGTTAGAGGGGATACTAGCCCTGCTTGATCAGTGGATTGAACAACATGTAATGCAGAAATCTTATGCGCAATACATCAATGCAGTTGAGCCAGGCCCTACATCTGACATTTGCTTTTGGCAGTATGAAGAGATAGCTTGACAAGAAACGTTCGATCAGTTCATAAAGACAGGGGAATCAGAAGAGAGAATAGTAAGAAGCACCGTAGAAGACTTATAAGTACTTTAGTAGACATATTTATTTATGTGTTTTACATGCATTGAGTATCATTGTGAGCCTCACCCATTATTTTTAATCCTAGCCATTGATAATTTTTAATCCTAGCCTTTGATATTTTTTTATCCTAGCCGTTGATTTTGTTTTCAGTTTCAAAACCCTAGCCACCTCTTCACCTCCTCCATTTTAGATAGCCGTTAGGAAAAGAGAAAACGTAGCCTCATCTTCCTCTCCCTCTTTGCGAGTGGTGTCGGCAGCGAGGATGAGAAGGGTCTCGTCATCCAGGGTTGATTCAGTGTTATTGTTCAGGTAAGCATCCTGTTCCTCGGATCCTTGACCAAATTGTAGAATTGTTGTTTTCTAGATCTTGATATGTTATTGTCGAATGTTAGTGATGGATGGGTTAGGTTAGCTACTTGTTTGAGTTTGGGATTAATTTGATAGGTTTAAGATTTTATTTTTGATAATAATAGAAACCCCTCTTTAATTTGGAGAAGAGTAAAATAAGAAACTTATAGAGTTCGAAGTTGGATAAGGATCTGCCAAATTTCAGAATTTTTGTAGTTGTATCCTGTAAGATATAGCCTTTGAATGTAGGTACCTCGGGTAGGATTTCTGTGCAGGCCTTTAAGGGTTTTTGGTTTATTTTATCATTTTTTAGTCTGAATTAGACGTTGATTTATGTATAAAAGTTGTGGATTTTGATGTTATCTAATTATTTGCAAAATTTCATATTTTATTCATCCGCAGGTTGTAAGATATAGCACTATTAGTGCATTTGTCTCGGATGATATTTTTGTTCAGAACTTGAAGAATTATGGCCATTTTTGATGATCATAGAAATTGTATTGGATGAGATAAAAAAATAGAAAGATTGTTTATTATTTAGTTATCTAATTGTCAGTTAAATTTTATTTCTTTTAAAGTTGTATTTTTAGAGATATGCATGTTTGAAAGGGGCACGTCTGAATTACAAGTCTACAGAAATAGTTGGAGATTCAATTGAATAGTATGCATTGAGTAGTGCTCTAAACCATGTAAAGTTTGGATATGTCATAGCCTTGGCTGTCTATTATCCTTAGAATTTATAATTTTGTGATTTGGGAAAAGATAGACAAACTTATGGCTGATTTAGTACTCATGGGTCATGATAGAAGTTTAGTATGACAATTTAGAGTGGTTAAATGCTATTATACCCTTGGAAATGATCAAATTTTTGGGAGAGCAAAGTGATAGCTTGACCTTTTGCATTTGTATCATTCTTTCAATTTTCTTGCTTGTGTTAAATAGGTTTTTGATATCCTTGAAAATTATTCTCAAATTTAGGGCATTTTGAGGAAACCTGTTCGATTTGGGATTTGGAGTTTTTGTTTGGGCAATAATCAGGTAAGTACCCACATATAAATGATATTATATGTATAAACTCGAAAAGTTTTTGGTTTTTCCTTATCTCTGAAAGTGCCAAACGAAAAGAAAAAGACATTATTATCATTATTATATATTATTACTATTGCTTGAAGCTTTGATGTTTAATATTATTCTGTTTATAATTTTTATTTTTATTTATTAAATTATGTATTATTGAGATTCACTGCGAGATATTTTGTCTTATTAAATAAATGGACATATTTTTAGTGAAATTGGGATCATTTGAATCTTGGTATTTCGACTTTGTCGAATATTTGATAAGAATTATTTTGACACAGTACTCATAGTCCCCAAATTAACTTTGCAATAACCCTGTCACTGAGGGTTAAACACTGACCGTGTCGACATGTACTCTGATATAGAAACTGCAGTTTCACACCGTTCCGTCGATGAACAATAACGGCTTCTGATATTCTCGCTCGGGTCACCGAGGGTAAACAAATGAGCTCTGATATCCTTGCTCTGGTCACCGAAGTTAAATATATGAATTCTGTTATTTTGTTTTGGCAATAATTGTTTGGAGGACCTATATGCTCAGTTTTTGACATCTATGTTATTTGAAATAAATTTGATTTTTGATTTTTGTTTTTGATAAATTATTATTTTTTGTAAATGATCCCTATATTTTTAGTGGGTACTTACTGGGCTTTTGAGCTCATTATGTTGTTGATATATTGACGGGGGCCCGAAAGTGCACCGGTTGTCGAAGTAATAAAATACCCCGGTTAGTGGGTAGTCGAATCCACAGGGAATAGGTACTTAAGATACAAGATTTCACTATTTAGCTATCGCGTTGTGTGGAAAGAAATTTGTGAATGAGTGCGAAAATAATCGGTAAAATCAAGAATTAAAAGAGAAGTGTGAAAGACGAGAGAGTGCAAGTAAGAGTAAAAGAGTAGGACTAGCAATGGGAAAAGATGGGTATCCGGACAAGGTACCCCTAGGGCTTATACTTCTAGTGCAAGACAATGCTATTATACCTTCCTATTGATGTTAATTGAGTCAAGGAAATCCTTAAATACACGGTCCCAAACCTAAGGTCAACTGTGACTAATCCCAACACTATGTTCCGGTCATTAGGTTTCACTACGACACTTGACTCTCGTTGACATGTCAACTAAGCCCTAGGGGAATCTATCTACCTAAGCCTCACACTATGTGGAATTGCCTTAAGTTCTAGGGACTCCTAGTGATTAACCCTGTTCCTATGTATAATTCTAACCCTTTGGTTCAGGTGATAGAACCCTAGTCTAAATTAAGTCCCGGTGCTAAGATTCACTTTAACCATATTCTTTGGTATTTGCGCAATAAAGCCCTAGGGGAGTTTATCGCCTAGCACCTAACTCTATCTCGACCGTGAATAAATCATGGAACATGGAGGTAGGGAGAATCACATCGGAGGGGAAAGGGGACGTTCCGCTACCTCACGACTCACCCTCTCAACCCTCTTCAATCCTAAGTAGTCTAATCCTATAGGAGTTGTCACACCTTCAAAGGATAACCTAGATTGTTCTCAACCCTAGTGTCACGGCTAAGGGAAAACAATAATAAAAGAAAAGAATTTAAGATTGAAACTCAACTTTATTTATCAATTATGGAAAAACATAATAGCAATGTCAAAGAAACATAATAATCCTAGGGTTCACAAGTCCGAATACCCACAAGGGGTTTACCTCCTCATCAAGCTATACAAATCCATGAAAATAATAATATAACACAATTTGAATGCATAGATGAAAACCCCTTGTGTGCGATGTGGCCGTGGTCTTGTGCCGTCGTCGGACGTTGATGTCGACGCCGATGACTCTCTTCAAAACTTCACGAAGTCCTATCCAAACCCTAGCCGCGTCTCTCCAGAAGTTAGGGCAAAGAAGAGCCAAAAAGATCCCCAAAACAGTCTCCAAAATGGGCTTTTATAATGTTGAGTCGCGGCTTTAAAATTGAACTTATCGGGATTTCACACGGTCGTGTGGAATTTCCACACGCCCATGTGAACTCTCTGGTTTTCTGAATTTCGGCCAAAAATGAACAGTAGCTTGCTACATCGTTTTGCTACAGTGCTCGCCGAAACGTTCCCGAATTCGTCGTTCTTCATCGAGGCCGTTGAATTGGGCACACAATCAACGGAAGATCGTGCCGATTGCTTCAGATCTCCTAATTGGTGAAGTTCTCCTTGTTAGCACGACCTAGACTTATTGTGAATGTGACTGCCTTTGTGCCCCTCCAAAGGAGGTTGGCACACACTCACAAGTCTATGCCCATGCCTTGCTCTTTGCTTAGTGCGAGAATCTCCCCAACAACGGCAAACACGATCTAAGTTCGTTCCTTTTCTCCAATTTATCTTCACAACCCTACAATGCACAAAAATAAACAAATGCACATTTTTTAGTGATAAAATCTGATTAAATCAATGCTCACTGCAAGATAATAACGCTTCACATTACTATAACACCAGCACTTATCATATATCATTTCAGATCAATAGTAGAGTTGGGCGGCGGATATCTTAGCAGGGAACGTTGGGAAATTGTCTTTTAATTAGCAAGTAATAAGTCATGTTTGTTGCGGGCCTAGGTTATTTTTTAATAAGCTTGTATTGATTTTTTTTTTTTTTTTTTACAAACCACTTAGTCTGTTTCTTTGTTCTGTTTTGGATCAGGATTTGAGGCAGTGCACACCTACTTGGTTTCGGCCTTCTAGGTGTGCCACCGTTTGTTAGTACACTGGGCCTGGCGGGCTGGGTTCGGGGCGTGACAACAATTTTTACCATGGTTTATGTCTCATAAAGTGTTTTTGGTGATCTTTTGTGCAATTAGGTTGTGAATGCCTTGAAAGAAGAAACAGAAGCAAAGATAGGTTATGAAGACACATTGTGGGGAGTTTTTGTACAACACAAGGGTCAAGACACAAGAGGAGCTCATGTACATGAGGGTGTGTACCAACTTCCAAGAGAATTCAAGCCGATTTATGAGTTGGAAGGGCACAAAGGTAGTCACACTCTTATGTCCTTACTTGTGTGAAGATTGCAAGAGCTTCCAAATGATGATTCGACAAAGAAAAGTCTTTTAATCTACCACATGGACATGTGGCCGACCATGTAGCCTCAAAAGAAGATAGTTTGGACCACGTTCATGAATAGCACTATAGTATATTACTGCAGCAATTCACTGTAGTAGTAATGTAGCAGAAAAACACTGTTCACGTAACTGTGTGGAAATTCCACACGGTCGGGTGGAAATTCCTACAGCTCACACGACTAACAACACCCTTGAGAGTGCCCCGCAAGTGCACGGGTTATCGAATCAATAAAGTACCCTGGTGAGTTGGTAGTCGAATCCATAGGGAGTAGTGATTTAAGACAAGAGAAGCTGCAACTTAGCTAGTGTGAAAATAATGGTGGTGAGAGAAAATAATGTGTGCAATAAAAGAAAGAGAAATATGAAAGAAAGAAGAGTGCAAGCAAAGAGTAAGGAGAAAACAATTGCGAATATGGGGTACCCGGACAAAGCTCCCCCTAGGACTAATGCTTTTAGCGCAAGACTAGTATTATACCTTCTGATTGATGTCTAATGAGTCATGAAAATCCTTAAGCACACGGTCCCAAACCTAAGGTCAATTGTGACTAGTCCCAATACTATGCCCCGGCACTAGGATTCACTGCAACCCTTCACTCTGTTAATCTCTCAACCAGGGGAGTCCATCTCCTATAGCCTCACACTACGTGGAACTGCTTGGGGTTCTAGGGATTCCAAGTGATAGACCCTATCCCTAAGTATAGTTCTAATGCTTTGGTCCAGGCGAAAGAACCCTAATCTCAATTAAGCCCTAGCACTAGGATTCACTACAACCTTTCACTCTCTTGCTCGCGCAACTAAACCCCAGGGGAGTTCATCTCCTAGCACTTTACTCTACTTCAATCGCAAAGAACTCTTGGAACACGAAGGTAGGAAAAATCACACTAAAAGGGAAAGGAGACGTTTCGCTACCTCTCGACTCACCCTCTCGACCCTCTTCAATCTTGAGTAGTCTAATCCTATAGAAGTTGTCACACCTTCCAAAGATAACCTAGATTACTCTCAACCCTAGTGTCACGGCTAAGGAAAAATCAATAAAATTATAATGCAAGATTGGAACTTAATTAAAAGCATCAATTAAGAAAGCATTATAAAAGTCATAGAAACAATATCATTCTAGGGCTTACAAGTCCTAATATCATTACTAGGGGTTTAGCTCTCCATGAAGCTATACAAAATCATCAAAGTGTTTGTAACAAAAAGCATAGCAAACATGAATAAAACCCTCTTGTGATGCGTGGTGATGGTCTTGTGAAGCCGCTCCGTCTTCTCCACCAAGTCCCTTGTCAAGCATAGGGCACGCCTAGCTGAATCGATGCCGATGAAAACTCCCCCAATAGCTATTTTCCAAAGGATGTCGATCTTGATGCCGTAGAACACTCCAAAAGCCTCCCAAAATCTTCTCCGAACCCTAGCCGCGAGCCCTCCACATGTTGGGCGAAAAATAGGTCGAAAAGTCCCTAAAATAAATCTGAGTCGCGGTATTTAAAGGTTGAAATCGGGCATCCACATGGGCGTGTGGAATTTCCACACGCCCATGTGGATTTTCTGGAAATCAATTTTTGGCGCGCAGTGAACAGTAAACTGGTACAATGATTTTACTACAACAACTGCTATAGTACTCGGGCCTAAGTTGTTCCCGACTTCATGTTCTTCATCAAGGCCGTTGAGTTGGGCAAACAACCAACGGTAGATCATGTCGTTTCTTCTTTTCTCCTTATTGACGAAGTTCTTCAATGTTACACGAGCTAAACTTTATGAGTGTGACTGCCTTTGTGCCCCTCCAAATCACAGAGCAATTTGAGCACATTGGAGGTTGGCAGACACCCATAAGTCTAGAACCCGTGCCTTGATCCAAAAAACTTCCCAACAAACGCGGACATGACCTAATTTTGCTTCTTTTCCTCTAACTTTTCTCCACAACCCTACATGCGCAAAAGAACACAAATGCACACTAATCAATGATAAAATCTGAGAAAAGTAATACTCAATGTAAGAAAATAATACTTCATATTACTTATACACGAGCACTTATTAGCGACCGGGTGGAATCTTACACGGTCGTGTGAAGACACGTAACAGACCCGGTTTATGTCTTTAAATAGCCGATTTGCTCTATTCTTTTGACATCTTTTGTGCGGCTCTTAAGGGTAACACTGCTAGGGTTTGGAGAGGCGGCCTTTGTAGCTTTGGAGATGCTTTTTCACGAACTTTGATCGATTCCTCCTCCGTCATAGCATCAAGGAAGCCACTAGTGACCCTAGCTTCGGAGTGGATCTTTAAAGACGTTGAAGCTCTCCATCAAGGCCATCAATTCATATATAAGGGGGGGGGGGGTTATTTCTATGGCTTTTATATACTTTCATTCATTGATGGTTTGTTTTGTATATTTCTCCATGGAGAGCTAAATCCCTAGAAACATTTGGGCTTGTGAAATCTAGGATTCTAATCTTTTGTGGATTTTCTTTGTTTTTCTATTTAATCCGAGTTTGGTTGAGTTTCAATCTTGTTTGCCTAATGCTTGCTTGCTTTATTAATCTTATGGTTGTTTGGTTTGCATGATTTGTTAACCTTGGTGAGAAATAGGTCTCCATTAGGGTTAGAACCTCAACATTGAAGAGGGTTGAGAGGATGAGTCATGAGATAGTGGAGCGTCGTCCTCTTTTCCCTCCGATTGGTGTATTCTGTCTCCGTATTCCCTAGGCTTTATGCAACCATATTTGGTGTGAGGCGTGAAATTGAGCGATTTCTCCACCTGGACCTTGTAGGGGGTTAGGGATCTTTCACCTAGAAGTAGGGTTAGGTATATTCTTAGGAATCGGGTATACCTTTTGGAATCCCTAGAGACTATTGTGGTCATATATGGTATGAGGTGTTGAGACTGAGAGATTTCTCCATCAGGACCTTGTAGGGATTAGTATCAGTGATTTGGAGGTAGGATCTGATTATCTTTGGATTTCCACTACTTAACCTATTCATTCTAGAAACACTTTGCATACCAAGTACCTAATACCTGAATCCTAGGGGGAGCATTGCTCGAATACCCCACTTTTACTGATTGAGATCTCCCTCTATTTTACCCTTACATATTCATATTTGGTATTCATTTCTTTGCACACTAGATCATCACATTATCCCATTGATCATTAGGCTAGATAGCAGAGAAGAAGTTAGTACTAGTAAACCTGTTGCGGTGTATACATGCATTTGGACCTGTCAAAGACTCTGTAGGAATTGAAGTTTGCAGACAAAATACATCAACAAAGTGGAAGCTGAGGTGTATGAGTTAGATAATGATGTTAATGACAATTACACTCCTAAGGAAGAAGAGAACACCACCAGAGTTACATTGAATATTGATAATTGACTTAAACCATTTATTGAGGAGCCGCCAAACCTGGAATTAAAGATATTACCAAATCACTTGAAGTATGTCTTTTCGGAAGAAAAATCACGACTCCTAGTGATCATTGAACTGAGGTTGGCTACGGAACAAAGGAAATAGCTGTTGGTGGTTTTATGAAAGCATAAGTCAACCATTGCTTGGAAAATATCAAACATCAAGGGAATTGGCCCATCTTTTTGCACCCACAAGATCTTGATGGAAGATGGTCATTGACCCTTCACTCTGCCTCAATGAAGGCTGAATCCAAATACGAATGAAGTAGTGAAGGTAGGGGTAATGAAACTTCTAGATGTAGGTATTATCTATTTGATTTCAGATAACTCATAGGTGAGTCCAGCATAAGTGGTACCAAATAAAGGGGGGATGACAGTAATTACCAATGAGAAGAATGAGCTCATACCCACTAGACCAATTACAGGTTGGCGGGTATGCATTAATTACAGGAAATTGAATGACGCCACCAGAAAGGACCACTTTCTACTGCCATTCATAGACCAGATGCTGGAAAGGTTAGCAGGGCACTCACATTATTGTTTTCTAGATGGATCTTCAGGATATTTTCAGATTCCTGTCACTCTGGAAGACCAAGAGAAGAACACATTTACCTACCTATATGGGACTTTCGCATACCACTGAATGCCTTTTAGATTGTGTAATGCCCCTTCGACCTTTTAGAGATGGATGATGGTAATGTTTGAGGATATGATAGATAACATAATGGAGGTATTATGGATGATTTCTTTGTATTTGGAAACTCTTTTAATATGTGTCTCAAGAATCTAGAATGAGTATTAGCAAGATGTGAGGAGACTAACCTTGTACTCAGTTGGGAGAAATACCACTACATGGTCCCAAAGGGTATTGTGTTGGGACACAGAATTTCAAGAAAAAGGATTGAGGTGGACAAGGCTAAAGTTGCTACAATCGAGAAGCTTCCACCATCCACATAGTCAAGGCAATTCATAGTTTCCTTGGACATGCGGGCTTTTACAGAAGATTTATTAAATACTTCTCATAGATTGCTAGACCATTGAACAAACTATTAGAGAAAGATGCGTCATTTGACTTCAGCCAGGCCTGCACAACAACATTTGAAACATTAAAAGATAAACTAGTGCAAGCTTCGATCATGATTGCCCCATATTGGAATTTGCTATTCGAGTTGATGTGTAATGCCAGTGACTTTACAATTGGAGCGGTATTGGGTCAGCGGAAGGATAAGAATTTTCATCCCATCTACTATATTAGCAAAACCTTGAATGATGCGCAAGAAAATTACACTACCACTGGAGCGGTATTGGGCGTGCTTTTTTAAAGCATGGACAAATCATGACCTTGCTCTCCCTGTGATTTACTCTAGATGGCACTTAGTCAATTCTCTCAAAAACCCCATGAAAAGCACAGTCTAAGTATAACCGTCCTAAGACCGTGTTGAGCCTGAAAATTCCTTTTTAACTCCTAGATCTAGGTTTTTGAAGGGGATCTTAGCCTATGGTTTTCTTTTCCAACTTCAGGTGATCATAAGGAGGATGATCAGCCTTCACCACACCATCTAAGGGGATCAAGGTTGAGTTAAAGGCACTGGAGAAATGGAGTTTGCTCATCCATAAAGCTTTTGAAGCACAACTAAAGAGATTTTGTAAAAAGAGGAGTCATGATTTCTCACCTTTGTGCATTTATTTCTTTCTCTTAGTTGTATGAATTCATGAGGGGCTAACAGTTCCATGGTTCCCCGGGTTACTGAACTATGTTGCTTAGTGTACTTTGAATTACTTGTTTTTAATGTCTATGAAGTTATATTGCATTCTTGTGTTAATTCATGTGTCGTATAACTTGGCATGCTTGATTTATGTAGTTGTTTTGTAAAACTTGCTGTGTGTTGATTACCATAGTTTTGTGATTGCCTTGTGTAGTTGCAAAATTTGGCGCGTATGAGACCTGTAGTTACAATAGCAAAACTTGGCGTGTTTGAGAGCTGTAGATATGGCATTGCTTTTAAGCACCCATAAGAACCTTAGGATGTACATGGTAGATATTAGAAGGAAGTCAGTACACTAAAGAACATAGGGATTGTCCTGAGGCATTGCTTTTTTGTTGTTGAAAACTCAACCCTAGTCTGCTTGTTTCTTCCATCCCTTATCAACCATCCTTTGACTTACTAGAGATTAGAAGATCAATTAGTACTAGAAGTCCAGTCCATGTGGTTTGACAACTCTATCCCTCAAGATGTACTAGAATTTGTATAGATCTATGAGGAGCTAATCCCCTCGTGGGTATTCGGACTTGTAAACCCTAGGATCATTATGTTTCTATGACATTGTTATTATGCTTTTCCATTATTGATGAATAAATTCGAGTTTCAATCTTAATTATCTTTTGTAATTGTTTTCCTTTAGCCGTGACACTAGGGTTGAGAAAGATCTAGGTTATCCTTTGGAGGTGTGACAACTCCTATAGGGTTAGACTACTTAAGGTTGAAGAGGGTTGAGAGGGTGAGTCGTGAGGTAGCGGAACGTCCCCTTTCCCCTTCGGTGTGATTCTTCCTACCTTCATGTTCCATGATTTTGTATCGGTCGAGATAGAGTGAAGTGCTAGGAGAGGAACTCCCTGGGGTTTAGTTGCGCGAGCAACAGAGTGAAGGGTTGAAGTGAATCCTAGTGCTGGAGCTTAATTTAGACTAGGGTTCTTCCACCTGGACCAAAGGGTTAGAACTATAAATAGGAACTGGTTTTATCACTAGGAATCCCTAGAACTTAAAGCAATCCCACGTAGTGTGAGGCTTAGGAAGACGTACTCCTCTAGGGCTTAGTTGACAGGTCAACGAGAGTCAAGAGTCGTAGTGAAAACCTAATGCCGGGGCATAGTGTTGGGGTTAGTCGCTGTTGACCTTAGGTTTGGGACCGTGTGTTTAAGGATATCCTCGACCCAATTAACATCAATAGGAAAGTATAATAGCATAGTCTTGCACTAGAAGCATAAGTCCTAGGGGTTGTTTGTCCGGGTACCCTATTTCATCCATTGCTAGTCCTTCTCTATTTACTCGTTCTTGCACTTTCATACCTTCCATCTTTCTACTTTATATTGCTTTCATATTCACTCATTAATTCTCTTCACACCCACCGTACATTACTTAGCTAATTAGTGAAACCTCGTGTCTTAAGTCCCTATTCCCTGTGGATTTGACTACCCACTCACCAGAGTAAATTTATTACTTTGACAAGCCCGTGCACTTGCGGGATACACGCAAGGGGTCGTGTCACTTGGCTTGAACTCAAAATTCTGAGCCGTAATCGGTGGCCTCAAAATACTCAGCTGTATGCCCAAAATTGAGGGTTTTGCAAAATCAGAGAGTGTCCTCTTCTGCTTATGTTGTTCTGCTATAGTGTCAGACCCTTCAGTTTCTATCTCAGCTTAATTTGACTGTTCTTGCACAGGTTCTTTCCCTCGTTTATGAGTTCTTCTTCCAATTTCTGGATCTCCTTCAACCAATGTCGAAGGGTTGCCATGGGTCATAACTTAGAGCTGAAATAAAAAAAATAAAAACAAATAAGAACGATGGAAGAGTAAGAAAGTATGAAATAGAATAAACAATGAATAACGAAAATAGTAAAGTGCAAATGTTTCCAAAACGCCTGTTCCCCGGTAACGGCGCCAAAAACTTTGACACACCCTTTGAGTGAGTGTTACGCAAGTGTACGGGTCATCGTAGTAATAATATTTACCCTGGTGAGTGGATAGTCGTATCCATAGGGACTAGTATTTAGAAACAAGAGTTATCACTAGTTAGCTATAGAGAAAATCGATGGTGAGAGAAGTCAATATATGAATCCAATTCAATCTTGCTTAGTCTAACCTTAATGAAGTTGTCACACCTTCAAAGGATTACTTAGATGGATTCTTAACCCTAGTGTCACATCTAAGGGAAAATCATGCACTTGACATTCAAGATTGAAACTCAATTAAAATCATCAATTAAAGAAGCATAATAAAAGTCAATGAAACAAAGTCATCTTAAGGTTTACAAGTCCAAGCTCCACTAGGGGTTTAGCTCTCCATGGAGCAATACAAAATCAACAAAGAGTTTGAAAATATATGCATAGAAACCATAGAGAAAACCCCCTTGTAGTCCGTATCGATGGTCTTGTGGAACCGTCTCGTCTTCTCCAAAGGTCTCCTTGTCAACCCTAGGGCACACCTCGCCGAATCGATGATGACGAAAGCTCCTCCAATAGTTCTCCTCCAAAAGAACTCGATGTCGACGCCGTAGAACCCCTCCAAAAGCCTTGCAAAAATCTCTTCAAACCCTAGCAGCGCTCTCCTAGAAAGATGGGCGAAAGATAGAACAAGAATCCCCAAATAAATCTCAAATCGCGGTATTTAAAGGGCTAAAATCAGGCATCTATACGGCAGTGTGGAATTTCCACATGCTCTTATGGATTCTCTGGAGTCTGATTTTCTGTACACTGTGAACAGTATTCTGTTGCAGTGAATTGCCACAACGTTTTGCTACAGTAACTGCTGCAGTACTCACACCAAAGTTGCTCCTGACTTCATTTTCTTCATCAAGGCCGCCAAGTTAGGCTCACAATTATGCGGTAGATCATGTCGCCTCTTACTTTCGACACATTGATGAAGCTCTTCGATGTTACACAAGTTGGACTACATGAGTGTGACTGCCTTCGTGCCCTCCAATTTGTATGATCACTTGAGCACTCTGGAGGTTGGCACACAGTCATATGTCTACAACTTGTGCCTTGATCCTTGATTAGTCCAAGGGTCTTCTCAACCATCACGTCCATGATCTATTTTTTTGCTCTTTTCTTCCATATTTGTCTCCACAACCCTATATGCGCAAAAAAACACAAATACACACGAATCAATGATAAAATCTGATAAAAATAATGCTCAATGTAAGAAAAATATACTTCGTATTACTTATAAACGAGCACTTATCAACCTCCTTTATCCAAAAAAAAAAAAGAAAAAAAAAACAAATTTTGGAAACAAGAAGAAAAAACCTTTTCTTACGCAAGGAGCAAGTTGATGTGAAATCATGTAGCTATCCTTATCTTGTAATCTTCACCTTAATCGTTCTTTTATATTTTTGATTTCTTGTTTTGTTAGCCTCAGCCATGTTTGTTTTCTTTTACTTTTTATTAAATTCTTGTCAACTTTACTAAAGACATAAAACAATAAGTTATAATAAACTCAAAAAATTACAATTGAACTCTGCCCCTCACTACACCAAGACCATGCTAGACAAAAAGAAAATACTTCTAAAAATAAACATATTTTAGTAAATGGCATGGCATCATTTGCTTTGCATTATGGCATTTTAGTTTGAGTTATGGTGCAATATTTTCTTCACGTTTTTAGTCCCTCTTTTTGTCAATGCAACCATTAAGTTCAATTTCCAGTGATCAAACTTGTTATGGAGTCTGCTGAAATTCTTCTTCCAACTTATTTTACTTATTTCTTGTTGGAAAATGTGATCAAATTATGTCTAATTTAAACTCATAATAATTTTGAAATATTTAAATTATATCTATCACTAATGCAGATTGGGCATTGCCTTTGAACTGATATTTGGAAAGGAAAATCACACAAATTCCCTCAATTTTCCCATCAAAGTGGTGAGCAATTTTTCTCAAAGCTTGCCTTGATGTCGCTCTCAATCTAATTTACACCCTAACAATGCTTATAGTTTATTGTTTACATTTGAAGTTTAGTGCTTCATCATCCTATCTTATTTATTGGTAGAGTTAAAAAATGTGTCTTGGATGCCACATCAAAATTATTGCGATGTCTAATGAATACCTTGAAAAAAGGATAAGGACATATAATTCAGCACCTTTGAATTCACAAATTAGTTAAAAATTTCAATTTGATTGTGAACTAGTATGATCAAGTACTTTCTAATAAATAAATTTTGTGATATTTTGTTTTTCCTTAACTACCTTAAGCACTACAAGTCTAGATAGTTTTCTCTCAGCATTAGGCATGATTATGTTTATATTGAAATAGTTCTAAAAGTGGTTAGCCTTTCTTTTCCTTGCTTTCTCTAATGCGATTATTATGTACAAAATGACAAGGCATCCTCAGCGTTATTGTAGATGTCTTTCATTATTTTTCATAATTATGTAGTTTGGACAGCATTACAATTATTTCGACCTTCCAACTTTCAGTAAAAAGCTTGTTGCAAAATCATATTGCAGTAATAAAATTCAGTAAAAACTTGTACCATTGTTCATGTTTAACAAAGTAGATATAGGAACAAATATCATTCTCTTCGCATTGTTTCTGCAGGCTCAAAATTAGAATCATTGAGAACATATAACATTTCCTAATAATATACTATCATAAATGCATAGTAATTCTGAAACATTTATTAAATGTGAAACAAATTTTTAATGCTAATCAACTAGCTGCAAGCTTGCATGCAAAGCGGCATAACTGTCTCGAAAGCTTCAACTAGCAGAGCTACCTTTCTTTTTCCAGTAAGAGACAGTTTTGACACAGCTTGTTGCAATGCATAATCTATCATCCACTCCTCTGCATTTTTTCTTTCATTGATTATCTGATGCTGGAGAGAAACCCTTTCTGTGGCTTGAGCGGGTTCTATTGGGCGAAAATTTGGTGGCCTTGGATTAAACTCTCTAGTAATCTCCACTTCCTCATTTCTTTTCTTCCTTATAATTGTGATTCTTGCTTTTGAATTACTGCAACTCTCGGTACTGTGTTGATCTTGAATTTCTGTCTCTGTTTTCTCCTTGTTTTCTTCATCGATATATTTATTATAAAGTACAGGAAGATCTAGATATCCTTCTGAATTTTCTGAACATAAATGGGTAAAATTATTGATGTTATCACTTCCCTGATCCTTTGATAACCCCACTGCTCCTTCCTTGCAACTGAGAGGCAAATCACACGCATCTCTTCCTCCTTCTCTTACACATGTCATCTTCAATGTATTGTTATCTATGTCCAAAGAAGAATGTTCTTGCATAACTTCGATAGTTCCATCTGTATCCTTGGCACCATCACTTATATAGTTGGTAGCTTCGTATATGCAGCAATTCATTTGATTCTCTGTCGAACACTCTGAGAACAAACTCTGTTGTTTCTCTTCTTCGTCTTCTTTCACGCTCTGATCACATCCTACATACTCTAAAACATCAATCATAACATCCATTTCCTCATCTTCCCCTCCCTCACTGGTTGAATCACAACTACCTTCTTTTTCATTAATTTTTTCTTCATAGGCACCATGAATTTCAGCTAAGAAATCAGCACTTCTGAGAACTGTTTTCTCTTCATCACCTTGCTCTGCTAATAATCCTTTCATCTTCTTTTCAGTCTTCAGTGATTGCCTTCTCGTTGACAAGAAAGACTTAAGAGGAGGCAGAGCTTCATATCTATGACTGTTAAGGGAACAATATCTATAAGAACAAACCTTCAATGACGAAACTCCTTCAGCTTCAGTCCCTCCTGGTTCAAGCTTCAAAGCCTGTGGAAAACTGCTTTCCT
This sequence comes from Dioscorea alata, assembly GCA_020875875.1. Classification (NCBI taxonomy): domain Eukaryota; kingdom Viridiplantae; phylum Streptophyta; class Magnoliopsida; order Dioscoreales; family Dioscoreaceae; genus Dioscorea; species Dioscorea alata. The sequence goes on along the minus strand of CM037017.1, from coordinate 13,965,940 downwards.
TCTGAGTAGATGAGCATGTTCTCTTACGCACATGCCTCTTTGAATGTAACTCTGATTCTGAGCTTTCCCTCACATTGGGTACTAACACTTGTTTCAAACTAGATGTCTTTACTAGTGTTTTTGTTGAGGATTTAGAAGAATTCAAATTGTTCATGTCCCTGGTAATTCTAATCTTGTTATAAACAGTTGGGATATTAAAAGTCACCTGTAATGGCTCTTCTTCATTTGAACTTTTTGATCTTTTTCTGACAACTGAATTCACCTCCTTCTTCTTCTTTTTCTTCTTATCATGCAAAGAAGGCTTGTTCAACTGCATGTGTTTCTTCTCCAGATTATCAAAGTCTTTGCACCTCTCACCATCTTCATATCATCACTTGTTCCTTCCTGTTTGTGGATTAAACATGGTGCTTGTTTTGTGATTGTTTCTCTCAACCCTTATGTGAGAAGGCGTTCCTTCAAGATTTAGGGTGTTTGGAAGATAGAAAGCTCTTCCAAATTTTGTCAGAAATGTGATTTAGGGTGCTATGAAGAGGATTGGTGCCTGTATCTTATAACCGGAATTTTCCAGCATTTAAGACTGTACAGGTCTTGTTATTTTATTTTTTATTTCTCTATATTGTTTCTTAATTTTTATGGATGCATATGCCCAAGTTGAACTGAATATTTTTATCCAAAAAAAAAAAAAACAAAGTTCAACTGAATATTTTTTATCATTTAATAATAGTAATGAATGATAAATAAATGAAATAACTTTTATATCTTTTATGTCTATATTTTAAAACTTTCAATATTTCATATTTTTATATTTTACATATATATATTGTATATTTTGAGCTTGGTCAATTATAAAGTAAATTTATATTTTAAACTATATTTATCTATATTGCCATCATAGTAATATACATATTGAGAACTACATAAAAATATTAAAAATATTATGACAGGTGCGTAATATGTACATATAAATGTTAGCCTTATATATATAAAAAAATGGGAAACTACGCCCAAGTTCATGGACAATTTCAGATTTATTCTTAAGACTATCAACTGCCTCTTTGACATTTCTTAGCCAGGCAAGGGAACAACCACATATGGCCCGTTTGGAGGAAAGGATACCCTTGCATAACAAACAAGAAGATGTATCTAGTGTTTGCCATTTATATACATACATAAATTAGTGGTCTAACTATCTTCACTCTTGTCTAGTTTTTGTCCTTCTGAATTCGATGTTTCTTGTTTGATGGACATTTGGCGCAGTTATCCTTTTCCAAATGAACAGTATAATAACCTTAGTTCTTGTCCTATGTTGTGATTGCAGTTAGCTGTATATATTGTGATGGATGACCAAGTGATTGAAAACAACTGTACCAAATTTGTGAATTTTTAGTTATTCACTTTGGAGTGATCCAAATCCAACCAAATTTTAGCTTTAGAAAAAATTGGCTTGGATGTGAATTAGATCAAATTTAAAAGTGGATGGGAGCCCAATCCTTGCTATGCATGTTTGTGACATACCTAAGGTGTATTTGAATTTTAAATACTCATAGAAATATATAAAGTGTATTTATTTATTAATAAAAAATGAAAGAATATAAAGTATAGTGATACCAAAATATAAAATAGGTTATAAGAATTGAACATATAAGTTAAAAAAAATGGTCAAGAATAATTATAAGAGCGGAAGAATCTTAGTGTGCGTTTGGATTAAATTGATGGAAATGTTTTGATGGAATTTAATCGGTGGGAAAGTAGTTGATGGGAAAATAATTGATAAGAAAATAACATTCTTTTGTTTGGCCTGCATTGGAAAGTTTGATCAAATTGAAGGTAAATTAATATTTGTGTGTTTGGTATTAGAAGATATTTTTAAGAATTCATTGGCATAATGAAAGAAATGCCATAGTGTTATTTTTCTTATCCACAATTTGTTAATCAATTTTTAATATAATAATAATAATAATAATATGTTTTAAATGTTTTAAATGTATTTAATAATATGTTTTAAATATTAAAATAATAAATAATATTATTAAAATAATAATAAAATGTTTTAATATCTAATAATAATAATAATAATAATAATAAATGTTTTAAGTAATAATATGAAAATAATAATAATAAAAGTATTTTATAAATAAAATGTTTTTAACATAATAATAAAATACTTTAAAAAATATTAATTCTTTTTATAATATTTATGTGCTTGGTATTGGAAGATATTCTTGAGGATGTCATAATGGTAGAAATGCCCTTGTGTTATTATATATATCAACAACTTGTCAATCAATTTTTAATATCAAAATAATAAAAAATTAACCTTGCATATGCTAGGATTATGCCCTTGAATACTAACGAGTATACTTGTATTAGGACATTTCATTTATATTATGCAATCTTATTATCATAGCCATTTATTTTGATATTCATATAAATCTTGTGATGGCATTATAATTAGTTTCGAATATCATAGTCCATGTGTATTAAGTTAAACTTTCTACTCTGTGGGATAAAGAGCAGAGTACTAGAAGGGCTTAGTACTTATACACTTAAATAGTTTGTAAATAGGAGAATCTTTAATTGGCTGTTAAAGATTCATAAGGATTTGTATGACATATACTTTGACGAAGAGTGCTAGTTGGATACTATTGAATAGTATTGAATAGTTGGAGCATATGTCATAAATACATTACTGGGATTGGTGTATTCGAACATGACTCGCAACAATCGAATCACATGGGTTTTACTCTTTGACAGTCAATGATTAGAATTGCTGCTTATGATCATATGAGTGGACCTTAGACCTGAGGTGTCATAATCACAATGTACCCGTGACGTCTACTCTGTTACTAGAGTCGTTAGGCTCAGTTTATCTTTTGGTAGGACCAACATCGAAGTGCGATTATGTCGGGAAAATAGCAGTTGTGAGTGATCACCAAAAAATAATTCGTTCTCTCGGGAGTAAACGAGTTAATATACTATGCGATTATAAGTATCTGAGATTAGAAGACCTTGGCTAAGGCAATCAAACTAATCGTGTGAGATACGAAGGGTAATTTGGCAATCTTACTCTAATATGATCTAGTTCAGTGAGTTTAACAATTCCTATGGCTCTCACTAGGTTGGAATACAAGAACTAAGAGTTTATACACATATGATAATCATAAATGGAAAGGTTCATATTGATCTACTCATTTGGGGCAACGAGGTTGGCTAGGTGTCACCCACGTCTTTTGGTATCCTCCCATTCCCATTCGGAACGAACATAAGAAGTCATGCTTAAAGGGATAAAAAATCAGTCTCGTTTTGAGTGCAAGGGTAAAATTGTTAATTTACAATTTTACTTTATCTGATAAGTGAAATTGTATATTGGTCTATGGTTTTTGTCTTAAGTTTAAATTTTTATTTAAATTCGATGGAGTCGAATAAATAATCAAAATTATAAGAACTTAGAGTCAAAAATGGTTTTAGTTACATTAGGACTCATATTTCTAATAGACTTCTATGATAATGTTTATTATATTATGAAGGTTGATATTTTGAATAACACTTCATAATTGAAATGTTTATCGTATTATGAAAGTTCATGTTTCGAATATGACTCCTCTCTAACCCTAGAGAAAATCAATTAATTCTCAATTGAGAAAAATCCCCAAGCTCTCTCTTCCTCTCTAACCCTAACCGCTATTTGGAGAAGAAGAGGAGATTGTTTCTTAATTCCAGCATGTGATCTAGAGATGTAGAACCTTCGTTCGTCGCAAGAAAATCTACGACAGTCCGAGAGACTAATTCGGCACATCAAAGGAAAGACATTCAAACATTAAAAGATAATTTTCTAGACCTTTTAATTAAATTACGGTGTTTATTAAAATAATTAGAACATATCGCAAATTTATTATTGCTTTCGCATGCTTTTGATAATATTATTGATTTTTGAGACATTACTTAACAATGGTACCAGAGCCATGCTAATTATTTTAATGAACATTAGGTTTAAAAATCATATAATTTCATTGGTGATCATTATTTGATTATTATATAAAATTAAAATATAAATGGTAAAATAAAATAAAATTTTATGTATGATTTTTTATTTTATAAATTAGGGTCCCATAATTTATTTAAAATTTTATATAAATAATAATAATAATAATAATGATGATGATGATATATATAAAATAAATCTAAAGCTGTGCTGCACAGTGCTGATAAGCACTAAGCAAAATTGATTTATTTAAAATTTATATATATAAATAAATAATTAAATAAATTAATGCATGGGCCCCACGGAATTGTTGCGAAATGCTTCGCCGGGCGAGCACTGTGCAGCGCATTGAACCACATGTTTTTCTTTATTAATTTTTTTTATTTATTATTTGTATTATTATATTATAATTTTATTTGTTATTATTATTATTAGTTTATTTATTCTATTTTAAATAACATTGGGCCAACACCAATATAATTTATGATTAATTTTTTATTTGTATTATTAATTTTTTTTATTTATTATTTGTATTATTAGTTTATATTTATTTTATTTTACGTTTATGTATTTGGGCCGTATTGTGTCCAATGTGATTTTCTTTAATTTTTGCAAAAGTAAATTGTATCTACACTACATATTTGTAAATTTTAGAGAAAATTTAATCAAGTAACATAAGAATCCAAAAATACGTGGAGCAAGAAGCCTGGCGTGAAATCCTTTTGTATAGATTGCAAAGCCATGTAATAGATTAGGATTTTAGATTAACTTATTAAATTGGGTTAATCTTAGATGTTCATGATCATATGCATGTGATGGCTTGAATGTGTATGTATGTCATATTTATACATGTATGATGTAATGTGAGACCTAACTAATAACATGCAAAATAAATTCTCCCAAAATAAAACACTAAGTTGAAGGGCAAGAGATGTCTTGGCTCTCCACCAAGCTTTGGGTGATTAGAAGTTGTGAGGGTGCATGATATCTTCCCTGCATAAGGGGGTCTTGTATTCGCTTGTAATTTAAGAACTTTTAGTGCTTTGGGTGCCGTCAGTCGAAACAAATTCATCCCCAAATATACTGTATAGGTTGAGGGGGTGGAATTCAATTGTTAGATTGACAGAAGTTGGTAGGCTTTACTTAGCTAGTTTACGGGCCAATTAAACTATTTAAGTTGAGGCTTGGTAAACTATGAGCCAAAATTGATTGGACTGCCTATGGAATAGGTTGGCATGGGACGCCACTTTATTAACTCTAGTGGTGCAATTATACTATATGAGTTGAGCTCCATTGGGTTTAATAGAGAACACAATCACTCACTACGAAATCCTACCAACGAGGATTTCCGATTTCTATTGTAGGAGTGTGGATTTGTGAAAAATGTAGTCGAAGCTAAGTTTTATTTAAAGACCTAAATATAACTTGGGTATTATATACTTGAACTAATAATCTTGTTTTTATTTTCTTGCGGTTTATTTATAACTAATAACCGACTTAATATTTTCTTGAGAAAAATATCCTTACCGTGCCCAATTATGTAGATTAGCTCAGGAATTTGAGGACAATCCTCTATTTATAGCGAATCGGGTATATTCGTGAGGCGGATGTTCCTACCGAATCTCCACCTGAGGCAAGTAAGGAAGAACAAGACATTTATCTAAAATGGCTTGAGGAAGACTTGCGAGTGAGGAGCTATATGTTAGCCTCCATGAGTAGTGATCTGCAACGCTCTCATGAAAAGATAAGTGATGCGAGATTGGTACTATTGCACTTGCAGGAGCTTTATGGAGAGCATGGTCGGACTGCTCGGAATGAAATATCAAGAGAGCTTTTTAGGGCAAAGATGACTGAGGGTGGTGAAGTTGGAGAGCATGTCCTTAAGATAATCTCTATGATTGAGAGGTTGGAAGCTCTTGACTTTTCCATGGACTACAACCTTCAAGTTGATCTCATCTTGTAGTCTCTTTCTGATTCCTTCTCTCAGTTTATTATTAATTTTAACATGAATGATATAGAGTGCACACTAGCGGGTCTTCTTAACAAGCTAGTGAGTACTTAGTCTCAAATGAAGATTAAAGGGAAGGATGTTGTTTCTTTGACTATCTCTACTTATAGGCCCTTAAAGCCCAAGAAGAAAAAGATGGCCAAGAAACACAATGCTTTGGCTCCTAAAGCTGTGGGAGAAGTAGGTATGAAGAAAGGTATGGTTCGTATGGGTGAGAGCTCCAAGCAATGGGATAAGTGTTTCCATTATGGTGAGGCCAATCATTGGAAGCGGGATTGCCTACAGCTCAAAGCAGATGGCGCTACAGGTATGGAACAATTTGTTTTCAAAACAAATTGTTCAATTTCTGTATTTTCTACTTCTTGGATTCTTGATTCAAGAGCTAGTGCTCATGTTTGTATTATAAATCATGATCTAGAAAGAAGGTGGAAGATGGGTGAACGAGAGGTGATGATCAACTTGGGAAACGGACAGGGTGTCACAGAACTCACATAGGATCTACTTCTATCTATTTATATTCTAGACATGTCTTAGTTTTAGAGGATTGTTTAGTAATACCAAATGGGTTAAAGTACATTGTCTCTGTTCCAGTTTTTAATCAGAAAAGGATACATCTTTAAATTTGGTGAAACTAATTGTGATGTTTATTTTGGAAATAAATTAGTTCGTGATACCTTCTTACTAAATGGATTATATTATCTAAATGTTTAGAATAAATGTGTTGTGAATGCTATAAGTAAAAGACATGGTAGGCATGAGATAAATCAAAAACTTGTATGGCATTTAAGATTAAGTCATGCTAGAGAACAAAGGATTCATAAGTTGGAGAAGGATAACGTCATAGGTCCATCGGTGTGGTACTTCGGTCTTTTTCCCTTGTTTGTTACTTTGTTATCTCGGTTGTTTTAGTTGTTTTCTTATTATCTTTAGTTTGGAGGCTTCTTGCTGAGCGTTTGGCGATGTTTTGAGAGCTAAAATGTGGTTTCCATAGTGAGCACAGTCGTGCTTAGGCTGTGTTTATCACCTTGATTATTTCAGGAGAGTCTGAGCTTTGAAACACAGAATTTCAGCTCAAGCAGGCCCGTGCTTAATGTGGGAGCATGGCCGTGTTAAGAGCACTCAGACCGTGTTCTTTCTCCAAATCGATGCTACATAGTTTTGCTACAGTATCTGCTCCAGTGCCTAGCTACAGTGAAATATAGTTTTTGCCTGGGAAAATCAGGAGGAGAACCACAATTATGTTTAGACTGTGCTTCACCTGAAATACTTTGCTCTCATAACTTTTAAGCCCTGTTTGAGCTCATTTTCTTCACTCTTCTTCCCTCAAAACCCTTCCATTCTCTCCTCCTCTCTTCCTCTACCATTCTTAGAAGTTTAAGGACTGATTTTGGAAGGATTTGTGGCCTTGTTCTTGGATCCTAAAGTGTGATCATCTCTTCACTCAAGGTAAGCTTTCATTCTTTCCTTTCTTTTTTTTTTTGGATGAATGGAGCTAGGTTTCTTGTGATTTGCTCTGAGCTTGATTTCTTGTTCTCCTTGTTGTTGTTGGTGAATCTTGATGAAGAGTGTTTGCCTTGGGTTGTTTTGCTTCAATCTAGAGTAATTCTTGAATTTTCTTCTTCCTAGGTCTCAGTGTTACTATAGCACCGATGAGTTCTCCTTGTTTCCTTGGTTTCCTTGGGTCAGAGAGAAGCTTAAACCTTTAGAATTTTATTAGCAATCTCAAGAGTGAGTTGTGAACCCTAGAGCCAATTAGGGTTGTTTGGTAGAAAACCTAGGATTACTTGGTTGGCTTTTGTATTAACAATTGTTATTGTTTGTTGTGCTTGACAAGAGGTGAAGTGTTGGCTCGAGGCAAAGAGGTAGCCGAGGATTAGCTTGCGAGGATGACAAATAGCCTATTATGTGAGTGGGATTATTAAGCATGACCCTATTAGAAGATTACCAATATTTATGAGATTTTGTTGGATTCATAATTTATTTTAAGATGTTCATGCTTTAGAATGAGTTTATGGATTAAGTAAATCTTTATTGGTTTGTACTAGTTTTGCATTTGTTGAATGGTAGTCATTACTATTAAAGATCTTAAATGTTTTACTTGGTGTTTGAATGTTTGTATTTTACTTATAATTGTAATTCTTCACGGAGCTTGCGAAATCTTTGTTTCGTGAAACTTGGGTTTTGTTGTGGAATTCATTGATTTTGTATAATCTAAGCTTGAACTCATTTGGGTTCGTCAAATGGAAAGAATTCCTATATTATTGCTTGTGTTGGAATTTGTGAATCGATTTGTGTCAAAAGCTTGAGTTTTTTTTTTTTTTTGTGCTTTTATCATTTCCTTATGGAAATGGCGGAGATGTTATTGATTGTTGGTTATTGTTGGATATTTTACTCCAAGTGGAGTTTTGTTTATTATGGAGATTGCATGGTGATATCCTATTGCAGTAGGCAGTCCTCACGGCCAACCTTTTGAGGTGGTGTGTTAGATTGATAAGTGCTCATGTATAAGCTATACGAAGTATACTTTTCTTACATTGAGTCAAGGGTGCATTTGTGTGCATTTATGTTGTTTTGTGCATGTAGGGTTGTGGAGACGAATTAATGAGAAAAGAAGGAAGAATAAGTCATGAACGCGATTGTTGAGAGAGTTCTTGGACTAGGCAAGGAACAAGGCACAAATTGTGTTCAAAGACATGTGAGTGTGTGCCAACCTCCAACTGAGTTCAAAGGAATATATGAATTGGAAGGGCACAAAGGCAGTCACACTCACATGTTTCGGCTTGTGCAACATTATCAAGAGCTTCGTCAATGTGGTTCAATTGAAGATGCGACGTGATCTACCGCACGATTGTGTGCCCAATTCGGCGGCCTCGATGAAGAAATGAATTCGAGAGCATTTCAGTGAAAATACTGTAGCAAGTTACTATTCACAACGCGCCAAAAATCAGAATAACAGAGAATCCGTACGGCTGTGTGGAAAATCCACAGGGGCATGTGAAACCCCAATTTCAGCCTATAAATAGCCCGCTTTCAGATTTATTTGGGTACCCCCTTACTATCTCTTGCCTATCTTTTGGGGGGCTTGCGGCTAGGGTTTGGAGAGGTTATTGGAGGACTTTGGAGGTGATTTTACGGCATCGGCATCGACATCCTTTAGAAGATAGCTGTTAGAAGAGATTTCGTCGGCATCGATTTGGCAAGGTGTGCCCTAGGCTTGACAAGGGATTCGTTGGAGAAGATGCGTGGCTCCACAAGACCATCAGTACGATCTACAAAGGGGTTTTATTTATGGTTTTTATGCATATGTTCTCAAACTCTTTATTGATTTTGTATTGCTCCATGGAGAGCTAAACCCCTAGTGGGTATTCGGACTTGTAAACCCTAAGATGACATTGTTTCTATGACTTTTATTATGCTTTCTTAATTGATGCTTTTAATTGAGTTCCAATCTTGCATGATAATTGTATTGATTTAGGTTATCCTTTGAAGGCGTGACAACTTCTATAGAATTAGACTACATAAGATTCGAGAGGGTCAAGATGGTGAGTCGTGAGGTAGCGAAATGTCTCCTTTCCCCTTCGGCGTGATTTTCCCTACCTCCGTGTTCCAAGAGTTCTTGCGGTCAAAGTAGAGTGATGTGCTAGGAGATGAACTCCCCTGGGGTTTAGTTGCGAGAACAACAGAGTGAAGGGTTGTAGTAAATCCTAGTGCTGGGGCTTAACTGAGACTAGGGTTTCTTCACCTAGACCAAAAGATTAGAACTATACTTAGGGACAGGGTCTATCACTTGGAATACCTAGAACGTTAAGCAGTTCCACGTAGTGTGAGGCTTAGGATGATGGACTTCCCTGGGCTTAGTTGAGAGATCGACAGAGTGAAGGGTTGTAGTGAAACCTAATGCCGGGGCATAGTATTGGAACTAGTCACGGTGGACCTTAGGTTTGGGACTGTGTGCTTAAGGATTTCCATGACTCATTAAACATCAATAAGAGAGTATAATACTAGTCTTGCACTAGAAGCATTAGTCCTAGCGGGAGCATTGTCCGGGTACCCCATCTTCATACTAATTACATCTTCTACCATTATTGCTCTTCTTGCACTCTTTTACTTTCTTTTATTTTTATACATATATATATTTCTCTCACCATCGACTTCCTTCATAGCTAAATAGTGATAACTCTTGTTTCTAAACATTATTCCCTATGGATACGAATACCCACTCATCAGGGAATTTTATTACTTCGACAACCCGTGCACTTGCGGGGTGTGTCATAGACCTGCTGATTATTACGAGAGACAGTTTAGGTGGGAGTGTAGAGCCCTGACTGGATATTCATGGAATAGCCGTTGTCATCAGACGGTGAACCGATGGGTCAACGTTAAGGACACGAGTACTTTGACCACCTTGAACCTAACCACGACCGGAGTGAAAGTTTAGGGAGGTGTCTAGACCACTGTATACTTGGTAAGTGTTGGGTGTTTCTTTATTCTAAGTTTGAGATTTACTCCCTTTGTGTTCTTTTGGAGTGTCATATTATGTTTGTGGTGAGGGGACGAAGCTCAGCTGTCGCTCTTAGGAGTGCAATCTCCCATAGATTCAATTTGGCATGAGTATTGTGTTTATTTACTTTGAAACTCACGTTATTTATCTTGTAATACTTAGAAATGAAACTATTTTGATTTATGTCTTTTGATCAGTGATAAGTGCTCGTGTTATAGTAACGCGAAAAGTTATTATCTTACAATGAACATATCTTTTATCAGATTTTACCACTAAATTGTGTGCGTTTGTGTATTCTTATACATTGTAGGTTTGTGGAGCTAATTTGGAGAAAAAGAACGAAGTTAGATCGTGTTCGCCGTTGTTGGGAAATTTTCGGACCAAGCAAGGAACAAGGCACGAGCCTAGACTTGTGAGTGTGTGCCAACCTCCTTTGGAGGGGCACAAAGGCAGTCACATTCACAATAAGTCTAACTCGTGTTGCTTAGGAGAACTTCACCAAGGAGGAGACTTGAAGCAATCGGCACGATCAACCATTGATTGTGTGCCCAAATCAATGGCCTCGATGAAGAACAATAGATTCGGGAGCATTTCGGCGAGTCACTGTAGCAGCACTGCAGTTTGGTACTGCAGCAAAATACTGCAGCAAGTTACTGTTCACTTTCTGCCGAAATTCAGAATTCCAGAGAGTTCACACGGCCGTGTGGAAATTCCACACGTCCGTGTGAACTAATTTTCAAGCAAGCCAGAAACTTCACACGCCGTGTGGAAATTCCACACGGCCGTGTGAAGTCCTGATAAGTTCAAATTTAAAGCCGCACTCAACATTATAAAAGCCCGATTTAGAGACTTTGAAGATATCTTTTGACCTAACTTTCTCCCCAACTTCTGGAGAGTGCGGCTAGGGTTTTGGAGAGGACTTCGTGGAAGTTTGGAGCGCGTCATCGGCATCGTTACCGACGTCCGACGGCCGCACAAGACCACGGCCACACCATACGCAAGGTGGTTTTCATCAATGCTTTTTATTTACACTTTCTTTTATATTTTGATGAACATGTATAGCTCCATGAGGAGCTAAACCCCTCGTGGGTATTCTGACTTGTAAAACCCTAGGATTATTATGTTTCTATGACATTGCTATTATGCTTTTCCATTATTGATGAATAAATTTGAGTTTCAATTTTAATTATCTTTTGCTATTGTTTTCCCTTAGCCGTGACACTAGGGTTGAGAGCAATCTAGGTTACCCTTTGAAGGTGTGACAACTCCTATAGAGTTATACTACTTAGGATTGAAGAGGGTTGAGAGGGTGAGTCGTGAGGTAGCGAAACGCCCCCTTTCCCTTCCGGTGTGATTTCTCCCTACCTCCGTTTCCTTGGATAATTAGCGGTCGAGATAGAGTGTTAGGGTTTAATTTAGACTAGGGTTCTTCCACCTGCACCAAAGGGTTAGAACTACATATAGGAACAGATTTTATCACTAGGAACACTAGAGCTTAAAGCAATTCCACGTAGTATTAGGCTTAGGAAGATAGACTCCCCAGGGGCTTAGTTGACAGGTCAACAAGAGTCAAGTCTCGTAGTGAATCCTAATGCCGGGGCATAATGTTGGGGTTAGTCACGGTTGACCTTAAGTTTGGGACCGTGAGTTTAAGGATATCCTCAACTCAATTAACATCAATAGGAAAGTATAATAGCATAGTCTTGCACTAGAAGCATAAGTCCTAGAGGTAGATTGTCTGGATACCATATTTCATCCATTGCTAGTCTCTCTCTTTTAACTTTTATTTGCACTTTCTTATCTTCCACCTCTCTGTTTAATTTCTTGTCTTTTAGTATAATTGATTCCATAATCCACTCATCAATTTGATTATCACTTTTCGTACAACGCACAACTAAATAGCGAAATCTTGTGTTTTAAATTCCTATTCCCTGTGGATTCGACTACCCACTCACCAGGTTAATTTTATTACTTCGACAAGCCCGTGCACTTGCGGGATACACGCAAGGGGTCGTGGTCAATCAGTGTTTTGTTTTTTTTGGTGTTGGAAACCATAGTTGAGATAAAGAGACTTTCTTAGTATTTTATTCTGCTATGCTACTTCTTTGAAGATTTCTATTATATGTGCTAATGTTCTAAACTATTATTGCTTTTGGTAAAGTAGTTATTTTGGTGACTTATAATTATTATTATTGTTGTTGTGGTATATTTCTATTAGAGTTGTGCTAACCTCCCCTCACTGAGCAACATTAGTTGCTCACCCTTTTTTCTTTCTCCCATTTTGTTACAGGTAGTAGGTGAGGCTGTGCGCCAGTGTATTGAGCATTTGCTGTTATTCTATTTTTTGTGTATCTTTTCAGTTTGATGTATGTTTCTTTTTGGACATGGACATGTTGTTTAACTTATGGATCTGCTAGTGTGTAGTAAACCTTATTGTATGGTTTTGTATCTAAACAACTCTTCAATTCTTGTGTATCAGCCTTTCCTACTGTTGTTAGTATTGCTTCTCTGTGCACTTGTGAACCTCTATATTTCCTGTATCTTGTTGTTGTTGTGTTGTTACTTCCATTGTGTCTCAGTGTACTTCTCCGCTTTATATCTGTGATAGATATTGTTGATTTATAGGTGTGTTGGTCAGTCTTGTGGTGTCCCGAGGGTTGAGTGGCAGAGTATCCCTCCTCAGGATCATCGAGGCGATTGTCACATCCCGTGGGCCCACGGGTCGAGGCGTAACAATTGGGATTGGATTTCTATCCGATATGTAAGTCTTGTTTCTTTGCCAAGATGACAAAATCACCTTTCATTGTACATCCTGAAAAGTTAGCACAAGTTTTGGATTTAGTGCATACTAATATTTGTGGGATGATCAATGAGATGGCTCGCATAGGTTTCTACTCTTTCATAACTTTTACTAATGTTCATCGTAGGTGTGGTTATGCGTACTTAATGAAGAACAAGTCAAATGTTTTTTGACAATTTCAGAGAGTACAAGGATTTAGTGGAAAATCAAGTTGGTCATTATATAAAGACACTATGATGGGATTGTGGTGGTATGTATATAAATATTGAGTTTCACTTGTTCTTGAAGGAACATGGGATAGTTTCACAACTAACACCATCAGCGACTCCTCAACTGAATGAGGGTAGCTGAGCATAGGAATAGAACCTTGTTGGACATAATTCATTCTATGCATAGTTACATAGATTTGCCTATTTCTTTGTGGGTCATGCGCTTCTCAGGGAAAGAGCTTTGGATAGCTATGAAGTGTATGCTGAAGTATTTGAGGACTAAAGATATGCTTATAATCTATAGCAATAGAGAGTTAAGTGTGGATGGTTATATAGATTTGAACTTTCAGTCTGATATTGAAAACTAGAAATCCACTTTAGGGTTTAATTATATTCACTCTTAATGGTGAAGTAGTGAGATGAAATAGTTATAATAAGGTAATACTGCAGATTCCATCATTAAGACTGAATATGTGGTTACATCAAATTTTGTTTGGATTAAGAAGTTCTTGATAGAACATCTGGTGGTTCCAAATATGAAGTTCTCGTTATCACTTTATTGCAACAATAATAGAGCTATAGCATACGCAAAGGAACCAAGATCTCACAGTAAATCCAAACATATCGAGCGGCGGTACCACATCGTTTGAGAGATCGTTGGAAGAGGCAACATAGCTATCTAGAAAATAGCCTAAGCATATAACTTAGCTGAACCACTCACCAAACCACTATCACAAGCCGTGCCAAATCAACATCCTGAGAAGATGGGTGTAAGATACCATAGTGGTTATCATTGAGTGCAAGTGGGAGATTATTAAATTATGCCCTCGAATGCCAACGAGGATACTTGTATTAGGGCATTTCATTTATATTATACATTCTTATTATTATAGGCAATTTATTTTGATGTTCGTATAAATATCTTGCTATGGCATTATAATTAGTTTTGAATATCATAGTCCATGTGTATTAAGTTAAACATTCTACTCTTTGTGGGATAAAGAGGAGACCACTAGAAGGGTTTAATACTTATACACTTAAATAATTCACAAATCGAAGAATCTTTAATTGTGCGTTACAGATTCATAAGGATTTGTATAACATATACTTTGACGAAGAGTGCTAGTTGAACACTATAGAATAGTTAGAGCATATGTCATAAATACATCACTAGGATTGGTGTATTCGAACATGACTCGCAACGATCCAATCACATGAGTTTTACTAGTTGACAGTCAATGATTAGGATTGCTGGTTATGATCATATGAGTGGACCTTAGACTTGAGGTGCTATGACCACAATATACCTGTGACGTCTGATAAGTGCTCGTGTATAAATAATACGAAGTATATTTTTCTTACATTGAGCATTACTTTTATCAGATTTCATCACTTATTCGTGTCTATTTATGTTCTTTTGTGCATTTAGGGTTGTGGAAATAAGTTTGGAAGAAAGGAAGTAATAATAGATCATAGACGCAATTGTTGAGTAGAGTCTTGGACCAAGCAAGGATCAAGGCACGAGTTGTAGACATATGAATGTGTGCCAACCTCTAAAGTGCTCAAGTGAATATACAAATTGGAGGGGCACAAAGACAGTCACACTCATAGGGTTTGACTTATGTAACATTAAAGAGCTTTATCAATGTGTATGAAAGCAAGAAGTGACATGATCTTTCGCATTGTTATGTGCCCAACTTGGTGGCCTCGATGATGAAAATGAAGCCGGGAATATCATAGCAAAATCACTGTAGCAAAGCAATGTTCACAAGTTACTGTAGCAGTATTGTTCGAAGAACACAGGAAAACGCAACCTGGAAATCAACATGCCCGTGTGGATTTCCAGGTTGCGTTTTCCTGCGTTCTATGAATTTTTTTCCACACGGCTGTGTGGATGCCCAATTTTAGCCCTATAAATACCGCTATTTGAGTTTTATTTGGGGATCTTTTTCCTATCTTTCGGCGATCTTTTGGGGAAAGTATGGCTAAGGTTTGGAGAGGATTTTGCGAGGCTTTTGGAGTGGTTCTATGGTATTAACATCAACATCCTTCAAAGGAGAGTTATCGGAGGAGCTTTCGACGGCATCGATTCGGTGAGATGTGCCCTTGGAGAAGACAAGGCGACTCTTGAAGACCATCGACAAGGACGATAAGGGGGTTATTTTTATCGATTGCTTACACTTATATTCGATTTCATTGCTGATTTTGTATTGCTACATGTACAGCTAAACCCTTAGTGGGTACTTGGACTTGTAAACCCTACGATGATTTGTTTCATTAACTTCTATTATACTTCTTTGATTGATGATTTAATTGAGTTTTAATCTTGAATGCTTATTGTGTTGATTTTCCCTTAGAGTGACACTAGGGTTGAGAATCCATCTAGGTAATTCATTGAAGGTGTGACAACTTTATTAGGATTAGACTAAGCGAGATTTAAGAGGGTCGAGAAGATGTGTCAGAGGTAGTGGAATGTCCCTTTTTCCCTTCCGATGTGATTTATCTTACCTCCACGTTCTAAGAATTCTTTGCGGTTACAATAGAGTGAAGTGCTAAGAGATGAACTCCACTGGGGCATAGTTGTGTGAGCAACAAAGTGAAGTGTTGAAGTGAATCTTAGTGCTGGGACTTAATTGTGACTAGGGATCTTTGTCCTGGACTAAAGGGTTAGAGTGTTGTGGCTTAATTGTGACAAGGGATCTTTCTCTTGGACCAAAGGGTTAGATCAATACTAGGGAATAGGTTTATCACTTGGAGCATCTAGAATCCCAAGTAGTCCCCCGTAGGGGTATAGTGTAGAGGGCTAGTCACGGTTGACCTTAGGTTTGGAACCGTGTATTTTTGGATTTTCACGACTCATTAAACATCAATTAGGAGGTATAATATTAGTTTTGCACTTGAAACAATAGCCCTAGGGTGAGCATTGTCTGAGTACCCCATCTTACTCTTGATTACTCTCTCTGGTTACTCTTGCTAGCTTTCTTCTCTATCTTTTACTTTTCTTTACATTAATATCTCTAGTTCGGTCACAATTGGTTTTTACTTAACTAAATAGTAATATCTCTTGTTTCTAAGTATCTATTCCCTATGGATTCGACTACCCACTCACAGGGGTATTTTATTACTTCGACGACCTGTGCACTTGCGTAACACTCATGCAAGTAGTGTGTCAATGCCTAGTCTGTTACTAGAGTTGTTAGGCTCAGATTATCTTTTGGTAGGGCCAACCTCAAAGTACGACTATGTCGGGCAAGTAGTAGCTATGAGTGATCACCAAGAAAGAATTCGTTCTCTCAGAAGTAAACGAGTTAGTATCTTATGCTATTATAAGTATGTGAGATTAGAAAACCTTGGCCAAGGTAGTCAAACTAATTGTGTGGGACATTAAGGGTAGTTTGGTAATCTCACTCTACTATAGTTATTTGCATATATCGAGTTCAGTGACTTTGACAATTACCATGGCTCTCACTCGGTTGGGA
This sequence comes from Dioscorea alata, assembly GCA_020875875.1. Classification (NCBI taxonomy): domain Eukaryota; kingdom Viridiplantae; phylum Streptophyta; class Magnoliopsida; order Dioscoreales; family Dioscoreaceae; genus Dioscorea; species Dioscorea alata. Next base: position 13,948,961 of record CM037017.1, on the reverse strand, counting down.
TACAAGAACTAAGGGTTTATACACATATGGTAATCATAATCAGAAAGGTTCGTAATGATCTACTTATTCGTGTTCAATTGGGTTACGACGTGGGGCTACAAGGCTGGCTAGGTGTCACCCATGTCTTTTGCTATGCTCCCATTGCTAATCGGAACAAACCTAGGGAGTTACACTTAAAGGGATAAAGAATCAATCTCATTTTGAGTGCATGGGTATAATTGTCAATTTACAATTTTACTTCATTTGATAAGTGGAATTGTAAATTGGTTTAGAGTTTTTGTCTTAAGTTCAAATTTTGATTTGAATTCGACGGAGTCGAATAAATAATCAAAATTATAAGGACTCAAAGACAAAAATGATTTTAGTTACATTAGGATTCATATTTCTAATAGAACTTCTATGCTAATATTTATCATATTTTGAATAGGACTTCATAATTGAATAATGTTTATCGTATTAAGAAAGTTCATATTTCAAATAGGCCTCATAATTGAATAATATTTATCATATTTTATGAAGTCTCTATGAATATGACTCCTCTCTAACGTTAGAGAAAATCAATTAATTCTCAAGTGAGAAAAATCCCCAAGCTCTCTTCTTCTCTAACCTTAGCCGCTAATTGGAGAAGAAGAGGAGATTATTTTTTAATTCCGGCGTGTGATCTAGAGGAGTGGGATCTTCGTTCGGCGCTAGGAGATCTTTGGCAATCTAAAAGACAAATTCGGCACATCAAAGGAAAGAAATTCAAACATTAAGAGGTAATTTTCTACGCATTTTAATTAAATTACGGTGTTCATTAAAATAATTAGAGCATATCGCAAATTTATTATTGCTTCCTCGTGCTTTTGATAATATTATTGATTTTAGCAATATTACCAAATAGTATACACATTAGCAAGTTTAATATAATATGTGGATAGCTAGTTTAGTAAGTGAAAAAACTTTATATTGAGTGGTTTTACTATAAAAAAAAAAGGGAGAAACATGTTATATTAAGTAAAAACTTAATATAATACATGGATAACTAGTTTAGTAAGTGAAAAACTCTATCATAAGTGGTTTACTATATAAAAAAAAAATATGTAGAAACATGGTATATTAAGTGAAAACTTAATATAATACATGAATAGTTTGTTTAGTAAATGAAAAAGCTCTATAATAAGTGGTTTATTTATTTTATTTTATTTTTAGAGTGATGCTAACCTCGGCTCTGAGGTTAGCAACCTCAACCCCGGGGTTAGCACTTAGTAGCACATGGGTAAAATGTTTTAAAATATATAAAATGTTCTTAATATTAAATAATTAAACAAAATAATTTAAATAATAAACAAAAATAAAATGTTTGGATAATAAAATAATAAATAATAATATTTAAAAAATAATAAGTTTTTAAAAATGTATAAAATGTTAAATAATAATATGTTTTAAATAATAAGAATAATAAATATTTTTAAATAAAATGTTTTAAAATAATAAAAAAATATTAAATATTTTTATAATATGGAAATATTTAAATATTTATTTGTTTGAGAAAAATGTATGGAAAAATTAATTTTGAAAAAAAATCAGGGTATTTTGGTAAAATTAAATTAGCTACCTTTCCTTTCCCATTGGAATCCCACTTTCTCACCATTTCGTGAGGGAATCGCTCTCTCATTTTGATAGAATTTCTCTTCCATGACAAAGCAACTTTTCAGGTAAAAAAAAAAAACCAAATATGGTAAAGTGGTTCTCTTGTGTTACTTTACAAGGAAAGTTGGGTACTTTACCATGTACCAAATGCAATCTAATGGGAATAAAGGGTAATGGGGTAATGAAGAGTGTGGTTGGTAATTGGTAGAGGATGGGAATGAAGAAGATATTTAGTTGGAGAGAGAACAAATTGTCAATGAGAAAAGTAGAAGAGTAATTTTTTGGGAATTGTAAAAATAATAAAAAGATATGATCTAAAATTACTTTTATGCCCTAAATATAAAGAAATAAATTTAATTGTTTATAAAATAATTTAAATAAATTTTAATTATTATAATTAATTATTTAAATTATTTAATTTATATAATTAAATATATTACTGGGACAAAAATATCATTTAACTTTAACGGTTATGATTAAATATCTAAATTAAGTAATATATATTATTTATATCAATTGTTGTAATTATCATAATTTAATATTTAAATTTATAACTTATATTTGAAATAAATATTTATTTAATATAATTATTATATTATTTTTATAATTAAATATTAACTATTTTAACATTAATATACTTAGACCGTGCTTTTCTTGGAACTTCTGAGTGAAAAGGGCTAAGTGTCATCCAAAAATAATCACGGGGAAAGCACGGTCGTGCTCCACCTGTGCTAAGCTTGAACAGACCCACCAAAGAAGCACGCAGACTGTGCTTCCTCTAAAAGCATAAGCCACTCCTATCCCGAGATAATCACAGGAAGATAGCACCCCTGTGCTTCGCTTGTGCTTTCGCTAAAGCCCAAGGGAGTCACCATCCAAAGAGAAGCATGGAGAGATAGCACACTTGTGCTCGTGCTTGCATTGAACACTTAGAGAAATTGTGTCCAAGGTAAATGTGGCACCCATCAGTTAAATAACCATTTTAACTAGAAATTTGACACTTCTGAATACAAGACACTACTGACAATTTTACACCAACTACAGGTTCAAATACATGAATTGAAAGGAAGATACAGAAGGGAGAACAGCAACAAATGCCCAGCACACTGCCGCCCTGCCTCACCTACTACCTGCAAAAGTCTAGGAGAAGAAAGAGGGTTTGAGTAACTAGCGTTACTCAGTGAGGAGAGACTAGCACAACCTCACCAGCATAATAAAAGATAGGGTTAAGAAACCTTCTTACTAAAACAAGATCACAACAACCTCAAATCCGGTAAAACACTGAAAATTGATTCAATAAAAGAATAAGTAAAACATCAACCCAAATGTGCCCTCGCACTAAATGTCCAGTCTGAGCTAGCCCTCGTAGTAAATGTCCAGTCTGAGCTGGCCCTCGTAGTAAATGTCCAGTCTAAGCTGGCCCTCGTAGTATATGTCCAGTCTAAGCTGGCCCTCGTAGTATATTCACCAACAAAACCAACAATACGAACAATTACCACACGAAGCACTAAAGCCAACAAAACACCCAACAATCCAGAATACTTCCGCATTCTTACAAGGAAAATATAGAAACACAATCAATAATCAAGCTTTAACACAAGGGGATAAGCAAATCCCAATACAAGGAAATGACATGAAAAACTTCACGAATCTCTAAAATAAGTTCCGGGCATTAGAATTCTCATAATCCCAAAGATTCACAACAAATCTTAAGTTCAACATAAACAAGGGTTTCGCAACCTCAAATAAGCGATAATCCAACACAACTCGAATATTAGCTAATCAATTAGCGAATGCAACATTCAAGATCAACTCAATGATAATTATCATTCACCACAATGCCAAACAAGTATAAATCAATAAAACTATACTCATTCCATGATAAAAGTGTATATAAATGCACATGAGTGTGTGTGCGTGTGTTTATGTCTAGCTATCGGCATTCATCCAATAAAGCTATGCATAATGATCCCACTCACAGAATTGGCGATCCACCTTCCTCGCAAGCTACTCTTCGGCTACGCCCTTGCCTCGGGTCAAAGCCTCTTCTCCTTGCCAAAGCACCACAAACACAATGTTAGTACAAGCAACACAAGGAAACCCTAGGTTTCCCTTACCAACAACCTAACCGGCTCTAGGGTTTGCTCCACTAACCCTAGAGGCTACCAAAGAGATCCTAAGGGATTTAGAGCTCTTATATAACTCAAGGAAATAAGCAAAACAAGGACAACCCACCGGAGTTACTGTAGCTCCAAGAACAAGGAAGAAAGCTACTCAAGGGTTTTTCTTGAGATCAAAGCCTACAAACAAAGCCAAAGCTTCTCTCAAGATCCACAACCAATAAACAAGCATGAACACAAGGGTTAAACTCCTCTCAAAGCTCCAAACAAACCCTAGGATCATCATCCAAAGAAGAAGAAGAAACAAGAAGCAAAGAAAGAAGGAAGGGCTTACCTAGCACAACAAAAGGATTGGTTTGTAAGCTCCACAACCAAGCCAGAAATCTCCTCCAAACCAGCCCTAAACTCTCAAGAATGGTGGAGGAAGAGAAGGGGAAGGAAAGAGAAGTGTTTGGGAGAAGAAATGAAGTAAAAAGGAGCAAAAACGGGTTTTTAATAGCCCCACAACGAAGGTGTGCGGGTCATGTGCGGCCCCGCGCAGAGGCTGCACACCCTTTTGCCAAGGGTGTGCGGGCCACATAAGGGCCGCACATAGGCCGCACAAGGCCACTAAATGCCTGTGCGGGCTGCGCACAGCCCGCACGCTCTCTGCGCGACTTGCACATGGCCCGAGCACCTCTTAAAGCCCTCAAAACTGGACCCAAAACCCTCGACAAGCCTTTCCAACTCAAAACAAAGAGGAACTTACCCAAAACATCAAACAAACAAACACCGAATGATCGAAAGACACCGATCTACACAAGAGAGAAAAACCCGAAATACTACACCTGCTCCTGCAACTGTAACATATTTCACTTGGTTGATAGTGGCCTAATAATTTTAAATAATTAAATATAGCGTATATAAAGTATATAAAGTATATAAAGATCAATTCTCAAATGACTTCCCAACTTTCACAAATACCAGAATTTTTGCAAAATACAACTTTTAAGAGCTTTTAAAACATAAATTCATCAAGAATCATCATAAAATCAATTTTCCAAGGAAATATAAATTTTGGTGAGAGACTGGGCTCCTAAAAGCGATAGCTAGGCTTCGTCCCTCATTACAATTCAAAATAATATGTTTTGTACAACTGAATTGTAAAACCAATCTCAAATCATTGGCCTAAAAGCACTCCCCGACTTAGCCGCCATCGTGACTAGGTTGAGAGCCATCAAGGTCTTCATAACTTTGACGTTGGCTATTAAGATCCCAGTGTGGTGACCCTGAGTTTCTCAACAGAACTTAGGGTTGACTACGACGCTCTCTATCAGGTTGGACCATGGAACCCCCACTACAGTGTCGGACTAAAGTATGTAGTCACCAATAAAATCCTTTGAAAGCTCAATAGCACAATACATACATAACACCCATAAAGTCCAAATCCAGGACACCATTCCTATACCAAGAATGAAAACCAATTCCACAAGCATTGCCGATAAAATCATTTTAATATGCCCACATGGTTTAACAAATCATTCAAAATCAAGACATACGTCACTATTAAAATAAATACATTAAATGAATAATTATATCATATGTACATGTATTTTTGACAATTGAAATTATGTATAATTATACAAAACCGAATGTACTAATATGATTTCTATAACATGGTAAACTCCAAATAAATATAAGTATCCTTTAACAACATAAATTATTAAGCATGATAAAATGAAATAATTAAACAATTATCTCCAAATAATTGCCATTAAGCACTTGTTTCAAAATAGTAGCAATTAACCAATTATTTCGAAATAGTAGCCTCTACCAACTACCTACTCACTGACACAACCCTTGCGAGTGCTCCGCAAGTGCACGGGTCCTCGCAATATTAATACCCCAGTGAGTGGGTAGTCGAATCCACAGGGAGTAGTGATTCAAGACAAGAGAAGTTGCTACTTAGCTAGTGTAAAATAAATGATGGTGAGAGAAAATAATATGTGTGCAATAAAAGGAAATAAGTAAAATAAAGAAAAGAGTGCAAGAAAAGAGTAAGGAGGAAACAATCAATGCAAATACCGGATACCCAGACTATGCTTCTAGTGCAAGACGAATATTATACCTTCTAATTGATGTCTAATGAGTGGTGGAAATCCTAAATCACACGGTCCCAAACCTAAGGTCAACCAAGACTAGTTCCAACATTATGCCCCGGCGGAGAGGGTGCCCTTGACGCCTTACACTACGTGGAACTGCTTGGGGTTCTAAGGATTTTAAGTGATAAACTCCGTCCCAAAGTATAGTTCTAACCCTTTGGTGACGCGAAAGAACCCTAGTCTCAATTAAGCCCCAGCACTAGGATTCACTACAACCCTTCACTCTGTTGCTCGCGCAATTTAGCCCAGGGGAGTTCATCTCCTAGCACTTCACTCTACCTTTACCGCAAAGAACTCTTAGAACGTGGACGTAGAAAAAATCACATCGAAGGGGAAAGAAGACGTTTCGTTATCTCTCTACTCACCCTCTCAATCCTTTCCAATCTCGTGTAGTGTAATCCTATAGAAGTTGTCACAGCTAAGGGAAAATCAATGCAATTATCATTCAAGATCGGAACTCAATTAAAAGCATCAATTAAGAAAGCATAATAAAAGTCATAAAAACAATGTCATCCTAGGGTTTACAAGTCCAAATACTGACTAGGGGTTTAGCCCTACATGGAGCTATACAAAATCATCAAAGTACTTACATCAATAAGCATAGCAAACATAAATAAAACCCCTTGTGATGCGTGACGATGGTCTTGTGAAGCCGCTTCGTCTTCTCCACCAAGTCTTTTGTCAAGCCTAGGGCACAACTCGCCGAATCGATGCCGGTGAACGCTCCCCCAATAGCTATCTTCTAAAGGATGTCGATTTTGATGCCGTAGACTTGCTCGAATGCCCCATAAAATCTTCTCAAAACCCTAGCCGCGAGATCTCCCGAAGTTGGGCGAAAGATAGGTCAAAAGTCCCAAAATAAATCTGAAGCCGCGATATTTAAAAGGTTGAAATCGGGAATCCACACGGCCGTGTGGAATTTCCACACGCTCATGTGGATTTTCTGGAAATCTGAATTTTCGGTCGGGCTATGAATAGTAACTGCTACAGTACTCGCGCCAAAGTTGCTCTGGACTTTATTTTGTTCATCGAGGCTGCTAGGTTGGGCACACAACCAAGCGGTAGGCCATGTCGTTTCTTCATTTCTCCTTATTGACGAAGTTCTTCAATGTACACGAGTTAAACTTTATGAGTGTGACTGCCTTTGTGCCCCTCCAAATTATAGAACAATTTAAGCACATTGGATGTTGGCACACACCCACAATTCTAGAACCCGTGCATTGATCCTTGCTTAGTCTAAGAAACTCCTCAACAAACGTGGGCATGAACTAATTTTGCTCCTTTTTCCTGAACTTTTCTCCACAACCATACATGCAGAAAAGAACACAAATACACACTAATTAATGATAAAACCTGATAATAGTAATGCTCAATATAAGAGAAGAATATTTCGTATTACTTATACAAGAGCACTTATCAAACTCTCCCACACTTAAGCTTTTGCTTGTCCTCATGCAAAAATAAAACATGAAAGTACTTGGGAAGAACAATTGAAAGTGCTCGGTCTTAGTTTCATCGAAAGATGCAAAAGAAGCATTCTACAAGCAAGGGGAAATTAAAACATTGCATAAAAAGTATCATTGCTCTAGCTAAAAACTTGAATAAAAAAGGACAACAACTCAAAAATGTGTAAGTGTGCGTAAACTCACTCAAGTTAACCCAAAAAGTACTCCTCAAAGCTCTTATTAGAAGGACTTATTTGTACACAAAAGGAAGGAGGTAGTAGCTTCACACATCCTCTAAGGTAGCCCTTTCCTATGCGGCCGCCAAAGGTGGCTTTCACACTTTCGAGGTGGTTGCTCTTTCTACCCAGGTAGTAGCTTTCACGCATCCCATGAGATAGCCCTTTCTCTCATTAGGGCATAGCTTGGATCCAACTAATGAGAGTAGCTACATACTTCATAGGTGGTAGCTATTTCCACCCCGAATGCACAAATACAACCTAAACAAATATTCACAAGTTCATAATTCTTTTTTTTTTTAAATATCTCCACATAAAACTAAAAACTCAACTAAAACTATGATAAACTAGTCCTCAAAATATTAAGGTCAAGTTTCCAAAAGGTTTCAAGAGTGAGTAGTGCAATATAAGATATGATAGGTGCTCATGTATACACTATATGAAGTATACTTTTCTTACATTGAGCATCGCTTTATTCAGATTTTATCGCTTATGTGTGTGCATTTGTGTTCTTTTGCATGTAGGGTTATGGAGACGAATTGAAAAGAAAAGAAGCAATAATGGGTCATGAACGCGATTGTTGAGGGATTTCTTAGAACGGGCAAGGAACAAGGCACAAGTTGTGTTCAAAGACATGTGAGTGTGTGCCAACCTCCAATTGAGTTCAAGAGAATATGTGAATTGGAGGGCCACAAAGGCAATCACACTCACATGTTTCGGCTTGTGCAATATTATCAAGAGCTTTGTCAATGTGGTTCAATTGAAGATGCCACGTGATCTACCGCACGATTGTGTACCCAATTCGGTGGCCTCAATGAAGAAATGGATTCGGGAGCATTTCGGTGTAAGTACTATAGTAGTCACTGTAGTAAAATACTGTAGCCAATCACTATAGCAAGTTACTATTCGTAACACGCCAAAAATCAGAAAAACAAAGAATCCACACGCTCTTGTGGAAAATCCACAGGGGTGTGTGAAACCCTGATTTCAGCCTATAAATACCCTGTTTTCAGATCTATTTTGGGGACCCCCTACTATCTCTTGACTATCTTTTGGGGGGCTTGCGGCTAGGGTTTGGAGAGGTTATTCGAGGTATTTGGAGGCGATTCTAGGGCGTCAGCATCGACATCCTTTGGAAGATAGCTATTGAGGGAGCTTTCGTCGGCATTGATTCGGCGAGGTGTGCCCTAGGCTTGACAAGGGATACGTTGGAGAAGACGCGCGGCTCCACAAGGCCATCAATACGATCTACAATGGGGTTTTCTTTATGGTTTTTATGCATATGTTCTCAAACTCTTTATTGATTTTCTATTGCTCCATGGAGAGCTAAATCCCTAGTGGGTATTCGGACTTGTAAACCCTAAGATGAAATTGTTTATATGACTTTTATTATGCTTATGGTTTTTATGCATATGTTCTCAAACTCTTTATTGATGCTTTTAATTGAGTTCTAATCTTGAATGTTAATTGCATTGATTTTCCCTTAGCCGTGACACTAGGGTTGAGAGTTATCTAGGTTATCCTTTGAAGGTGTGACAACTTCTATAGGTTAGACTACACGAGATTCGATAGGGTCAAGAGGGTGAATCGAGAGGTAGCGAAATGTCCTCTTTCCCCTTCGGCGTGATTTTCCCTACCTCCATGTTCCAAGAGTTCTTTGCGGTCAAAGTAGAGTGAAGTCCTAGGAGATGAACACCCCTGGGGCTTAGTTGCTAGGGCTTAACTAAGCCCAGGGTTCTTTCGCCTGGACCAAAGAGTTAGAACTATACTTAAAGACAGGGTCTATCACTTGGAATCCCTAGAACGTCAAGCAGTTTCATGTAGTGTGAGGCTTAGGATGATGGACTCCCCTGGGCTTAGTTGAGAGATCGACAGAGTGAAAAGTTGTAGTGAAACCTAATGCCGGGGCATAGTGTTGGAACTAGTCACGGATGACTTTAGTTTTGGGACCGTGTACTTAAGGATTTCCACGACTCATTAAACATCAATAAGGAGTATAATACTAGTCTTACACTATGAGCATTAGTCCTAGCGGGAGCATTGTCCGAGTACCCCATCTTCATATCGATTACCTCTCATACAAGGATTGTTCTTCTTGCACTCTTTTACTTTCTTTTATTTTTATGCATATATATATATCTCTCACAATCGACTTCCTTCATAACTAAATAGTGATAACTTTTGTTTCTAAACATTATTCCCTGTGGATATGACTGACCACTCACCAGGGTATTTTATTACTTTGATAACCCGTGTACTTGCGGTACACACACACAAGAGGTGTGTCAAGATAATCAAGCAAAAATTCCATAAAATTCAAGTAAAAATCGAGCATTATAAGACACAATGTTAAAATTCTCCTAAACTTAAGAATACAACTATTACAACTAAGGTGAACAGCCATTAGCTACATTAGCATAAACAATTGAATAACAAGTATAATGTGTGTGCAATATGAACTCCCCCCACACACACACTTAAGATGTACATTGTCCCCAATGTACACATGCAAGTATAATAAAAAGTATAACAATTAAAGCAAAATATGTGGAGGTGGGCAATTGAAACAATACTTCTTTGAACTCCAAGTGTTGCGTTTGATGGAGCTATGTTCATTGAGAGTTGAGTCTCAACGGGTTATTGAGCACGCACAGTCATAAGACCGTGCCTATGACTATTCCTCAATTCCCAAACATCCAAGACCATCTGCACATATACACAAGGAGGCTTTAGTGAAGCTCAACAAAAGCAAAATAAACTCGATTATATAAAGATGTAGAAATAAAATACAACTCGAGATAATAGAAAATAAAAACAAAAATAAACTCAGAAGGAGAGTCCTTTCTGAGTGCTACAAGTCCAGAATAAAATGGAAAAGTACAAATAAAAGCAAATAAAAGAAAACTAAGGTGCCTCATCATCGATGTCTTACAAAGTGTGCTCCGGTGGTAATTCTGTTACTGGTATTGGTGGATCTTGTGGTGGTGATGCTGCTAGTGATGGCGGTGCTGATGACGCTCATGATCGCACTATGAATGTTGAGGTCGCGGCTTGCTCAAATAACTGATGTAGAGTGTCGAACCGTGTCATAGTCTCAGCATGATGCGCAGCCTGAGTGGCTCTAATCTTAGCCACCTTAGTCTCTAACACCCCCACAACACTCTCGAGGCGCTTTAATCTGTCTTGGCCTCAAAAACGAAAAAAGATGCGCACTAGAGGTGGTTCCTGTGCTGTGGGTGGTGAATCTGTCTCTGCCTGTGCTGGAGGTAGCTGCAAAGCTGGCTGCGACCCCTCGGCCTCGTTACCCTCCCCCTCGGCCTCGTTACCCTCCCCCTCGGCCTCTGGCTGTGGTATGATAACAGCGTAAACACCTGGCCCACATCTGCGGACCATGCCCATTAGCCTCATCGTCTCAATGCCGAGGGAAGATGGTATGATAGTCTTCTCGGCCCCCTAATCACGTCCAGCAGACCCATACCCATGATGAGTTGGGTGATGTAAGGGCCTGAGAAGATGACTCCAACTCTGGGGTACTGGCCCTGATGGCGTATGTACTCTGCTAGAATATGCCCTAGATGGAGTGGCTTGCTCTATACCATCGAATGTAAGTAGAGCAGCTCCTGTCGGCTCAGCACTCCCGTACTATCACCGCGACCGTTCACTGATCGGCTCAGAACAACATGTATATATCTGTAGGCCGGGCGAGAGAGACACGTCGTCTTAGAGACTCCAGACTCATACTGCCCCTGTCGACACAATGCGCTATATGCTCACTGTGGGGTCAAACTGCCAGAGTATTCCGTGGGTAACTGCTCATACTCATCCGTATCCATGTAAGCCTCATCATACAGTCCCAGTCGGACCGAGAACTGTGTTATACTCATGCTATGGCTCTGACCAAATACATGGAACTGGATGGCATCAATGTATGAAAAAGTGCTGTAGTCTCTATTAAACTCAAAGGATGCCAACAGGTTGAATTTTTTACTAGCTCACTAAACTTTGATCCATTTTCACTTTGATCACTGAACTTCAATTTGTATCAATTTGATCACTTAACTTTAATTTGATATCATCGGACAATAAATCATGTATTTCAACACCCAATTAATTACATGGCTGTCTGAAAATCTGAGTCAATCTTCGCCATGATACATAATTAAGTCCATTAGAGGTGTCTATGTCATCAAAAAAGAGCCACATCATTTATTTGAAGGTTGAAATTCCTTAATTTACTAACCGATAAAATCAAATTAAAGTTAAGTGACCAAATTGATACAAATTAAAGTTAGATGATCAAAGCGAAAATGAGTTAAAGTTCAGTGACACTAAAAAATTTACCCGATGCCAACACCTTCAATGTCAACATGTGGATGGCTGGCTCTCGAATAGATAACAAATGCCACCAGTTGCTAACGAAAATGAGCTTGTCCACCTTGTCGGCCAACTCATCCCCCCTCTGTATTTCTCTCAGAGCACCCAAATCTGGGAATCAGGACTGTCCAAACTTCAATGTCGACAACCGTTTGAACCTTGCTTAATGTTCGAGTATCGCGAACTTAAGCTGCTCTGGTGACTGCTCTCGTGGACGTTACCCAGCTATGTTCTTCGATTTGGGACCCATTCCTGCAAAAATTGAAAAAGAAATGGATCAAATCTTACAATTAAAATAGTATGCAGGAATCCATACGGCCCTGTGGAAATTCCACACGCCTGTGTGGATCTTCGAGGTGCGACAAAGACACGACCGTGCCCTTCATTAAACTAAAATTGCACAAAAATTACTCCTAAAATCCTTCTAAAAGTATTCACCAACTATTTAATCAAGCAAACCATGTGAAATTGACCATAATAACCAAAAGAAATCAAGATTGATGAAAAAGAAGGGAAAATGATGCTTACCGACGAAGTATGAATCAAAGACTTGGAAAACTGGCGAAAAACACTCTAAAACCTCTAAATTCAACTGAGAGAAGGTTGGGATAGTGAATGGAATGTTCTTTGTGCGTTTGGAACTTAAAAGCAAAGAGGCACGAGTGGATTTTAAAGAAAAGTCAAGGCTTTTGGATTTCTGCGCATTCACACGGTCGTGTGGAAATTCCACACAGTCGTGTGCCTCTACTGAGAGGGTTCACAAGGGCAGTCGCACGCCCCTGTGTTCTTTCTGTTTGCCCCTAAACACCACCACATGGGCGTGCGGAAATTCCACACGCCCGTGTGCCTTCACAGGGGAGTTCCACAAGGGTAGTTACACGCCCCTGTGTGCTCTCGAGATAGCACTTAGGCCTCTGAACAAAACCACACGACCGTGTGGAAATTCCACACGGCCGTGTGCCCAACCTGGCCAAAACACAAGGCCGACCATAGGGGCACACACACGCTCCTGTGGCCTCTCTAGATGTTAAGAAAATCATCTAAGTGTTCCACACAGCCGTGTTTATATTCCACACGGCCGTGTGCCTGCACACGCTCACCCACAGGGTCACTCACACGTCCCGTGTGAGCCTCTGAATGAAGTTCTTGTTCTGCAGAATTTCCACACGGCCATGTGCTATACACATGGGCACTCACAGGGGTACTCACATGGCCCCTGTGACTCTCGGGATGGAGAGTTGTAGCTCTACAGAGATCCACACAGCCATATACCTTCACAAGGTCGTTCAAGGGGCATTCATACGCCCTTGTGTCCTCTCGGGATGAGCTCTGAACGATGACACATGCCCGTGTGGAAATTCAACATGGCCATGTGTCTTCTCTAGATGACTTAGAAATCTTTACAGGCTCTGCAAAAACTTTCAGAAACTCAAATGCAACATTCAGAGCTTGCATATACGACAAAAATACAACTAGAGATCCATGAAAGCACACTCAAACAACCCAAAACTTTGTCAATAACAATTAGGCACAAGAAAAATGTCAAAGATCCACGAGAAAATCATACACACATATAAACATGTCAAAACATCTACATTAAGACTCTTATTCATGCTAAAACTAAACTAAATCCTAGAAAAGCAATAAAAGCTTGGGTTGCCTCCCATGAAGTGCTTGTTTAACGTCACTTAGCTTGACGTACTTGACCTTACCTCACGGGGGTTCATGAATGAATGTTGTCATCTTCCTTACAACTTGAAAACATGCTTGATATAATTTTTGTAGTTTAGAGGGGGAGTTATCGAGTTTGTTACCACAAAAGGGCGAAACACCCTTACTCCATAAATACTCATCCCCACTAGCCTTGGGGCGTTTCTTGTGGTGTCACTTCGTTCTCCTAAGCTTGTTGATCATCTTCTTCATGAATCCCGGGGACGGTTTCGCTTCCTCTACTAGACCAAGTGATAGGACATCTTCACTCTCCATGTCTTGGTCTGGCCACCCTTCATACGGGTCTAGATACATCATTTCCTGCGCATATTCATTAATAAGCTCATCAGTAGTGTCAAGATAATATAAAGTATCATCAAAATCGAGAGAATGTCGCATGGCTTCGGCGAGGCGGTATGTAAGCTTTTTATCTCCAATTCTCAAAGTAAGCTCTCCGTCGTCCATGTCAATCAATGCCTAAGAAGTGCGCAAGAATGGCCTCCCAAGTATCAACGAAACCTCGATATCCTCATCAATATCTAACACCACGAAGTTCACAGGAAATATGTACTTGTCAACTTTCACGAGGACATCTTCGATAATACCCCTCGGATGTCTAACTGATCGATCGGCTAGTTGAAGTGTCATCCGAGTGGGTCTAGGCTCTCCTAAGCCTAGCTTCTGAAAGAAAGTGTAAGGCATGACATTTATGCTAGCTCCTAAATCCGCCAATACCTTTTTTTCACCCAAGTTTCCAATGTTACAAGGAATGATAAAGCTTCCAGGGTCTTTTCTATGATCGGCATACTCTTTTGCGACACCGCCAAGCAAGTAGCATCTAGTATTACCGATGCACTCTCCTTCAATTTCCTCTTGTTGGTCAAGAGGTCCTTTAAGAACTTCACGTACTTAGGCATTTGGGATAACGCCTCCATGAATGGGATGTTGTTGTACAACTATTTGAACAACCCCAAAAACTTCTTGTATTGCTCATCGTTTTGGTCATTCTTCAACCGTGAAGGATAGGGAATTCTTATCTTATAAGATGGGGGTGCCACCTCCTTCTCCTTAGGTACTTCCTCTACCTCCACATCCTTGGGTGCTTCACTATTTCTTGTCGTCTCAAGAGGGAGTCTACTCTTAACTTTATAACCACTTCTCAAAGTGATCGCCTTTACATACTCTCTTAGGTTTGTCTCCGTATTGCTTGGCAAACTCCCTTGAGGTCTCTCGGATAGAGACTTCACAATTTGACCAATATGGTTCTCCAAGTTGTGTAACGATGCGGTGTGGTTGCAAAGTGTGGCTTCAACCGATTGGAATCTCACATCCGACGATTGGATAAACCTTGTAAGTGCCTTCTCCAAATCGGTCATCTTGTTCTCCAAACCCGACACTCGGTTCTCCAAATTCGGTGCTTGTTGTTATTGGAAGCATGGTGGTGCATTACTCTTTTGTTGCCGTTGGTTGCTCCATGACAAGTTTGGGTGATTCCTCCACCTCGGATTGTAGTTGTCACTATAAGGATTTCCTTGACCTCTGAATGCATTACCTACAAAATCCACTTGCTCAGCCGAAGAAGTACCACCAATGGCAATAATGCAATCACTAGAAGCATGTCCTACCCCACATCCATTGCAACTCGTAACGGCAACCACTCTAGGTAAAGTTAGAGTGTCCAACTTCTTGCTCAATGACTCAACTTGGGCCGCTAAAGATGTTACCGCATCAATCTCATGAAGTCCGGCCACCTTCTTCATATCTCTTGAGTTCCATTGATAGCTATTGAAAGCCATCTCTTCAATGAGGTGTCGGTCTTCACCAGGTGTTTTGCTTCCTAAGGTACCTCCTGCTGTTGCATCTAACAATTGCTTCGTACTTAGATTCAACTCATTGTAGAAAGTGTGGATAATCATCCACTCGGGAAATCCATGCTGTGGGCATCTCTGCAGGAGATCTTTGAACCTGTCCCATGTCTCGAATAGAGACTCTAATTCCGTCTGAACGAAAGAAAATATCTCATTCCTGAGCTTCGCAGATTTTCTGTGAGGGAAATATCGTGCAAGGAAAGCTTCCACCATCTCCTCCCAAGTAGTAATCAAGGCTCTAGGTAATGATTGTAACCACTGTTTTGCTTTCCCCTTCAAGGAAAATGGGAAGGTTCTCAATCTGATGGCATCATCCGTGACTCCATTAATCTTGAGCATGTCAGGCACGTCAAGGAAGTTCTCAATATGATTGTTTGGGTTCTCATCAGCCAAACCATTGAATAGTGTTGATTGCTGTAACATCTCGATGAAGCCTGGCTTGAGCTCGAAGTTTTGAGCTGTAATCGATGGCCGCACAATACTGGACTGCGTGCCAAGAACTGTGGGTCTAGAATAATTAGAGAGAGTACTCTACTGTTGGAATGTTTGTGCGTAGGTTTTGTCCCTTTTCTGTGTGTTCTCCCTCCAATGTCTGGGTCTCCTTCAACTAGAATCGAAGGATTGCCATGAGTCATAACCTAAAGCTGAAACCAAAGAAAAGAAAACAAATAAGAATGATGAAAGAAAAAAAAAAGTATGAAATAGAGTGAGTGGTGAATAGCTAAAATGGCAAAACGAAAATGTCTCAAACACGCCTACTCCCCGGCAACGGCGCTAAAAACTTTAACATACCCCTTGCGAGTGCTTTGCAAGGGCACGGGTCATCGTAGTAATAATACCCCGGTGAGTGGGTACTCGAATCCACAAAGAGTAATGATTCAAGATAAGAGAAGTTGCTACTTAGCTAGTGTAAAAGTAATGATGGTGAGAGAAAACAATGCGTGTGTAATAAAAGAAAATAAGTAAAATAAAGAGAAGAGTGCAAGCAAAGAGTAAGGAGGAAATAATCCATGCAAATACGGGGTACCCAGACAATGCTCCCCCCAGGACTATGCTTATAGTGCAAGATGAATATTATACCTTCTAATTGATGTCTAATGAGTCATGGAAATCCTAAAGCACCAAAGGCGAAAGAGGATGTTTCGCTACCTCTCGACTCACCCTCTCAATCCTCTCCAATCTCGTGTAGTCTAATAATATAAAAGTTGTCACAGCTTCAAAGGATAACTTAGATGACTCTCAACCATAGTGTCACGGAGGGAAAATCAATGCAATTATCATTCAAGATCGGAACTCAATTAAAAGCATCAATTAGGAAAGCATAATAAAAGTCATAGAAACAATGTCATCCAAGGATTTACAAGTCCAAATACCCACTAGGGGTTTAGCCTACATGGAGCTATACAAAATCATCAAATTACTTGCATCAATAAGCATAGCAAACATGAATAAAAATCCCCTTGTGATGAGTGACGATGGTCTTGTGAAGCCACTTCATCTTTTCCACCAAGTCTCTTGTCAAGCCTAGGGCACACCTCGCCGAATCGATGCCCGGTGAACGCTCCCCAAATAGCTATATTCCAAAAGACGTCGATGTTGATGCCGTAGACTTGCTCCAAAGCCCCACAAAATCATCTCCAAACCCTAGCCGTGAGATCTCCCGACGTTGGGCGAAAGATGGGTCAAAAGTCCCAGAATAAATCTGAAGCCGCGGTATTTAAAGGGCTGAAATTAGCAATTCGCACGGCTATGTGGAATTTCCACACGCCCGTGTGGATTTTCTGGAAATCTAAATTTTCGGTCAGATTATGAACAGTAACTGCTACAATACTCATGCCAAAGTTGCTACCAACTTCATTTTCTTCATCGAGGCCGCTAGGTTCCGCACACAACCAAGCGGTAGGCCATGTCGTTTCTTCATTTCTCTTTATTGATGAAGTTCTTTAATGTACACGAGTTAAACTTTATGAGTGTGACTGCCTTTATGCCCCTCCAAATTATAGAACAATTTGAGCACATTAGAGGTTGGCACACACCCACAAGTCTAGAACCCGTGCCTTCATCCTTGCTTGGTCCAAGAAATTTCTCAGCAAACGCGGACATGACCTAATTTTGCTCATTTCTCCTGAACTCTTCTCCACAACCCTACATGCACAAAATAGCACAAATACACACTAATTAATGATAAAGCCTGAGAAAAGTAATGCTCAATGTAAGAAACGAATACTTCGTATTACTTATACATGAGCACTTATCATTCTCTCTTGGGTTTCTTGCTAAACCTGGAACTCGCTCCCAAGCCTGAACAAAAATAACAGGAGAATAGAATAAAATAAAATAAATACAGACTGATGACAGAACTGAACCCAAAAGAAAATACGAGAAACAATAATAGACTCTCTAATTAGGCTCACTCACTGTAACTGGTTCAAACTTGAGCTTGATAATCAAACTAGCCTCCATCTTGCACTTAAACCAATTCAATTAGGGCTAAACCCTCTTTAACCAACCTGAACCAACCTCAATTTCACTGAACCAAGTTCAATTTGACTAAACAACCTTGAACCAATTTCAATTCTTACACAAAATCTCTTGAACCAGCTTGGTTCAACTGAACCCAATTATCCTTGAATTGGCTCACCGCAAAGTCATTAGCTTAAAACCTAAACCAAGCCCAAATCAATCTCAAAAAACTTAACTTAGCCAAAACAATTCAAGTCCAACCACAACTCATCTTGATTTAATTAAACCTAGACCAAATCAATTCAGTTGAACCCAACCACAACAACTCTAACCCAACTCCAAACCATTTTAATGAACTTGACTAAACCAAATCAAGCACAACTCAACTAATTTGGCTAAGCTCAACCATTATTATTACCATCTTAATCATCATCATCAATTAATTAACCAAAACAAACCCTAATTTCGGTTACTACAGTAATCTACAGTAAATTCAAGAATTCCTCCACCATTCCAAGCAAGATTCATCTCAATACAATGATTTTCCAAACAAAATTGAAACAACAATCATTACTAACATAAGTTAATAATAATCATTAACACACCCCTTGCGTGTGTGCCACAAGTACACGGGTTGTCGAAGTAATAATAGTACCCCGGTGAGAGAGTAGTCGACTCCACAGTGAGTAGGGATAATATACACAAGAGATTGCTATTTAGCTAGTGTGAAGTACGGAAAGTGAGAGCAAGAATCAATGTGTGTGTGTGAAAGAGTAATTGAAAGCAATAAGAAAATAAAGAAAAATATGGAAGATAAAAGAGTGCAAGCTAGAAGTGGAAGAGAGAAGTTATCAAGAGTGAGATAGGGTTCCTGTACAAGCTACCCCTAGGATTAATGTTCTAGTGCAGGACAATGTATTATACTTTCCTATTGATGCTTAATGAGTCGTGGACATCCTAAAGCACACGATCCCAAACCTAAAGTCAACCGTGACTAACCCCAACATTATGTCCCGGCATTAGCTTTCACTACGACCCTTAACTCTCATTAACCTGTCAACTAAGTCCCACTAGAGTCCATTTTTGTAAGCCTCACACTATGTGGGATTGTTTTACGTTCTAGGGATTCCAAGTGATTAGCCCTATTCCTAAGTGCAGTTCTAACCCTTTGGTCTAGGTGAAAGAACCTTAGTCTCAATTAAGCCCAGCACTAAGATTCACTGCAACCCTTCACTCTGTCGCTCGCACAACTAAGCCCCAGGGGAGTTTATCTCCTAACACTTTGCTCTATTTTGACTGCTAAGAACTCTTGGAACACGGAGGTAGGGAAAATCACACCGGAGAGAAAAATGGACTTTTCGCTACCTCACGACTCACCCTCTCGACTCTCTCCAATCTCGAGTAGTCTAAACCTATAGGAGTTGTCACACCTCCAAAGGATAACCTAGATGACTGTCAACCCTAGTGTCACATCTAAGGGAAAATCAATACAAGAATCAATCAAGATTGGAACTCAATTAAATTCATCAATTAAGAAAGCATAATAACATGTCATAGAAACAAAATCATCCTAGGGTTTACAAGTCCGAATACCCACAAGGGGTTTAGCTCCTCATGGAGCTATACAAATCCATCAATGTCTAAGAATAAACGCAAATCAAAAACATAGATGAAAACCTCCTTGTATAGCATGGCCGCGGTCTTGTGTGGCTGATTCGTCTCTTCACCAAGCTGCTCGTCAAGCCTAAGGTACACCTCGCCGGATCGGTGCCGATGAAAGCTCCTCCAATAGCTATCTTCCGACGGGCATCGATGTTGATGCCGATGGAGCGCTTCAATCCTCCACAAAGTCCTCTCCAAACTCTAGCCGTGACCCTCCAGCAAATAGGCGAAAAGATCAACGAAAAGTCCCAAAAGGGCCTTTAAATAGTGGTGAGTCGCGATTGTAAATCGGCTGAAATCAAGATTTCACATGGCCGTATGGAATTTCCACATGCCCGTGCGAATTTTCTGAATTCCGTTTTCTGGAGCGCAGTGAATAGTAAACTACTACATTGATCTCATGCAGTGCTGCTACAGTGCTTGCATCAAATACTCCATATTTCATCGTTCTTCATCGAGGCCGTTGAATTGGGCACACAATCAACGGTAGATCATGTCGATTACTTCCTTTCTTCTCATTGGTGAAGTTCTCCTATGCTACATAGGTTAGACTTTTGTGAATGTGACTGCCTTTGTGCCCCTCCAAAGGAGGTTGGCACACACCCATAAGTCTAAACTTGTGCCTTGTTCCTTGCTTGGTTCGAAAACTCCCCAACATTGGCGAACACGACCTAACTTTGCTCTTTCTTCTACAAATTGGCTCCATAACCGTACAATGCACGAAAGCACACAAATACACATTAATTAATGATAAAATCTTATAAATGTAATGCTCAATGTAAGATAATAACACTTCACGTTACTATAACAAGAGCACTTATCAATCATCATCAAACCCTTCCTCTTTTTCAAGAAAAAAATGAGATTTTCCAATCCAAAATACACGCACATGCATCAGAGTATATCAATAAATAAACCATCAAAATCTTTACCAAAGAATGCTTCATCTCATTCTCCCCTCCATCAATTACCAAGCTTTATCTCTCCCATTTTCTCTTCTTTCTTTTTTTTTTTACTATTGCAGCCTCCATTGAAGATAAAGAAAACCATTCTTTCTAGCTAACCAGATTCCAATCTTTGCTTTTCTTTTTATTTCAAAAAGTCACTTTCAGTCCTTGTCAAGAAAGAGTCTTAGAAAAAGGTCCCTGCAAACTGTCCAATGGTCCGTCCATCATAAAATAGTATTTCCAAAAAAGGTCCCTGTCAACTTACCTTTTAGTCCTTGTTCTTTGGAAACAGTTTAGATCAAATCCTTTTAATTACTTGTGAACCCAAAATCTTCTATATACTTTCACACTTAGGTCCTTGAGCTTTTCCACTTGGGTTCCTCAATAGAACTGCTCTGTAGGATAGTTTCAATGAAATTGTGATAATACCCTAAATATAATTTCTTACAAGCATCCAAAGGTTCAAGGTATTACAAATTGTCTTCTTTGGTTGTTTTGTCCCTAATTTCACTCTTTATGTGTTATGAGCTCTAAAAGCCTATAATAGAGACAAACATACCCAGAAAAGCATCATTCAAAAACAAAAGGTGCTAAAAGACAAGCTAAAAAGTGCATTAGAAGTGTGCAAAATATGATATGAAATGCACTCATCACCTAGCCATTACATTTGTCAAGGGGATAAATCTGGGGCACTGTCCTTTCCACTACTATCTCTTCAACCCAAAACACTATTTTTTCTTCTTTCCCTATTCTTCTATTCTTTAGTAGTGTTAATTACTGTAATCCAATCTTTGAACCGGGTAGATATTAGAAAATGTGCGAGTATGGAGAGCTATACCAGTCCTGTGGATTCAACTATCTAATCCTATTAGGTACACTTTACTACTTGTATGGTCTGTACACTTATGGATATGCAAGGGGCGTATCAAGTTTTTGGTGCCATTGCTGGGGACTGGCAACTCTTGCGAAAGTTTTATTATCTAGTAATTTATCCATTTTTCTTAATTTCAGTTTATCTTGCCTTCTATTATTTTTATTTTGTTTTGATTTGTGGGTTACTGAACTAGTTTGTAGGTGTTTTTGTATGACAAAAGGAAATTACCCTTCTCCAATTGTGAGTCCTGATCCAGAGTTAGAGAGAACATTGTACAAAAGGTTAAGACAAATCAATCTCAAAGGTACAAGTTCAGTGGGAATCAGTATTAACATTGATCAGAACAAACCAATGGTAAAAAATAAGCAAAGAAGCATTTCAGACTATGCTAGGCCAAATTTGAAGGAGTAGAGTCCAGCATTGCTCGTCCTCCTGTAATGGTCAATAACTTTGAGCTGAAATTGGATTTCTTACAGATGGTGCAGCAGATGTGCTAGCTTGACTGAATTCAAGATGAGGACTTGTATGAACACTTAAAGAACTTCTTATAAATCTGAGGATGCAGTTCACCTTTGATCCTTTCCATTCTGAGGAAAGGACAAGCTGTAGCTAAGTTCCTTGCCACAGGGGTCGATCACTATATGGCACAGTTGGTGATAAGTGCTCATGTATAAGCTTTTTTTATATTGAGCATCGCTTTATTCATATTTTATCGCTTATATGTGTGCATTTGTGTTCTTTTGTGCATGTAGGGTTGTAGAGACGAATTTATGAGAAAAGAAGCAAGAATAGGTCATGAACGCAATTGTTGAGGGAGTTCTTGGTCTAGGCAAGGAACAAGGCACAAGTTGTGTTCAAATACATACGAGTGTGTGCCAACCTCCAACTGAGTTCAAAGGAATATGTGAATTGGAGTGGCACAAAGACAGTCACACTCACATGTTCCGGCTTGTGCAACATTATCAAGAGCTTTGTCAATGTGGTTCAATTGAAGATGCAATGTGATCTACTACACGATTGTGTGTCTAATTCGGCGGCCTCGATAAAGAAATGAATTCGGGAGCATTTTGGTGCAAGTACTATAGCAGTTACTGTAGCAAATTACTGCATCAAATCATTGTAGCAAGTTATTGTTCACAGCGCGCAGAAAATCAGAAAAACAGAGAATCCACACGCCCGTGTGGAAAATCCACAAGGGTGTGTGGATGCCCGATTTCACCCTATAAATACCACGTTTTGGGTCTTTTTTGGGGACCCCCGCATACTATCTCTTGCCTATCTCTTGGGGAGCTTGCGGCTAGGGTTTGGGACAGGTTCTTGGAGGTCTTTGGAAGCGATTCTACGAGGTGTGCCCTAGGCTTGGGCGATATTGGGCGAGCTTTCGTCGGCGTTAATTCGGTGAGGCGTGCCCTAGACTTGACAAGGGATTCTTTGAAGAAGCTAATACGGCTCCACAAGACCATCGATAGAAACCACAAGGGGGTTTTCTTTAAGCTTTTTATGTATATGTTCTCAAACTCTTTATTGATTTTGTATTTCTCCATGGAGAGCTAAACTCCTAGTGGGTATTCGAACTTGTAAACCCTAGGAAGGCATTGTTTCTTTAACTTTTATTATGATTTCTTAATTGATGCTTTTAATTGAGCTCCTATCTTGAATGATAATTTCATTGATTTTCCCTTAGCCGTGACACTAGGGTTGAGAGTCATCTAGGTTATGCTTGGAAGATGTGACAAATTCTATAGGATTAGACTACACAAGATTGGAGAGGGTCGAGAGGATCAGTCGAGAGGTAGCGAAACGTCCCCTTTCTTCTTCAGTGTGATTTTCCCTACCTCCATGTTCCAAGAGTTCTTTGCGGTCAAAGTAGAGTGAAGTGCTAGGAGATGAACTCCCCTGGGCCTTAGTTGCGTGAGCAACAGAGTGAAAGGTTGTCGTGAATCCTAGTGCTGTGGCTTAACTAAGACTAGGGTTCTTTCGCCTAGACCAAAGGGTTAGAACTATACTTAGAGACTGGGTCTATCACTTGGAATCCCTAGAACCCCAAGCAGTTCCACGTATTGTGAGGCTATAAGAGATGGACTCCCCTAGGGCTTAGTTGAGCGATCAACAGAGTGAAGGGTTATAGTGAATCCTAGTGCTAGGGTATAGTGTTGGATCTAGTCACGGTTGACCTTAGGTTTGGGACCATGTGTATTTGGATTTCCACGATTCATTAAATATCAATAAGGGAGTATAATATTAGTCTTGCACCAGAAGCATTAATCCTAGGGGGAGCATTGTCCGGGTACCCCATCTTCATATCGATTACCTCTCTTACCCTTATTGCTTTTCTTGCACTCTTTTACTTTCTTTTACATTTATACATATTGATTTCTCTCACCATCGATTTCCTTCATAGCTAAATAGTGATACGCTTGTTTCTGATCACTATTCCCTTTGGATACGACTGCCCACTCACTAGGGTACTTTATAACTTCGACAACCCGTGCATTTGTGGTACACACACGCAAGGGGTGTGTCAGCTAGCTGTTAAGTTTCTTACTCAATACTTTCCTCATGTGAAGATTACAAAGCTCAGAAATGACATATCTTCTTTCTGACAAATGGAGTCTGAAACCTTGTATGAAGCATGGGAATGATACAAAGAATTGTTGAGGAAGTGTCCTCAACATGGGATTGTTGAGTTGATGCAAATTTAGATTTGTTACAATAGTTTTAACTTGGATACCAAGCAAATGTTAGATACAGTAGCTAGGAGTTCAGTTTGCTATAAACAACTAATTGAAGCCTATACTCTTATTGATGATATGGCATTGAATGGCTATCGGTAGATCTCTGAAAGAAACAAACCGGTGAAGTCTGCTAGAATTTGTGGTTGATGCACTGACTACCCTAGCCACACAAGTGGAAGCTATTGCAAAGAGGTTGGATGCTATACAAGTTCAACAACAAGCACCAATCATGAGTTATGAAGCTAGGGGTTGCCAAGCAAGGCTAATTGTTCTATCTCAGGAATGGCCCCCTAGTACTGAGTAGGTTAATTATGTGGGTCAGAACAACAAGTTCCAAAACAACCCCTATAGTGGCACCTACAATCTAAGCTAGAGGAACCATCCAAATTTCTCTTGGAGCCAACAAGGGCAACGACCAAAATGACAGTTCAAGCCACCACAACCCCAACCTACACCTCCTCGACCATGATATGAAGAAGGAAAGGGGTCAAGTTTTGAAACTTTGTTATCAA
The DNA here is from genome assembly GCA_020875875.1 of Dioscorea alata. Lineage (NCBI taxonomy): Eukaryota > Viridiplantae > Streptophyta > Magnoliopsida > Dioscoreales > Dioscoreaceae > Dioscorea > Dioscorea alata. The sequence goes on along the minus strand of CM037017.1, from coordinate 13,924,242 downwards.
AGTACATCCAAGAAAATGATGCCTGTCTCACCGGACATGAAGAATTGCTAAGGAACCAACAAGCATCCTTACAGAATATGGAATATCAAGTAGGACATATTACCAAGACTCTTGTTGTACGTCCTCCAGGTTCATTACTAAGCAATAAAAAAGTCAGCCCCCGTGAATCCCTAAAAGCGGTCACTTTGAGAAGTGGAAAGGAATCGACATCAACCCCAACTCAAGTGTGTAAGAAAGAATCTCCTGAACCTGAAGTGGTGATTGTGAAGGATATATCCATGGGTGGTAGTGTTAAGCAAAGTGAGAAGGAGCAAATCAAGGATGAGACCAAGATTCCTAGCTTCCAACTTAAGCTACCCAATATGGCTTAGGTGAAGAAGGATCAACAAGATGAGCAATTTAAGAAATTCCTTGAACTGTTCAAGAGCTTACACATTAATTTTCCATTCTTTGAGGACCTCACTCAAATGCCTCGCTATGTGATCGATTGTCCCGCAAGTGGACGGGGTCACCAAGTAATACCCCTCGCGCAAGCACGAGTAGTGGTATTCCCTAGGGTCCTAAGAGCTACTATTATTTTCCCCTAGATGACACTGTCTGATCTACCAAATATAGTTTTAAAGAAAAATAAGGAAAACTAACAAAAGAGTAAGCTATAAACAAGTGGACTAAGGCACACCATGTGAACACATTAAGGATACAATTAATAATGAAAGATGCTAGAATTACACAAACAATGGTGGTTTGCTCCGAGTGAATGGTAAAATAGGCCAACCCGATGGTCACAGTAATTGGCCCCTAATCCAATATGAGTATTGATACAGAATTATTTTCGACCAAATCCTCCTACGATTGCATTATAAGTACGGGATTCGCAAATTAGGGTTGAAACACAAACTAGGCACAACCCTAATACCGGAGGGGTACAGAATACTCGATGGTCATAGTGTATTTGTCCATGTATCCCTTCCAAGCTTCTTAATACTAGGGCGATGGTCACACAACCTAGTATAACCTAGAAATTGATACACAGAGTTCTCATGTATACAAATACATTAAAGTGCACCAAGCTTAAACAATGAATCAAACCAAATACTATAAATGTGAATCACAATATCCACACAAGCAAGTTCATCCCAAGGTTCACTAGATGCCCGGTGACCTTGGGAGTCTAGTTCATCATCAACAAAAGAGAAAGTATAGAGAATAAGATATACAAGATAACGCTTATAACAACTCCCCTAAGATGAAGACTAGAAGATGGTGATGGGAATCCGCGGATCAAACCCTAGATGCCCTCCATTGAGTGTGTCTTCTTCTTTCTTTGATTTACTCCTCAAAAATGCCTTCTCCAGGCCGGATCAAACCCTAGATGGTGGTGGAGGAGAAAAGGTGGACAAAGACCCCTTAGATGATGCCCTAGAAGAGTTTTTAAAGATGATCTCGGGATGGCTTGCAGTCTGGCTCACGGTCAATAAACGAGTCATGGGGATCTTCTGAATTCTTTCGAAATTTGCGTAAGTTGCTACATTTATTGCTACAGTAAACTACTGCAATACTGCTATAGTATCTTCTTCACATCTTCTTGCTTCAAGCTGCTATAGTACTGATACTGTACCTTTTTTAAATCTTCGTGCTTTAGGATGCTACAGTACTGTAATAGTACCAAGGCTCTAAAACGGTGTTTTCGGTGCCGATTTCTTCTCAAATCCTATTATTGAGCTCACCCATGCTTCTTTTGTTCCTGTAACACGAAAAACCTCCACTTAGATTGAAAAAGGGCATCAATTCATCAATAAAATATACAAATAGTGCACATCATACACGTATAAAATACATACATTTAGGCATTTATCACTATGCTAAGTTCCTCAAGGTATTGTTGACTAACAAGAGGAAGCTATAAGAGGTGTCCACTGTCACTTTGACTCAGGAATGCTCCGCTATCATCTCCAATAAGATCCCCAAGAAGGAGAAAGATTTAGGAGGATTTATCATCCCATATACTATTGGGGGATGCTTGATAAAAAAGCACTTACTGATCTTAGGGCAAGTATAAACTTGATGCCCTATAAAATTCTTCAAAAGTTAGGGCTTGGTGAACTTAAGCCGACAAAGATGACTCTACAGCTTTCCGATCGTTCAGTTCGTCACCCCATGGGTATCATTGAAAATGTGTTAGTCTACTTGGACCGATTTATTTTTCGGATGGATTTTGTTATTTGGATTTGGATGACAAGGATGAGGTTCCTTTGATACTTGGGGGTTCATTTCTACCCACTTCACAAGCACTGATTGATGTTAAGGATGGTTGAATGGTGTTAAGAGTGGGTGATGAAGAAATGGTGTTCAAGTTGAAAGATGTTATGTCCCACTCTCTAGACGGTGATGACACGTGTTATGCTTTAGATATTATTGATGATTGTGTTTTTGGTTTTGTGCAGGATACGTGGATGAAGGATGACTTCTCCAAGTACTGTAGCAATACTGTAGCATGAAAACATGAAGAAAACGCTAAGTCTAGGATTTCATAGGGGTAACTATACGGCTGTGAAGACACCCGCATGTAGTACTGTAGATGCTTTATTGCAGCAAATTCACTGTAGCAGTTTTACTATAGTAGTCACTATAGTAACTTACGCGATTCTCGGCATTTTTCTGGAACCTTCACAGCCTGTATACCGGCCGCACGCCATCCCAAGAACACATTAAAAATAGGGTTAGGGAATCTTTTCAAGGGTCTTTGGCCACCATTCTCTCCACAATCATTTTCTAGGGTTTTAAAGGGTCGAAGAGACGAATCTAAGAAGCAGATCAAGAGGAGAAGAAGGGATCTATCAAGGAGCACATCTAGGAGTTTGTTGGCGCCGATCCATCGGATTCCCATCACCACCTCATAGTCTTCATCTTAGGGTAAGTTCTATGAGCTTTGCCTTGTATTCTTGTTTTCTAAACCTTCTCCTTTGTTGATGATGAACTAGACTCCCAAAGTCACCGGGCATCTGATGAACCTTGGCATGAAATTGCTTGTATGGTTGCTTTGATTTACATTTATGGTATTTGTGTGGTTTGTAGTTTAAGCCTTGTGATCTTTGATGTGTTGATTTACATAAGAACTCTGTATTTCAACTTCTAGGTTGTACTCGGTAGCGTGACCATCGCCCTTGTACTAGACACACTAGGCTTAGAAGGGATACATGTATGGATACACTGTAACCATCGGGTATTTCATACCCCTCCAACCATTAGGTCTGGACCTATGTTGAGCTCGGCCCTAATTAGAGATTTCCCTACTCTTAATGTAATTGTAGGAGGGTTTCACCGGAAGAGATTCTGAGCCAATACTCCTGCCGGATTAGGGGTTATCACCGTAATCATCGGGGTAATCTATTTTATGATATCTCTTGGCCTAAAGCCACCATTGTCTGTGTGATTCAAGCATCCTTCTAGCTTTATTAGTCTCAAGGGGATCCTTGCCCTGACCTCGCACTTTTATTGTTAATTGCTTCTTTATTCTGTTCATGTGGTGTGCCTTAGACCAATTTGTTTATAGTTATCACTTGTTGTAGTTTTCTTATCTTGTTTTAATATTATATTTGGTAGACTAGACAATGCTGTCTAAGGGGAAGTAATTGCAGCTCTTGGGACCCCAGAGAATACGAGCCCCTCTTCCTTGTGCGAGGGATATTACTTGACGACCCATGCGCTTGCGGATATGTATCACTAAATGATGAAGAACCATCTAATGGAGTCATAGAGAAGCTCCATCCTCAATGCCATATTGAAAAGTCTGAGGGGAGCTGAAGTTAGTCAATCTCAGGGTCTCTTGGACCAAGAAGTGGTGGAAACATCTCAACGTCAACAAGAAGAGCGTCAGCCCAATGACCTCCCATGGGGCTTGTATGTATCCTTTAGGTATAAGTGAGGGGTAAGTTTTTTATTGATACTTTAACCCCCTACTCATGTGTCCAAGGAGCAGTAAATATAGGGGAAAATTGATTTTATTATCCCCTATGAGCAGTACAAGGTACGTCAAGCTAGTAACGTTAAACAAGCGCTTCTTGGGAGGCAACCCAAGTGTTTTTCCTTTGTATTTGGGTTTCATTCTTCCTTGTTTTATGCTTTTTGTCGGGTGTTTGTTGTTATCAGACTCAAGTTTTTCTTTTATTGTGTGGGTTATTTTGAGTTCAATGTGCTCAAATTTAGTACTCAATGTTCATGTTAGAATTATTTTATGCCCTTTTGATTAGATAATTTCTTTTATACCCCTGAAAGAATCTAAATTTGGGAAATAGAATAATAATTTGATCTTTTTTGCTTTTACACCCTTCTGAAATCTCTTTTTGCATTATCCTTGTTCACTAGCCCTTTAACTTTGTAGAATTATTTGTGTCATGCAATCCTTCTTGCATACCCTTACATTTTGTAAATCTATCCTATTAGTGTTTTATTAGGATTTCTTCCTAATTATAGGGCATGTCAAAAGCTTTATGGTGTCAGAATTAAAATTTATTGTGTTAGCAAGTATCAGGTAACTAACCACATATAAATCCTACTATATGTATGTATTATTCGACATTTGTTAAAATGATAGTATGATTTATTTTTTTTATTATTTGAATTGTCAAATTATATATCAAATTTCAGTTATTTATTTAATTTCTGATATTTTATTTATTTCTCATTTATTTCACGAATCTTTTAGTTCATTGAATTTATGAATAATTATATTGTTTTGAATTATATTAACTATTCATTTATTTGGAAATTTATAAATTATCTCTTCAAGTTTGGATTCAAATAATTGGTTAAATTTGATATTATAAAAATGGGATTATGTGAGTGCTAAAATTTTGCTCAGCAAATTACTTTGTTTTTGCTTAATTTGAACTTTGATATTTTATTATTTTGTGAACATGAAGCATTTTGACATAGAAATTAGTTCCAATTAACTATACACTAACCCTGTCACTGGGGTGTTGAACACTGACCATATTGATACACCCCTTGCGTGAGTGTTCCGCAAGTGCACGGGTCATCGTAACAACAAAATTTACCGATGAGTGGGTTGTCGTATCCATAGGAAATAGTGTTTAGAAACAAGAGTTATCACTATTTAGCTATAGAGAAAATTGATGGTGAGAGAAATCAATATATGAATGCAAAAAAGAGTAAAAGAATGTAATAAGAACAATAAAAGTAAAAAGAGGTAATCGATGGGAAGATGGGGCACCTGGACAATGCTCACCCTAGGACTATTGTTTCAAGTGCAAAACTAATGTTATACCTCCTAATTGATGTTTAGTGAGTCGTGGAAATCCAAAGACACACGGTCCCAAACCTAAGGTCAACTGTGACTAACCCTCTACACTATGCCCCGACGGAAAGTGATACTCTCGAGGCCTCACACTGTGTAGTGCTGCATGGGGTTCTAGGGACTCCAAATGATGAACCCTATTCCCTAATATAGACCTAACCCTTTGGTCCAAGCGAAAGGCCCCTAGTCACATTTAAGCCCGAGCACTAAGATTCACTACAATACTTCACTATGTTGCATGCGCAACTAAGCCCCCAGTGGAGTTCATCTCTTAGCACTTCACTCTATTCTGACCAAAAAGAACTCTTAGAACGTGGAGGTAGGATAAATCATGTCGGAAGAGAAAGGGGACGTTCCGCTACCTCTCGACTAACTCTCTCAACCCTCTTCAATTTTGCTTTGTCTAACTCTAATAAAGTTATCACACATTCAAAGGATTACATAGATGGATTCTCAACTCTAGTGTCACATCTAAGGGAAAATCATGCAATTAACATTCAAGATTGAAATTCAATTAAAATCATCAATTAAAGAAGCATAATAAAAGTCAATGAAACAAAGTCATCCTAGGGTTTACAAGTCCAAGCACCCACTAGGTGTTTAGCTCTCCATGGAGCAATACAAAATCAACAAAGAGATTCAAATCATATGCATAGAAACCATAAAGAAAATCCCCTTGTAGTCCGTATAGATGGTCTTATGAAGTTGCTTCGTCTTCTCCAAAAGTCCCCTTGTCAAACCTAGGGGACACCTCGGCGAATAGATATCGATGAAAGCTTACCCAATAGTTCTCCTCCAAAGGAACTCGATGTCGATGGCGTAGAACCGCTCCAAAAGCATTGCAAAAAATTCTCCAAACCCTAGCCGCGCTCTCCCTGAAAGTTGGGCGAAAGATGGATAAAAGATCGATAAATAAAAATCAAATCGAGGTATTTATAGGACGAAAATCGGGCATCCACACTGCCGTGTGAAATTTCAACACGTCCATGTGGATTATCTAGAATTTTGATTTTCGAGGCGCTGTGAATAACAACCTGCTACAGTAGATGCGCCAAAGTTGCTCCCGACTTCATTTTCTTCATCAAGGCCGCCAAGTTGGGCACATGATGAGAACCCGCAAGTGCACGGGGTCGGCAAGTAATACCCTCGCGCAAGCACGAGTGGGTCGTATTTCCTTAGGTCCTTAGAGCTGCTACTACTTTCCCCTAGATGACACTGTCTAATCTACCAAAAATAGGATTAAAGCAAAATAAGAAAACTAACAAAAGAGAAAGCTATAAACAAGTGGACTAAGGCACACAACAATAGCACATTAAGGAAACAATTAGCAATAAAAATGTGAGGTCCCCGGACAAGGATCCCCTCAGAATTACTAAGGCTAGAAGGATGCTAGAGTAACGAAGGTAATGGTGGTTAGGCTAAGAAACGTCGAAAGGTAGGTCACCCCGATAGTCACAATGATAACCCCTAATCCGGTATGGATATAGGAACACGGAATCACTTCCACCCAAATCCTCCTACGATTGCATTACGCTTAGCGAAATCTTAAAATAGGGTCAAACTTAATATCTAGGTTCGTCCCTAATGGGTGGAAGGGTACAAATACCCGATGGTCACAGTATATTCGTACATGTATCCCTTCTAAGCCAAGTATGTCTAGTACAAGGGTGATGGTTACACAACCAAGTACAGCCTAGAATTCAAACCACAGAGTTCTCATGAAATTTAAAACAATAAAGAAAACAGCTTAGATCACAACCAAATCAAATACAAAAAATGTACGTCAAAGCAACCAAACAAGCAAGTTCATCCCAAGGTTCACCGGATGCCCGATAACCTTGGGAATCTAGTTCATCATCAACAAAGGAGAATGTATACAAAACAAGAAATACAAGATAAAGCTCATAACAACTCTCCTAAGATGAAGACTAGAAAATGGTGATCGGAATCCGTGGATAGGTGCTGACGAACTACTAAATGCTCTCCCTTGAGTGTGATCTTCTTCTCCCCTTGATTTGCTCCTCAAAAATGCCTTCTCCAGCCCGGAAAGAACCCTAGATGGTGGTAGAGGAAAAGAGGTGGCCAAAGACCGCCAAAAGAATACCTTAGAACCCTTTTTAAAAATGATCTCGGGATGGCTTACGGGTGGCTTCACAGTCAATATACGGGCCGTGAGGTTGCCAGAAAAACAGGCTGAAAATATGAATAAGTTGCTACAGTAACTCCGCTACAGTAAAACTGCTACAAAAACTCCATTGCTCTTTGATTTGCTTGTGGTTGACCTCACGGCTGTAAGGGTTCCCAGACTTAGAATTTCTTTAAAATGTACGTGCTTCAGGCTGCTATAGTGTTACTAAAGTGCCCATGACCCTAAAACGATGTTTTCGGCGTAGATTTCTTCTCAAATTGCGTCGTTGAGCTCACCTGGGCTTCTTTTGTACCTGAAACATGAAATAAACCAATTTATACCAAAAAGGCATCGATTCATCAATAAAATACAAGAACTATGTGCACACATATGTATAAAATACATACATTTAGACGTTTATCAGCACACAACTACACGGTAGATCATGTCGCTTCTTCCTTTCAACACATTAATGAAGCTCTTCGATGTTACACAAGTTGGACTACTTGAGTGTAACTGCCTTTGGAGGTTGGCACACACTAATTAGTATGATCACTTGAGCACTTTGGAGGTTGGCACACATTCACATGTGTACAACTCATACCTTGATCCTTGCTTAGTCCAAGAGTCTCCTCAACCATTGCGTTCATGACCTATTTTTGCTTATTTCCATCCAATTTGTCTCCATAACCCTGAATGCAAAAAAGAATAGAAATACACATGAATCAATGATAAAACTTGACAAAAATAATGCTTCATGCAAGAAAAGTATAATTCGTATTACTTATACACGATCACTTATCAAACTCCCCACACTTAAGCTTTTGCTTATCCTCAAGAAAAAATAAAACATTAAAGAATTTAGGAAGAACAATTGAAAGTACTCGGCCTTAGGTTCACTAAAAGTATGCAAATGAAACATTCTACAAGCAAGGGGAAATTAAAACATTACATAAGCGGTATCATTGATTTAGCTAAAAACTTGAATCAAAAAGGACAATAAACCTAATATTGTGCAAATGTGTGTAAACTCACTTAAGTCAGCCCAAAAAGTACTCCTCAAAGTTGTTATTAGAAGAGACTTATTTATAAACAAGAAGGAGAAGGTAGTAGCTTCACACATCCTCTAAGGTAGCCTTTTCCTAGGCGGCCGCCAAATATGGCTTTCACACTTTCGAGGTGGTAGCTCTTTCTGCCGGGGTAGTAGCTTCCACGCATCCCATTAGATAGCTCTTTCTCCTATTAGGGCATAACTAGTATCCAACTCATGGGAGTAGCTTCATACTTCATAAATGGTAGCTCTTTCCACCCCCAATGCACTAATAAAACCAACAATATTTACAAAAGTTTTTTTTAATTAAAATCAACACTAAAACTCAAAACCAACTACTACTAAATTAGTCCCTTAAATGTTGAACTTGAGTTTCCAAAAATGTTTCATGAGTGAGTAGTGCAACAAGAGGTAATCAGGCAAAAATTCCCTAAAATTCAAGTAAAAACTAGAGTATAATGGAATACAATGTCAAAAATTCTCCTAAACTTAAGAATACAACTGTTGCAACTAAGATGAACCGTCATTGGCTACATAAGCATGAACAATTGAACGCATAAGTATAAAGCATGTGTAATGTGAACTCCCCCCATACTTAAGATGTACATTGTCCTCAATGCATGCATGCAAGCACAATAAAAATATAACAATCAAATCATAATATGTGAAGGTGGGCAATTGAAACAATACTCGATCCCCTGAACTCCTAGTGTTACATTTGATGGAGCTACATTCATGGAAAGTTGAGTTCCAACAGGTTGTGAAGCACACATGGTCACATGACCGTTCCAATGACTATTCCTCAATTTCCTTACTCACAAGACCATCTGCACGCATACACAAAGGGGTTCAGTAAAGCTCAACAAAAACCAAATAAAATCGAGTCTATAAAGATATAGAAATGAAATATAACTTAAAATACTAAAAATAAAAAGATAAGCTCAGAATGAAAATCCTTTCTAGGTAGTACATGTCAAAAATAAAAATGCAAAAAAACGAATAAAAGAAGGCAAATAAATGAAACCAGACGCCTGTAGCGTCGGTGTCCTGCTCGGTGGCCTCGGGTGCTGGTGAAGCTGGCGTAGTCGATGGTGGTGGTGCTGGTAATGGTGGTGCTAGGGATGCTCGCGGTCTCACAACAAATGGCGTGGTCACGATTCGCTCAAGTATCTGCTGAAGAGCGTCCCGTGACATCACCTCAGCGTGGTTCGCAGCTTGTGTAGCGCGAATCTCAGCCAAATCCGTCTATAACACCCCACAGCGCTCTCGAGTCGATCTAACAGATCATGACCTAGAGAGGGAGAGAAGATACGCACTGGATGTTGCTCCTTTGCTACTAGTGGTGCCTCGGTCTCTGTCTGCTTCGGCGGTGGCTGGAAAGTCGGCTGCGAACCCTCTCCCTTGGCAGGCTCTGGTGGGGGCATGTTCACCACATACACCCCGTCACTGTACCTCCTGACCATGGCCATTTGTCACATGGTCTCCAAGCCGAGGAGGGATGGTACTATCGTCTTCTCGGCCCCTCGCATACCGTCTAGGAAACCCATCCTAATGAGGAGTCTCGTGATGTAGGGGCCTGATAAGATAACTCCGATGCAAGCGTATTGGCCCTGGTGGCGCAAGTACTCTGCTACAATGTGACCCAAGTGGAGTGGCTCGCTCCGTACCATCCAATACAGGTAGAGGAGCTCCTGGGGACTCAGAACACCCGTGCTATCACCACTGCCGTTCACTGATCTGCTCAAAACGGAATGGATGTATCGGTAAGCTGGTCAGGAAAGGCATGTTGCCTTAGAAACTCCCGGCTCGTAGTGTCCCTGGCCACACAATGTCATGTATGCTCTCTGAGGGGTCAAACTGCTAAGGTAATCGGTAGATAGGCTCTTGTATTCCTCAGTATCAGTATACGCCTCATCATATAGTCCAAGTCTGATAGAAAACTGTCATTGACATGCTGTAGCAATGAAAGAACACATAGAACTGGATCGCATCAGCACTCGTGAAATCTTGGTACGAACAATCAAACTTAAATGAGGCGAGGACCTCTAGAGTCAACATCCGGATAGCTGGCTCTCCGATAGACAATAGTCACCTCCAACTACCTACAGCAAGTAACTCCTCGACCTCATTGGCCACATCATCCCTCCACTGGGCCGTCCTCAACGCGCTTAAGTCCAAATAACGTGATTGTCCGAAGTTAAGTTTCGCTAATCTCTCAAAATTAGCCTGGTGCTCAGGTATGGCGAACTCTAATTGCTCCTGGGAGGCCTCTCGAGGATGCTTGCCGGTTGAATGCTTTGTTTTAGGTGCCATTCCTGTAAAAATTGAAAAGAAATCAATTAAATCCAACACAAACTCAATCTGCAAGAATCCACACCGCCATGTAGAAATTCCACACGCCCGAGTGGATCTTTAAGATGTGACAGAGACACGGTCGTGCCTTCCATAAACTCATAAAAATTGGTTTAAATAGTTCTAAAATTGTTCCATAATCATTCAACAAGTAGATGCGCATGAAAATCAACTGAAATCCAACAAAATAAACCAATGTAGGCAAAAAGGAGTGAATAGATTGACAAAGAAGACGAAGGAGGGGCTTACCGATGAAATCTAAATCGAAAACCTTGAATATAGCTGGTAAACACCCCAAAATCTCTTTAAATAGCTAGAGAGAAGGTTGGGAAGACGGAGGGGAGTGTCCCTTTGAGTGCGGAGGCGTTTAGAATGAAAAGGCACAATGGATTCTAAACAGAAAGTCGCGGCCTTTCAAGTTCTGGGTATCCACACGGCCATGTGCCTCCACTGTTAGGGTTTACAGGGGCAGTCACACGCCCCTATGTTTACTCTGTTTTGCTTCTTAGAACATCCACACGCCGGTGTGGAAATTCCACAAGACCGTGTGCCCAACTTGGCCCAGCACAAGGCCGGCCATATGGGCACCCACACGCCCTTGTGGCCTCTCTAGACTTTGAGAAAAACTTTCTAAGTATTTCACACGGCCGTGTGAAAATTCCCTACAGCCGTGTGCCATTCACAGGCTCACTCACAGGGGCATTCACATGCCCCTGTGTTATCTCTGGATGGAAAATTTTCTCTACAGTGATCCACATGACCGTGTGGAAATTCCACACGGCCGTGTGCCCTTCACAAGGTCGCTCACAAGGGCACTAACATGCCCCTGTGTCTTCTCAGGAAAGAACCCTAGCATTCTGCAGAGATCCACATGCCCCTGTTGAAATTCCACAGGGGCATTCACACGCCCCTGTGTCTTCTAAGGATGGAGAAGTTGAGCTCTGAATGGAAACACACGATTGTATGAAAATTCCACACTGCTGTGTGTCTTCTCTGGATTGCTCAAAAATGCACATACTCTGCAGAAAATTTCAGTAACACTTATACTGTGTACAGAGACTACATATATGATCAAATTATGACCAGAGATCCATGAAAACACACTCAAATGACCTAAAACTTCATCAGTCACAATAAGGTACATGAAAAACACCAATTATCCACGAGAAAATCACAGCACATGTATGGATGGATCAAAATACCAACACTAAGACTTTTATTCATGCTAAAACTAAACTAAGTCCTAGAAAAGCAATAAAAGCTTAGGTTGCCTCCCAAGAAGCGCTTGTTTAACGTCACTAAACTTGACGTACCTGATCTTACCTCATAGTGGTTCATGAATGAAATTAGCCCTCTTACCTACAACTTGAAAACATGCTGAACATAATCTTTGTAAGTTAGAGGGAGAATGATCAAGTTTGTTACCACACAAGGGTTTGTCACCCTTACTCCGTGAATACTCATCCCCAAAAGACTTGGGGTGTTTCTTGTGGCGTCTCTATGCTCTCTTAAGCTTTTGGATCATCCTCTTCATGACTCCCGGAGTAGGTTTCACCTCTTCCACTAGACCAATTGATGAAATGTCTTCATTCTCCGTGTCTTGGTCTAGCCATCCCTCGTACAGGTCCGGACTATCATTTCTTACACATATCATCAATTAGCTCATCAGTAATGTCAATAAAATACAAAGTATTATCAAAGTCAAGAGAGTGTCTCATGGCTTCAGTGAGACGGTAGGTAAGCTTGTCATCTCTGACTCTCAAAGTTAACTCCGCGCTGTCTCATGCCTTGGAGGTGCACAAGAACGACCTCCCAAGAATCAATGGAACTTTGACATCTTCATCAACATCCAACACCATGAAATCCGCATGAAAGATATACTTGTCAACCTTCACAAGCACATCTTCAATGATACCCCTCGGATGTCTAACTCATCAGTCGGCACGTTGAAGTGTCATCCGAGTGGGTCTAGCCTCTCCTAAGCCTAGCTTTTGAAAGAATGTGTAAGGCATGATGTTGATGCTTGCTCCTGAATTCGCCAATGCCTTTTGTTCACCCAAGTCACCAATATTACAAGGAATGATGAAGCTTCCGGGGTCCATCTTCTTGCTTGGCATATTCTTTTGCAACACCACTGAACAATTAGCATCTAAGATCACAAATGCACTCTCCTCCAACTTCCTCTTATTGGTTAAGAGGTCCTTTAAGAACTTTGCATAGCGAGGCATTTGAGACAACGCCTCTACAAACGGGATGTTGATGTGCAACTGCTTGAATAGCCCCAAGAACTTCTTGTATTGCTCATCGTTTTGGTTATTCTTCAATCTCGAATGATAAGGAATTCTCGGCTTGTAAGGTAGGGGTGCCACCTCCTTCTCCTTAGGTATCTCCTCAACCTCCACTTCCTTAGGTGCTTTATTCCTTATCTTCTCAAGGATGAGTCTACTCTCAACTTCACGATCACTTCTCAAAGTGATCGCCTTTACTTATTATCTCGGATTTGTTTCCGTGATGCTAGGCAAGCTCCCTTGAGGTCTTTCGGATTTGTTCTCCAAGTTATGTAACGATGCCATATGATTGCGAAGTGTGGCTTCAACAGATTGAAATCTTACATTCGATGATTGAACAAACCTTGTAAGTGCCTTCTCTAAATTGGTCATCTTGTTCTCCAAACCCAACACTCTGTTCTCCAAATTTGGTGCTTGTTGTTGTTGGAAGCCTGGTGGTGCATTAGTCTTTTGTTGTTGCCCTTGATTGCTCCATGACAAATTTGGGTGATTCCTCCACGTACCCCGGATTGTAAATGCCACTATACGGATTTCCTTAACCTCTCATTGTATTAAGTACAAAATCCACTTGTTCCACTGAAGAACTACCACCAATGGTAATCGGGCAATCACTAGAAGCATGTCCTCCCCCGCATCTGGTACAACTCATAACGACCGCAACTCTAGGAAAAGTTAGAGCGCCTAACTTCTTACTCAATGACTCAACTTGGGCCACCAATGAAGTGACTGCATCTATCTCATAAAGTCCGACTACCTTCTTCCTATCTCTTGAGTTCCACTGATAGCTATTCAAAGCCATTTCTTCAATGAGGTGTCGGGCTTATTCAGGAGTCTTGTTTCTTAAGGTACCTTCTGCCGCAACATCAAGTAATTGCTTTGTGCTCGGATTCAACACATTGTAGAAAGTGTGGATAATCATCCACTCGGGGAATCCATGCTGTGGGCATCTCCATAAGAGATCCTTGAACATGTCCCATGTCTCAAAAAGAGACTCCAATTTCGTTTGAACTAAGAAAGATATCTCATTCCTAAGCTTTGTAGATGTTCCGGGAGGGAAATATCAGGCCAAGAACGCTTCTACGCTCTCCTCCTAAGTAGTGATCGATGCCGTAGGCAATAAGTGTAGCCAATGTCTTGCTTTCCCCTTCAAGAAAAATGGGAAGGCTCTCAATCTGATGGCATCATCTATTACTCCATTAATCTTGAGCATGTCACACACCTCAATAAAGCTCTCAATATGGTTGTTCGAATCCTCATAGGCCAACCCATTAACTGTACGGACTGCTGTAGCATTTGGATAAAGTTTGGCTTGAGCTCAAAATTCTGAGCCGTAATCGGTGGCCTCACAATACTCAACTGTGTGGCCAAAACTGCGAGTCTTGGGCATGTTGTTCTGCTATAGTGTCAAACCCTTTAGTTTCTATCTCAGCTTGATTGGATTGTTCTTGCGCAGGTTCTTTTCCCGGTCTATGAGTTCTTCTTCCAAGTTTCGGATCTCCTTCAACCAATGTCGAAGGGCTACCAAGAGTCATAACCTGGAGCTGAAATTAAATAAAGAAAAACAAATAAGAATAATGGAAGAATAAAAAAGTTTGAAATAGAATGACTGATGAATAGCTAAAATAGCAAAATGCAAATGTCTCTAAAACGCCTACTACCTGGCAACGGCGCCAAAAACTTTGACACACCTCATGCATGAGTGTTCCATAAGTGCACGCGTCGTTACAATAAAAAAAAAATACCCGAGTGAGTGGGTAGTCGTATCCACAGGGAATAATGTATAGAAACAAGAGTTATCACTATTTAGATATAGAGAAAATCGATGATGAGAGAACTCAATATATGAATGCAAAAGAACGCAATAAGAGCAATAAAAGTAAAGAGAGGTAATCGATGGGAAGATGGGGCACTCGGACAATGCTCACCCTAGGACTATTGTTTCAAATGCAAGACTAATGTTATACCTCATAACTGATGTTTAATGAGTCATGAAAATCCAAAGACACACGGTCTCAATCCTAAGTTCAACCGTGACTAGCCCTCTACATTGTGCCCCGGTGGAAAGGTGACGTTCCGCTACCACTCAACTCACTCTCTCAACCCTCTTCAATCTTGTTTAGTCTAACCCTAATGAAGTTGTCACACATTCAAAGGATTACCTAGACGGATTCTTAACTCTAGTGTCACATCTAACGGAAAATCATGCAATTAACATTTAAGATTGAAACTCAATTAAAATCATCAATTAAAGAAGCATAATAAAAGTCAATGAAACAAAGTCATCCTAAGGTTTACAAGTCCAAGCACCCACTAGGGGTTTAGCTCTCCATGGAGTAATACAAAATCAACAAAGAGTTTGAAATCATATGCATAAAAACCAAAAATAAAACTCCCTTGTAGTCCGTATCGATGGTCATGTGCAGCCGCTTCGTCTTCTCCAAAACTTCTCTTCTCAAACCTAGGGCACACTTCGCTGAATCAATGCCGACGAAAGCTCCCCCAATAGTTTTTCTCCAAAGGAACTCGATGTCGATGCCGTAGAACCCCTCCAAAACCCTTGCAAAAATCTCTCCAAACCCTAGTCGTGCTCTCCCCGAAAGGTTGGCGAAAGATGGATAAAAGATCCCCAAATAAAAATCAAATCGCGGTATTTATAAGGCTAAAATAAAGCATCCACACGCATGTGTGGATTCTTTAGAATTTTAATTTTCGGCACATAGTGAACAGTAACCTACTACATTGAATCGCTACCTTGCTTTGCTGCATTAACTGCTTTACTAGATGCGCCAAAGATGCTCCCGACTTCATTTTCTTCATCAAGGCCGTCAAGTCAGGTACATAAGTACGTAGTAGATCATGTCGCTTCTTGCTTTCAACACATTGATGAAGCTCTTCGATGCTACACAAGTTGAACTACATGAGTGTGACTGTCTTTGTGCCCCTCCAATTAGTATGATCACTTGAGCACTTTGGAGATTGGCACACACTCACATGTCTACAACTTCTAATTTGTCTCCACAACCCTCAATCCGGAAAAAAACACAAATACACGCGAATCAATGATAAAACTTGATAAAAATAATGCTTCATGCAAAAAAAGTATATTTCGTATTATTTATACATGAGCACTTATCACGTATCAACACGTATTCTGTAAAAAGACTATAGTTTCATATAGTTCCGCCGGTGAAGAATAATGACCTCTAATATTCTGACTCGGGTCACCGAGAGTAAACAAATAAACTCTAATATTCTGATTCGGGTTACCGAGTTAGCTAATCTGGAAAGAAAGATGCAACTTAATCTTCAAGAAGATCAAACCCAGTTTCAGTTACATTGTTCCAAAGGCTTTCTCCCTTTGCTCTGATTTTTTCCAGGCTTTCGGTCTAATATACATGGAGTTTTCTAAATTTTCTAACCCCTTACATTCTTCACTGATGCTTCTTGGCATTCAAATAACTCTCACTGGATTTGGCTTTATTATCATATCTAATGAAGGCTTAATTTTGCTTGCAGGTTACATGGAACCAAACATTCTTCTCCTCTTAGGTAATGTTTGGATCCTGGATTGAAGCCATGGGAATGGGAATCCCAAGCCTCCCAGCATCCCACTCCCATGTTTGGTACTCGGATTAAGAGTGAATAGTAAAATTTTAGAGGATTGGGATTCCAAATGTGGGTGTTTTTCACTCCTTTGAAATTTGAGAGGATTAGGTCTCTTTAGCACATAAAATACTATTATGCCCTTCCATAGCTAGTAAAACCCTTCTCCCATTTTCTTTGCGATTTATTAATAATAATAAATTATGCTAATAAATATTAAATATAAAACCACTAATAAATTATTAAAGCACTAATAAATATTAATATTAATAAATTAATAATATTTAAAGCACTAATAAATATTAATAATAATAAATTATGCTAACAATAAGTAATTAGATGAAATATTTAATAACAATAAATTAAAATAAATAATTAAATATATTAAAAATATTTATTAATAATTATGTTAATTAGTTATTTTTAAATATAAAACTA
The DNA here is from genome assembly GCA_020875875.1 of Dioscorea alata. NCBI lineage: Eukaryota > Viridiplantae > Streptophyta > Magnoliopsida > Dioscoreales > Dioscoreaceae > Dioscorea > Dioscorea alata. Next base: position 13,907,065 of record CM037017.1, on the reverse strand, counting down.
TTGTTTTCTAAAATGTAATTCTATTTATATAAAAGGACAAAAATATAATTTTACTATATTTCTTTCTCTTACTTTTTACTATTCATAACTCTCATTCCCTCCAACCAAACACCTTCATCATTATCCTCCATTTTCCCCTATTTACACTCCGACTCCTCCCTTCTTCTCATTCCCCTCCTTCTCATTCCTATTCCGCAATCCAAACACCCCTCCTTCCCATTCCTATTCCGCAATCCAAACACCCCCTTAATGCTGAAATTGATGCTATCATGTCAACATAAATTTTTCCAGTTATTCAGTTACCTTGCACACCATAATTGCTCAATTGGACCAAACAGTTCGAATAATTAAACACTTAATATTTGAACGATTACGATCCAGGAAAGGATGAAAAGTAATAATTGCATTAGCTCATTTATTTTGCGTGAGACAATAGTACTTTAAGTATTAATGAAAATAATATAAAAATAAGGGGATTTCGTACTTAAAATTTTTTTAAAATAATAATAATAATAATAATAATATTGATGTTGGTGGTTGAGGTGGTGGTGGCCATGAGCACTCCAAATAACCTCATGAAAAATCAAGCGATATTGATGGAGCCATCACTAATTAACAACTCAAACTTATTCTAGATTTATATGGAAGGATATTAAAGGCATACACTTAAAGGTAAGTGGCCATTCATAATAAAAGAATCAACTTTCACCTTTCATAAGATAAAGAAATTGAATAGAATTCATTGAACAACAATATTAACAGGCAATCTCTTGGATGAATATATTATATATATTGTCAAAAAAAAGTTTAGCCTTGAATCATATAGAACTTTCACTTGCAACAAGCCAGAGCATTAATTAATCTTAGAAGATAGTAATCATTGTCACGATCAACAAGTTTGTTACAAAATCAACAATTCAGAGTAAAGATTGAGTTTATTTTGTTTTCTAAATTTGTCACAAACAGTTATGGCATGCATATATAGTGAAAATTAATTCAGATTAATATTACATGATCATCCCAAAAGGATGATTAAATATTGTTTGAACACAAAACCTCCAAAATATAGATTTGTTCCAGCAAGCACGATAAAATTCCATTTCATCAACTAGTTTCAATATTAAAATATATTGGTTCTTAACGGTAGAAATGACACTTATGTCTCTTTATCGCATAAAATACTTTGATAAGCTCTTCTCATGCATTCATTATAACTTAACGTGATGATATGAAGAAATTAAAAAAGTATAGAAAATCATGTGCATAGATCACTTGTTAGCTATCAAATCTATAACCATATATAGAAAGAAAGATACTGCATATAATGAAAATAATAGAAAACAATGAATTAAGTGAGTACTTGTCAGTAATTAGAAGAATGAAATGCTCTTTAGACTGAATGCTTCTTTCTCTATGAAAAAATTAGCATTCAAGTTCAAAAGTTTTTACTAAAACAATGAGGGTATATGCTTGACAAAAGATAGCTACAAAGTTATCATTGTCACATATGTTTGACTTGATTTAAGGACTCAAACTGGAAGAAGTTCATAGTTAACTATGTCAAGCAAGTTATCAGCTGATTCATCCTTCCTAATTTTCTTAATATGATATAATAGAAATATCACATGAATGATAAAAACATCCAACTGGAACTATAAGTTCAAAGCATCAAACAATCTCATATAATTAAACGCATGTGTACTTACAATGTGAACAATGTATGCAAAAAGAAAAGTTTATAAATATGAGCATACACTAGCTCAAAGAAAATATTTGCAAATGTATTAGCACATGCATGCATTCATATTCAAGAGTGCAAACCTCAATTTTTGGTTAATAAAAAAATTAACACCCTATACCAACATTATAACAATTACAACAATAGCTTGAACAATTGATTAGCATGCGCATTATGATAAAAAGGGTGGTTATTTAAGTTCATGATATCCACAAAATGTGTACAAGTTGGGTAAAGAGTTGGGAGTGTTCTCTTCTAAAACTATTCCTTTCACTGAAAGGCACAAACGATGCCCTATAAATGTACGTTAATGCTAAAATTGATATTGGCATTCAAGTAAACGCAAAAACTTGAATATAACCAGCTCAAAACTAACAAATATATTTCTCATGTTCATTCTTCAGTTTTATTTCATATGTAAATCACATAACTTAAGCTTGACGGCCGACAATTATACAATGTGTTTTGTAGAATATACCTAGATAAAGAACAAAAATCAACATTAACAAAAGGAGTTCCTTGGAGTATAATATTGGGCACATGTCAACACTGAACAATAAACACGGGCATTGTGAAAGTTACTAAGGCTAACAACTTGGGATCTGATCTGTCAATTGGATATAAGATCTTCCATAAATATAGTAAAAGCAGCAATAATGACAGATACCTTTTTGTTCTTTTCATGAAGCATGAGAAACAGTAGTCCAAAGTTATAATGAAAGGCAAGAACTAACAGTTATCTAGGCTTGGAAATAAAATCTATAATTTTCTTTTCCAAATAGTTAATTAAGAGACCATTAACAGCAAATTAAACAGCATATCATGCACTAATGGGAGATGGAAAAGGATATATTGTTGGCTACGAGGAATGCAGATACATGAACAGTACTTTCCTTTATACAAAACAAGTCAATCAAAAAGAGATTAGGCATATGTATGTATATATACATTTATATGAATTAAATGAATATAAGAATGTTTAAATTCTTTGTTCCTGTACTAGCAAATCTTGTCAAGGAAAATGATTGAAAACAAATGTGAAATATAAACGAAAACATTCTGTTTACCAAAAAGAGAATAAGAAAACTTTCCAAGCTTTCAACAAGTTATGGAAGGAAAGAAGGCATTGAATAACATTGAAGCCAAAAAAAGGAAAAGGAGAAAGGAAGACCATAGCAAAAGATCAAAAGAGAAGTCAGAAATGGAAACAGAAACAAACTATTTGAGTCTAAACATCATGAACATGCTATACCTAAAGGGCACCAAGTGAGAAACCTGTTTTGATCCCAAGTGAGCAAGAAAAAGGGAAAAAAAGAAGAAAGGAAACAACCAAAAAGTGGATTACAGAGATAGAACCCTGACTCACTAGGTAAAAAAACCTATCCATGAATGGCGTCGAGTGGTCACAGTCAGTGTTGCACTCATGCAAGACAAGAAATTTATTTATCGACAGCTGCATCACCTCATTGAGTTATAATAATAATGGTAATAATCAATGAAGCTAGAAGGATGGCCATGTTGCGTGAAAACTATGAGAGAGAAGAAATTTATTAAAAAAATAAAATAAAATAAAAAGATCATGCACTAAAGAGGCTGTTGGAGAGGATGAGACAGCTCATTGGCCTCAGCAATATATGCAATTTCCCATATCCGGACAAAAGGCTGAACAGGAGGCATAGAAGAAAACAATGGAAGGCCATGGATGGGACTAATTGCCAGGGAACCCCACCCAGCCCTGCTTCAAATAGGGGATGATTCCACTGCCATTAGTACAAGTAATAAGCTCAAACAAGAGCATCAAATACACCAACAATATTGTAAAAAAAAGATAATAAAAGTATAAAAGACTGAATACTTTCAACAAATTAAGGAATAGCAATAAAGAGGTAAAGTGAGTGAGAAAATTGACCTGCAACTCTCCATTATTCATAGCTTACCCAGATTCTCCCTGTCTCCCTTCCTTCAAATCTCCCAAATGATGTTGCAGTCCCAAATATCCACATCTCATACAATAAGAAGTAAGAAAACGAAGAAATATTTGATTGCAGATGGACATGGAGCTCATCAATCCAAGGAAAAGAGAAAACATAGCTAGAGCTACAAAACCCCAGAAACAAATTCCAATAACAACAGAAGAAAGTAGTTGAAAGAATTCAAAGAGACTAGAACTCATCACCTCTACCAAGTCCTTGCTTTTCCACTGCCTTACTTTGATTCAGCTCGCAGCCTGCTATAACATAAGTAGAAAAAAAAAAAAAAGGAGAGAAAGAGAGAATAAAATGGATAAAATACTAGTAGTAGGGTTGCTAGAAGTTGCAGTGGCAGCACTAGTAGTTATTGATGGAGAGCTTACAAGATAAAAAGAGAAAACTATGGGTAGTCATGAGGAGAATACATGGATGGTGGACCAATAGTGCCACTCCCTTGAGATCTATTGCTTCTAGTATCATCTTCGTTTCCGTCGTTCATCTTGCACCTATATTGAGCAGCAGCAGCAGCCATTCCAAGATTCAGGTATACCATTCTTGAATCCAAACTAAGGTTCACCATGCTGCTGTTATTATTGCCTGGTTCTGGATTCAGATGGTGATGCACAACTGTGTTACTATTATCAGCGGCGGCGGCGGCGGCGGCGGCACTGGCCTCCTCGCGCGAGAGAACCATGGCGGCAGACTGGACGAGTTCTAGACACAGCCGGAGTTTATTCGGTTCGATGTGTGTTAAACCGGGGACGGCACCCTTGAAGAGGAAATCGGACGTGAGGCTGCGGAGGATGTCGAGAGGGGTTACGCCGTCGACTGTGCGGATATTGGGATCGGCATGGTGGTCAAGAAGAACAGCGACCATGTCTGGGCAAACCATTTCTGCAGCGATGTGAAGTGGTGTTTTACCGGCGGGGCCGGCGGGGCAGTTGACATCAGCTGCGCCAAGCTCCAGCAAAGCCTTGACGACCTCACGGCTGCAGTTCTCGACGGCGTAGTGGAGGGCGAAGGCGGCGTCGAGGTTGAGCCCCTCGCCCATGACCATGAGCTTGACGAGCTCGACGTCGGAGGAGTCGAGGGCGCGACGCATGCGCCGGATCTTGTGGTGGTGATCCTCGAGCTCGGCAGGGGGCCCGGTGACGACGTCCATGAAGGAGGTGGGACGGCGGGAGAGGGAGGACTTGATCCGGAGCTCTTCGATCTTGGCGACAACGTCGATGGGGAGATGTTTGGCGAGAACTTCAGGTGGAAGACCGGATTTGGAGACGAGATGGGAGCAAGTAGTCCAGAGTTGGTGCATGTCTTGCTTGCGAGATGCCGTTAGAACCTTCATCACGTCCTCAATGGAAGCCTTTTCCACCATGCTCGCGAGCTGCTTCTGCATTATAATGGGCAGGGATTGTTTATTTTCAATTTTTTATTTGTTTTTCTTGCATAAAATATTGCACAAAGGAGGGATTGTGTTGCGATGTGGTGTGATTGGGTTGTTAGGGAAAGGCTGCTGCCTGGTCCCTTTTCTTGAATTGAGAGCTGTTATTGCACGTAATGTGGTGATTCTAAAATGGAAGAGGAAAAAAAAACACAAAAACAAAACCCTAGAGAATTGAAAAGGGGGAATTGGGGAGGGGACTAGACCTGGGTGAGCAAGGCGAGTTGTTCAACGCCGAAGATGCGGGCGGCGGAGAGGGTGTCGAGAGCTAGGTCGACGGCAGCGGTGCAATGGGTGTGCCAGCAGCCGCGGTCGGGGCAGTTGGGGCGTGGTTCGTGCTTTTGCGGAATGATTGAGACTTGACCGCTGTACAAGAACTGGAGCACCAGCATGAACACCTCGAAGGTCACGGAATGGACTGGAATGACGATCCCTCCTGCAGCAACACCGCCTCGAGGCGAAGCCACTCGCGACGAGCCCGGTGGAGATTCGGGTCCGCAGAAGAACTTGCGGAAAAAGAGGCTGCGAGCAGCGAGGATGCAGCGGTGAGCGTGGACGAGACGGCCTTCGACGCTGAAACTGACATCGCTGAAGGCTTGGCCGTTGATTAGAAGGTTGAGGTAGTCGAGAGACATGGATCTCAGCATCTCCTCCGTTGAACTCATCCTCAATGAGAGCAATTGAGAAAGAGAAGTTTGTCAGGAGTTAGATAATTGGGAGAAGATGCGGTGGTGTCTTCTTCACATCATGACTGGTTGGCTCTCAAGAGCCAAGGCTTTCATTGTTGTAGGCCTACACAATGGATTAGGGATTAGATTTTTCTTTTTTTCCTTTCCTTTTCTTTCCTTTTCTTTTCTTTTCTTTTCAGGGATGAGAATAGTAGGGTTGAAAGTGAGTGAAAGAAATAGAGAGATAGATAGAAGAGAGAGAGGAGCAATATGGGTGGCTGTGCTGGGCGGCTGGGGTATTTTTAAAATAATGGTCTGAGATCAAAAGACCAAATTGGATGTGAGTATGAGTATTCCTCCTCCACTGTTCAAAATATCCTTTTGTTGGGGTTGGGGATTCAAATTACACACACAATAACACGCTCAGATTTCATAAATAGTCCATTGTCAAACCTATGAATGATGTAGATTGAGAATACCCCCAAAAACGACACAGTTGGCCAATTATTTATCTATAATGGTTCGCTAAGAAACCCGGTGGTCAAAGTGATACATCAGTAATCAATGACAACCACTTTTCACGTATTTTGATTGCCCACAGAGGGCGGGAGTAAAGGTGAAATGGTAAAAAAAAAAGGGATGAAATTTAACTAAAGAGAGTGAAAACTAAAGCGAAGGAAAAGACTGATGAGTCTTATAACATCGTGCTTCGCGTCCAGCCCGATATTTGTTCAATGCCCACACTCCCAGTTCTTGGGCCTCGTGCCCAAACCAAGCCAAACCTCCTCCCAAACCCAGAATCCCTCCCTCATCTCATGCACGCTCACTGCGCGCACGCTCGACCACTTCCCTAGCATGTGTAAACCGGTACAAAACTCAACAGCATAGCATGCACAAGCACACATATATATTCCTGCTCTCTATGCAAAGCCAATGCCTGCACAAGTGGCCCCATTCTCTCTCTCTCTTTCTCTCTCTTTCTCTCTCTCAGTGATTGACGTTTCACTGACTGTCTTATGATTTGAGGGCCTTGAAGTGACGTGTGACTAGTCATTCTCCATCCATCCAGCCATTCACACCCTTTATCTTTATGAATCCCAATGAAAACACAAAGACAACTTCACTTAACTCACAGTTCATCAATGACTCTTATCAAGTGTCTTCTTTCACTCTTACTGACCTCTGTTTACTCACAGATATATATTATATATACATACTGAGAGACTGATACTGAGAAGAGCTACGTTAGTGGTATCCTCAGATACTGACCCTTTCTGATCACTTTATGAGCTTTTGCGTGACGTCTCAACCAGCCCCACTGCCACACCCTGATTGCTCCCCCATATCCCAAATCTCTCTCTCTCTCTCTCGCAATCTATTTATATTATATAGAGTATAAAGTTGTTTACTCTTTATTGAGGAATTAATATAAGGAATAGTTGTAATTATGAAGCTATTCATTCACTGCTGGCGTAAACTGTTTGTGCGTTTGTGGGTCTATTAGATGAATTATTAATTTAATAAAGTATGATTCTCTTTTCTTTTTCAAGTGAGGAGGAATGCAATTCTTTTGAGTTTTAGACAGTAAAATGCCTGATCAGATTCAGTACACTATAAATGTAGCATTGGGAAAGGCAAAAAACAGGCCCCATGCTTCTTGCATTATGATCATGTTAAGTACATTTAAATTCAAGTTCCAAACAGATCGAACTTGGTTTGCAGGATGATGATAGAGAATAATTATTTAAAGAAACTGTATGTTTTCTGTGTGTCGACTCTAGTGGTGCTGGTTTATTGGCTGTACCTTATTTATTATATTAATACAAACAGAGGGAGAGCTAGAGAGAGAACATATAAAAGATGAGCTTTTGAATAAGTGAAAACATATATTTGGCTTGATTTTTTTGAATTATAACATACATGTAAGCTCTATTGATACAGAACGGAGATGCATTATGAAAAGAATATATTCATTAAGAAAGGAGATCGAAGTTTGAGAACAATCAGTGTAATAATATATGTCTGGTTGTTTTGATTCCTTATTGTGCAAAGATCCACAAACATGGTTCCTATCTGTCAACTGAAATCCCCTATTTGCCAAAGCTTCATTTGATGTTACTAAGCATGATTTTCTGTTGTTTATCCAAGTCCTCAACCAACTGAAATCATAAAATACTAAAAAAAAAATTCATTTGGTAGCAAAACCAAAGCAAAAAAAAGTTAACTGATGAAATGCACCCCCTTGACTCAGACAAGATGTCCATGGCCACTCCTAACAAAAGAAATCATTATTAGTTTTGAAACATTCATAAATAGAATAAGACTTTTTGAAATAAATTCTAAAACTATAATTACAAAGAACGACCCAAATTCAAAAAACTTTTCAAAATAAAGTCTATGAGTCATTAATATACTAAATAATACTTGAATGATCATTGTAAAGAATGTATAATCTGAAGAAGATCCTTTATAGGTGATGGCCTTTCAATACATCTGTGACTTTAGTTATTATTAACCTTTTGTGACAACCAACAAGTTTTAGTTGCAAATTTGATGTCTATCATGGAATCTCACAAACTTAATTTTGCCTTAGTTTAATGTAGCAACAAATTAACTTTTAAATATATATACAAGTTTCCAGAAAACATATTTATTGCAAACAAAAATCACAATGAGTTGACATGGATGGCAAGATATCAGTACAAACAGCTTAAAAGATGAAGATCTTTCAACAAGTGGTATGTAGTAAAATAAGCATAGACTATTTGGTGTTTTGCTCAAGTAGGGCTCGTTTGTCTGATCGTCATGAAGTAACAATGGTAAAAAAAAACATATTGACATATAAATCCACATCCACATCAAAACATTCAGAAGTTCAACCGGTATCATTATATATTTCTCTAGGGAAGTAAGTAATCAACAAATTTAAAAATGTAGACAATTTATAATTCCCTTTTAGCTTGGAATAATAAAATTTTAACGCTTTAGAACCTTTCATCCAAGTGATGCAAACCTCAACTTGTTTTTTGTGTCATGAAGACATTGAATAAGAAGATCACCTTTTTCTTAAAAGTCCCTTTGCCACACTTATTTGGCACTTCTTCCGTCACATATATAAGATTGACGCCTTCTACTTTTGTTTCCTCTGAGGACCTGTGGGGTTTCTGGAGATCAAATCTCCAAAGCAAGGCCAGGGAAATCTGGAATTTTTTCCATATGCAATTATTTGGAATATTTGGTTTGAGAGAAATGATTGGTTTTTTAATGTTAAATCCAAATTGCCAATCACAATTATGATCAAAGTCATTCGTATATTTATATTTTGGATGGCTATAGTTTTTGAAACAATAAAGCTAAAACTGGAGGATTTTATCACTACTGTAAAAAGAAGCCTTGACTTTCTTGGGGCCTTGAAAAGATGATGCCAGCACTTTTGGAGTCTCTTTGACTAGCCCAAGTGCTAGCTAGATTTGTTTAACCAATGATAGATAGTGTCGCTCTAGGAGATGATCACCTTCATGTTCCTTCTGCTCGCTCTGCTCTACCTTTGTTCTTTGTTTCCCAGTTCTTTCCATGTGTCTTTGAGATTCCACATCTAATAGATGCATGATTTTTTGTTGTATTTCTATCTTCTTTGTTATATTCCTCTGTACTTCTTGGTTTTTAATTTAATTTAAGTGATTTATCCATGCCTTTATCAAAATAAAAAAGTCCCTTTTACATTTTTTTTTTTTAAATTTGAATGAACTATACCAAGTCCAATATATATGTTAAACAAAACAATGTTAGGTATAGTTCTATTATCCATGAATATCATAGATCTACTTATTTAACATTAATTTTATTGATTTATAGGCCTGGTTTTATTTTTTTAAGAGTTTCATGCTTCACTTGAGAAGAGAGTAGAATAGAAGAATTCATGAAGGTCTATGCTCAACCAGACCTCTCGTTTCCCATTTGCTCACCTTTTCCCAATCTTCACTTGACTCTAGCACCTAACACTATATATATGAAGAAAATTAACTCTTAAATTAGAGACTATCACTTTGGAGATCGTGAGATCGCCAATATCCCTAGCGATGAGTTAATGATTGACTCCGACCACTACTCGCTAACCCCACAAAACATCATCAAACTTGGTGGCCATCTTTGGGCCTTCTTTGTATATATATATATATATATATATATATATATATATATATATATATATATATATATATATATATATCATAGTAGAGCTCATAATCATTAGAATTAAAAAATAATGATGTGAAATTAATATGAGTATTCTTTAGGGGTTGTTTGGTTCACGGAATCTTATATTGCTATCGAGAATTATTTGCAATTTCTATTTGGTTGACAAGGTAATAATGTAGCTGGAATGTAACATTAATGTTTGGTTAACTCAAAATTTTAGATTGCCAATTGTCCATTTTACTAAAATAAATATCCTTACTTAATACATGCCAAATATATTATACTTCAAAACATTTTAATGTAAATATTAAAGTTGTTTAATAATAAATATTGTTATTTTGAAAAATAATAAATTTTAATTTTAAAATATTTATTTTTTATTTATATAATTCAAACTTAATTATATTAAATAAATATAATTTTTTTCTTCAACTTAATATTTGAAACAAAAATTTTAATCTAAAATGTTTTGTTTTACCCCAACCAAATATTCTAATAAATATATTGTGATATAGTACATATGTGTCGAAAGAAAAAAAAAAAAGGGTGAAAATTTCTTATTTTTTGAATTTAAAAAGAATGATTTTTTCTAGATTTTATTGAACTTGAAGAAGAGTATTAGCCTAGAATGTTAGATGAGTTAGACATAATATTTCCACCTCAAACAACCAAACAAGGTAATCTTACATTAATTTGTCCAAATCGCGGGGATTATATGATATTATCCTCAACCAAGGGGTGGAGTTAGGGGAGAGGGAAGGAGGGCCATGGTCCCATGGATTTGGTTTTTTTTAATTATATATATATATATATATATATATATATATATATTTTGTACACTCATACACTCAATTGGCATGTATTAGAACCATATTATGAAATTCGATGCTAAATATATTGTGTTTCATATTAACAGGTTTAGGGCAGTGCTTAAAAACGAGAGAAACCCAAAAAAAAATATTTCAGACCTCAAACGATGAAGTTGGAGCTCTCTCGGCATCCTTAGAACAAGGGCAAGGCAAATTGAGTGTCTTACTGGCAACTTACGGCCCATCTTACGACCGTAAGCCAATTCCAGAAGATCTTACTAGCATACTTATACTTGTAAGAGTGATTTAGAGCCAATTCAGAGGACCTTATATGCAAGACTTACGCTTGTAAGGATGCCCGTAAGGACCATCCAGAGAAGCTTACGACTACAGCTTATGCCCGTAAGGGCCGTCACAATAAGCAAAATAGTAAAGTTTACATTCTAGCCTTTACAGGCGTATGTTGAATTGTAAAACAAATAGAAGACATTACAAACGAGGTTTACAGCCGTAAGCATTCCCATAAGGCTCGCGACTATTTTCTTCAGCTTTCTTACGGCTTAGCACTTACGCCCATAAGTAGCCCATAAGCAGTCAGGTATAAATAGAACTTATGAGGATTTTTAGGGCATTCTCTATTTTATTCTTTTATTCTTTGGGGGCAATTCTTGGATGCAGAGTTAGGGAAGAAAAGAAATGAATCTACAGCACCTAAGGAGCGATTTGGAGAGGGATTGGGCTCTACATTCAAAGGGTTTGAAGATCGTCGCCGTCAAGCTCACCTTGGCAACATGCGTCGAAGCTTTTCAAGCAACTCATCTTGAATGTTTGCCTTCCATTAATGGAGGGCTAATTTGTAGATGTTTGGGCATAGTTAAACTTTAGGTTTTATATATTGACATTGGTTATTAGATTTTTTATGCTTTGAATGTTTTCTTATTTGCAATCTCATCTATATGAGTCTAATTATGTGATTGAATGCTTGGTTGCTAACAAGGCGAAAGACTTAGCCATCATATTTGGTATTGCTACGTGATAAGAAGAAATTCCCACCTAGCATAGACTTGCCGTAATTCGAGAGGATAGTGGGTACACCTTTGATTAGGGTATCTATAAGAGTTTATCTCCCACTATCCTTCCAAGTGAATTAGTGTTAATTTTTGTACTTTTTGCAATCACGTGGAGCGGATTTTAGGAGTAATCGTATTAATGCTCTGTATTTGGATTAGGGGTAATCTCTCTCTTTGGGGGAGATTATCTATTTAAGAGATTTTCATGACTAGCCCACAATAAGGTTTCATAGAGTGTTAATATGATTGTGTGGATGTTTGTATTAGCTCTGCACCTATTCAGTTACTTTTCGCCTAAAAAATCATGATTTAGTATAATTCTGGAGATCTTTCGGTTCAAATAGGATTGCATGTTTAGACAATTATTATCCTATATTTCATAACCCTAAAGGGATGCTATGCTCGACATTGCTTTCTTCCTTGACTTCTCTCCTATCATTTCCAGTATTTTCTTGTTAATTTTTGCTTTTATTCACACACAACACTCGATCTTTAAGGCTATTTTTCAAGTTTAGAGTTATTACTTGTATTCACTTTCTTCCCTATGGATTGACACTCTGCACTTACACACACTTTATTACGTGATCGGCACGTACACTTGCGTCCCTATCAATATATATATATAGTCTAAATATATTATAGTTTTAGAAAAAACATATTTGTAAAATTTTATTTTTTAGCCTTTTAATATTTAATAAATTGGTTATATAGTAACAAAAAAATATTTGTAAATTTTTTTGTGCAGCAACTTGATTTTCTATAAATTAGTATATGAATAATTATATTTTTACCGAATAAATTTCCCGAATGACGTGAATGTCAAATTGGCATCTATATTAGCATCTACGTTATTATTTCTTTATCTCTTCTTTTTTTTAAAAAAATTCTTTAGTATCTAAATCCTAAATTTAAACATTTAATCATAAAAAATAAACCTGTAAATGATAAACCAAAAACCCTCTCCCTAAACCCTAAACGGGGGTTTGTGATTTCCAGTTTATGGTTTAGGGCATAAGATTTAGGGCTTACGATTTAAGGTCTAGGGTTTAGGGTTTAGTATTTATTATTCAGGGTTTAAGTTTTTAGATTTTTAGGGTATAGATTTTGTAGTATTTGGGTTTAAGATTTTAGATATAGTTTTATAATTTTCTTTTAAAATTTTAAGAATTTAAGGATTTTTAAGGTTTAAATTTGAAGTTTATATAAAACAAATAATGACGTGGATGAGGATGTGGATGACAAGTTGGGCATCCACGTCATTCGAGAAACCTATTCGGTAAATCTATTTGCTAAAAATAGAATCGTTCTTAGTATATATATAGATATATTTTGAAATGCCCTAAAAATCCCTCCATGTTTCACTTATTCACAGATGTTTCCCGCTAAATTTGGGTTTTCCTAAGAAGCTCTTTCTTGACAATGTACTTTTTTGTCTTTCTGTTATAAAGGTAACTATCATTGACAGAAATAGCTCTCAGCTTTTTAAGAAAAAACCATGGTTTTTAGACCCAGACTGGAACGAGCGGTCTAACTGGGTTGCACAAATTTTTTTTTTTAATTTTTATTCTATTTTATAATATACTAATGTTTGGGGGGTTAAAATGTAAAATTGTAAACTAAAGGTATTTAGTTTATTCACTATTCTCAACTATGAATTATTTAGTTGTTTATTTCATGTTTATATTTTAATTTATGGAGATTTGAACAAGTTTATGTTTATGGTATTTGATGTATTTGAATTTATGAAGATTGAATATTTTTATGCATCTTTTTTTTTTTATGGATTTCTTAGTTGAATATTTTTTGTTTTTGAATTGATTTTTTACTAGTTTATTTTTATGTTATGTGGTGTTTTTCACATTTTGAATGTGGTGTATTTCAATATTTATTTATGTGGAATACTTACTTAAAGTTTTAAAAGTCATGTTTTTATTTTTTTTTATTTTTTTATTCTTCAATATTTGATTTTTTTAACCACATATAATTAAAATTTAAATTATTTTTAATAAAGATTGTTGACCCCGGTTGAACCCCTCGACCTCTGATCCCTAACATTTTTAGGGTCTATGCCCGGTCCGGGTCTGAAAACCTTGGTGAAAACACATAATATTAAATGGAAGTCATATACTAAACGGAAAAGGTACTATATATTAGGTGAAAACTTATATAGTTACACGAAAACACGCAATGTTAATTGAAAAATATACATTTTAAGCGGGAAGTACACATTATAAAATAGAATAAACTGACGGAGTGAGCTGCATTAACTAGATAATAAGTTGTTAGAAAAAAGAGGAACTGACTGGCAAATACAAATGTCAGAGGGTCTGTCTAGAATGTTTTGAAACTTTCAGTTACTTATAATTCATTTTCTATATATATATATTAGAAAAATATTTATAAAAATTTATTATTAATTTTCTTCTTTCATTTTTTACTTGTCCACTAAAAAAAACTGAAAATTTGTTGGCCCTTCCTAACAAAAATTTCCTAGTCTGCCCGCCCCCCAAAAGGAAAAAAAAAAAAAAAAAAAAACAACCCCACCTTGAGTTAATATGAGTGAAAGATCATTGCATGTAAATTATAAGCAATAAATATTGATCTACAACAAGTTGCTTAACAATCACCTCCTAGTGCTTCACTGGTAGATCAAATGACAGATCATATTAATTTGTAGAAATATTTTCAAAATCTATTTATGCAAGTTGTTAATGAAGAAACACTTCCAAACATTTTTGAATTAACACATCCTAATGTAAATAATATATTTTTTTTTAATAAAAAGCAGTTAATTATTCGCAAGCTAATTTAAACAGGCCATCTATTTCACATGAATGAAGCACCTTGCACACCAGTACCTTCTTAAAGATTTATTTTATACTTAACCATCATTGTATCTTTCTTTAGCTTCATGAGTATTTACTACAACCTAAAAACTCTATCACCATGAGGAAAATTAGGGAGAATTAGATTATCTTCTAGCAATAGATTCAATTTTATTGTTGATTTATTTATTTTCAAATAAAACTTTAGAAGATTGGTAAGTATCTTATATGAGTCAATGAATCTCTTTAAAAATGCAATAAAATATATTGTGTTAGTTTAAATTTAATTCGGATTTAAATTATCTTTGTGATAATTTAAAATTAAGCATATTTAAATAACTGATACATAACATTATCATTTGAATTCTGTATTAATCTTGTAGAGTTAACCCTTTAATGGAAATGATTATATATAGAAATCTGAACCAGGGGTCCCTATCTAAGAATACCTAGCTCAATCGACGGAGAGAATAGATAGATTAAAGGAGTCCTTAATTTTTTCATGTGTTGTCTTTGGTTTCTTCAATTTCTTCAAGTGTAAATCTTAGTCTCTTAGTTATCCTATCTAATTTGTTATGCTAGAAATAAGTGATCTTACTTCGGTTGCTAATTAATTTTTTTAATTAATATGGCATATTATATGTCATGCTCTAGTTTTTATGATATGATATATTTATATGCTTAGATGTCGTATACCATACTCTAATTAATTTCTAACAAATTGTCATAGTTTTTAATTCTTTTATTTAAGTGAAAGTAGAAGATCATATGATGATGTTAAATCAAGAATTTAGTCACTAAAATCATAAATAGCAGATTATCAATTAAACTAGAAGTTCTAGATTTCAGAGGAAAGAATATTTTTTAAGAACATGATGTGAAAATTTATCATTTACTATCACTGAAATTTTAGAATTAACAATAAAAATTATTCAAGTGTTGCAGTGAAGAGATCTAGTAACTGAAAACATAGCATTTATGGCTTTGGTAAAATATTTATCTTCTTGGGGTTAAAAATTCCTTTAATTCAACATCTGCACACATTCAACTTGACAAAGTACGGCTCATCTAAAATTTATAAAAGATGTTTGTCCTTTTGAGATATCATTGTTTTCTACACTAATAATTAATTAATCTATTCCAATAGCGAATATATATTTTAAATTTCCTTTATGCAAATTTAAATATTAGAATCCTATTTATTTATATACCACAACAATTTATGACCAAAATCTAACTTGCCTCAAAAGCTAATTTAATCCTTTTGAAAATAACCGAAGCAGTAAAATATATTTAAAAGGACAAAATTTTTGTAAAACTTGAAGATTATGTGAAAAATAATTAATTAGACAAAGATACTTGACGTGATTAGGTGGGTAATCTAATTTCAACAAGACACAAATGCCATCACGCAACAAAGCTATCATAATTTTGAGTGAGAAAAGATGATTGAAGATGATTGATGATCATGAAGTGGAGAAAAATAAATTCTTAAAACTTATATATTCATCACTCCGTTATAGTAGATTTAAACAATGAGTGCATGATAACCATTTTGAACAAACGATCCTGAAATGTAGAAATATAAGAATTTATATTTTCATAGAATGGAATTAACGGAGTGTGTTTTGTCAAAGAATCAATAAAAATAACATGATAATCAAAGTAAAAGAAGTACATATATACATTCAAACATTTGTATAAAAGAGATCAAATAAATGATGATGATCAGATGAAACTACAGACCTCTCAGATACTTGTCATTCCTCGTGAACACTTCCCCTAGGGATATTCTTTTCACAATCCAATCTATTATTATCATGTATAATATTTAATAAAACATATAAAACTATAACAAAGAAGAACAAAATCAATACTATACAGACAGACAAACAAACAAAACAACCATCATGCATCTTAAAGTCATTTCTCTCTCTCTCTTTCATTCCAACTCAAACAGTCATCACCGGTCCGTTTCTTTCAAGCATGCACTATCAATCCCCATGCAAAATATATACAAATATATATATAAATAAATTTCCTCCTATCATTACATCCCTGCACAGTTATGGAATTTCACTCACCGTTCGTGACGGTGTTGAAATAAAAACTTAAAAACCAGAGTCACGTCAGCACCACTATTAGTCCATCACCTTTCATGTCATACAGATTGAACACCCACTCAAAGATGCAGCAATGAGAGAAGCATTGAATAAAAAACCAATAAAGAAAAATAGTGATCCTGATTCTTCATCACAAAGGCATGCGTCTTTCCCCTAACCTAAACTCTATAATCTATAATCTATTAATTATTTATTATTATTCAGACGCTAGAGTCTGTTTTGGTGGAAGGACAGAGACTGACATGCATGAATGATGCTTGAATGAATGGGAAAGCTACTAAATAAATAATTTATATTTGAGTGTATATAATATATGTATACACACACTTCATTTCTTGCTGGACTCCATTGCTACTTTTGACATTAGGTTCTCTCCACAAAGGCTTGAACTATCATTACTTCTCTCTCTGTAATTTCCTTATTTAGCACTACGAAGGTCCTTGTCATACTTCTTTTCTGAGTGGATATTTGAGGGAAAATATATAAAAGTTTTTTTTTATAGAATAATTTATATAATATTATTTCTTTTAAGATCTTTTACTCCCTCTCTCCTTTACTAACCTCGATCCTATTGTAAATATCTTTTTCAATCAATATTCTTTTACATACATAAAATTTAAAATTTAAAATCAATTAACTAAATAACTCAAAATTTTACCACTTAAATTAACCCCTTAATGACAATATAATTTATTCTTAATCAATCACTAAGTTATTACAATTCAAAATTTATCAACTTGAATGTGTAATTTGAAATTTATTTTAATTTGAATTTTTTTAAAATTTATTTGTTAATTGATTGTTAATTGGCGATACGCGTAGCATTCCACATGAGCTAGATAAAAGTAAACTTAAAAACTGTTAGGTCTGAAGACTTGGATTTGCATTATGTGACAAACCAAGAGATGACATGGCAAAGGGAGATGACGTGGTAGTGATGACTTGACAAAATATGTGGTGACAAGGATGAGGATGTGGCTAATGCAAGGTGACATGGCACATGAAGATATGAGGGCTAGAAGATCATGATGGGAGACTATGTTTAGAGAAATTCCTCTCAATGGTTCATATGAAGAATAACTATTTTTGGAAAAAGTATCAAGGTAAAAAGATCTCTCTAAGAGTAAGTTTATCTTAGGTATAATTTTATCTATCTTTGGTAAGATCCAATATGATGAATTATATCTTTGGTAAACTCCTTTTTATGAGAGATCTATTTCTAAAAGAGAGGAATAATCTATTGTTGGCAAGAATAAAATATCATCATGAAGATTGCATGGAGCTTAGTTTGGTGTGAAGATATTTGAAGACACAAATTAAGAAAGGCAAAGGCAAACCAACATGATTCTCAAGACCATAATTAGCAATACAATTTAAAGGAAAGATCTAAAGCTATTTATGGGCGAAGCTATTCAAAGAGACTAATCATTGAAGATTGATTGAAGATTTGATGACCCACGCATGGATGATTGAAGATCATGCTTGGAAGATATTGAAGACTAAACTTGGATGAGAGAAGATCAAGTTTAGTAATAATATATTCATGGTTCAAACGAAGATCATAATTGAAAACCAAACTTAGGCCAAGTTTGGAAAGAAGATCGGGAGATCTTTTGTGGCCATCTTTGGTGAGATGGTATTCACGCCTTGGTGAGTGCGACCTTCTGGAGAGGGGCTTGCTGAAATGGCGTGAGGAAAGAAGCGGTTGTAGGCAGGAGGGGCTCGGGACAAGTCACCTGCTACGAAGTAGACTAAAGGAATCGGGAGGTTTGAAGGTGTCATAAGTTCGGTTTTAACTGGGTAGAACTCAATCATATTCAGTAAGGTGGGCAGTGTTGCAACATCCAGCTTTGGAAAGTGTCCAAGTTAGGAAGTTGTGAAGGAGTCTAAAAGATGAGGATCTATTAGGATGTAGGTGCGTCCATATAAGATACCTTGCTTCAAGATTTAGGATGAGTCACGAGAGAGACCCTTTGGTGATGGTTGAGGAGAATAGACATCGGGCAATCTTAAGAGGGGTTTTCTTTTTTTTTTTTTTGTAATAGTGAGAAAGTGTGTTTGTACTCTTCATTCCTAACCTCTTTTAGTGGATTGTGTCTTTTTCTTGTATGCTTTGATTGTGTGTGTGTGATTTCATTACTAGTGAGTTGAGTGAAAAATGAACACACACCTATTCCTCAAGAACTAACAAATGGTATTAGAGCTTGGTTGCCATTGTTTGCTTTGGTTTCAAAGCTGGCGAGGTCCAAGTAGAGTTCCCAATGATGGCCGCAAGAGAAGAATCATCCGTCACATGACCACCGCCACTCAACGGTTCCAATTATCCATATTGGAAAGCACGCATGAAGGTCTTCATCAAATCTCTTGATGAGAGTGCATGGACAGCGGTGGAAGAAGGATGGTCTCCTCCGATTGACGTAGATGCCTAGAAGAATGAGATCAAGAAGAAAAAAGCAAATGGAGCCTAGAAGATACAAGCAAAGCTAATGCAAACGAGAATCCTCTCAATACTATATTTGGAGTAGTTGATGAAAATTAGTTTAAATATGTTGCAACTTGTGAATCGGCAAAGGAAGCTTGGGATATATTTCAAAGAATACATATAGGTACGAATCTTGTACGTATCTCAAAACTTCAAATGTTAACTAGCAGGTTTGAGAATCTCAAGATGGAGGAAAATAAGACTATTGCCATATTTATCGCCAAGTTGATGGACATAGCAAATCAATCATTCTAACTTGGCAAAAGATACTCAGATGAGAAACTAGTCCAAAAGATTCTTAGGTCTCTACCAAAGAGGTTTGAAGCAAAGATGGCGGCAATAGAGGAAGCTCGAGACATCACAACCATGCGTCTTGATGAGTTGATGGGTTCATTTCAAGCATATGAGATGAACTAGAAGATGAACAGAAAAGAAGAAGGCATGGCGCTAAAAGTAGAAGCTGAGATACAAAGGGTGTTGTAACAGGTTGAGTTACAACATGAAGATGACCATAAAGATAAAATTGCTCTACTGTCCAAAAGGCTACACGAGATGTTCAGACTATACCGGATAGGGAACAAAAGATTCCAAAAAGAAGACTCCAAGGAAGAGAAAAGAAAGATGAAAAAGACCACAACATGAGAAGCAAAAATATCAAGTGTCGAGAATGTGGTGATATCGGCCATATTAGGAGCGAGTGTGCTAACACATTGAAGAAGAATAAAAAGTCACTAAAAGCCACTTGGAGTGATAAATCAGAAGGAAGCCTGGAAGAAGATGAAGAAGAAACAGAAGATCCAACCAGTCATTATATTAGTTTTCCGGCAATATTATCCAGAAAATTTAGATGAGTTGCAAATCATGTTGTAACATTAGAAGCAACATCAGATAGTGATAGTAACTGTGAAGAGATAAACGAGAAAGATCTTCTGGTTGGGTATGAAAATGATGCTGAAGAAGTTTGACAAGATGATCATACAAAACAAACATCTTAAGGAAGAGAAAGAAAGCAATCAAAAGAAGTTGGTTGTATGTGAGCAAAAGTTGAGTCATGCTGAGAAAACTATTGATTCCATGAACAAAGGTAAATCCAAGCTTGATGAGATACTATCAGTTGGAAGACCAAGTAAAGCCTGACAAAGTATTGGGTATGTTGGAGAAATATCAAGAGTCAAGAAAAATGATTCAGGAGTAGTCCTTGTCAAATCAAATGCTTAACAAAATAAAGAAGTAAGCAAAACGAGATAGAAAGAAGTCAAAGAGAAGATGTCTTTGTCAAGCCTAATCAACAGTCATAGAAGTAAGGCAAGTCCAAGACGAAGTCTAAAAGAGAAGTCCTTACTTGCTTTCATTGTGGAGAAAGTGGCCATACCCAACCCAAGTGCAACAAGTTGAAAGATGATTTGAAGAATGGGAAAATCATTGGATATGAGCAAAAAACTATTAGAAGAAGAATCAGAGGAAAGATGATGGTGATCAAGAAGATGTGGATCAGAAAAGATGACAGGATGAAAGAAGGCTTAGTGAACTCAAGTGCCAAAACGAAGAAGATAGATACAGTAAAAAAATCAAGTTGTGAGTTACAGTCAGAAATTGTTGACCAAGCATCTCAAAAGTCAATTTTTTGGAAGACACATGTTTGGGTGAAAGGCTTTAAACATCTGTGATTTAAAAAAAAAAAAGAAAAAAAAAGGAAAAGGAAATATATATATTTAAAGGGAAGGAAAAAAGGAAAAAGAAAAAAATATATATAAAAAGTAAAAGGAAATATTGAAAAAATAATAATAAGAAAAGAGGGCAAGTTTCCTTTTTTTAGCAGTTATAGAATCATGTGAAGAGGCACCAGTGTGCGGTTACAACTTCTGAAAAAAATAAAAGGAGGTTTTTTTTCTTCTTTCAAACCCTATTTTTCAAATCCCAAACCTTAGAAGAAGAGAAGAAAGAATGGAAACTAAGATGAAAGTGAAAAGTGTAGCTCATAGAGTCCCAAAAAACCAAGAAAAGGCTGGCAAATCATCACAAACCATGGAGAAGCTTGATGACAGAAAGAGTTCTCTTAAAGCATCGAAAGTTTTATCTATGGTGATTGTTCCATATGTGGCACCAACTCCTTTAAAAGAAGAAGCACTGGCACCTATTGAGGAAGAGCGAAGAGATCCCATGGCAGGGCTTTCCAAATATCTACCAGAGTTGTTCAAAGAAAAAAAAAAGACGGAGAATCAAATTCATGGAAGAGATCATTGAAGATATTCCATATGGATGGATGCCAGATGCATTTCCTAGAATGTTCAAGAAATGAGAGAAGGAGAAGATGGAAGTCCAAATAGAAGGACCTTTCAAGATCAACTCGGAAGCTAGCAAGAATGATGGAACATTAGCTGCAACCAAAATAGAAACTAAAGTAAATCAACACAAATAGAAGCAAATTTCTAAAGACATTCAAGAAGAAAAGAAAATGGAGTCTGGAGAACAAAAAAAAGGATGGCAAAGGGAAGAGTCCAATGGTTGAAAAAGAAAAGCAAGAGTATGAGGACACATCTAAAAGTGGATGTTCAAGCAGTAAAGAGGATCTTGAGGAGATTGTTAGAAAATCTATTGAAGAATTAAAGAAGACTAGAGAAACCAGAGAAAATTCAGACTATGTTGCAACATCGGATGCAACACCTGAGAGTTCACATAGTTCAAACAATATTCCTTTGTAGGTAAAAGAAGATTGTGTCAACATTCAAGAGCCATAAGAAGAAGATAGAAAACACAGAAGAAAATCATTCTCGAAGTTGAAGTTGAAGAATAATCGCCTAGTCCAAGGCCAAGAGTAAGAAATTAACAAAGAAGGGGAAGAAAAAGGCATCTACTCCAAGCAAAGGTAAGAAGAAGAAAACAAGTGAAGATTCTAAAGCACTTGATGGAAAGAAATTCAACCTATATGAATTTATATTTCGGAACATAGTGCTAATGTCGTAGTTCCTGTTGCAACATGGGATACAACAATTCAAGGTTGAAACGATAACTACTCTCAAGAAGTTGAAGATTTCTATGAAATTGTTTTCACTTGAGAAAAGGATTGGTTTGTCAGTTGCTAGAGTATCACCACACCACCATTTATAGAAGAAGATGAAGGTTTAAGCCCCAACATTGAAGAAGAATATGAGAAGCTCTTGAAGGATCAACTAGAAGACCTTGAGAGGTGACAAAGAACTCTTTTTGCAAAACTAATACTCATTGTAAAGTAGAAACAAACTATTTAAGAAGTTCTTAGGCAGATGAAAAGGGGAGATTGCCAACAGTCCTAAAGAAAGGGGGAGTTGCAAGATGAGTTGCAACTAGATATGCAACTACAAAATGTGAAGGAGGTTTGTCATGAAGGGGGAGTTTGTTCAACTACCAGTCTAGAATATAGGGGAAGTTACTCAAAGAAGTTACAACCTGATTTGCATCAGATAGCAGAAGACCTTTGCTATCATTTGCTACAAAGGAGGGGGGGAGAAGATTGAAGTTTGCAGATTGACTTAGTATTGTTATCTTGTTATATATTTGTTAAACTCACTAGTTAGCTACAGTTTGTGTTATATTCCTGTACTCTATAATATTGTAACTAGATGATGTATTAGTCTGTTTGAGTCAGTTCGGCCAAGTTTATGTCCTAGTACATGTTGTAACAAGGTGTCAAATAATGCCAAAGGGCGAGATTGTAAGGTCTAAAGACTTATATTGGCATTATATGACAAGCCAAAAGATGACATAGCAAAGGGGGATGATGTGGTAGTGATGACTTGACAAAAAAAAGTGGTGACAAGGATAAGAATGTGGCTAACGCATAGTGACATGGCACATGAAGATATGAGGGATAGAAGAGCATGATGGGAGATTATGTTTAGAGAAATTCCTCTTAATGGTCCATATGAAGAATAACTATTTTTTGGAAAGAGTATCAAGGTAAAAGGATCTCTCTAAAAGAAAGTTTATTTTAGGTATGATTTTATCTATCTTTGGTAAGATCCAAGATGATGAATTATATCTTTGGTAAACTCCTTTTATGAGAGATCCATTTCTAAAAGAGAAGAATAATGATGCACTCTCCGCAAGTGTATGGGTCGCATACAAGTAATACAGTAGTACCCTGTGAGGGGTAGGGTTGTAGAACAATAGGGACTGGACTTAAAGTACTAATCCGTCTTCCTATCTCTAGTTAAACAAAGATTGGGTTGAGTTGATGAAAGAAGTAAAACAAGAAAAGGAAAGAACAAGTGAAGAGATTAGGTGGACTAGGATTGAGATTACAACAACAAGAGAATAATACCCCAGGACAATTCCTATGAACTATAGCATGCTGACTTGCTTCTAATGCCTACCAAGTATATCCTAGAGTTTTGGTGTGTGCTTAAGAGCGATGTTACATCTATGGTTCTCAATTATACCAAGTTTTGCTAAGGTAACTGTGTATTTCAAGCACAACGAGTTTTGCAATCACACAAGCAATCACAACTATGGTAATCCACACACTAAGTTTTACTAAAGCAACTGTGCAAATCAAACACATCAAGTTATACAATACAAAATTTAACAAAAGAATTCCCAAAAAACTCCGTAGACATTAAAAGCAAGTAATCAAAGCATACATAGTATCATAGTTCAATATCCTGGGGCACCATGGATGGTTAGCCCCTCAGGGATACATATAACAAGGAAGAAGAAGCTAAAGAACTAAAGAAAAAAGACATGACTCCCTCATTCCCAAGATGATCTTCCTAGTTGAGGTTCCTTGATGCTAACCCCACTTCCCTTATACCTCCAACTCGTCTTTGATCCCCTTAGATGGTGTGGT
Organism: Dioscorea alata; assembly: GCA_020875875.1. Taxonomy (NCBI): domain Eukaryota; kingdom Viridiplantae; phylum Streptophyta; class Magnoliopsida; order Dioscoreales; family Dioscoreaceae; genus Dioscorea; species Dioscorea alata. The sequence continues at coordinate 13,882,917 of CM037017.1, read as the reverse complement.
TAAACTTGATATTCACCCCCATCAAAGTCCTCCTGGTGGAGAAGAAAATCCCCAAACAAAGATGAGTTTAAAACCCTAGACATTTGGAGGAAAAAGGCTTACTTCGGGCTCAACACGGTTGTGCTTGGACCGTGTTTTTCAGTGAGATTTCTGAGTGAATCGACTAAGTGCTAATATGGGAAAATCAGGGGGAGGAGCACACTCATGCTCTGCCCATGCTTTACTTGTGCATGACCGTGCTAGGAGCCTCCTGATCGAGCTTCCCCTAAAGTTGTCTCTCGACTGAGATAATCAGGGGAAGGAGCACGGTTGTGCTGAGACCATGCTTGGCCTGAGAGCACCCCTTGCTTGAATTATCACTGGGTCCTTTCTAGGCTGAAATGTTCAGGGGGGACAGAGCACGACCGTACTCTGTCTGTGTTTCACTTAAACACTTAGCAAAATCTTCATTCTTTGCTTGATTAATCCCCGATTTCACTACAAAATGCTTTTGCTAAAAGACAAATAAAAGAGTGAATTGAGGGTAAATAAGCATGATATGAAATGCACTCATCAAATAATCTATTGTTGGTAAGAATAAAAGATCATCATGAAGATTGCATGGAACTTAGTTTGATGTGAAGCTATTTGAAGACACAAACTAAGAAAGGCAAGGGCAAACCAACATGATTCTCAAAACCATAATTAGCAATACAATTTGAAGGAAATATCTAAAGCTATTTATGGGAGGAGCTATTCAAGGAGACTAATCATTGAAGATTTATTGAATATTAGTTGAAGATTGATTGAAGATTAGTTGAGGATTGATTGAAGATTTGATGAACTAAGCATGGACGATTGGAGATCATGCTTGGAAGATATTAAAAACTAAACTTGGATGAGAGGAGATCATGTTTAGTAACAATATATTCATGGTTCAAATGAAGATCATAATTGAAGACCAAACTTGGGCCAAGTTTGGAAAGAAGATCGGGAGATCTTTGGTGGCTATCTTTGGTGAGATGGTGTTCGCGCCTTAGTGGGTGTGACCTTCTGGAGAGGGGCTTGCTGAAATAACGTGAGGAAGGAAGCAGTTGTAGGCAGGAGGAGCTCGGGACAAGTCAATTGCTGCGAAGTGGACTGAAGGAACCTGGAGAGTTGAAGGTGTCGCAAGTTTGGTTGCAATTGGGCTATAACTCAATCATGTTTAGTAAGGTGGTCAATGTTGCAACATCTACTTTGGAAGTTGTCCAAGTTAGGAAGTCGCGGAGAAGTCTAAAAGAGGAGGATCTATTGGGACGTTGGTGCATCTGTATAAGATACCATGCTTGGAGATTTAGGATGAGTCATGAGAGAGAAAGACCCTTTGTTGAGGGTTAAGGAGAGTGGGCATCCGACAATCTTAAGAGGGTTTTTCTTTGTCATTGTAAGAGTCAGAAAGTGTGTTTATACTCTTCAATCATTTTATCTAATCTATGCTCTATGTCACAAAAGCTGTTATTAGATAGGGAGGAAGGATTCATGTTACATTATATATGAAAATATGTGATTTAGAGATTAAGGAAGAACTAAATGTTATAATGTTAAAAAAATAATTTACTCAACGATATAAAGCCTCTTTTATATAAACTTTTAACCCTAAAGAAAACAATAAATTATTGATATGTATAGTTTAAAAATAACTTGTTTCTATATTTAGATTGAATTTATTTTTTTATATTTTAAAAATTAATTAATAAGGTTTTTATGTAATTGACCTTTCCTTTTCGTCATATTTTTGAATAAATCTTTTCGTCACTTTGAGCATGCTTATTTCTTTATTTATTTTTTAATTTTACAACGTTGGACTTGATAAAAGACTCAGATCCATATGTGGTATATTTTTACCACATAACCAATCAATAAAATATAAAATAAAATTTTATTCTTATAGGCATGTGCGTGATGGCATGCTATAAGCAACAACTTGACGGACTAACACATCATCTTCAGGGAATAAACCTTTTTCTTATTTTTTTTTTGAAAGAGCCAAGAGGCTAATTTATTGAAGTAAATGAAAAAAACAGCAAAATACAGCTAACAGAAAACATTAGAGAGATAACACAAGAGAAGAAATAAAAAGCTACAGCTCAAAAGAAACAGTTCTAAAACAACAGAAAAAGCTGAGATGAAAACTTAGAATGAAAAGCCAGCTCTTGAAAGCTTCGCAAGAGCCACCGGGGAAGATCTTTGCCGTTGTGATACAAAGCAATAGAATGCAAGTTGGATGCAAAAGATGCAATATTAGAAGCTGGGGCCATCCAAGCTTTGGGAATTACATGTAGACTAGGCAAATTGGAAGTGGAGATCAGATGTATCAACGTGTTAACTTGACTTCTACATTGCTAGCCACACCAAGTATCAACATTCGACAAGAGGTCTTTAATACTAGAGTAGGAAGAAAAAACATGTTGAACATCGAGATGAAGACGCGTACAAGATCTAAGAGCAAAAACATAAGCTTGAATTTCAGCTTCAATTCTTGATGCAAACACAAGAGGACATTAACCTGCAAGAGAAATATTATAATTAGAGTTTGCAATGAAAAAACCTGCAGAACAAACCTCAGAATCATCATTCCAGCTAGCTGCAATGAAAAGAAATAGTCCATCTTGACTATTGAAGTTATTTAATAGAAGCCGTTTGCCAAGTAATGGTGAATTGATCTAATAATTATTCTTAGCAAAGTGAAAGGCCCAAAGAGAGATCAAACGGATGTTTAAAAGGGCTGCTCGGAAAATGATGTCACAGGGGGCTTTCCAGATGTGCCAAGAGATAGCAGCAATTACAGATTTAACAAAGTTAGAATACCGATTGTGAATAAGCCAAATACCAGACGTGAATCCCACAGGGAAAGAAAATTGAATGCTAAGCATGTTACCAATGTAGTTCCAAATAGCTTGTGTTTTAGTACAAAGGCAAAACAAATGCTCTGCATTATCAAATTCCAAGCCACAAAGAGCACACAATCTCCTGGGACCAATCTTAAATGCATGAAGAACATCACAGGTTAATAAGTGGCCACGAAAGACAAGCCAAAGAAAGTGTTTAACCCTTGGGGCAGATCTAATTTTCCAAATCAAACTCCAACCTGGCCAAGGATTAATATTTGAAATTTTGCTGTTTAAAAAATGATAGACATTAGAAGCGGTTTTGAGGTTGTGAGACTTAGGGAGCCAGACCCATTGATTGAAGCCAGAAGGATCAATGGTCCCCAGTCTATTAATGATATCATTCACATTGTAGCCAAACAACAGCATCAAATTATGAAAATCCCACTGATTGTTGTTAATAAAGTTTGAAACATTCAAAGTGTCAAAATCTAGATCCATGTTAATGAAAGTGGGTTTAAAAGCCAAGGGAATATCCAAACACCAAGGATCGTGATGAAGCAAAATGAAGCTGGGGTTTAAGGTTTTAATCCAACAGTGCGTTTCAAAACATTAACAGTTAAACAGAATCCTCTGAAGAAAGTAGAGCACTTAGCAGGAATTTAATTGCGCCAAAAATTCAAATGACCATATTTGTTAATTAAAATGTCAACCCATAAAACATTGTCATGATTTAAAAATCTAAAAACATGCTTTGCAAGAAGTGAATGCTTAGCAATAGAAAGATTTCTAATTGCTAGACCCCCTCATGTTTACTATCAGTAATATAGTTCCAACATACAGCGTGGATGCCCTTTCCATTGCCATCCTTGTGCCAAAGAAAGTCCCTGTTAATTTTGTTGATTTCATTAAGAACACCATCAAGAATAGGATACACAGAAAGATAATAATTTGGAATAGAAAGAAGAGATGTGTTAATCAATAAGACTTTGGCAGCCATGGATAATTTAGATAACTTCCAGCGGGAACAAGTGCGACGAATCTTATCGATCATATGATTAAAAACAGAAGAAGCAAGCTTCTTGGGAGAAATAAGGACTCCAAGATACTTAAAAGGAAAAGGGACTGCATCAATTTTCAGGATGGAGCAAATACTGGATTGAACATGCTTATTAAACCAGGAAGGGAAGTAAACAGAAGACTTATTGACATTAATATGTTGCCCGGTGATATGCCCGTAAGAATCAAGACAGTGAATAATGTTTCGAGTTGCAGATCTAGAAGCACAAGTGATGAGCACAAGGTCATCAGCATACATAAGGTGGTTGAATTTAATACTAGAGTTGCACAGAAAACCCGGAATTTGATTCGAGTGAAGAGCAATATTAAGATTAGTAGTGAGGATTTGGGAAACTAGAATAAAAAGGTAAGAGTAAATGGGATCACCTTGCCGGACACCTCTGGAAGAGGAAATCCAGAGAGAAGGGCTGCCATTGATCAAGAAAGAAAAGGAAGTAGAGATCAGACAAGCTCTAATCCAAGAAATCCAATGACTAGAGAAATTCATTTTAGCAAGGGTGGCAAGAATTGCACTCCAACTAAGGGTATCATAAGCCTTCTCAATATCAATTTTAATAATCATCCTAGAGGGGTCGTTAATATCACGCTCAATCGAGTGCACCACTTCTTGCAAAGTAATAAGATTATCCAAGGGACATCGGTTAGCAACAAACCCTGACTGCTTTCGACCAACTAGCTTTGGGAGAACTGAACAGAGTCTATTGGCAAGAATTTTGGAAATGATCTTAAAACAAACATTACACAAGGAAATAGGACAAAAATCAGAAACCAAAATGGGATTATCTTTTTTGGGAATAAGAGAAACAAAAGTTTTAACCCAAGCAGTAGGCATAACAGAAAAAAATATTGGATAGCAGAGGTTACCTGATCTCCGATGTCATTCCAGAAGAATTTAAAAAATTCAGCACTAAAGCCATCAGGACCTGGGCTCTTACCAGTTGACACGACCTTTTGCGTGTGTACCGCAAGTGCACGGTCTTGTCGAAGTAATAAAGTTACCCCGGTGAGTGGGTAGTCGAATCCACAGGGAATAAGGGTTTAAAATACGAGAAATTGCTATTGAGTCGTGCGATATACGAAAAGAAACAATGATCGGAGTGATGAGTGAATTTATGGAATTAGAGTAAAAGCAAGGCAAGTAAATAAAAAGATGAAAGAGAGAAAAGTGCAAGCAATGAGTAAAAAGAGAGAAACTAGCAACAAGTGAGAATAGGATATCCGGACAAGTTACCTCTAGGACTTATGCTTCTAGTGCAAGACTATGCTATTATACTTTCCTATTGATGTCAATTGAGTCGAGGAAAATCCTTAGACACACGGTCCCAAATCTAAGGTCAACCGTGACTAACCCCAACACTATGTCCCGGCAATAGGATTCACGTCAACCCTTCACTCTGTTGATTGCTCAACTAAGCCCCAGGGGAGTATTTCTACCTAAGCCTAACACTACGTGGGATTGCTTTAAGCTCTAGGGACTCCTAGTGATAAAACCTGTTCCTATGTGTAGTAGTCCTACCCCTTTGGTCCAGGAGGAAGAACCATAGTCTAAATTAAGCCCCAGTGCGTAGGATTCACGTCACCCCAAAACCTTGGGGGAGTTTGTCTACCTAGCACTTCACTCTATTTTGACCTCTAATAAATCAAGGAATCGGAGGTAGAGAGAAATCACATCGGAAGGGAAAGGGGTACGGTGCTACCTCACAACTCTCCCTCTCAACCCTCTTCAATTCTAAGTAGTCTAATCCTACAGGAGTTGTCACACCTCCAAAGGATAACCTAGATTGTTCTCAATCCTTAGTGTCACGGCTAAGAGAAAACAATAGCACAAGAAATCTAAAATTGAAGCTCGAATTTATTCATCAATTAATGGAAAGCATAATAACAATGTCAAAGAAACATAATTATCCTAGAGTTTTACAAGTCCAAATACCCACGAGGGGTTTAGCTCCTCATGGAGCTATACATGTTCATCAATGTATGAAATAAAACACAAACTAAAGACATCAATGAAAACCCCCTTGCGTATGGTGTGGCCGTGGTCTTGTGCGGCCGTCGAACGTCGGTGACGATGCCGATGGCGCGCTCCAATCCTCCACAAAGTCCTCTCCGAAACCCTAGCAGCACTCTCCAGAAGTTAGGGAGAAAGATAGGTTGAAAGATGCTCAAAAAGTCTCCAAATCGGGCTTTAAATAGGTTGAGTGTGGCTTTAAATTTGAAGTTATCGGGACTTCACACGGGCGTGTGGAATTTCCACACGCCCGTGTGAAGTTTCTGTCTTTCCTGAAAAATTACTTCACACGGCCGTGTGTTAATTCCACACGCCAGTGTGAAGTCTCTGGCTTGCTGGGAAATCAATTCGCACGGCCGTGTGTTAATTCCACACGCCCGTGTGAAGTCTCTGGCTTGCTGGGAAATTATTTCACACGGCCGTGTGTTAATTCCACACGCCCGTGTGAATTCTCTGGAATCTTGATTTTTCGGCAGAAGTGCACAGCAACTTGATACAGTGATTTGCTACAGTAACTCTCCCGAACTGCTCCCGAATACGTTGTTTCTTCATCGAGGCCATTGAATTGGGCACACAATCAATGGTAGATCGTGCTTATTGCTTCAAGTCCCCTTCTTGGTGAAGTTTTCCTAAGCTACACGATTTGGATTTGTTGTGAATGTGACTGCCTTTGTGCCCCTCCAAAGGAGGTTGACACACACTCACAAGTCTAACCTCGTGCCTTGTTCCTTGCTTGGTCCGAAAACCTCCCAACAACGGCGAACACGACCTAACTTCGCTCTTCTTTTCCAACTTAGCTCCATGAACCTACAATGCACAAGAACGCATAAATGCACACTATTTAATGATAAAATCTGATAAAAAGTATGTTCATTGTAAGATAATAACGCTTCGCGTTACTACAACACAAGCACTTATCACCAGTGGGAAGATAGGATATTGCAAAGTAAATTTCTTCACGAGAGATTTCTCGAACAAGATGAAGGCCTTCAGCATCAATGATTTGGGGAAGATTGTTAGGAAGAGTGAGAACAATATCTAAAGGGTTCCTGTCCGAAGGCTCAGTCCAAAGATTAGTATAAAAGAGAATAAAAGCATTTTTAATATTAGGACGATCAGTGACAATGGTGCCATTAGTATGAGAGATATGCCTAATAATATTGCTATGATTACGAATGCGAACCATATTGTGAAAGAAAACGGTGTTTTGGTCCCCATTGAGAAGCCAAGTGAGATGATCACGCTGGGCCCATCTAAATGCGTCTTGTCTCTGGAGAGTAGTGAGCTTGCTATAAAGGCTCGAAAGCTCGTTAGAGATGTTAGAATCAAGCGATTCATCTAACTCCAAAGAACTAATATCTGCTTCGGTGTTTTGAATTTCAGTTTCAACAGAACCTATAGACCTCCAAGAAATAATGTTAGAATGTGTGCAAGCAAGTAAATGCATTAAAACATGCATGGGATTGCCGTGGGGTGCAAAATTCCAAGCATTTTTAACAGCATTAATACAGCCAATGTAATCAAGCCAAAGGGGATTAAATCTAAAGAGTTTACGAGTATGATTAGTAGAGTTATGAATAGAAAGAATAAGGGGAGAATGATCAGAGAAGATACGGGGAAGAGACTTAATAAAGTAAGAACGATACTTATCTTGCCAAGCACCATTGGCTAAACACAGATCAAGCTTGGCCCAACGACGGGCCGAACCTGACTGTTTGTTACACCAGGTGAACTCAGGTCCAGTGACTTGCAATTCAAATAAATTATTTTCATCAATGAAATTGACAAATTGATTAGCTTTACGGGAATAGTACGCATAAAGACCTCCTCTGTGATCCTCACGAGATGAGATGTAGTTGAAATCACCTAGGAGAAGCTAGTGGAGGTTCAGAGCAGTGATGCGAGAGAGTTCCTGCCAAAGAAGAATTTGTTTGCGAAGATGGTAAGAGTTATAAATAATAGAAATAATATGAGTAGTATTAGGGTTAGGAGAAACAATAAGATGCAAGTTTTTCTAAGCTTGGATTTTAATACCAAACGCCATATGAGCTCCTGCTAAGGGGGGCTGGGTGACCGCACCACAAAAATCCAGTTTGATAGGAGGGTTTATTAATTCAACTCTTGATAGTTATCGATTTCAAAAACTAGTCCGCCGAACTTTGTTCCTACATCTGCAGTGTTTTTGGGCCCGTTTTGATACAGAAGTGGGTATGCACCTTAAAAACTAGTATAGTGAGAATTTATTCAACTCCTTATAAAGCTTTAAAAAACTCCCAGTACATAATTGATATGGGACTAGACATTGTTGTGAGCTCTAGACATTCTCTATGTACTGAGGAAATGAACATAATTTTTTTTAAACAAAACATTTAAGCTGAAATAATTGTTTTAAAATTATAAAGATGTAAAAGAATATGACTTCAGCCCTTATTCCATTAAAAAATTTGGAATCTCATAGAATAAAATTGAAAACTTAGATTTCAAAATTTGTTTGAAGAAAAACATAAAACCCTCAATAAAATATCTCAAAATTTGTTTTTTATTAATAAATTAAATTTTATTGAAAGATTTGTTGTTGTTGTTGTTGAACCATCAATTTGGTAGAAGCCAAATCTATGTATTACAATCAAATGAAGTCAACTGAGATTTGCTTAACAAATTTTTTTGCTATACTGTCCATTCCTTATAGCCAGATTAATTAATTGAGTGAATGCTAGTGTTGCTCTTGGTCTTGAGCTTGGCCATGCTCTTAAGTGTGCTTTCTTTCAGATGTCTTGGAACATGTTCTCGGCATGACTGTAGCCTAACCTGTAAAGTATTGTAAAATGTACGGGCTTAAGCAAGTCTGTGCTTGCTGACCGTGCTTCAAGAGCACGCTGGTGCTAGGAGCAACGAAGTTGTGCTCTTTTCTCTCTGAAAATCCAAGCAAAATGCAGGGGCGTAAGCACGCCCGTGCTTGAAGAGGACAATAGTGCTAGAGGCAGTGAAACCATGCTCTTCAGTTTGTGCAGATCCTAGTAAAGTGCATGGGTATAAGCACACCCCTGCTTCCAAACACAGATGTGCCTCCTTAGTTGGGCTGAATTTCTCAAAGTCCTAGAACTGCACGGTCTAAAGCATGGGTGTGCTTCACAACCGTGCTTGCCCTTAAAAGTGTGTTCCAACTCCATTTCGCGTGAGAATTCATCCAAATTCATTCTTTTAGTTCCAAGACCTGTTTTCCTACACAAGAATACATACATACCCAGAGTAGCATCGATTTACAATAAATATATGCGTAAAGACAAGCAATTCGTGCAATAGGGTACACTAAATGTCTATATAAAATGCGCTCATCAAATACACCCACACTTGAACACTTGCTTGCCCTCAAGAAAAACCATTAAAACAAAGGAGAAATAAGGTGAGTGCATGACCTCTGATCTTATAAAAATAGGGAATTCAAAGACAAACAAGGGAACCCTAGAGACAAGTGAGTGTTTAACAGATCCATAAGAAAATGATTCACCCGTATGCCATACTCCCAGTATGTGTGTGAATTTACTCTAGATTTGTGCCCCATTTACCTTGGAAGGAAGCTAGCTCAAAGAACCTTATTTCCACAAAACTAACTGCGTAGTGTCTTCATACACCCTAGATGTAGCCATTTCTCCCGGTAGGTCATTAAGTGAACATTGGTAATGCCCAAGATCCGACTACTCAAGAAAGGCTTTCACGCTTCTAAGGAGATAGATATTTCTACCATCTTTTCAAATACAAAACTATTTACAACACATCAGTAGGGCATTCATACGAATCCGACTTTCCGAAAATAATAAAGAAACAAGCAAACTAACTTTGTTTTTTTTTTTTTTCTAAGGGAACTTGGTCTACAAGCTAAAATCCTTCTTAGAGTACAAGTAAATCCACAACTAGAGTAGCATGCAAGGAAAAGGGTTTTTGGGCCACGGGTGAAACTAACAATTAAATACAACAAAATACACACTAACTCTAGTGTCAACCTTAGTCTTAAGAATCCCTAAACATTAAGTTATAGATCATCCTAGGTCATGCATCATTACAATAAGCACAAAGATAACCCTCCACCATACTTGAACATTACATTGTCCTTAATGTAGTTAATGCATGCATATACAAATAAAATAGAAGACAATAGAGTAAAATTGAGGACAGTTATTGGGGACTTCCCTTGACATTGAGAGTTATGATGCCGCTCTCAATATGAATAGTGCACATATTCCAAATTCGGCATACATCCTATAAAGCAAGAAAGATACACACGTGAAGCTTAAGAAGCTCAAAATAAAATAACTAAAATAAAATAATGGCAAGCAAATAAAGTAAAACAGTTTAGTAGGAGACTTGATGAGTTTACAACATGCATCTATTTTATATCACTTTGTACACTTATTCGACATGTATTAAAATTGTATTCTGGAATTCAATGCTAAATCTAGTGTGTTTCACATTCTCAAGCTTAGGCCAGCATATCAAGATGAGAGCGAGACAAAAGAAACATTTTAGACCTCAAATGATGAAGTTGAACCTCTCTCGGCATCATTTGAATAAGGACAATGTAAACTAGGTGGCTTACGGGCAGCTTACACTCAACCTTACAGTTGTAAGTCAATTCCAAAGGACCTTGCGAGCATGCTTATGCCCATAAGAGGGATTCAAAGCCAATTCAGAGGACCTTGCTGGCAAGACTTATGCCCGTAAGGATCATCTAGAGGAGCTTACGACTAAAGCTTACGCCTGTAAGGGGGTCGTAGGAAGTAGAACAAGTGAAACTTATGGTCCATTGCTTACAGCCGTACGTTGGACCGTAACACAAACACAAGACCTTACATACGTGACTTATGGCCATAAGTAGCCCCATAAGGCTCGTGACTATCTTCTCCAGCTCCCTTATGGTCATGTCCTTACACTAGTAAGCAACCCATAAGCACTTAGGTATCAATAGCACTGATGAGAATTTTTAGGGCATTAAATTCTTTTATTTTAGGGCATTTCTTGGAGGCGAAGTTAGGGAAGATAAGAGATGAATCTCCAGCACTTACCCAAGGGGGGTTGCTTTCAAGGGGGTTCAGATTAATATTCAAGGGGATTAAAGATCGTAGCAGTCAAGTTTACCTTGGCGGCATGCACGGAAGCTTTCTTAGGGCTTCTCTGGCAATCCTTCATTAGCACAATTGAGAAAGGGTTTTCATGGCTTTCATGTTTCCTCTTATTATTTGTATCTTGGATGCTTGCCCTCCATCAATGGAGGGCTAATTTGTAGATGTTTGGGCATAGTTAAACTCTAGGGTTTATATTTTCAACATTGGTTGTTGGATTTTTGATGTTTTAATTGTTCTCTTAATTGTAATCATTTATATTTGGATCTAATTGCGTGTTTGAATGCTTAGTTTCTAATGAGGTGAAAGTCCTAGCTATCATATTTGATGTGCTACGTGATGAGAAGAAATTCCCCCTAACATAAGCATGCCGCAATTTGAGAGGATAATGAGTACACCTCTGGTTAAGGTACTTAAGATACTTTAGGTACTTTTTTTCTTATGGATCTACACTCTGTTTTTATGCACACTTATAGTTGCATCCCTATTAGGACTCCCTTTGCTAACTGTATAAAAAGTACAAGTATAAACAAAATAAAGTACAATACTAAATAAAGATTGAAAAGGAAAAAACATAATGGTGCATCAATTAGGTTCAGACTTAACAATATCCGGATCATCAGAATCAGAATTATAAAGATTGACTGCCTCATCCCTAGTCTGAGGGCCTTCCTCACTCTCCTAGTCATTTCTCCACTTTGAGTTAGAGACACCAGACTCCTCTAACTCCAGGTCAGCAATGTGTAGGGGTTAGAGATAGCGGTGGAGGGGACAACTGCATGTCGAGGTGGTCGGTGATCCTTATAATGTTCCTTCCCAACCAACGGCGGTAGAGTGGTGAACTCATTGGCGGTGCGGCGTGGCTTGTGGAGTGTCGGGTCTGTTTAGTGGTGTAGAAGGATAGCGAGGAACTAGAGGGGATGAAGGAGAAGTTGGCGCGGTAGTGGGGCAATGACACCTTTGACACGATAACGGGTCCCACGTGTTATCTTGTCGACTGCACCATCTCATAGCTTGAAGGGTGTCAAGGGTGATCGGGGTGCTACCATTCTCAATCCTCATATCGTTTATCTCCTCTCTAAGGTCCATCGCCAGGACAAGCCGGGTGATGTAGGGACTAGCGAATATGACTCTAACCCTAGGATCAGCGGCCTGATGATGGAGAGCAAGGGTGACCTCATATCCCAAGTGGAGCTGGAAGCCATTGACCATGCTGAGAAGATAGTCAAAGTCTTTCTGGCCCACTACTTTGGTGTTGTCTCCTCGCCCTGTCAAAGTATGACTGAGGATATAATGAATGTACCTAAGGGTTGCAGCGAGGGTCATACCCATTGGAGGTGCTGAGACTGCGCCAACATGACTCCTGGGACTCTCCTAGCAGGTGCTCTATCAACAGGGCGTCATAAGGCAGAGTCTAAGCGAACCCCTTATCATAAAATCCCTACTTGACAGAGAATTCGGTTAGGCCCACGTGTTGTAGGGTCCCAAACACCTGCAACTGGATGGTGTCCGCTCGATAAAAACTGATCATTCCCCGCTCCAGCTTGAATGCCGCCAGAACCTCCAACATTAGCTCTTTGTAGTTGGTATCCGTAATAGAGAAAAGGTAATGCCCTAGTCAATCTCCAGGGACTCGCACCTTATGTAGGATGCCAGAACCTCCAACATTAGCTCTTTGTAGTGGCCTCGAACCTCTTCAACGAGCCCCATCTTATGTAGGATGCCCTAGTCAATCTCCAGGGACTCGCCAATGCGTCAAGTAGTCAGGTGATTGTATTGTAACTGGTGTGCCAATATGCTGAACTCAAGCCTTGTTGGGGCAACCCAGGAACTACTCTCACCCCTTGCCCGCTTGGAAGTGGGCCCAAATGTTAGGGTCTTCAGCCTTAGCATAATATCTACATAAAAATTATTGTGCAAATCAAATACATGGATTTTTAACTAACCACGACCGTGCTTAACTAGTAGCACGTGTGTGTTGGGTAGATAAGAGCACAACACGTGATTTTCTGAAAAATAAACTAAGGCACATGCAAGCATGCCTATGTTGCCAAGAGTGCGTGCCCATGATTGTGGGGTAATAATATAAGGCATGATGCTTGGGAAATTGTCTGGGGCGCAGAAGAGCACGATTGTGCTTTGTTATTATCCTAAACAAGAAAGTAGACATGGAATCTTTTTTTCTAGTCTAAAATTCATGAATCGAACATTGTAAAGCAAGTAAAGCATAGATAGATCAATTACAATAGATATGAAACAAAAGAAACATGCTTTAAACAATCTAGAATCAAAGGAATAGAGCATTCCTTTGCTCGAAGAAGAAGAAAGAAAGGGCAAGAGTAAATCCGTGATAGAAAAGCCCAAACATCAGGCAAGTAAACCACAATAAGAGCAAAAGTGAGGGTAAGAAGCTCGGGGAAGAAGAATACGCATAACAGAGCACGCCGGCGGGCAGCTATTAAAGGGAAAAAGAATGGAAGAGGAACAGTAATGCAAAAGCACGCTCAAGAAGCACGGTTGTGCTTGGCGACTATGCTCTTTTCCCTTAAATAAGATGAGTGCCCTGTAAGAGCACAATTATGCTTGAGACCATGATACTGGTCATTCTCTTTACTGGAAAACTCATAGTTGAAAAACAATTGAGAGCACTACCCTGCAAGGAGCAGTGAGCTTGTGCTCCTTGAAGCACGGGCCCTCTTTTTCCCATTTTTTTAACTCCTAAGAAGTACACGACAGTAAGCATGGTCGTGCTTGACTTGGAAAAAACAAAGGAGTTATAATACTTGAAAATCATCGTCCAAACACAACTAAATCTTTCGTATACAGGCTTAGCAACAGTAGAACAACCAAAGATGATCGAAAATTTCCAAAATCTCAAGTTTCATCGAGTCCACAAAATAAAATACCCAAAAGATGAAAATGGAATAAAAGAAAATAAAACACTATAAAGAGAGGAAAACAATGAGGAAAACAACCATGAAAACACTTAGGTTGCCTCCCAAGAAGCGCTTGTTTAACATCACTAACTTAATATACCTGGTCTCAAGCAAGGAGGGTCATGAGAATGATTCCACTCAAAGGTCCCTACAACATAAGCACATGGGTAAGGAGACGGTGTTAATTAAACAAATTTCACCTTCATGTAGTATTGTAGAGCATGTGTTCGCCTTGGGGGTTGTAGATGGACTGTTGCTTTTCTTCTTAGCCAAAAATGTTTTCCACCTGTTTGGACTAGGAGTCTTATGATCATTCTCGTCGGGGTCTTTCACCTGATCAGTCGTGACATCTTAGTGGTGGCCCTCTCATCTATTTTATCAGGTAGTTCCTCAACATTGAGGAACTTGAGCTCGGATAGCTCATCCTTCATCCATGTGTCCTGCATGAAATTAGAGACACAATCATCAATCATGTCCAAATCATAACACGTGTCATACTGTCATCACAATCTATAGAGTGGGGCATGACATTCCACAATTTAAATACAACTTCCTCGTCGCTAACTCTCAGAACCATTGATCCATCTTTAATATCAATTAAACCTTGTGATATCGGCAAAAAATTGTCACCCAAGAATCAAAGGCACTTCCGCCTTGTTATTTAGGTCTAGGATCACAAAATCTACAAGGAAGTTGAATCTATCTACCTTTACTAGAATGTCTTCAATGATGCCTATTGGGTGGCGAATAGATTGATCGGCGAGTTAGAGTTTCATCTTTTGAAATATTTTATAGGGAATCAAATTAATGCTTGCCCCAAGATCGTCAAGCACCTTTTCATCTACCAATCCGCCAATTGTGCACGAGATGATGAAACTTCCCCGGTCTTTCCCCTTCCTGGGAATTTTGTTGGTGATGATGGCGGACCACTCCTCGCTCAAAGTAATAGTAGCTACCTCTTATAGGTTTCTCTTATTAGTTAATAATTCCTTGAGGAACTTTGCATAGAGAGGCATTTGAGCAAGGACCTCGACAAATGGGATATTAATGTGCAAAGTTTTGAACATCTCATGGAATTTCTATAATTGTTCCTCCTGCTTACCTTTCTTTACTTTAGTAGGATAAGGTAACTTGGGTTGATATTCAAGAACACTATGCTTGTCTTTGCTTGGATCCTTATCATTCTCGCCAACAACACCATCAAAAGATTTGTCTTCAATTCTAACCTCTTGATGTTCAACATATTCATTCTCAGGTTCTTGGGCTGCAAGGGATGGCAACTCCTTGCCAGTATTCAGGGTGACTTCCTGAAGAGATTTATTCTTGGGTTCTTGGGCTATAAATTCATTTTCAAGAATGAACCTGTAACGACACTTATGGGTTCCTCAACAACACTTCATGTCTTGTGAGTTGGATGTCATTCGCTTAAATGTATGTTGCAATGAGGGTTTCAAGTAATGGCCCCATTCCTTCTTGAGATGGTTGTCGAGGAGGTAGACGCTGAGGCTACGATGGTCGAAACCACCGTGGTGGGCCTTGCCCTTGTCTCGGTTGGCTCCAAAAGAAGTTGGAATAATTCCTCCACCTGAGTTTATAGGTGTTACTATATGGGTTGTTCAAAAAATGGTTGTTGTTTCCCATAAAGTCAACTTATTTTGTACTAGCACCCCCATTTGACGGTGGAAAACTAGGCATTACTTGACTTTCCCAAGATTCACAGCTCATCATTGAGTTCTATGGTTGGACATGTATGGTGTCCAATCTCTTCAATATGGCTTCCACTTGTGCAGCAAATGTATTTAGTGCATCAATCTCATAAATACTAGTAGCTTTCACTGATTTGTTCCTCTCAGAACTCCATATGTAACCATTAGAAGCCATGTCATTAATCAAAGTATAGGCACATTCGGTTGTTTACTACAAAGAGAAGCCCCGGCTACAGCATCGAGCATTTGCTTAGTCACCAAATTTAGCCTGTTCTAGAAAATTTGGATATGCATCCATTCAATAATTCCATGCTACGACCATTTTCTCAACAATTCCTTGTACCTTTCCCATGTGTCGTACAAGGACTCTGATTCAACTGCTTGAAAGAGGATATATCACTCCTCAGCTTTGTGATCATTACCGGTGGGAAGAAGCATATAAGGAATTTCTTGGCCAATTGTGCCCACGTGATGATCGACCCTTGTGGTAAGGAACTTAGCCATTGCTTGGTCATTTCTTGCACTAAGAATGGAAAGAATCGAAGGTGAACTACATCCTTAGATACATTATTTGCCTTGAAGGTGTCATAGATTTCCAAGAAACTGGTGAAATGAGCATAAGGGTCCTCATCTTGAAACCAATCCAACTAACACATTTTTTATACCATCGAAATGAAATTTGGCTTTAATTTAAAGTTGTTCGCTATCACTAGAGAACGAACAATACTAGACCTTGTTTCCTGGAGGTTTGGCCTTGCATAGTCATAAATACTACATTAATTTTTAGCCATGACTTATTCTTCTTGATAAACCTCAATACTTATCTCCACTGATCCCGTGTCTCTAAGGTTCATTTGTCTTAATCTCCTGTGTAGAGTTATTTCGATGTTTGGATCAGGGATTGCCAATGGAGATGAGCTCCCTCAAGTCATACAAGACTGCCTACAAAAACAAATCAACCAAATTAAAACCAATAGAAAAATACAAAAATGAAATGTCACAAAAATAAAGAAAATAGCTAGATTACTAAACAAGCAAACTTTCTTAAGAGTTGCCAGTCCCTGGCAATGGCGCCAAAAACTTGATACGTCTCTTGCATGACCGCAAGTATACATGTCGCATTAGTAGTAAAGTGTACCCTAATGGGTCAGGTAGTTGAACCCATGGGGACTAGGATAGCTCTTGATACTCATTGAATCTATAATATCTAGCTTATTCAAAGATTTGGTTAAAGTCTAAAACTATGAAATTAAAATGACAATAAAAGAAAGAGAGAGAAGAAAAAGAGAAACAAGGTTCATTTGGGAAGAGATTAGTGGAAAGAATAGTACTCCTAGTTAATCCCATTGACGAATATATTGACTCAAGCAATGATTAAATAGTGTATCTCCTCGGACTGTACTTAACACTTATGGAGGGTTTGATGATGTACAACCTGACTCAACCCCTTCCTTAATATGTGTCCTAGCTAAATTGATCTCTAGATTATTATGTAGATAGTGGATGTGCAACTATGGTTAACATGCTTCTTGACTACGATTACAACTACGGGAACATGCCCACCAAGTTTTGCTCGCGCAACTAGCAGCAATTCCCATGCCAAGTTTTGCAATATACAATATCAAGGCAATTAATGCAAAAGTTTTGCAACCAAGATAAAACAAAAGGGAAATCACAAGGAAACTCAATTATCAAAGCATCAAAATCAATATATCAAAAGTCGAGGTTCATAATTCGAGGTACCGAATGATGGTTAGCCCCTCATGGTTCTATAATGCATATAAGGAAAAAAAACAAGAGAATGAAATGCAATCCATAGAACTCCCTTCTTGCTTCACAATATTCATCGGAGAGCAACCAATGATGATCTTGCTGGTGTTCCTCTATTAACATGATGATCTCGCCATCCAGATCTGGCCTCAGATGGTACCAAGCTCTATCCTAACCTTTATCTCCAAGAAAAAAGAAGAAGATCCCCCAAAAAACCTAACTTTAGGATTAAAAATTCAGTTTCTAAAGTAAGCATGATCGTGCTCTTGGGTGTGCTCTTGCGGTTGCTCTCCTCGAGATGTCTTATAAATTGTTCTCAGTGTGACTGTAGGCCAACATGCAAAGTGCATGGACATAAGCACGCTCATGCTTGTTGACCATGCTCTATGATCACGCTGGTGTTAAGGGCAAGGAAGCCATGCTCTTTTCTCTCTCTGAAAATCACAGTAAAGTGCACAGGCGTAAGCACGCTCGTGCTTCCTTACTATGCTTCAAGAGCAAGATGGGCATAAGCACGCCCGTGCCTCCAATCACGGGTGTGCTTCCTTAGTTGGGCTGAAATTCTCTAAGTCTTAGAAACTGCACAATCTAAAAGCATGGGCGTGCTTCACAACTGTGCTTGCCTTGAAAAGTGCATTCCAACTCCATTTCATGCTAGAATTCATCCAAATTCATTCTTTTCATTCCAAGACTTGTTTTCCTACACAATGAAACATACATTTCAATATAGCATCAATTTACAATAAATATATGCATAAACATGCAATAAAGGTGCGCTAAATGTGTATATAAAATGCACTCATCAGGGTCCTCCTACCTAAGTCTACATTGGTATCAAACATAACCTATAGATGTCCATTGATTATGATTTTGACCTTGGATGTGTTTAGGATCACCATAATCCATGTTGTCCAATGATTACCAAATCCACAGGTAGTAAGTAAATGTTTGAGGAGCTCATAGCAAACCATATCAAAGCTTTAGAAAATTGACTTTTAAGGCCCACCAAATGTTGGCCTCCAAATTGTGTTTTTGAATACTAAAGATCAGTTCCTCAACTGCTACAATATTATGTACAATACTCCTTCCTTTAATAAATGTCAATTGGGTGTAATTGAGAAGGGCTTGCGTGAACATATTTTGTCATATATTTTACATGCTTTGAGCATCATTTTTATCAGGTTTGGAAGTTGCCCCATGACACGACCTTTTGCGTGTGTACCGCAAGTGCACGGCCTTGTCGAAGTAATAAATTTACCTTGGTGAGAAGGTAGTCGAATCCACAGGGAATAGGGAGATAGAATATAAGGTTTCACTAATTAAGCTATGCGAAATACGGGAAACGATAATAGGATTGATGAGTGAAAAATAATGCAAAGCAATAAACTAAATAGAAGGATGAAAGTAAGAGGTGCCAATAGGAAAATCGAGAAGGACTTGCAATGAGTAAAAGGGGGTATCCGGACAAGCTACCTCTAGGATCTATGTTTCAAGTGCAAGACTATGATATTATACTCTCCTATTGATGTCAATTAAGTCGAGGAAATCCTAAGACTCACGGTCCCAAACCTAAGGACAACCGTGACTAACCCCAACGCTATGCCTTGGTATTAGGATTCACAACACCCTTCGCTCTGTCACCTAGATGATTAAGCCCCAGGGGAGTCCATCTACCTAAACCTCACACTATATGGGATTGCATTATGCTCTAGGGATTCCTAGTGATTAAACCTGTTCCTGCAAAAATAGTTCTAACCCTTTGGTCCAGGTGGAAGAACCCTAGTCTAGATTAAGCCCCAGCATATAGGATTCACTACAACCCTTCACTCTATTGCTTGCGCAATTAAGCCCTAGGGGAGTTTATCTACCTATTGCTTTACTCTATTTCGACCGCTATTAAATCAAGGAATCGGAGGTAGGGAGAAATCACATCGGAAGGGAAAGGGGTACATTGCTACCTCACAACTCTCCCTCTCAACCCTCTTTAATCTTAAGTAGTCTAATCCTATAGGAGTTGTCACACCTCCAAAGGAAAACCTAGATTGCTCTCAACCCTAATGTCACGTTTAAGGGAAAACAATATCAAGAGATAATTAAGATTAAAGCTCAATTTATTCATCAACGATGGAAAGCATAATAATCAATGTCAAAGAAACATAAGAACCCTAAAGTTTACAAGTCCGAATACCCCGCGAGGGGTTTAGCTCCTCATAGAGCTATACATGTTCATCAATGTGAAAATTAAAGCATAAAACATAGACATAGATGAAAACCCCCTTGAAGTTGGTGTGGCCGTGGTCTTGTGCAAACGTCGAACCTCGGAATCGATGCCGACGATGTGCTAGAACCTCCACGAAACCCTCTCCGAAACCCTAGCCGCACTCCAGAAAGTTGGGGAAAAGTTCGGTTCTAAGATCCTCCAAAAGGTTGCAAAAATCCCCTTTTATATTGTTGAATCGCGGCTTTAAAATTGGACTTATCGGGGGCTTCACACGGCCGTGTGGAATATCCACACGCCCGTGTGAAGCTTCTGTCTCGGCTGAAAAATTAATTTCACACGGCCGTGTGGAATTTCCACACGCCCGTGTGTCTTCACTGGATGGCTGAAATTGCAAAACACACGGCCGTGTGGAATTTCCACACGCCCGTGTGACTTCTCTGGAACACTGGTCTTCAGCTGAACAGGCTTGGTAACTTGCCGAAACGCCTCCCGGGTCCATTGTTCTTCATCGAGGCCATTACTTGGGCACACAAGCAACGGTAGGTCGCGCCGATTGCTTCAAGTCTTCTTCTTTCGCGAAATTCTCCTAAGTAACACGGATTGGACTTGTTGTGAATGTGACTGCCTTTGTGCCCCTCCAAGGGAGGTTGGCACACATCCACAAGTCCAAATACGTGCTTCGTTCCTTGCTTGATCCGAGAACATCTCAACATTGGCAAACGCGACCTAATTTCATTATTCTTCTCCAATTAGGCTCCACAATACCTTCAATGCACAAGAGAACACAAATGCACACATTTAGTGATAAAATCTGATAAAAGGTATGCTTAATGTAAGATAATAGCGCTTCGCGATACTATAACACAAGCACTTATCAAACTCCCCCACACTTAAGCTTTTGCTTGTCCTCAAGCAAAAATAAAACGTGAAAGTACTTGGGAAGAACAATTGAAAGTGCTTGGCCTTAGGTTCACCAAAAGTGCAAAAGAAGCATTCTACAAGTAAGGGGAAATCAAAACATTGCATAAGGTTATCAATGCTCTAGCTAAAAACATGAATTAAAAAGGATAATAACTCGAAAACGTGTTAGTGTGTGCGACTTCACTCAAGAGAACCAACGAGTACTCCTCAAACTCTTATTTACAAGGACTTATTTACGAACGGAAAAAAATTAGGAGAGGAAGTAGTAGCTTCACACATCCTCGAAGGTAGCCCTTTCCTAGGCGGCCGCCAAAGGTGGCTTTCACTCTTTCGAGGAGGTAGCTCTTTCTACCGGGGTAGTAGCTTTCACGCATCCCATGAGATAGCTCTTTCTCTCATTAGGGCATAACTTGTATCCGACTTATGAGAGTAGCTACATACTTCATGGGTGGTAGCTCTTTCCACCTCAAATGCATACATAAAAGAAAGCAACTATTCACAAACTCACATTTTTCTTTTCATTTTCATTATTCTTTTTCTCTTTTTTTTTTTTTTTTTTTTTTATATATATATGCATTTTCCAAAGTAAAACTAAGAACGATGATAAATTTGTCCTTTAAAACTTCAAGATCGAGTTTCCAAAAGATTTCAAGAGTGAGTAGTGCAATAGGGTGTAATCGAGCAAAAATCCCCTAAAATTCAAGTGGAACTAGAGCATGATAGGATACAATGTTAAAAATTCTCCTAAACTCTAAGAATACAACCGTTGCAACTAAGGTGAACCGCCATAGGCTACATTAGCATAAACAATTGAGCGCACAAGTAAAGGTGTGTGCAATGTGAACTCCCCCCCACACTTAAGATGTACATTGTCCTCAATGTACGCGTAGAAGCACAATAATAAGTGAAAACGATAAAAGTAACTAGTGTGGAAGTGGCAATTGAAACATTACTCCCCTGAACTCCAAGTGTTGCATTTGATGGAGCTAGGTCATTGAGAGATAAGTCTCAATGGTTTGTGGAGCACACACGATCCCATGACCGTGTCAATGACTATTCCTCAAAATCCTTACATCCAAGACCATCTGCGCACACATAAACGAGGGTTCAGTAAAGCTCAATAAAACTCGAGTATATAAAATGTAAAGCAATGAATACAACTCGAGACAAAATAAAAAGCAAAATAAAAGCTATACTCAGAGGGAGAATCCCTTCTGAGTACTACAAGTCCAAAATAAAGTAAAGATATACAGAATGACAAATAAAAGAAAAGAATCTAAAATCTAGGACGCCTCAGCGTCGGTGTCCTGAGTGGTGGCCTCTGGTGCTGCTGGAGGCTCTGTATCTGCTGATGGATCGGCTGATGTCGGTGCAGGTGGATCTGCTGGTGATGCGGGAGATGGAGGTGGTGGAGTGGAAACTCGAGGTCGGACCACGAAGGAGGAGGAGGCAATCTGCTCGAAAACCTGTCGCAAGCTCTGGAACTGCGCCATCACCTCCTGGTGCTGTGAAATCTGTATAGCCCTAACCTCGGCCACCTCGGTCTGTAGGATCCCCACTTCGCTCTCGAGGCGCTCCAGTCTGTCCTGGCCTCGAGACGGTGAAAACATCCGCACCGGAGGTGGCTCCGGTGCGGTGGGGGGTACCTCAGCCTCTGCCCCTGTCTCTGTGTCCTGCGGGGGTGGCCCCAATGCTGCCTGGGAGCCATCGGCCTGCGCTGTCCGGGGTATGATCATAGTATAGACTCCTGGTCCTGATCTGCGGACCATACCCATCAGTCTCAGTGTCTCTCTGGTGAGCGGGGCTGGTGTAGCGATCTTTTCGGCCCCGCGCACCCCATCTCTGAGCCCTAGGCCTATAGCGAGGCGTGTGATGTAGGGCCCTGAAAAAATGACTCCAACCCTGGGGTACTGGCCCTGGTGGCGAATGTACTCGGCTAGAACGTGCCCCAGGTGAAGTGGCTCACTCTGCACCATGGAGTGCAAGTATAGCAGCTCCTGTCTGCTCAGTACCCCTGTACTGTCCCCTCGGCCACTAATAGACCTGCTCAGGATAGCATGAAGGTACCTGTATGCTGGCCGGGAAAGGAATGTCGCTTTCGAAACCCCCGGCTCATACTGACCATCCCCGCATAATGTCTCGTAAATCGTCTGTGGTGTGAGGGTACCTGGATACTCGGTGGGTAGCAAAACATACTCCTCTGTCTCGGTGTATGCCTGATCGTACAGGCCCATCAGGACTGAGAACTGAGTGACACTCATGCTGAAGTGTCTACCGAGGGCACGGAACTGAATCGTCTGGCTATTCGTGAAGCTATCATACCCTCGGTTGAATTCGAATGTCGATAGGACCTCGAGGGTGATGTCTCGAGTTGCTGGCTCTCGAATAGATAACAATCGGTCCCAACTCCCCACAGCCAGCAACTCCTCCACCTCTGTAGCTATGGCGTCGCCCCCCTGTATGTCTCTCAATACGCTCAAATCAGGGTAGCGCGACTGTCCAAATCGAAGTGGCGAGAGTTTCTTGCACCGCTCCCTGTGCTCGGGTAAATCAAACTCCATTTCTTCGGGGGGTGGAGTAGCTGCTCGCGGACGCTTGCCGACCGATTTCCTAGGCCTAGTAGACATCTCTGCAAGATTGAAAGAGAAAGAGATCAAAAACAAGTTAAAATACTCAATCTGCAGGAATCCACACGGCCGTGTGTTAATTCCACACGCCCGTGTGGATCATCGGGCGGACAGAGTATAACGGCCGTGGGTTGAAAAATTTAAAATTTACAATCTAATTTGCTTTAATTCATTCTTAAGCAACATTGCATACTCATAAATCAATTAATAAAGGCGAAATCATCAAAAGAACGAATTAAATTGAGAATCGACGAAGAAAAAGGCTTTGAAGTTCTTACCGACGGAGTGGATGAAGAAATACTAAGAATCGGCCGGAAAACTCCAATAAAAAGCCTAAAAAATCCTCTGAGATGGTTGGCGAACTAGTGGAGAGGGTAGGAGAAGAGTTTAGAATGGAAATAGAAGAGGCACGAGTGAAAACCAAAAGAAATCACGCGGCTTTTGGAGTTCTGGGGATTCACACGGCCGTGTCACGATTCCACACGCCCGTGTGCCTCTCAAATTAGGGTTCACAGGGGCCAACCCACGCCCCTGTGTGCATTCTGTTTGTTCTCTGACTACCCCACACGGCCGTGTGTTAATTCCACACGGCCGTGTGCCTTCACAAAGATATCCACAGGGGCTGGTACACGGCCCTGTGGAGTCTCGGGAGAACACAAAAGGTCTCTGAAAAACTTCACACGGCCGTGTGGAATTTCCACACGCCCGTGTGCCCAACCTGGCCAAGAACACAAGGCCGGTCACAGGGGCATGTCACACGCCCCTGTGACCTCTCTGGATTGCCCGAGAAAACTAAGTGTTTCACACGGCCGTGTGCATGAGCCACACGGCCGTGTGCCTTGACAAGCTCTCCCACAGGGGCTCACACACGCCCCTGTGGTTTCTCGGGAAGTTTGGGGTTCTTTCTGCAGAGTTTCACACGGCCGTATGGAAATTCCACACGGCCGTGTGCCTTGGCACAGCGGCACTCACAGGGGCATACACACGCCCCTGTGGACTCTCTGGAAAAGAGTTGAAATACTGCGAAATTTCGCACGGCCGTGTGTTAATACCACACGGCCGTGTGCCCCTTCAGAAGTTTTTCACAGGGGCAAAGTCACGCCCCTGTGTCTTCTCTGGTTGAGCTCCAATTGGTAACACACGGCCGTGTGTTAATTCCACACGGCCGTGTGTGTTCTCTGGTTTACTTAGAAAATTTTACAGACTCTCAGAAAAATTCAGAAACTCTTTTAAAACACTTAGAGCCTGGATAAACCATAAAAACATGACCAGAGATTATCGAAAACACACTCAACCGACTCAAACTTCGTCAATTAACGTTAAGGCACATTTAAATAATCGAAAATCCACAAGAAAACCCAGCATATGCACATGAAAATTGGGACACCATTGCTAAGACTTTTATTCAATCCTAAAACTAAACTAAGTACTAGAAAACTGTAAAAACGCTTGGGTTGCCTCCCAAGAAGCGCTTGTTTAACGTCACTTAGCTTGACGTACCTGTCTTACCTTACGAAGGTTCATGAGTGGAATTTGCCCTCTTCCCTAAAATTTGAAAGCAAGCATGGCATAATCGTTGCAAGGTAGAGGGAGACTTATCGAGTTTGTTACCACACACGGGTGAAACACCCTTACTCCGTGAATGCTCATCCCCTTTCTTGTTGGGGTTCTTGTTGTGGCGACGTCTCGACCGCTTCAATCTCCGAAGGACTTTCTTCCTAAGCTCCTTCTCCTTCTTGATGTCTATCTCAACTGAAACAAGCGCGAGCACTTCTTCCTCTTCAGTCTCTATGTCTTGGTCCGGCCACCCTTCATATGGATCCGGGTTAAACATATCCTGCATATATTCATCAATGCAATCATCAGTGACATCAAGATAATATAAAGCATCATCAAAATCAAGAGAATGTCGCATGGCTTCGGCGAGGCGGTAAGTGAGCTTGTCGTCCCCAACCCTAAGTGTGAGCTCTCCACCGTCCATGTCTATCAAAGCCTTGGAAGTGCGCAAGAACGGCCTCCCAAGGATCAGCGGTACCTCGACATCCTCGTCTACATCAAGCACTACAAAGTCGACCGGGAAAATGTACTTATCCACTTTCACCAACACATCTTCAACAACACCCCTCGGATGCCTCACCGATCTATCTGCAAGCTGAAGTGTCATCCGGGTAGGTCTAGGCTCGCCCAAGCCTAGCTTTTGGAAGAATGTGTAGGGCATGACATTGATGCTTGCCCCCGAGTCGGCTAGTGCCATCTCCTCACCCATATCACCAATATTGCACGGTATGATAAAACTTCCGGGGTCCTTCCTCTTGCATGGCATATTCTTCTGTAGCACTGCCGAACAGTTTGCATCGAGGATGACGGATGCACTTTCTTCTAATTTCCTCTTATTGGTTAAGAGGTCTTTTAAGAATTTCGCGTACTTGGGCATTTGGGCTAATGCTTCCGCGAATGGAATGTTGATGTGCAACTGCTTGAAGACACCCAGAAATTTCTTGTATTGCTCATTGTCTTGGTCATTCTTCAATCGTGAATGATAGGGAATTCTCGGCTTGTAAGGTGGGGGTGCCACCTCTTTCTCCTTTGGTGCTCCATCCTCTATTTCCACGACTTCGGGTGAGTCCTTAGTCTTCTCAAGAGGGAGATGTCCCTCAACCTCCTTACCATTTCTCAAGGTAATTGCCTTTAGTTGTTCTCTTGGGTTGGTCTCCGTATTGCTAGGCAAACTACCTTGAGGTCTCTCCGCCAAAGTCTTCGCAATTTGCCCTACTTGGTTCTCCAAGTTGTGTAAGGAAGCGGTGTGATTGCGAAGAGTAGCTTCCACCGATTGGAACCTTGCATCCGAAGAAGAAACGAACCGTGTGAGGGCTCTCTCTAGATCAGTCATCTTTCCATCCAACCCGGTCACTCGGCTTTCTAAATTCGGAGATTGTTGACTTTGAAATCCCGGTGGTGCACTATTTTTGTTCTGTTGTGACTGTCCTTGATTGCTCCAAGAGAAGTTCGGATGGTTCTTCCATCCCGAATTGTATGTACCACTATACGGGTTGCCTTGGCCTTGTCCTCGATATGAATTCCCCACAAAATCGGCCTGCTCCACCGCACTAGTGCCTCCAATAGCAATAGGACAATCGCTTGAAGCATGTCCTCCCCCACAACCGTTACAAGTAGTGATGGCCGCAACTCTTGGCGAAGCTAGAGCATCTAGCTTCTTACTCAACGATTCCACTTGTGCTGCCAATGATGTAACCGCATCAACCTCATGAATTCCGGCAACCTTTTTCCTATCCCTTGAGTTCCATTGATAACTATTCATAGCCATCTCCTCTACAAGGTGCCGAGCTTCACCGGGAGTCTTGCTTCCAAGAGTCCCTCCGGCCGCCGCATCTAAGAGTTGCTTTGTACTCGGATTCAACCCGTTGTAAAATGTGTGAATAATCATCCACTCGGGGAATCCATGTTGCGGACATTTGCGAAGGAGCTCTTTGAACCTGTCCCATGTCTCGAATAGAGACTCCAATTCCATCTGTACAAAGGATGATATCTCATTCCGGAGTCTTGCAGATTTCCCCGGTGGGAAGTATCTAGCCAAGAATGCCTCGGCCATCTCCTCCCACGTAGTAATGGAGGCTCTCGGTAATGAGTGCAACCAATGCCTTGCTTTTCCTTTCAATGAAAACGGGAAGGCTCTCAATCGAATTGCATCGTCCGTCACTCCATTTATCTTCAACATGTCACACACTTCCAAGAAATTTTCTATGTGACTATTAGGGTCTTCATCGGCTAACCCATTAAACTGTGCGGACTGTTGCAACATCTGAATGAACGACGGCTTCAATTCGAAATTCATTGCTGTAATTGGGGGCCTCACAATGCTTGATTGGGTCCCCATAACTGCGGGTCTAGCAAAATCGGACAACGTTCGCTGCTGCTCGTTCTGTTCTGCCATTGTCTCTGACCCTTCTGTCTCAATATCGGCTTGATTTGATGCTTCTTGTGCAGGTTCTTTCCCTTTACGATGTGTTCTTCTTCCAATGTCTGGGTCTCCTTCAACAAGTATTGAAGGGTTCCCACGGGTCATAACCTGGAGCCGAAAACAAAGAAAAGAAAAATAAGAACAATGATAGGTAAAGAAGTTATGAAATAGAATGCGAAGTGAATAGCTAAAGTAGTGAAAAACAAATATCTAAAACACCTATTCCCCGGCAACGGCGCCAAAAACTTGACACGACCTTTTGCGTGTGTACCGCAAGTGCACGGCCTTGTCGAAGTAATAAATTTACCTTGGTGAGAAGGTAGTCGAATCCACAGGGAATAGGGAGATAGAATATAAGGTTTCACTAATTAAGCTATGCGAAATACGGGAAACGATAATAGGATTGATGAGTGAAAAATAATGCAAAGCAATAAACTAAATAGAAGGATGAAAGTAAGAGGTGCCAATAGGAAAATCGAGAAGGACTTGCAATGAGTAAAAGGGGGTATCCGGACAAGCTACCTCTAGGATCTATGTTTCAAGTGCAAGACTATGATATTATACTCTCCTATTGATGTCA
Source organism: Dioscorea alata (assembly GCA_020875875.1). Classification (NCBI taxonomy): domain Eukaryota; kingdom Viridiplantae; phylum Streptophyta; class Magnoliopsida; order Dioscoreales; family Dioscoreaceae; genus Dioscorea; species Dioscorea alata. Next base: position 13,855,123 of record CM037017.1, on the reverse strand, counting down.
ATTAAGTCGAGGAAATCCTAAGACTCACGGTCCCAAACCTAAGGACAACCGTGACTAACCCCAACGCTATGCCTTGGTATTAGGATTCACAACACCCTTCGCTCTGTCACCTAGATGATTAAGCCCCAGGGGAGTCCATCTACCTAAACCTCACACTATATGGGATTGCATTATGCTCTAGGGATTCCTAGTGATTAAACCTGTTCCTGCAAAAGTAGTTCTAACCCTTTGGTCCAGGTGGAAGAACCCTAGTCTAGATTAAGCCCCAGCATATAGGATTCACTACAACCCTTCACTCTATTGCTTGCGCAATTAAGCCCTAGGGGAGTTTATCTACCTATTGCTTTACTCTATTTCGACCGCTATTAAATCAAGGAATCGGAGGTAGGGAGAAATCACATCGGAAGGGAAAGGGGTACATTGCTACCTCACAACTCTCCCTCTCAACCCTCTTTAATCTTAAGTAGTCTAATCCTATAGGAGTTGTCACACCTCCAAAGGAAAACCTAGATTGCTCTCAACCCTAATGTCACGTTTAAGGGAAAACAATATCAAGAGATAATTAAGATTAAAGCTCAATTTATTCATCAACGATGGAAAGCATAATAATCAATGTCAAAGAAACATAAGAACCCTAAAGTTTACAAGTCCGAATACCCCGCGAGGGGTTTAGCTCCTCATAGAGCTATACATGTTCATCAATGTGAAAATTAAAGCATAAAACATAGACATAGATGAAAACCCCCTTGAAGTTGGTGTGGCCGTGGTCTTGTGCAAACGTCGAACCTCGGAATCGATGCCGACGATGTGCTAGAACCTCCACGAAACCCTCTCCGAAACCCTAGCCGCACTCCAGAAAGTTGGGGAAAAGTTCGGTTCTAAGATCCTCCAAAAGGTTGCAAAAATCCCCTTTTATATTGTTGAATCGCGGCTTTAAAATTGGACTTATCGGGGGCTTCACACGGCCGTGTGGAATATCCACACGCCCGTGTGAAGCTTCTGTCTCGGCTGAAAAATTAATTTCACACGGCCGTGTGGAATTTCCACACGCCCGTGTGTCTTCACTGGATGGCTGAAATTGCAAAACACACGGCCGTGTGGAATTTCCACACGCCCGTGTGACTTCTCTGGAACACTGGTCTTCAGCTGAACAGGCTTGGTAACTTGCCGAAACGCCTCCCGGGTCCATTGTTCTTCATCGAGGCCATTACTTGGGCACACAAGCAACGGTAGGTCGCGCCGATTGCTTCAAGTCTTCTTCTTTCGCGAAATTCTCCTAAGTAACACGGATTGGACTTGTTGTGAATGTGACTGCCTTTGTGCCCCTCCAAGGGAGGTTGGCACACATCCACAAGTCCAAATACGTGCTTCGTTCCTTGCTTGATCCGAGAACATCTCAACATTGGCAAACGCGACCTAATTTCATTATTCTTCTCCAATTAGGCTCCACAATACCTTCAATGCACAAGAGAACACAAATGCACACATTTAGTGATAAAATCTGATAAAAGGTATGCTTAATGTAAGATAATAGCGCTTCGCGATACTATAACACAAGCACTTATCACCCCACTAGCACAGTCCTTGTGTGTCCGCAAGTGCATGGGTCGTCTAGTAATAAAGTATACCTAATGGGTCAGGTAGTCAAATCCAGAAGGAATAGAGTACTAGTAGTAACTATATACCTCATTATCTAGCCTAAATAATGGGGTGAGATAATCAATCTCACAAGCAAGTAAAAATGAAAAAGGCAAGAAAGCAATAAGAGAAATAAAAATGAATCAATCAAGATAAATAGGGCACCTGGATGATAAGTGTCATAATGCATCTAGTTTACATGTACAATTCTTGAACTATTCACATGCTTTTTGATGAATCGATTCCCTTTTTGTGTTTAAATTAGTTTTATTTGTGTTACAGGCCTAAAAGAAGCCATGGCGAGCTCAAGAATGTATTTGGGAAGGAATCCGCATCAAAAATGGTGTTTTGAAGCATCGGTATTGTAGCCAACACTGTAGCTTGAAGATTATATGCGATTGTAAAGAATTGGCAGAAAGCCTCATAGGCCGCAAGGATGCCCGTGAGATTCACTAGAAAATCCTACACTATAGCAATTTACTGCCATTGGATTATTGTAGGAGGTAATGTATCACCCTTGGAGGAATTTTTGTGTGAAAAAGACTGGGAGGTTGCCTGTAAGGCTCGAGTGTAAGAGGTTTAAAAGGGGCGTTAGGGCATTAATGAAAGGGTGGCCATCTTTTCTCCACCATTATCATCTAGAGCTTCAAGGTGATTGGAGAAGGAGAATTTGAGGAGCAAGATCAAGGGGAGAAGATGGGAGCTATCAAAAAGGAGCTTATCGGCACAAATCTAATAAGTTCTTATCAGTCTTTTAGACAAGACATCTAAGGGGATTTGTCTATGGTTTTGTTCATGCTTTCTATGTATTTTGAGATCTCTTTCTTATTCATGTTGAACTAGACTCCAAGGCCACCAGGCATTCGGTGAACTTTGGCAGAAGACCTTGTTTGAATAATGTTGTTTATTTATGAATGGATTGTTGGCTTCTTCGTGTGGTTTCATTCTATGTGTGCTTAATTGTCATGGATTGCATGAGAACTTTGTGATTTAGTTTATTGATTGTACTTGGATACGCCCTTGTATTAGATCGAAATAGTTTGAAGGGGGATCTAGTGTATTGGTACACCGGGGGATCTTGGTGCCGATAGCCCCCTGCCGGCTTTAGGATAGTTCTAACCACTAGAGCATTAGAATTCTCCTAGACAAGGCTCCTTGTACTTAAAGACATCATAGGGGTATCTATCGGATAGAGGAACTCGTATTAGATTAGGGCTACATCACGGAGGCGTCGGGGTAGTCGACTTTCGAGTCTATGCGGACCAACTCTAGCCAAGTTAGTACCTTATTTCCCATTTCATCCTTACTTGTTCTTCTCCCGAGGAGATCCTCACCCAGGGGTCTCGCATTTTCATTATCATTTGCTTTTTTAATTTGCTTATGTGGTGTGCCTTAGTCCAATTTTGTTTATAATTTTCTCTTTTGTTAATTTTCTTATTTTGTTTTAAACCTCTCTTTGGTAGACTAGATAGTGCTATTTAGAAGGAAATAATAGCAGAGGGATCCCAAGGAATACGTTCCCCCTAGAATCTTATGGGAAGTGCTACAATAATATTGTATTTCCTAAATGAGTATAGTTAAATTGTGGGAATCCAAAGACACACTGGTCTCTAATCCTAGGTAACTAATGACTAGTCATTATGAGTCCTAGTAGAAGTTCTCTTGATATCTCATACCATATAATACTGCTTAGAGTTCTAGAGATCCAAAGTGATAAACCTGATTCCTCAGAGTAGATCAAACCCTATACATAGGTGAAAGATCCCTAATCCCATATGAGGTCACGGTGGAGAGTTCTCTCGATAACTCACACGATATACGTCTGGAAAGAGTTCTTAAAATATGAATGTAGGATAAAATCACATCAAAAGGGAAATGGGATGCTTCACTACCTCATGGCCTACTCTCTTAACCCTCTTCAATCTTAGTAAATCTAACCCTAGCGGTGATTTCTCTTGTCACTGTGGTGATTAGAACATATGATCAAGCTAAGTATAGCAAATAAGGATTTCATGACAATAAGAACACAAGATTGAAATTCAATATAAAAACTCAATTAAAGGAAACAAAATAAAAGTCGATACAAGATTAGATCCTAGGGTTCACATGTCTAAGTACCCACTAGGGTTTTAGTTCTCCATGGAGCAAAACAAGTTCAAATCAATCAATGAATGAAAATAAATGAAATCAGTAATGAAAACCACCTTTCGATCCATGATGATGGTCTTCAAAACCCGCTTCAATGTCTACAAGAATCTCTCCGATGAAGTTAGGTATACCGTCTCCAAATCAAGTCATTGGCGACTCCCCTAATAGCTCTGACAAAGGAGAGATCAATGAAGGTTGATGAAGAAACACTCCTTTGAGTGCAAAGATCTCCTCTCCAAATCCTAGCCGCTCTGCCCCTTCAAAGTTGTGGAAAAAGATACCTAAAAATCACTTGAGCGGCCTTCTAAATAAAAAAAATCAAGGCTTTGCATGGCCTTGTGGATGTTCATGTACTATTCTATTAGGTACTACAGTATTTTTGCAGTGGCATTGTGTAGCTACTTGTGTGAGGCCACACGACCGGGTGGAAGGATGTGTGGCTTCCTGGTGATTCATACATGTGAAATAGCTTCTGAAAATCATGTAAGGGCTGGTACACATATGTATGGCTACCCTTGTGCCCTCCTAATGCGTTAAATGGCTATAGAATTCCCATAAGTTGGCACATACACGAATGTATATGTCCTAGCCCATGTGTTTTCTCTTGTGGCTTGCAGAAATACTTTAGAAAATACTCCACACCCCTATCTCTGTTTCTTTTTTTTTATTGGTAAATCTCCTTCACACACCCTCATTGTATAACATAATACAAAATACATGATATTAGTGAAAATATCTGAATAAAGTCATGCTCAATGTACATAAAAGATGTGCTAAAATATATATAAACAAGCACTTATCAGCCATACATGACGAAAAGTAGAATTAAGCTTCCATCAAGTTGTTGATATTATGTGACATGATGGTGTCATCAAAGTTAAGCACCAACTTATTGCTAGGGATGTTGGCACTGTCACGATCTCCAAAGTGATAATCTCGGGCCCAAGTGTTCATTTCCTTTACATGAAGAGTAACAAATGTCAAAGCAGCTTGATTCCAAAAAGTTCTTAACTATGAACAACTTGTCTGGTCTTCCTAGACCTCTAACATTCCATGATAGAATTTTCATACACAAGAAGCTATATCTTTGTGGTGGACCTTCTTGGAGTTCTCTACATTATCAACAATTCTACATGCATTATCAACTTTAGAGGCCCTAATTTTATTTAGACATTCCATTTTATGGTCGTGGAAATGACAATGCCACATACAAAACAAAATTTTTCTAACTGAATGTTAGTCTAAGAAGAAAAAGAGGAGGAATTAGAGTCATACCTTCAGGTTGATCGTGTGATTGTTTCCCTGTGGAGCATGGAAGGTCTACCAGGTAACCTACTTCTTCATTCCAATGGGATGATGTCACACCCTGAGCCTAGCTGGGTACCTAGCAATCGCCACAACAATAAGGAGAGGATCCCTTATTGCCCCACATTTGAGGCGTGGTAAGGCTCAACATAAACATGCTATCACAATCTTACTAAAAAGAAAGAGACACACTTAACAATAAAAGTATAATAGGGTGCCCCAACACTGGGACCCTAAATATAGGAAACATGAATAGAAATATAAGTCATGGTTTCAAAATACACCCAAAGTGCAAATACAAGAACAAAACATAGAAATTAGGTCTAGTGGATCCATATAGTTTACATGCCAATAGGTAAACTAACCTAGAAACTAGAGGGGACACAGGTCATTCTAATAACTACCTAGCACAACCAAGTCCAAAGTCCCAATCTGAGACAGAAGAAGAGAAAGAGAGGTGAGTAACAGGTGTTACCTAGTGAATGGTGATGGCATAGACATAACAGAGTAATAAAGTATTTCAAATAGTAATCATCATACTGATAAAAACATATAAAATAATTTCCAGGAATTCAACAACTTAATAGTTAAAAAACATGATTTATCAACAATACAGGCAAATAAAATCTTCAACACATTAAACATAATTCAAAAACATATCCATGCCTCAAACAATTCCCGAGCTAATCATAGCCGCAACTAGATATGTGACCACAAAAATGTTTTAAACTTTTTAAAATCCAAAAATGTTGCCTTCCTTCATATTGGCCATTGAGATCCCTGCATTTTGACCCCAGGTCTCTCACATAAGTGAAGATATCACTCTTATTGAACCCTGTCATGGCTTTGCACATCCCTTGATTAGGGGTAAACACAGGGTTGACCATGCCTCCTCCTACTAGGTCTGACCAGGATTTGGGATCCCACTTCATTGTCAGACTAAAGTCGTATACATAAATATAGATATTTCCAATTTCCAACTCGAAACATCCATCATACAATGGCTAAATAAATAAATAAACATCAAACCATATTCCCTTGGAATGTAAATACATATGCGTACGAGCATACTTCTTTCAAAATAAATACATATAAGTATTTTAGATTTAACCATTCCAATAAACTCATTCTTAATAGAGAAAATGAAATATGATTTGACATAGGAAATAGGGTACTAAACATATAAATAAATACAACAATACTCTAATTAAGACTATGCAAATACGGTTCAACCACTCAGAACAAGTCGTCTCTCCTCGCCTCGAGATGTGCTTACTTATTAGCAATTTCCTTCCCCTTAGAAGATGTTTTGCCTTCTATTCACAAGCAAGGTAAAAAAAGAGAACAAAACAAGAACAAAAAACTAAAATGCATGTGTATGCGATGTTACATGTTGAACATGACCTCACCATGGGCCAGGAAACGGGGGAAAACCCTTCCTTGACTCATGGGGCAGGGCGGGGATGGGGAGCGTATTCCCCACGCCGCTTCCCACAGGGGATTTCCCGACTTTTAAATTAAATATTATATATATTATTTATTAAAATAACTCATATATGATTAATTTTATTTATTTAAAAAATTCAAGATTAATATAATATTATAATGACCAAATATTTGGGTTTTAAAAAAAATTGTTTTGGTGTTTATTAGTAATGTTTTAGATTTTTAGTAAAACTAGTGTTACTCTCATGCAATGCTCGGAGAAAGTTATATAAAAAATTGTATTAAAAATTTTAATCAAAACTTTTTTTATTTTTATTATAGTTAAATATGTTATATTAAAATTAAGATTAGATATAAATAAGATATTTATCAACTTTACTGAAATCCCAACTCGTAAGTAGAACATCTTCTTCTGAAATCCCAACTTCCGAAGTTCCCCTTCTTCACTTCTTCATACCATCGATTACTTCGTTAATACATTTCATTTTTTCACCCAAAAAATTTTAAAATTTTAAATTAAATATTTTTAAACTACCCATAAGAAAAATAAATTTAAAATTTAAGATTTTTATGGGTAAGATTTTTAGTACATTTCATTAGTACATTTCATATTTATTTATGGGTATAAAATAATAATAAATTTTATTATAATAAAATTAAAAATATAACATTATTTAATTTAATTATGTTAGTTATTTTTTAAAAAATTAATAAACCTAGTTTGGTGTGACGTTTTATATACACATTTTACGTACTAAAATATTTTTAAAATAGCAACAACATATATTAATTAAAAAATATTAGTAAATGTTGTATTTATAAAATACAAAATTACTTTCAATCTAAATAAATTTAATTTATAATTAAATATTGGCTTAAAAAAATATAAAAAAAATACATTAAAGTATCCAATTGGCCAAATCCTTATCTCTTATTCATTTCTTTCTTTCTTTGTCTTTGTCACCAACGCATCGTTAGTGTGGTTGAACCATCATGGGTTTCTTGGTGCCACGATCAGAGTGCGTGCTTGGGGCTCGTGGGTGCTGTGATCAAGGTGGTTATTTGGGTTGAGCGATTGGAGTGGCCGATTGAAGCTCCAGCGAGAGGCAATACAGGCGAGGGTTTCCAGTTGTACCATACATCTCATTAGAATCTAATTAGTTTGTGTTGGTTATTGTTTAGATTGGAATGAAGATCTAGAAAGGCAAATGACAGGCTGTTGCTTAACCCCATATTCTTATTAGGCCCATGCACTTTGGATTGATACTAATTTCAATGGCCAAAGTTTGATAACATAGCTAGTGGGGTGATTAGTGAAGTAATGCATCTCTATAATAATTGATTGTACATTTGTAACTATTCTTTATATACATATAATTCTCAATGCATGAATGATTTATGTTCTATTACTACACGCATGATGAGTTTTCAACAAAAGATATAATGACCATGAACTTGCGCTCCTTAATTAAGTGCTTCTTGATGCCATTTTCTTATTTTGCACTGAGACAAGATTTTTATGTATTGCGGATGACATATATGTTGTTCAAAATGAGTACGGTTTCCATTTGATACAATCTTTTTTTGGTGATAAAGATTTGATGCACATGCGTTAGTTGAAACTTTTGACATTAACTTCACAGTCTTCACCTCCCTAAAAATGACCGATGATGCTACTCAATCTACACAAAACAATGTTTCACCAATGCAAAGTACTACACAATTAACACCAAGAGAAGAAGATGCCTCAACTACAGCTGCATTATCAATTCTTTCTACAGGTCCAAATGAAGAAGAATTAGTTTTGAGTGGTAAACAGGGTTGAAATCAGAAGTATAGAGTCATTAGAAGAGGCAAAAGATTAATGACAAGTGGAAGGCTATATGCAATTATTGTGGAAAAGCACTTGGTGGAGACACAAAAAATGGGACAAAGCATTTTCACGATCACTATGCTATATGTCCACAAAAGAAAGAAAGAGACATAAGGCAAGTGTTGTTGAAATCCAAGGTTAAGGCTAGTGGAAAATAGTCACTAGGGACTTATTTTTATGATCAAGAAGTTGCGAGGAAGAAGATGGCTACAATGATTATTACACAAGAGTATCCTTTGAAAATAGTAGAACATGTTGGATTTCAAGATTTTTTTTAGATCAGTTTAACCATTGTTCAAGCCTATTTCTAGAACTACAATAAGAAGTAATATTATGAAGATGTTCGAGCATGAGAAATCAAGAACAATGAAGTTATTCAATCAAAGTCAGAGTATGTTTGCAATAACTACGAATATGTGGACTTCCAACAATAAAAAATAGGTTTATGGCGGTTACTGTGCATTACATAGATGATGGTTGGATTTTAAAAAGCCAAATTATCATGTAATAATTTTTGTTAACTAGTTCTTCATCATTTATACTTTATAAATGATATATCTTTAATTATATTTCAATGATTTTGATAAATATATTCGTTTATGTGCCATGTCCACATACTTCTCATATTTTTTTGTGAATTGCTTGATGGATTAGAATCTAGATAACAAGTTATCTACATTAACTTTGGATAATTATTCTACAAATGGCTTACTTGTGAGTTTGATTGTAAGTAAGTTATCAAGTAGAAATCTTTGGATCGATGAAAACTTTTTGCATATGCGTTGTAGTGCACACATTTTGAATTTGATTGTTAAAGATGGCTTGGATGTGATTAATGATGCAATTGAGAATATTTGTGATAGTGTTGCATTTTGGGTTGCTACACCAAAAAGAAGTGATAAGTTTGAAGAAACTGTGCATCAATTGAAAATGAATTTCACTAAAACATTAGTCTTAGATTACAAAACTATATGGAATTCAATTTTTTTTTTTTTATGCTTAATGTAGCTAGTGGCTATATGAATGCTTTCAAATGCTTGAAACAATGAGATTATCTTTATAAATGTTTTTCATCTAATAAAGAATGGGAGAAGACAAAGGAGATTTGTGACAGATTGAAGTTGTTTCATAGTGTGACTAAGTTATTTTTAGGAACAAAGTATCTTATAGCTAACCTATATTTTCCTAAGATCTGTCAGATTAACGTTGCTTTGATGAAAAGGGTTTTGATAAACGCCTAAACATACGTATTTTCCATGTATTCGGGTGTATGTATTACGTATTTTTTCTATGAATTGACACCCGTTTTTGGTCTGAATTGGTTTCTTTCGTGTTACAGGTACTGATGTGACCCCTTCGAGCTCGTTGATAGAATTTGAGAAGAAATCGGCGACGAGAACACTGTTTCTGAGCGGGGGACACTGTAGCAACTACTGTAGCACGAACCCTTTGGTGAAATGGCTAAGTCTGGAGGTTCATGCGGTCTGGCATGCGGGCACTGCAGAGGTCGCATACGGCACTGTAGCAGTTTTACTGTAGCGGCACTGTAGCAACTTACACGATTTCGGGTTTTCTCGGGATTTTCTCTCCTCGCATGCGGGGTCACATACGGGGCCGCATACGGGGCCGCATAACGCTCTGGATGATGTTTTTAAGGGTTTTGGAGTTCATTCTTTAAAAAGGGAGGCTAGACCTTGAGCAAGCTGGACTTCACCACCTTCTTTGGGAGCTTGAGGCCGGCTTTTGGAGGAGATTCTTGAGGAGAGGACGACGGGGAGAGCACGAGACGACGACTCCACACCTTCGATTTGGATTTTAGAGGAAGTTTGACAAGGGAAGCCACTCCTTGGGTGACGTCCTTGGAATCGTCATTCGGCCTTGATCCTTTGAGGGAGTGTTCTTATTATGCTTTTGGTTGTTTCCATGTATTTATTTGCATACTTTGTGATCATGAGCAACTAAACCCCAAGGTCACCGGATGTAGGTGAACCTTGGGGGTGAACTTGTGTATTTTGGATGATTTCTTTCTAGTTTATGCATGTGTGTTGGTTTGAGATCCTTGTTTGGTGGTTCTTGAATGCCTTGATATGTATGAGAACTCTATATGTCAATTCCTAGACAATGCTAGGTTGCATGACCATTGCCCTAGTATTAGGCTCACCAAGCTTGGAAGGGTATACATGTACGAATACGCCGTGACCATCGGGTATTTGTACCCCTCCAATTGTTAGGGTTGTCCTTGATTGTGTTTCAACCCTAGCTTGGGGAAATCCATTAAACCCATTGCAATCGTATAAGGATTTGGGCGGAAGAAATTCCGTATTCCAATACTTGTACCGGATTAGGGACCAAACACCGTGACCATCGGGTTGGTCTAATTTAGGGTTTCCCGGTCCAAACCACCCACGTGCATGCTAGTTAGGGCTTCCTTAGCACTTTAGTAGCCCCCGAGGGAATCCTCATCCGTGACCATTCCCTCGCCCTGATTTCCCTCAGTATTTGTATTTATTATTTGTATGCTTTTTATACATCCGTAGATTATTTGTAGTTATCTCCTTTGAGTGATTGCTAGGTTAAACAACATTGTGATAAGGAAGTAAGAATAGCTCCTCGGGCCCTTGGGAATACGACCCCCTCGTGCTCGCGCGAGGGGTATTACTTGGCGACCCCGTGCACTTGCGGGTGAGCGATTCAAACGCATTCTCACCAAGTTTTTGGCGCCGCTGCCGGGGACCCACGAGGAATATTCGGAAAACTTAAAACGTGTTGATTTGACCATTTTTACTTTTGTTTATTTTTACCAGTCCTGTTTATATTCTGTCAATTCATTTTTATTTTGTTTCTCTCTCTAAACCATGGCTTCGACTAACACTGGGGTCTACGATCATTATCCACAGGAACCATTCTACCCTTACTCGAATGCACCATATTGGTTGGATGAGTTGTGCCCCAACACTGAACAGTGGATAAGAACGGCGGTTGATGCCAGTGCCGCTACATTTGTTAAAGAACATGGGGCTCAGTCTGTGTTTGACAAATACTTCGAATCTATCGGGGAACAACCGGTCACAGAAACCTGCTCTCCAAACCACCTACCTGAATCCTCTCATCATGAGCTAAGAAGAGATGTTGAGTATCCTGCTGATTGTTTGTTGCCTCTTGAGGGTGTGTCTGATCAAACTCAAACTGGATATTCAGAGGCAAATCCCCATGTGCCAGAGGACAATGCAGGTGTGATTGAAAATGCTCTTCAGTGTGTGGAAGAAGTATTAGGCGTTGTTTCCCCAGGTACGGGGGACTACAGTGACACCGAACAGTTTGATCTCGGGAATTATGGGAAGCAGAAGTCATCAATCGAGGAACCCCCAGAATTAGAGTTGAAGCCTCTCCCCGAACATTTGGAATATGCTTTCTTGGAAAAGGGGTCCAAGCTTCCAGTCATTATTGCCTCAGATCTCACTGTTAGGCAGAAGGAGCAACTTCTCGAGGTGCTTAAGAGACACAAAAAGGCTATTGCATGGAAAATCTCGGATATTAAGGGGATTAGCCCATCTTTCTGCACTCATAAAATCCTCATGGAGGACAACCATAGGCCTCGAGCAATTCCCCAACGGAGACTCAACCCTAACATGAGAGAGGTGGTGAGGAACGAAGTCATCAAACTTTTGGATGCAGGCATTATTTATCCCATCTCTGACAGTGCATGGGTAAGCCCAGTGCAGGTGGTACCGAAGAAAGGGGGGATGACGGTTATTGCTAATGAAAAGAATGAGCTTGTTCCTACCAGGACTGTCACAGGTTGGAGGGTATGCATTGACTACAAGAAACTCAATGATGCCACGAGAAAAGATCACTTTCCCTTACCCTTCATTGATCAGATGCTTGAGCGACTGGCGGGACATTCTTATTACTGTTTCCTGGATGGTCTCTCCGGGTATTTTCAGATTCCCATTGCCCCAGAAGATCAAGAGAAAACAACCTTCACTTGTCCCTATGGCACATTCGCATACCGTCGTATGCCTTTCGGGTTATGCAATGCACCGGCGACATTTCAGAGATGCATGATGGCAATTTTCGAGGATATGGTGGAGGATATCATGGAAGTGTTTATGGATGATTTCTCGGTCTTTGGTGACTCATTCGAGCTTTGTCTTAGAAATCTGGAACGGGTTTTGATCCGATGCGAAGAAACCAATCTGGTGCTCAGTTGGGAAAAATGTCACTTCATGGTCAAGGAAGGCATAGTGCTCGGGCATAAAATCTCACAAAAAGGGATTGAGGTGGATAAGGCCAAAGTTGCAACCATCGAAAAACTTCCTCCTCCTACTTCGGTTAAGGCAATCAGAAGCTTTTTGGGGCACGCTGGATTTTATCGAAGATTTGTGAAAGACTTCTCATCAATTTCTCGACCGCTTACAAAACTTCTTGAGAAGGATGCCCCTTTTGAGTTCAATGACGATTGTATGAATGCCTTTCTCACCCTGAAGCAAAAGCTTGTGGAGGCACCGATCATGGTCTCCCCGGACTGGAATCTGCCGTTTGAGTTAATGTGTGATGCAAGTGACTTCGCAGTGGGGGCCGTACTTGGGCAGCGACGAGACAACCATTTTCATCCTGTCTATTATGCAAGCAAAACTTTGAATGATGCTCAGGAAAACTACACCACCACTGAGAAGGAAATGCTCGCGGTTGTTTTCGCATTTGACAAATTCCGGTCATATCTAGTACTATCCAAGGTGATTGTGTATACTGATCATTCGGCATTGAAGTACCTGTTGAGTAAGCCCGACGCCAAGCCTCGTCTAATCCGTTGGGTTCTACTGTTGCAAGAATTCGATTTGGAGATAAGAGATAAAAAGGGGGCAGAGAACCTAGCAGCTGATCACCTCTCACGCCTTGAGAACCCATATGAGGGTGTCTTGCAAAAAGGAGAAATAAATGACACCTTCCCTGGGGAGCAACTCTGCAGCATAAGAGTGATTGAGCAGGATGAGGCTCCGTGGTTCGCTGACTTTGCGAACTATTTGGCGGCAGGAACCTTCCCAAAGTGGCTCACACCTCAACAACGAAAAAAATTCTTCGCCGACCTGAAACACTATACATGGGAGGATCCATTCCTATTCAGGACTTGCTCCGACCAAATTGTGAGAAGGTGTGTCTCAGTGGACGAGGGGCATGATATCTTGTTACATTGTCATTCGGGTCCTACTGGGGGCCACTACAGCGGGACCAGAACAGCTAAAAAGGTACTTGATGCGGGGTTCTACTGGCCTACCATGTTCCGTGATGCGCAGTCAGTGGTGCAACATTGTGATCGGTGTCAGAGAGCGGGTAATTTATCAAAACGTGATGAAATGCCTCAAAATTGGAACCAAGCTTGCGAAGTGTTCGATGTGTGGGGGATAGATTTCATGGGTCCATTCCCTAGTTCCCAGGGCAACAAGTATATCTTGGTCGCAGTGGACTATGTCTCCAAGTGGGTGGAGGCCCTGGCCTGCTCATCTTGTGATGCTAGGGTGGTTGTGAAATTTTTAAAAAAATTGTTCTCTCGGTTTGGAACTCCTAGGGCAATCATAAGTGACCGAGGAACACATTTTTGCAACTCTCAGTTCGAAAAAACCCTTAAACGATACGGGGTATCTCACAGGACGTCAACCGCCTATCACCCTCAAACAAGTGGTCAAGTTGAAGTGTCGAATAGGGAGTTGAAGAGGATCCTGGAAAAAACTGTTAGCCACCACCGGAAAAATTGGGCAGACCAGCTCGAGGATGCGCTTTGGGCGTACCGAACTGCATTCAAGACCCCTACTGAATCAACACCCTACCGACTGGTCTATGGAAAAGCATGTCATTTGCCGGTGGAACTTGAGCACAGAGCATATTGGGCAATAAAGCAACTCAATTTCGACCCCCATCTTTGTGGTCACAAGAGAAAATTTCAACTAAACGAGTTAGAGGAGTGGCGTGCTTTGGCATACGAAACTTCAGTCCGGTACAAAGAAAAGATGAAGGAACACCATGACAGACACATAAAGCAACCTAAGTGCTTCCAAAATGGGGATCATGTACTCCTTTTCAATGCGAGGTTGAGACTTTTCCCGGGGAAATTAAAATCACGGTGGCACGGGCCATATACGGTCACGCAAGTATTCCCTCATGGCGCCGTCGAGATTTCTCATCCACAACATGGGACATTTAAAGTCAATGGACACCGGTTGAAACATTACTTTCCGGGTAACAACTCTTCATCAAAAAATGGAGGTATCTCTCACCCCTTTGTTCCACCTTGAGTTGAGGTAAGGCATGTCGAGCTAAAGACATTAAAAAAGCGCTTCTTGGGAGGCAACCCAAGTCTTTAAATTCATTGCATTTATTTTTCTTCTTAGTTGTCATTGTTGTGTTTGTGTGTTTTTCGTATTTTTTGTGTGTGGTGCTTGTGAGTTTGAGTCTTGTTGATTTTTGTGCTTGTGGTTGTTGTTTAGCCGAATTCCATAATTTATTTCATCTTGTTGCACCTTAGATTTTATGATCTTTGTATTTTTCCTTGAGTGTTGGTGCCTCATTCTCCATGTTTTCAATGATTTTTATGTGTTTTCGGCTTTGTTTTCATGTGATTTCTGAGTGTTGAGAGTGTTCGGAGCTAAACAAAATTCCTGGGCCTTGTGCGGCCTACCATGCGGCCGCACAAGGGGCCGCATATAAATTCCAGAGACGTATGCGGCCTGCTATGCGGCCGCATAGCAGGCCGCATGAATTTTCCAGAGAGGTATGCGGCCTGCTATGCGGCCGCATAGCAGGCCGCATGGTTTTTCCCGAGAGCCATGCGGGCAACCATGCGGCCGCATAGGGGGCCGCATGGTCTCCCGGCCCTTATCACCTTCTCTTCACTTCACTCCCTCACTATTCACTCCATTTTCATCAAACTTCTATTCTTTTCTCCTTCATCTCTCCACCATTTTTCTTCATTCTTTTTGCATCCAAACACTCTCTTCAACCTAGCAAACAACTTTTTGGAAGATTTTCAAGGTTTTATCAAGGTTTTAGCCGATTTTCACTTCATCTTCTCATTGGTGCCCTAATTCAAGGTTTGTGTTCCTATCACTCATTCTTTGGTTTTTTATGGTTGAAATGATGGGAAAACATGATGCTTTTCATGGTGAATGCTTCTTGTAATTATTTCTCTTGAATTTCAAGCTTTGTACATTTAGATTGTCACTTTTACAAGAAGAAACTCTACCAAAATTTTCCCGAAATTACTGTAGCACTAGCCAAAAATCAGCCTTTGTTCTTCATTAACCAATTTTTTCAAGTTTTTTTGGCTTGATGATGGTTCTCTTGTCTTGTAGGGATGCCGATCAAACACGTGGCTGCCAAGCGCGTTAGGAGAAACTCTCCACCACCCGTTTGCGAGCCTACATTCAAGAATGATGCTCACAAGGCAAGATTTGCATTTTTGTCGAAAAAGAGGTTTGGCACGGTGCGAGTTATCGATTGGGAGGCTTTGAAGACATTGGACATTGATGATACCGTTCGAGGCCTCATCTCCCGTGATGGATGGGATGATATTCTTGAGATTGATGAGCCCACTTATCGGGAGTTGACCTTGGAGGTGTTGAGCACATTTGAGGTCTCCGGGCATGCTCCCCATTTGCGCCAGGCTAGCACCATTACTTTCAGAGCCTTTGGTAAGCGGCACAAGATCACCGACGACCAGTTGGCCATTTACCTTGGGTTTCACACTTATGAGTCCCTTGCCGATTCAGAGCTCAGGGCTTTACCTCGTGACTTCCCACGCTCGGTGTCCCCTAGTTCCCTTTGGAGGTCTATTGCTAGCTCGTCATCTTCGAAGAAGGCTTCTTTGATGGCCGACCCCGTTCACAGGTACTTACAGGCCCTACTATCCAGAAGTGTGAGCGGTCGAGCTGATTCTACTGGGGTGGTTTCTCGTACCGATCTACTTATTATGTACAGTATTCTTCAGCGGTATCCCATCCACATGGGCCATCTGTTCGCCGGACTTATTGAGCATCAGGGGACTTCTACTCGCCTTGGGGCTATATTTGCCGGGCCGTATATTGCACGCATCATCAGGGGCCTAGGACTGATTGAGCACACCCAGGACATGAGCATTGTGAGCACCGTGGCACCACTTAGTCTGTCGATCTTGTTTCATATTGGGATAGTTGAGAGGTCGGGAGACACTTACCGCCTCCCGCGCAGTGGAGGCACGAGTTCCCATGACCCCGACACCTCTCGGGATTCTGAGTCAGGATCAGAGTCTGATTCAGAGTCCGCCCCTGTACCCGACGCAGCACCTAGCGGGAGTCGACCATCACTTGAGGAGAGTTTCGCGGAGTTCCGCATCGAGGTCCGTCAGCAATTGCAGACCCTTGGGACCTCTCAGGAGGTGTTGACAGCATCAGTGCGAGATTTAGCCACATCACAGAGCCGCATCGAGAGCAGCATGGCCGAGATCTTATCATACATGCGCGGCGCTTCATCTTCTGTCGGCACCTCCTCCACAGCTACCACGTGCCTTGCGCCGTCACTCCCGCCAGATTTCTAGCACCGCAGCACCACTCTATTGTTTTTTCTGTTGTTTGTTATGGTTTTTATTTCTAGACTTGTTGGTTTGTATTGTTGTACTTTTCAGTTAGCAAGGGTCCTGACCCTTCTAAACTGTATTTTCCCGTTTTTGATTCGTGCTTTCTTGTCCGGCTCTCTATTTATTTCTTGGGATGTGATATGTTTCCTCTCTATTTTCAGGACTAATCATTGTAGAGGATTCACGCCCCTTGCACCTCACAACTTTCCCCTGGTCCAGGCGCACGTGGAGTTCATCTCATCGACCAATTGGGGAAGTTTCTTTACCTCATTCCCGTATTTCTATGTTTATATTTGTATCTCGCACCTTACTCTGCTGATTCATGTACATTGAGGGCAATGTACGGCTTTAGGTGTGGGGATGGGGTACTTTACTAGTTTTGCATGCATGAATACCGATGATAGCTATGATTTTAGGGTTTAGTACTTCCTAGCTTGAAAGAATGATAGAAGTGAGTTGTATTCTTATACTGTGCTTGAATGATGCCCTGTTTTATTTTTAGTGCTTTTTCATGCTCTATCATGATTACTCCTACCTTGTACACTCCAACCAACCCATTATGATGATTTTGGTATTGGACTGTTAAATTCTTTCTTCAATATTCTTTTAAGAGCTTGTGAGTTCCTGTTTTCTGTAGCCTTAAGTGAACTTGTGTGACAGGTGTCCAAGGGACTGAGATACAGTGTGTACAGTTAAAAAAAAAAGTGTATATTTGTGAATAGGCAAATAAGTATCTCTGTTGCGTCCCCTGGAACTTGTTACACAGTCGCTTGAGTGTTAGAGTTTTATTCAGGAACTCAAAAGACTTTTAACTGAGTATTGAAGAGGTCTTTAGCTGTCTAATGCCGCTCTCACCATATGTGGGGTGAATGGACCCCTGGGGTAATCCAGGGTGTGGAGGTTAAGGTTGGGAGCCGACACACACTCACGGAAGCACTTTGAATAAAACAGGGCTACCATTACTTGATCACTCACTGTACAGCTCACTTTCTAGATTTCTTTTCACCTGTGCTAGTGGAGTGCTTTACCGTTGAGCTTGAGGTCGTATGTTTAGTCATTTATCATCGTGCCCCTCTTCTTCATGTGTGTTTGCTTGGGGACAAGCAAATGCTTAGGTGTGGGGATGTTTGATAAACGCCTAAACATACGTATTTTCCATGTATTCGGGTGTATGTATTACGTATTTTTTCTATGAATTGACACCCGTTTTTGGTCTGAATTGGTTTCTTTCGTGTTACAGGTACTGATGTGACCCCTTCGAGCTCGTTGATAGAATTTGAGAAGAAATCGGCGACGAGAACACTGTTTCTGAGCGGGGGGGGGGGGGGGGGGGGGGGGGCACTGTAGCAACCACTGTAGCAACTACTGTAGCACGAACCCTTTGGTGAAATGGCTAAGTCTGGAGGTTCATGCGGTCTGGCATGCGGGAACTGCAGAGGCCGCATACGGTACTGTAGCAGTTTAACTGTAGCATACGGTACTGTAGCAGCTTACTGTAGTGGCACTGTAGCAACTTACACGATTTCGGGTTTTCTCGGGATTTTCTCTCCTCGCATGCGGGGCCGCATACGGGGCCGCATAACGCTCTGGATGATGTTTTTAAGGGTTTTGGAGTTCATTCTTTAAAAAGGGAGGCTAGACCTTGAGCAAGCTGGACTTCACCACCTTCTTTGGGAGCTTGAGGCCGGCTTTTGGAGGAGATTCTTGAGGAGAGGACGACGGGGAGAGCACGAGACGACGACTCCACACCTTCGATTTGGATTTTAGAGGAAGTTTGACAAGGGAAGCCACTCCTTGGGTGGCGTCCTTGGAATCGTCATTCGGCCTTGATCCTTTGAGGGAGTGTTCTTATTATGCTTTTGGTTGTTTCCATGTATTTATTTGCATACTTTGTGATCATGAGCAACTAAACCCCAAGGTCACCGGATGTAGGTGAACCTTGGGGGTGAACTTGTGTATTTTGGATGATTTCTTTCTAGTTTATGCATGTGTGTTGGTTTGAGATCCTTGTTTGGTGGTTCTTGAATGCCTTGATATGTATGAGAACTCTATATGTCAATTCCTAGACAATGCTAGGTTGCATGACCATTGCCCTAGTATTAGGCTCACCAAGCTTGGAAGGGTATACATGTACGAATACGCCGTGACCATCGGGTATTTGTACCCCTCCAATTGTTAGGGTTGTCCTTGATTGTGTTTCAACCCTAGCTTGGGGAAATCCATTAAACCCATTGCAATCGTATAAGGATTTGGGCGGAAGAAATTCCGTATTCCAATACTTGTACCGGATTAGGGACCAAACACCGTGACCATCGGGTTGGTCTAATTTAGGGTTTCCCGGTCCAAACCACCCACGTGCATGCTAGTTAGGGCTTCCTTAGCACTTTAGTAGCCCCCGAGGGAATCCTCATCCGTGACCATTCCCTCGCCCTGATTTCCCTCAGTATTTGTATTTATTATTTGTATGCTTTTTATACATCCGTAGATTATTTGTAGTTATCTCCTTTGAGTGATTGCTAGGTTAAACAACATTGTGATAAGGAAGTAAGAATAGCTCCTCGGGCCCTTGGGAATACGACCCCCTCGTGCTCGCGCGAGGGGTATTACTTGGCGACCCCGTGCACTTGCGGGTGAGCGATTCAAACGCATTCTCACCAGGTTTGTTGTGGCATTGACTATATTGAATCAATGGCATTGAGAATGAAGACAAAATTGGAAAAATATTGGGATAAAATCCATGGTGTTATGGGTGTAGCAATTGTTTTGGACCCTAGATTCATGTTGATGATGTTGGAGATATATTTTCCCATTATCTATGGTGAGGATAAAGCAATAGATGAAATTCAAAAAATTTGTACTCTTTGTTATGATTTGGTGGAAGAGTATTCATCTAAATAAAAAATGAATGACTCTAGTGGTGGTGGTGGTTTTGTGGGTAACTCTTCACAAATATTAGCCAATGATGATAATGCTGAATTCTTCAACAACTATCAATTATTTGTTGCTTCTCGTCTATGTCAAATGGAGAAAGTGAAGTCAAAGTTGGATAATTATTTGGATGATTCTATGTTGCTAATGAAAGCAGATTTTGATATTTTGAGTTGGTGGAAAAATGCTTTGAAGTATCCTACTTTGTAATTAATTACAAGAGACATTTTTGTAATTCTCGTGTCTACCGTGGCTTCTAAATCAACTTTTAGCACAAGTAAGAGATTCATAGATCTACATCATAGCTAACTTCACCCACATACAATAGAAGCATTGATGTACTTACAAGATTTGTTGAAAAGTATTATTAATATTGTTACTTGAATTTATTTCTATTAAGCTAATGTTATTTAAGAGAAATTTGTTTCTTTATTTTCTTTACTTTTTTTTTTTTGAAGATTCTTGGTCAATAATTCAACTTATTTGTTTTACATTTGATGAAAAGGATGGTGAGAATGATGAGATAAATAAGATTTTCATGTATATTTTTTTTGAAATTTGATATTATTCATAATTTTATTTTATACTTACAATTTTATTTATTATTGAAGGTAGAGCTATCTTATCAAGATGGTAGCGGTAGTGGATTCTCAATTTCAATGATTTGAAGAATGAAAAATT
The DNA here is from genome assembly GCA_020875875.1 of Dioscorea alata. NCBI lineage: Eukaryota > Viridiplantae > Streptophyta > Magnoliopsida > Dioscoreales > Dioscoreaceae > Dioscorea > Dioscorea alata. The sequence goes on along the minus strand of CM037017.1, from coordinate 13,834,499 downwards.
AATGAAATATGAAATTGTTGTACTAGTTTTTGTATTATGAATTTTATGAATGAATTTGTACCTTTAATTTACTTTCATGCTTTATGTTATTTGTAATAATTAGTTTGTTGTTTTTTTATACAATATATTATTTTTATTTTGAGGAATATTGTGTTTATTTTTTTAATTTCATATATGATGTGTTACATGTGTAATGTTATAGGAAAAAAAAAAATTTTGGTTGGACGGAGATTTCCCGACCTCGGGGGGGGGGGGGGGGATCCCCGTGAGGAGTGAGTGGGGGGAATTTTGAGATGGAGATCCCCACCTCGTGGGAAACGGAGATGGGGATAGGGATGGGGATGGGGATGGGGATGGGGATCCTATTCCCTGCCCTGCCCCGCTCCACTTGCATCCCTACATGCAACACTAGGGTTATAAGGCAAAACGACATAATTTTGGACCGCAAAAGACCTTAAACTAGAGTAAAACTAATTCTAATGAAGTCCTAGTGTGAAGAGCTTCATTTTGGACCAAAGAAGTACAAGAAATGGTAGAAAGATTTCTGTGTTACAGTAATATCGGGATTACTACCATAACTAAGAACTAATACAGTAAAACCCTACCCTAACAAAGGATTTTCTCTCAATTTACAACATCAAACATTGAAATTTTTTTATAAGCATCAAGAATAATGAATGACAAGTGATAAACGCCTAAATGTATGTATTTTATACATATACCTTCATACTATTCATATGTATTTTGATGATTTGATATGCTTTGTGTGGTTTAATCATTTCTATTTGTGTTAGAGGCTAAGAAGAAGCCTAAGTGAGCCTAAGAACGCATTCAGGAGGAAATCTACACCAAAAACGGCGTTTTAGGGCCTTAAGTACTATAACAACCACTGTAGCACAATGGGATGAAGAATTTGTGAAATCTCAGATTTTGTTGACTTGTAACCTGATGGCCGTTAAGTCGCGGACAAACTGGCTGAAGAATGTGCGGTTTCTGTAACAGTTTACTGTAGTAGTTAATGTAGTATTTTACTGTAGCAATTCATGGAAATTTTGGTAGAAATCCTGAGACTCTTACGAGTTCATTCATAATCGTGAATCGGGCCATGAAGCTGTCTCGAGAGAGGTTTTGAAAGGATATTTATGGCAAAAGAAAGGCATCATCTTCATCTTGGGCCTCTTGGGCCACCGCCCCATCTTTCTCACCGGTGATTTCCAGCGATCAACTACGCAAAGTTTCACTAAGATGGAGGCAAATATCAGAGGAGGAGACAGTGAGAAGATCCAAGGCATCAAAGCATTGTTTGAGGGGAGATCACTTTAAGCTTTCAACATCTTCACCATCTAAGGGGAGCTAAAGCTAGAGGGAGTAGTTATTGCTTCTTTTCTTGTTTATATGTTCCTTAGAGTTATATGAGTGTTCCTCTTTCATGAAGAACTAATTTATTTGTGTTTTGGACATGATGAACTCTAGGGTTGCTTGTTTGTAATTTGGATGATCATCTTTGTTGATGTATTATTGGATGTTGTAGTTCTTTTATGAAATCTTGTAATTTGTTGTTTAAGCTTTGTGCTCATTGATGTGTTGGATTACATGAGTACTCTATGGTGGTTCAACTTCTGTGTTGTACTTGGTTGCGTGACCATCGCCATTATACTAGACACACTTACCTTGGAAGGGATCCATGTATGAATACGCCGTGACCATTGGATATTTTGTACCCATCCAAACATTAGGGTTAGACCTGGTTTGAGTATCAACCTTAATTAGAGATTTCCCTAAGAGTAATGCAATCATAGGAGGATTTGTGCAGAAGCAATTTCAATCCAATACTTGTATGGGATTAGGGGTTAATTGCTCTGACCATCGAGGTTGATCTACTTTAGGAGTCTCTTGATCTAATTACCATCTCAACATTTCATCCTAAATTCAAGACCTAATGATAATCCTAGGGGGATTCGTTGTCCAAATCACCCATTCATGTGTTTGATTCTCCCTTAATTGCCAATTGTGCGTGGTGGTAGTCCCGATTTCATTCTAGTTAGTTCTTTCTCTTTTTGTAATTATTGTTTATTTTTTTGAAGTGTTAGGCTAGGAAATAGACTAAATAGAAGTAATAGTAGCTCCTTGACCTCGTGGAATACAACCCCTGTGTCACACACAGGGTATTACTTGACCACCTTGTGTACTTGCAGGATCTGACCAACAAGATCAATGGCTCCATTTTGAGCCCAAAATTCCCACAAAACAAGGTAAAATCTTAGTTTTTGATCTAGATTTTCAAATAATAAAATATAGTGGAAATATAAAGAATATACAAGAAGAAAAATAGGATAAAGGCTCCTACTGTACTCAAGAGTAAGTAGGAATGAATTATTGGGTGTTGATTCACCGGAATCGGTCACCGGAAAAATGATGAAGGTTGAAGGAGTTGTGCTGAAGACAAAGAAGAAAGAAAGAAGGAAAAAGAGTTCAGGTAGTGCTTTTCTCTCATTTTTTAAATAAAATGACAAATTACCATTTTGTCCTCCTACTAAAAGAATGAATAAAGAATAGTCTAAATGACTGAATTGCCTTTGGTTTTAGTTAGATTTCACTCAAAAGCCACTATGCAATCATGCAAGAATGCCACTAGTGCTAAATGACTATTTTACCCCTAATGCATCCACAAAATCTAAAGAGGCACATAGTTCAAATTAGGACTGGGTATAACAGATGAAGTAGGTGAAGGTGCAACAACTAGTCGGGGTGAATCAATGGGATTATCAGCTTCAAGTGACTTTGCCAGGGTTAAGAATCTTTAGTGAATGACTTATTCATTGAGGATATTCTTTTGAAGATCTTTAGAAAGTTTAGAGACACTTTTAGAACACTCTCACATACTCTTGGAACATTCTTTAAGGAGGGATTTAATTCCCAATTCTAGAAGTAAAGATCAGAGAAGATCTGGACAAGATTTAAGGTAAAGACCAAAATTCCGTTGAAGAGAAGACATCTCATCATCCAATTCATGAAGATTCGAGGGAGGTTTCTATGAATTCTTTATTTTTCTTGTAGATTTATTGAATCTTTTATGAATTTTGTGATTTTTGTAGCCTTGTGTTGCTCTACACCATTTTGGAGATTGGATTTGATGAACTTTGGGTTAATATTTGATTTTTGATTTCATTTTTCAATGACTTATTCTTCATTGGTGATGATTCAATCATTGCTATGTGTATGCCATGGATTTATTTGGTGAGAAGCCTAGTTTATAGACATGAGTTTACTTTGTGAGAGCCCAAATTCATTCAATCATCTATTTAGTTAGTGAGAACCTAAATGCATGTTAGATCTACTATGATTGAAAGAAATTAGTAGCAACTCACCCAAAATGATGGGTGACATAATCTCTTCGGATTACGATTACCTAATGGAGGGATTCATGAAACTTAAAGCATTCATAGAGGAAATTTGCAAGATATTTGCACTCCTATGTTTAGGTATCAGTTACTAGAGATAAGGGCTAGCATAGTGTAGGAACCTCGACAGTCTAATGATCAATGAAGCTTGATCAAGATTCTTTCTTGAAATCAACCATTAAACATAAAGGAATTCAATGTCAAAGCATTGCCTTATTGATATAGATTCTCCGATCAACTTATCTTAATCATTTAAGTTTACTTGTGTTAGTTTTCTTTATTTTTAGAACTTAGGTTTGATTCTCTTTGTTTTTAGATTAGATAATAGAAGTCAAGTTAATATCAAGTACTCCTTTCCTCGTGGGAACAACTTTGCTATTAAAGCACACTTTATTACTTGAATGATAAGTGCACTTTCGTTGAATAGTTATACTCACTCAACTAATCAATGCACCACCTTCCTAGGAAAAGACACTCATGTACTACTACATTATGCTTCCATCTACACTGGTCATGTCACACCCCAAACCTGAACAGCTAGGCCCAGTGTGTTGACAAACGGCCGTACACCTAGACTGCCAAAACCAAGTAGGCATGCAAGGCCTCAAAGTTTGTTTCTCAAGAATTATAATATCTAACAAAATAAAGACCAATCTAGGAACATAAGAACATTAATCAACATTAGAAGAAGCAACTAAGTGTTTTGCACACTCAATACAAACTTATTCAAATAAAACCTAGGCCCACAACAAACGGGACTTATTACATGCTAAATCAATGACGATTGCCCAACGTTCCTTGCTAAGCTATCCTTCACCCAACTCTACTCCTAATATGAAAAGAGATATCAACAACATAATGAGCTCAAAAGCCCAGTAAGTACCCACTAAAAGTATAGAGATCATTTAAAAGTAAAAAATATAATAAAATCAAACATCAGAAATCAAATTTATTTCAAACAAATACAGATATCAAAATACTGAGCATATAGTTCCCCAAAATAACTATTGCCAAAACAAAAATAACAAATTTCATATATTTACTCTCGGTAACCCGAGACAAAATTAACAGAGATCATATTTTTACCCTCGGTGACCTAAGCTAAAATTATCAGAGGCCGTTATTCTTCACCGACGGAAAGCGGTGGGAAACTATAGTTTCTTGAACAAAATACACGTCGACACGGTCAGATTAACCCCCAGTGAGGGTTAGTGCATAGTTAATTGGGGACTAGTTTTTATGTCAAAATACTTCATATTCACAAAACAATAAACTATTAAAATTCATATCGAGCAAATTACAAGAAATTTACAGTCACGTGATCCCATTTTTATCGTATCAAAATAAACTAGTTAATGGAATTCAAACATGAACAGATAATAAAAAAATAATAATAGCAATAGTTAATCAAAAATTAAATAAAATACCTGAAATTAAAAAATTTAAATAATCTAAATTTAAATAAATGAAATAATCACAAATTAGATAAATATCTGAAATTTAGAAATTAGATAATCTGAATTTAAATAAATTAATCAATAATTGAATTAATAAAAAATTAAATAAATAACTGAAATTCAGAAATTTAAATAATCTGAATTTAAATAAATGAATTAAAAATTTAGGAATTAGATAATCCGAATTTAAATAAATATTAAACTTTTCATATAATTCTAAACCAAAATAACATGTCATTAATTTGAAATTTAAATTAATTTAAAATAATTCCGAAAATAATAAATAAATAATTTAAAATATAAATAAAAAAAACAGTACTCTTCTCAAAATTTCAGATGTTCAAAAACTAGCGTTTACACATATAACAAGATTTATATGTGGAATACTTACCTAGATGTCTCCAAACTCCAAAACTCTATACCAGAATACCCAAAATCAAGCACCCGAAAAAAAACCCTAACAAACATTGAGCATGTGCATAAATAACAAACCCCAAAATTATAGGCTCACAAATTTGTGAGTGAGGCATACTAGGATGCACATGGTCATACTATAGACTTTAAGAAAATATCTAACAGTACAAAATACTAAATTGGTCAATCAAATATTTACATCCTAAAGGCCAATTATAGTCTAATAGTAGCTTAAATCCAAAACAATGATGAGACACACATGATCTTAATGTGATAAAATGATAAATAAAAGTGAGAGGACACCGGCATGGGCAGCAGGTTTACGTCTCACTTCAATATATTTAAATCCACTGTGACATGGCAGACTAATTAAATACTTGCTAAACAAAAGAAAATGGCACAAATAACAGACTTCTATACACTCCTACTTGAAAACAACCTAGGTAAATAAATAATAATAATAATAATAATAATAATAATAATAATAATAATAATAATAATAATAATAATAGCAACTTGCATGTACGCTTAGTGCTCATTTTCTGTTTAAAATTATAGGGAATTACCATGCTAACCATGCGGACTTGTTTAAAGCCTAACATTAATACTTGAGGCTGCACTTTAAAACCAATCACAAATTGTTTTCTGAGGAAAGAAAAACAAAAGAAATTTGAAATGAAGACATAATATTTAAATAGACCACTTGTGGCTTTTTCCAAATATGAAGGGATGATAAACAATGCATTGCCCTAGTTTTATGGTGCCCAGCAAACAATCCAAAAATCAACTTCATAACAATCTACTCCACAGACATAATGACACCAAATTAATGTATGGTTATAAGGCATAATTCCGAATAAATCAATAAAGACTCAACTAGGAAAAGGAAAAAGAACATATATATATATATATATATATATATATATATATATATATATATATATATATATATATATATCTCCATGAATCCTTAAAAAATCTGAACCAGAGAACCAAACCAAAGTAAAAAAAAATTACAAGCACCTACCTTGAATTCTCGGCACCAAAACTATATTGAGATATCGTCGCCAAAGGCACCACGAACACGAGATGAGCTAGAGTTTTCTCTGGCTTCCTACTCTTCTTAAATTTTAAAACCAAAACAGAAATCACGAGAAGATATTGGCTTGGCGTTACAGAACCACAAATCAGATCCGGGAGGCTTGGATAAGATAATGACCTATTATTTTTTAAAAATATATTTAATTTAAACAATTTTAAATTATATAAATTGAAATAAACAAAATGGGGTCCACAGGTCATACTAGAGCTTAAAATAAATTTGGGAGCATTTTGGACTTTGTCACCTTCATGTTGAGTCTACCACCATCACTAACTGAATATCATGTACTACACTTGCTAGCAACGGAACACAATGAGATTGTGATATTGTCTGCTGAGATCCAAGAAGATGTTCTTGTTAGGATTATGTCCTCGAGTGCCAGTGAGGATACTTGTATTAGGACATTTCATTTGTATATACATTCTTATTATTATTAATAGGCATTTATTTTGATGTTCATATAAATCTTGTGATGGTATTTTTAATTAGTTTTAAACATCATAGTCCATGTGTATTAAGTTAAACCTTCTAGTTTTTGTGGGATAATGAGGTGGTAATAGAAGGGCTTAGTACTTATACACGTAAATAGTTCGCAAATTAGAGAATCTTTAATTGGGCATTAAAAATTCATAAGGATTTGTATGACATATACTTTGATAAAGAGTGCTAGTTGAACATTATGGAATAGTGGAAGCATATGTCATAAATACATCGCTGGAATTTGTGTATTCAGATATGACTCGCAACAATCCAATCACATGGGCTTTACACTTTGATAGTCAATGATTGGGATTGTTGGTTATGATCATATGAGTAGACCTTAGACATGAGGTATTGACGGACTCCCTATAGGTGTGTTAATTATGTAATTATATAAGTATGCAAATATGCACTTAATACTATAGATGGTCCGTGATACCATAAGTGTACAGGTTATCAAATAATACTTCTTGGGTGAGCACGAGGGTCGTATTTCCCCAGGAACGGCGAGAGGCTCCTATTGCTTCCTTTTCACTTAATTAATAGCCTAATCGTTTATGCTCTTTCTTTAGTTTACTTGTATAACACTATTAAACAATACAATTTGAAACTTCATTAAGCACACTTAGAAAGAGTTGGGAGTATGTACTATAGTTATCTAGATTATTAATTATGCTAGGCGTTAAGTGTCAATCGGGTTTTAGGATCAAACCTGGTGAATTCAAAGGCCTTCTAGCCCCAATAAGCCATGGTGACTAAGTCTTAATCACTAGGAACTTAAGATGGAGTATCTTTCAACCTAGCTTCCTATGTTTACCTTAAGTACGGAAATCCCATAAGAAGAGACCAATCAAACCCTAAGCCTAAGGGGTAATGAATCCTTAATCCGAAAAATTAGCTATGTCCAACATCTTAGAACATGCATAGATCTATCATTAAGAACATGCAATGATTACGAAAAATAGAACCATGTATATTAATTAATTAGTATTCATAAATAATAATTGAGGGACCTAGATATACGATCCCCTTGAATTATGTTCTTATGGATCATAACAAGCAAAGCATCAAAGCACAAGAGAACCACAAGACCAAATAAAAAATAAATAAGCTTTTAATGTATTCCTAGACTAACTCCCTCCAATAGTTCTCTGAAGGTTGGGGATTAGAGGATCCCAATATTGTCCGGATGACGTGTATCACTCACGCCCCTCTGATGATGATCTTTGAAGATGCCTGTTATGCGCGATCTTCTCCGATGATTCTCGTTGATGTACTTTTGAGAAATCCACCAGAATCTGTTAGAATATGAAACACCATCTCTTGCTGCTCAGATATCTAGAAATCCAGCCGTCCTAGGTTGTTTGACAAAAGAGTCTCCTCGAATTTAGAAAATACTGGGGTATTTATAATAATCGGCTCAACCATGGCCTCACCACTGGCGTTGTGATCCCCGTTGGGAGTAAGTTGTTGCTTGGGCTCCAAGTCACATCCTAGCACACTCTTTGGGCATTATATGTCTTGACAACAAATGTTATGGACTTCAAAATGGCTATTGTGAGGCTGTTATGGCTTCTATGTTGCTACCATTAAGCTCATGCTGCTATGGCTTGATCACAGAAGTGGTAAATGCAGACATCGGGTGTTGTGAGTTGCCATAACGCCTGTTGTGAGTTGTGGTGCAGCCTTAATTCAGCAACTTGCTTCATTTTTCTTTAAAACATCCTCAAGTTCTTTTCTTTCTATCTAAAACAGAAATAAAGGCCATTGTGAACAAAATAATGAAATTTCCATACTAATGAGGTGCTAAACATGTACAATTTCATGCTAAATGTAGTGTAAATATAATAAGTGCTTGAGTGAACATATTTCTTTATATGTTTTACATGCATTGAGCATCATTTTTATCATGTTTTATATCTCATAAATTGTATTTGGTGTTCCTTTGTGCAAATATGGTTGTGAAGACCTTGAGAGAAGAAAAAGAAGCAGAGATAGGTTATGAAGGTACCTTTTGGGAGTGTGCCATCTTCCAAGATAATTCAAGTTAAATTGTGAGTTAGAAGGGCACAAAAGCAACCACATTTCCATGTCTTTACTTGTGTGAAAACTTCAGGAACCTTCCAAATGATGATTAGATGACGAGAAGCCTCATAGCCCACCTCGCGGACGTGTGTCTGTCCATGTGGCCTTAAAAGAAGAGTGTTGAATCCTTGCTTTTGAGGATCACTGCAACAATAATGTAGCCAAACATTGTTCACCCAAACATCTCAAAATTCACCAGGGCGGTTGGCAGTTGACTTGAGCGGGTTAAGGCACGTGACAGGCACTAGTTGGTTATTATAAATAGTCATTTTTCCTTATCTTTGGTATCTTTTGTGCATCTCTTGAGATATGAGATGGCTAGGCTTTAGAGCAGGTCTTTTCTACTTAAAAGACGTTTCTTTACCAACTTTGATCGATTCCTCCTCCGTCATGGCATCAAGAAAGCCACTGACGAACCCAGCTTCGGAGTGGATTCCATTAAGACGTCAAAGCTCTCCATCAAGGCCATCGGTTCAAATATAGGGGGGGTGGGGGGGAGGGGGGGGGGGGTTTATTTCTATGACTTTTATATACTTTCATTCATTGATGGTTTTCTTTGTATATTGCTCCATGGAGAGCTAAACCCCTAGAGGATATTTGGGCTTGTGAACCCTAGGATTCTTATCTTGTGTGGATTTGCTTTGTGTTTCTATTTAATCCGAGTTTGGTTAAGTATCAATCTTGTTTGTTTAATGCTTGCTTGCCTTATTGATCTTATGGTTGTTTGGTTTGAATAATTTGTTCACCTTGGTGAGAGATAGGTCTCCATTAGGGTTAGAACCTAAAAATTGAAGAAGGTTGAGAGGGTGAGCCATGAGATGGTGGAGGTGTTTCCCCTTTGATTAGTATATTCTATCTCCGTATTCCCTAAGCTCTAAGCAGCCATATGTGGTGTAAGGTGTTAAGATTGAGAGAGTTCTCCATCGGGACCTCGTAGGAGGTTAGGGACCTTTCACATAGAGGTAGGCTTAGGTCTATTATTAGGAATCGAATATACCCTTTGGAATTCTTAGAGTCTATTGCAGCCATATGTGGTGTGAGGTGTTGAAAATAAGATATTCCAAATGGTGTATCCAATTCCTAAGAATAGATCTAACCCAACCTCTAGTTGAAAGGTCCTTAACCCCTACGAGGTCCCGGTGGAGAACTCTCTCAATCTCAACACCTCACACCACATATGGTTGCTTAGAGTTTAGGGAATACGGAGATAGAATACACCAATCAGAGGGGAATGGGGATACTCCACTATCTCATGACTCACCCTCTCAGCCCTCTTCAATTTTTAGGTTCTAACCCTACTGGAGACCTATCTCTCACCAAGGTGAATAAATCATTCAAACCAAACAATCATAAGATTAATAAGGCAAACATGCATTAAATAAACAAGATTGAAACTCAACCAAACTCATATTAAATAGAAATACAAAGCAAATCCACACAAGATACAAAACAATATACAAAACAAACCATCAATGAATGAAAGTATATAAAAGTTATAGAAATAAACCCCCCTTATATCTAAACTGATGGCCTTAATAGAGAGCTTCAACATCTTGATGGAATCCACTCCGAAGATAGGGTCGTGGGTGGCTTTCTTGATGCTATGACGGAGGAGGAATCGATCAAAGTTGGTGAAGAAACACTTCCTAAGCCCAAAGACCTCATCTCCAAACCCTAGCTACCTCTCATCTAAAGAGCTGCACAAAAGATACCAAAGAATAGGGCAAAACGACTATTTATAATCGGAAATTAGATCTGTCACGTGCCTTAACCAGCCCAGGTTAGAATTTAACCCGCTGGGTGGGCTGCAAATTTCTCCACCCACCTGAGTGGAATTTTGACCCGATCAGGTAAACAATGTTTTGTTACAGTACTGCATCACTACTATAGTGATTTGTTGTAGTGCTTTTTATGTTTAACGCTCTGAAACTCTTCTTTTAAGGCCACATGGATGGGCACACGTCCGTGTGGTAGGTTATGAGGCTTCTTGTCGTCTAACCATCATTGGGAAAGCTCTTGAAGTCTTCACACAAATTGTGACATGTGGATGTGGCTGCCTTTGTGCCCTTCCAACTCAAAATCTAACTTGAATTCTTTTAGAAGTTGGCAAACACCCTCATGTGTATTAGCTCCACTTGTGTCTTGATTCTTATATTGCAAAAAAGACTCCCAAAATGTGCCTTATGACCTATCTTTGCTTCCTTTTCTTCTCTCAAGATCTTCACACCCTATTTGCATAAAGGAACACCAAATATAATTTATGAGACATAAAACATGATAAAAATGATGCTCAATGCATGTAAAATATATAAAGAAGTATGTTTACTCAAGCACTTATCAAGTATCGACCTCGAAGTGTGGCTATTGATGTACTACCCGCAAGTGTACCGGATTGCCAAGTAATACCTCGTATGAAGACACGAGGATCGTATTCCTCAAGGCTAAGGATCTACTATTACTCCTTCATTGCCTACTATCTAACCTAACATCTTAAGCATGATAATTTACTCTAATAGATGCAAAAGAATAAATATGATATAGTTATGCAAATTAAGAACCAAGCAAGATGATTGCAAGAGCTACAGTAAAATGTGAAGGCTTATGGATGTGGATCCCCTTAAGGGGTCATCATGATATATGGATGAATGACAAAAGACAGCATGGTTAATTTAGACTAAAGGATCTCAAGGTTAGATCAACCCCAATTTCTTGGCGATTAAACCCTAATCCCATACGAATGTTGGTTGGAATTTCTTCCAAACCAACATTCCTACGATTGCATTAAGTACAAGGAGATCCCAAGATAAGGGTACACTAAACCCTAGTTTAATCTTAAAGATCGGAGGGCTATTGATGTCCAATTTCTCAGCATATCAATACAAGAAACCTCTTTTAGTTCATTAATGATATAATACATGCGAGTAAGTTACATCTACATGTATAACTCAAGAAAGAACCATGGATCTCTCCATTGAGTAGTTCTAGACATGAAACACCAAGCTTTGCAATTAAGTAAAAGTCATCCAAAATACATGATGAACCCACCAAGGTTTACCAACATTCGGTGGCCTTGGGGGTCTAGTGTGCCATCATACAACCATAAACAACAAAGTAAAGAAAATCATACGTAGAGTTCATAGATGACACTCCCTAGGTGAAATGATGAAGAAGAAGGTGGAGGTCTGGCCAAATGACGCTTCCCCCGTCCAAGAAATGCCAAATGGCGCTTCCCCTAGCCGAAGGCCACTTCCAGATCCTAGAACCTTGCTTCCTTTGATGGTGAAGCTCCCCCTTTGATGATCTAGCTCTTGCCTCCTCCTTTAGCCCAAAATCGTCATCTCTAAAAGATATCTTCGTTCTTCCTCTTCTCCTATCCAATTACTGGCCAAAGTTCCCCAAAACAAGCCCTTGAAATGTGCTTTTATACCCCGCAGGCATACGGGCCGTATGGGGGCCATATAGAAGTGAAATGGGACCCAATATCTTCAAAACTTGAGGCATATCGGGGACAATACCGGGCATCATTGAGGCCGTATGACTTAGGCCAAATTCTCTGTCCTGAAAATTCTCCTGGTTTTTTTTCATTTTTTGCCGTCATCGTATCCTTGTGTCCTCCGTGGCTCCTCCATGCCCTACAAAGCAAATAATACTCGATTAAGAATAAACTGAGCATCCATTCCTATAAAAAATACATGTTAAGTGTATAAAATACATGCACTAAAATACATAGATTTAGACACTTATCAGCTATGTCGGGCAATTAGCAATTATGAGTGATCACTAAGAAGGAATTCATTCTCTAAGAAGGAAACAAGTTAGTATCCTATGCGATTATAAGTATGTGAGATTAGAATACCTTATCCGAGGCAATGAAGCTAATTATGTGGGACACAAAGGGTAGTTTAGTGATAAGTGCTTGTGTTGTAGTAACGCGAAGCGTTATTATCTTACAATGAACATACTTTTTATCAGATTTTATCATTAAATAGTGTGCATTTGTGCGTTCTTGTGCATTGTAGGTTCATGGAGCTAAGTTGGAAAAGAAGAGCGAAGTTAGGTCGTGTTCGCCGTTGTTGGGAGGTTTTCGGACCAAGCAAGGAACAAGGCACGAGGTTAGACTTGTGAGTGTGTGCCAACCTCCTTTGGAGGGGCACAAAGGCAGTCACATTCACAACAAGTCCAACTCGTGTAGCTTAGGAAAACTTCACCAAGAAGGGGACTTGAAGCAATAAGCACGATCTACCATTGATTGTGTGCCCAATTCAATGGCCTCGATGAAGAAACAACGTATTCGGGAGCAGTTCGGGAGAGTACTGTAGCAGCACTGTAGTTTGTTATTGTAGCAAATCACTGTAGCAAGTTACTGTGCACTTCTGCCGAAAAATCAAGATTCCAGAGAATTCACACGGGCGTGTGGAATTAACACACGGCCGTGTGAAATAATTTTCCAGCAAGCCAGAGACTTCACACGGGCGTGTGGAATTAACACACGGCCGTGTGAAGTAATTTTTCAGGAAAGACAGAAACTTCGCACGGGCGTGTGAAAATTCCACACGGCCGTGTGAAGTCCCGATAACTTCAAATTTAAAGCCGCACTCAACCTATTTAAAGCCCGATTTGGTGACTTTTTGAGCATCTTTCAACCTATCTTTCTCCCTAACTTCTGGAGAGTGCGGCTAGGGTTTCGGAGAGGACTTTGTGGAGGATTGGAGTGCGCCATCGGCATCGTCACCGACGTTCGACGGCCGTACAAGACCACGGCCACACCATACACGAGGGGGTTTTCATTGATGTCGTTAGTTTGTGTTTTATTTCATACATTGATGAACATGTATAGCTCCATGAGGAGCTAAACCCCTCGTGGGTATTCGGACTTGTAAAACTCTAGGATAATTATGTTTCTTTGACATTGTTATTATGCTTTCCATTAATTGATGAATAAATTCGAGTTTGAATTTTAGATTTCTTGTGCTATTGTTTTCTCTTAGCCGTGACACTAAAGATTGAGAATAATCTAGGTTATCCTTTGGAGGTGTGACAACTCCTGTAGGATTAGACTACTTAGAATTGAAGAGGGTTGAGAGGGAGAGTTGTGAGGTAGCACCGTACCCCTTTCCCTTCCGATGTGATTTCTCCCTACCTCCGATTCCTTGATTTATTAGAGGTCAAAATAGAGTGAAGTGCTAGGTAGACAAACTCCCCCAAGGTTTTGGGGTGACGTGAATCCTACGCACTGGGGCTTAATTTAGACTATGGTTCTTCCTCCTGGACCAAAGGGGTAGGACTACTACACATAGGAACAGGTTTTATCATTAGGAGTCCCTAGAGCTTAAAGCAATCCCACGTAGTGTTAGGCTTAGGTAGAAATACTCCCCTGGGGCTTAGTTGAGCAATCAACAGAGTGAAGGGTTGACGTGAATCCTATTGCAGAGACATAGTGTTGGGGTTAGTCACGGTTGACTTTAGATTTGGGACCGTGTGTCTAAGGATTTTCCTCGACTCAATTGACATCAATAGGAAAGTATAATAGCATAGTCTTGCACTAGAAGCATAAGTCCTAGAGGTAACTTGTCCGGATACCCTATTCTCACTTGTTGCTAGTTTCTCTCTTTTTACTCATTGCTTGCACTTTTCTCTCTTTCATCTTTTTATTTACTTGCCTTGCTTTTACTCTAATTCCATAAATTCACTCATCACTCCGATCATTGTTTCTTTTCGTATATCGCACGACTCAATAGTAATTTCTCGTATTTTAAACCCCTATTCCCTGTGGATTCGACTACCCACTCACCGGGGTAACTTTATTACTTCGACAAGACCGTGCACTTGCGGTACACACGCAAAAGGTCGTGTCATTTAGTAATCTTACTCTACTATGATTATTAGCATACAATCGAGTTTAGTGAGTTTGACAATTACCATGGCTCTCACTCAGTTGGGATACAAGAACGAAGGGTTTGCACACATATGGTAATCATAATTAGAAAGGTTCGTAATGATCTACATTCATGTTCAATTGGGCTATGACGTGGGGCCACAGGGCCGGCTAGGTGTCACCCATGTTCTTTGGTATTCTCCCAATGCCAATCAAAATGGACCTAGGGAGTCATGCTTAAAGAGATTAAGAATCAATCTCGTTTTAAGTGCATGGGTAAAATTATCAATTTACAATTTACTTCATGGGTAAGTGAAATTGTAAATTAGTTTACGGTTTTTTTTAAAATTAAAATTTATATTTAAATTTGATGGAGACAAATAGTTAATCAAAATTATAAGTACTTAAAGACAAATGTGGTTTTAATTACATTAGGACTCATATTTCTAATAGAACTTCTATGATAATGTTTATCTTGAATAGGACTTCATCACTGAATAATGTTTATCATATTTTATGAAGTCTATCAATATGACTCCTCTCTAACCCTAGAGATAATTAATTAATTTTCTAGTGAGAAATATCCCCAAGCTCTCTCTTCCTCTCTAACACTAGCCGCTATTTGGAGAAGAAAAGGAGATTGTTTCTTAATTCAAGGTGTGTGATCTAGAGGCGTGGGACTTTCGGTCAGCGCTAGGAGATCTACAACAATCTGAGGGACAAATTCGACATATCAAAGAAAAGATTTTCAAACATCAAGAGGTAATTTTCTAGTCCTTTCAACTAAAATAGAGTGTTTATTAAAACAATTAGATCATATCGCAATTTTATTCTTGCTTCTACATGCCTCTGATGGTGTTATATAATTTTGCGATATTACCTAATAGTTCCCACTACAATAATATTTGTCTTTCACAGACTTTTTTAACTAAAAGAGTTATGAACATCAAGCAAGTAAAAAATGAAGGGAAACCCTCGTGCATTGTCATTGTCACTACCAAAGGAAGTGAGAGTGCTATCTTTAATAAACCTAAGGTTACCTCAACAAAATCCTTCACAATGGGATGCCTAAGGCTGACTAAAAGGAAAATGCCCTCACCTGAAGAGAAAGCAAATTTTGTTTCATTTCAAGATTCAAGAAATGGCTCATCTGGTTCATTTACAGTTTATAACCATAGTGCTAAGAAAGCGGCATACCTGTAGTACTCCAAAACCTGCGAAATATGATTGACATTGATGCCCACTAATTTATGAAAATTCTTTTTTTCCCATGTTGATCTAGAGGAAATCCATCTATTGAGCATAGTTAACCTTATTCTCTTTCTTTTTATTGCATAATCTTGGCCCCACTAATAAATATTAAGTAGATCGCTTAAAGTGGCATCAGAAGAATCTCTAGAATAAAGTTCTTTATACGAAGGAACATATTTGTTATATAATCCTCCCAAGATAAGTTGCTCTCCTATGTATCTTAAGTCCCACAAAGGAATACCTGCTTTACCAAAAGGGGTAACGAACGAGTTGGTCATCGAACACCACATCTTGATGATCTCTTTCATTATAAAGTTGTCAAAGTTATATAATCATGTTGATATCATGACTGCTCCAACTATGGCAGCTTGCTTATTTGTCTCAAATTCAAAAGCCTACTTCACATAGTCCACAAGATGTGGAGTGTATGTACCTCATGAACAAAAATTATTCAATCAGTTGTAGGACTAGGCCATAGCAACTAAGGGTCTCCAGGTTGTGATTAGTGTAGATGTCTCACATGGATTTAGTAGTATTGTTGTATAAGTTCTTTTTTCTAAAAGTTGGTTCGTGTGAGCTTACTAACATCATGAAACCTCTTTTTGTATGGTGGTCCATAGATGTAATCATTTCCTTCTTTTTTTGAGTTTTTGACTTAATAGGATAGCGTTGATTAAGTGGTAAGTCATTTTGTGACTTACTAAGATTGACACACCCTTGCGTATGTACTGCAAGTTCATGGGTGTCGAAGTAATAAAGTACCCAAAGGGTGGGTAGTTAAATCCACAGGGAATAGACTCTAGAAACAATTAATTTTGCTGAATAGCCAAAGTGAAAAATTCTCAAGTTATCAAAATATAAAGACAAGTAAGTAAGCAAAGGGTAAGAAAAAGAGATAATCAATGACAAAGTGGGGTACCCAGACAATGCTCCCCTAGGTTTCTTGTTTTAAGTGCAAGACTAAAACCACGTTTCTCTAATTGAGATTTAATGAGTAATGAAAATCCAAAAAACACAAGGTCCCAAATCTAAGGTCAACCATGACTAGTCTCTTATGAGATCCCGACAGAGAGAAGACTCTCGACGCCTCACACCACGTATGACTGCTTAAACCTCTAGAGATTCTAAGTGATAAACCCTATTCCCAAATCTAGATCAAACACTTTGATCCAGGCAAGGATCCCTAATCAAACTAAGCCCCAGGGGAGAGGAAATTCTCGTCTCTTCACTCTGTTGTGATTGCAAAGAACTCTTGGAATGTGGAGGTAGGATAAATCACATCAGAGGGGAAAAGGGGCGTTCCGCTACCTCTCAACTCATCCTCTCAATCCTCTTCAACCTTGGTTAATCTAATCCTAATGGTGATGGTCACTCATCAACAGGATAGTTAGAATAGATTCTCAACCCTATTTTCACTCTAAGGGAAAATCAAGCATCAAGCAAACAAGATTGAAACTCAAATAAATACTCAATTAAAGGAAACACAATAAAAATGAAAGAAACAAATACATCCTAGGATTTACATATCCAAGTACACACTAGGGGTTTAACTCTCCATGGAACAATACAAAATCAAAGATGAGTTCAAATGAAAGTGCAAGCAATCCATAAAGATAACCCCCTTTTGTCTCGTGATGATGGTCTAAAAGAGCCGCTCCTTTTCCAAAGACAACTCCGTTGAGCCTAAGGCACACCTCAGTAAATTGATGTCGTCATCAGCTCTCCCAATAACTCTCCTTCGAAGGAAATCAATGTTGAACAGCATAGAAGCGCTCTAAAACTTTGCAAAAATCTCCTCCAAACCCTAGCTATGCTCCCTCACAAAGATAGGAAAATAGTCCCCCAATAACTCTTTAAACCGGCTATTTAAACCCTCAAATTAAAATCCACATACCCATGAGGAAAATCCACATGGCCTTGTAGAATTTCCACACCCCCATGTGGATTTTTAGCTTCACTAAAAATTGCTCAAACAAACTCTAAATGCCATTATGTTTTCTTCTTAGGCCACTTGGACAGACACACATCCTTGTGGTAAGTCACGGGGCATTTCTTGATGCATAAAATACAATGTGGAGAGCTTTTTAAATCTTTAAACAATTCGGAATATGAACACGTGACTAGCGTTGTGCCCTTCTACAACACCAATTAACTTGAACTCTTTAGAAGTTGGTACACACCCTCATGTATAATCACGGCTTGTATCTTGCTCGTTATGTTGCACAAAATAACTCCAAAAAAAACCTCCATGACCTATTTTTGCATTCTTTCTCCTCAACATGCCTTCATAACCCTAAATGCATAAAAGAACACCAAAACACAAGAATGAGCTATAAAACCTGATAAAATCAATGCTCAATGTAAGTAAATCATACATATTAATTAATATGTATGCACAAATACTTCTCAAACTCCCTCACACTTAAACCTTTGCTTGTCCTCAAGCAAAATCAACACATTAAAACATCAAGGAAGAGACATGGAAGTGCTTGGCCTTAGGTTCACCAATAGTGTACAAGTATAACATTCTAGAAGTGAGGAAAATATCAAACACTAAATGGGAAAAATAAATGCTCTAGTAAAAAATTAAATAAAAAAGAAATAAAATCCGAATACATGTGTGTGTGTAGACTCATTCATATTAACCCAATGCCCACTCGTTAAAGTTTTTCTTATTTAGGACTTATCTATAGACAAAAAGAATAAGTAGTAGCTGACTTATCTATAGACAAAAAGAATAGGTAATACCTGCACACGTCCTCTAAGGTAGTCCTTTCTCAAGAGGCCTCTTGGGTGGCTTTCACACTTTCGAGATGGTAGCTTTCACTCATCCTATTAGATAGCTCTTTCTCTCATTATGACATAGCTAGTATCTGACTTATGAGAGTAGCCTCATACATCATATGTGATAGCTCTTTCCAACCCCTATGTACAAACAAAAATAACTTCCAATCCTTTTATTTTTTTACTAAAAGAATGTGATTACAATCCCAAATATTGAACTATAGTTTCCACATGTTTAATGAGTGAGTAGTGTATAAGATAGGAAATCAGACAAAAATTTTCTAAGAATTTCAAGTAAAACTAGAGTATGATGGCATTCCATGTTCAAAATTCCTAAAGTTAAGAATACAATCCTTACATCTAAGGTGAACCGCCATTGGCTACATGAGGATGAACATTAAACACATAAGTATAAAACATGTGTAAACCCCCCCCCCCCAGTTGAGATGTACATTGCCCTCAATGTACACATGTAATCACAATAAAGATAATAACAATAAAAACAAACGTGTGAAAGTGGGCAATTGAAACAAAACTCCCCTGAACTCCTAGTGCAAAATTTGGTGGAGTCTACATGAAGGAAAAGTTGAGTTTTAATGGATTATGAAGATCACATGGCTATGTGGAAATACCACATGGCCGTGTCTATTACTATTCCTCATCTACAAGACTCACAAGACCATCTATACGTATACAAAAGGGGGTTCAGAGAAGCTCAACACAAACACAATAAAAATGAGTTTTTAAAGATATCATGAATAAGCACAAACTTGATACAAGCAAACCCAAAAAAACAGTAAGATAGAACTCAGAAAGTAGCCCCTTTCTAAGTGAACAAATCCAACAACAGAAAAAAACACTGAAAATAGTAAAGAGATAAGATAATCCAAGAGTAGAAGGCCTTAAAAGTCAAAGTTGTCTGTTGGTGCTACTGGAGATAAGGTAATCCATAAGGGCCGCACAGCCCACTGTCTGGGCTGTGTGGCCTGCACAGAGCCCGCACAAGGCCTGATTTGGCCTGCAATGTGGCAAGTTCATTTGGTTTGCTTCCAAAGCTCGTGCAAACTTTGTTTTTTCATCAATTTTCTCTAAAATGACTCAAATACGGCTCATCCTTGCATACATGGCCTTTCAATGCCCTGAGATGAAATAAATATATAAAATGCGTAAAAGGACTTCAACATTAATCAAAAGTGCATGAAAGTGCAAAGTGTTTACAAGTAAAATATGGTGTATTTAGACACTTATCAGTGTGCGGGCTGCACACAGGCCGCACAACCCACTTGCTGGGTTATGCGGTCAGTGCACATCCCACACAGGGCCTTCACAACCTAGACAAGGAGAAAGGTTTATTTGATTCATGTCTGGTGCTCAAGTAAACTTTAGTTCTTTGCCATTTCCCTTTGAAACAACTCAAATAAAGCTACTCCTCACATATGTGGCCTCCCGATGAACTATGACAAAATAAATAAACAAAGTGCATAAAAGGACATTAATATTAAACAAAAGTGCATGAAAGCGCAAAGAATTTATCCATAAAACATGGTGTATTTAAACACTTAACATCAACCTCTCGGAGGTTAATGTCTAAGACTCCGTGTGAGCATGACTCCATTTAGATCTCAATGTTGCAAGCCCGATTTAGTCCCACATCAAGTAATTAAGAATCAGTCCATGTGCATATATGTGGGTGTGGGGTGGCTAGAAAGGCAACCCCACCCTATCAGGATGGTCTTCTAGGGTTATGGCTCCCCTATTATGTGCGTCATTGGTGCTTTAATTAAGAGTAGGTGGCATGGGATTGGGTGAGGGGCTAACCACCATATGGTTTTGACCAGTAAAGGACTGACTTGGAAAAATCTGAGTGAAGCACTGCTGAGTGAAGTGTCGCTGAGTGTTGACCTAATAAGGATGCCGATTCTAATTGGGGAAGCAATGTTGCAAGCCTAGTTTAGTTCTACATCATCCAACTGAGGGGGAGTCCATATGCATATATGTGGGTGCGTAATCCCACTCTATCAAGGTGGTCTTTCAAAGTTGTGGGTCCCCGCTGTGTGCATGATTATCAATGCAAACTCTTCATCATTGATGGGGGCAAGTTCAAAGAATTGGAAACCAAAGAAGGAAAAGTATTGGAAACCAAAGAACTTTTCATCATATGTGTCATGGTGTTGTGCACACTACTCCGTAAGTGTAAGGGTCATCAAGTAATAGTGTATAAGTAAAGTGTTGAATCCATAGGGACTAAATAATAATTGTACTAGCTTTAGCCTTATTATCTAGCTAAGAACAAAGTATTAATTGGTGTCAAATCAACTAGAATCCAAGAATGAAAGGAACTAAAATCACAAGTCTAAGAATTAAGTAATCAAAAGAAGAAGGTGTCCGGATAAGATTTCACTTGGGGATTAAGAATTAAAGTAATTACAATTAAGTATAGATCAAACCCTAGTATGGTTGGACCAAGGAATTTTAAAAATATATCGGGTGCTCTCTCAAGGTGCCCCAATACCTAATCTCATGATACGGTATAATTGAATTTCTTCTAATCCTACTTTCACATGATTGCATAGAGATTTAGGAAATTCCTAATAAAAATTAGAGCTCTCGCTACACGATTAAACTCAAAATAATCACAAGTGACCTATCTCTAGCACGCACTTTTAATTCCCTTGATCTACGGGTGATCTCATGTGATAAATCTTTCGATCTTAATCATGCAGTCAAAATGAAATAGCAGCTCTCGTTATGCTAAATCAATAAAAAAAAGACATAGATGAACCCAATATTATGAAAGAAATCTATATTAAAAGCAATATCAAAATGAAATCATCCCAAGCTACATCAAATCCGTCCACCCAAGGAAGTTACCCCTCCATGGGCTTCATGATCAACACAAAGAAATAGAAATCAAGCCCTAGAATACTAAACATCGAAAAAGAAATCCCTTCTCAATGTCTTCAAAGTAGGAATCGATGTGAGCTAATATCATCACCTTGGATCATCACTCTGGCGATTCCTTTGAACCCCTTCTTCTTCCTTTAATTCACCTCAAAACCCTAGCCATCATCTAAGAACACTTTCCAAAAATCCCTCCTCCAAAATACCTTTTTCAAACCTCTTTTTATACCCCAAAAAATTTGATAAGTACACGAATAAGTACATGGTAGTGTACTTGATGAGTGCATTCGATATATATATATTTTCATACCCTTTTCATATATTTATCTTGTCTTCGAGCGTTTATTTATTGTGATTTAGTGCTACTATAGGTATTATTGTGTATTTGTGTAGGGAAACAGGTTCCTGTGCAAAAGAACATGATTCGGCACAATTACAGTGTGAAAAGATGGTCAAAGTACAATGTTCCAAGTGCGACATAGGCAGAGCACGGGTGTATTCCTGCCCCTATTTTCTCAGAAGAATTCTATGGTAGATGAAGCACGGGCGCTGTAGCAAAAAACATTGTAGTTGAATACTGTAGCAAATCACTATAGTACGAGTTTGGAGAAAAGCAAGGTTTGCATGCTTCTGACATGGGCGTGTTTCTCCTCCTACCACGGGCGTGTTCTTCCTGACACGGGGGGTGTTAGTGCTAAATTTTGTGTTCCAAAATTTCCTGGGATAATCAGTGGCAGACACACACCTTTAATACGCCCATGTTCGCCCTGAAAAGCACTTTTTAAGCCCAGATCTAGGTCATTTGAGGGGCATTCTTCATCCTTCCTTCCTTCTTCTTCTTAGGGGTGACTGTTAAGCTCTTCCCCATCACTTTTCTAAGGCTGGAGTGAAGCTATAGTACAAGATCACGAGTGGAGCGGAGCTTAGCCAACGGGAATTCATTGGAGCACCATCGTAGTGATTTGAGAAGCAAAGATGGGAGTCTTTCATTGCTTCATTACCTTTTTTTTTCTTTAGTCTTTTATGGATTTGTAAAACTATGAGGGGTTAAACATCTCCGATGCCCTGGGCTATGAACTTTAGCATGTTTTGTTTTGATTCTTAATGATATTGGCTATGGACTACTTTGAGATTCCTCTTATGTTTAATGTTGTGATGCAATTCCTGTTATACATGATTGCCGTAGTCGTAGTTGCAATGGGTATGCTTGTCATATTTGTAACTACAGGATTATGTGCATGTTGCCATTATTGTATCCATGATAGCTAAGTGAAGATTGAGAATTGGTTGAAACATCTCTTGCGGGTGTTTTGTTGGTCCAAATTATGTTCCAAGTAGCCAGTATTGGGAATCATTGCTTGTGCCAAAGGGAGTAGTCTGGAGCACTGTTTTATCTCTGTGATTTTCATCTAGATTATTTCCAGTCCTTACCTGTCATTTTTCCCTATTTTTGGTTTTCTTGTTATCACCTTTATCGAATCCATTCAAATTTGGCCAGACATTGGAAGATCAATTAGTACTAGAAGTCCAGTCCCTGTGGTTCGACAACCTTGCCCCTCGCGGGGTACCACTGTATTACTTGTGTGCGACTCGTACACTTGCGGAGAACACATCAGGTTTTTGGTGCCATTGCCGGGGACTGGCAACTTTTAGGAAAATTCAGATTCTGGTGTTCTAGTTGTTAGTATTGTGTATATTGTGCATATTTGTTTTCTTTCTATTGTATCTATCATTTTAGTTCTATTTCTATTTTCGTTCTTGGTATTCATTTGAGCTTATATTGCTTACTTTGTGCGTGTAGGCACTCTTGCATGACCTGTGGATACACATCTTCTCCACTACTAAGCCCTGATCCATAAGTCGAAAGAAATTTTAGAAGGAGAGCTAGGCAAATAAATTTGAGTGAGATAGGGTCTGTAGAAATTAGCGTGGAAATGGGTCACTACGAAGAAGAAATGGCCGGAAACCAACAACAAAGCATCTCAGATTTTGCTCGGCCGAATCTGGAGGGAATAGGGTCAAGCATTGTTAGACCACCTATTGCAGACAATAATTTTGAATTAAAGCCGAATTTTATTCAATTAGTGCAGCAGATGCGTCAGTTTGATGGATTCCAAGATGATGATCCATATGAACATCTCAGGAACTTCACGAAAATCTGTGACACCTACAAGGCGAGTAATGTGTCCGAGGATGCTATCCACCTAAGACTCTTCCCATTCACCTTGCGAGGAAGGGCCAGACAGTGGATAAATTCCTTGCCACAGAGGCCTCTCACATCATGGAAACAGGTTTCTAAAATATTCATCACAAGATATTTCCCCACAACAAAGATCATTAAGTTGAGGAGTGACATCGCCTCTTTCCTACAATTGGAATAGGAGTCCTTGTACGACACATGGGAGAGGTACAAGGAGATGATGAGAAAATGTCCACAGCATAGGATCGTTGAGTGGATGCAAATCCAAATTTTCTATAATGGACTGAACATCATGACCAAACAGATGCTTGATGCAGCCTCTGGGGGTTCCTTATACAACAAACAACCTCAGTACAACATATAATCTCATTGAAGAAATGGCTAACAATGGCTACCAATGGAGCTCTGAAAGGAACAAGTGACATGACCTTTTGCGTGTGTACTGCAAGTGCACGGCCTTGTCGAAGTAATAAAATTACCCCGGTGAGTGGGTAATCGAATCCACAGGGAATAGGGATTAAAAATACGAGAAATTGCTATTCAGTCGTACGATATATGGGAAAACAATAATCGGAGTGATAAGTGGATTTATGGAAATTAGAATAAAAGCAAGGGAAATGAATAGAAAGATGAAAGAAAGAAAAGTGCAAGTAAAGAGTAAAAGAGAGAGACTAGCAATGAATGAAAATAGGGTATCCGGACAAGTTACCTCTAGGACTTATGCTTCTAGTGCAAGACTATGCTATTATACTTTTCTGTTGATATTAATTGAGTCGAGGAAAATCCGTAAACACACGGTCCCAAACCTAAGGTCAACCGTGACTAACCCCAGCACTATGTCCCGGCAATAGGATTCACGCCCTTCACTCTGTTGATTGCTCAACTAAGCCCCAGGGGAGTATTTCTACCTAAGCCTAACACTACGTGGAATTGCTTTAAGTTCTAGGGACTCCTAGTGATAAAACCTGTTCCTATGTGTAGTAGTTCTAACCCTTTGGTCCAGGTGGAAGAACCCTAGTCTAAATTAA
Organism: Dioscorea alata; assembly: GCA_020875875.1. Lineage (NCBI taxonomy): Eukaryota > Viridiplantae > Streptophyta > Magnoliopsida > Dioscoreales > Dioscoreaceae > Dioscorea > Dioscorea alata. The sequence goes on along the minus strand of CM037017.1, from coordinate 13,809,521 downwards.
GCCCCAGTGCATAGGATTAACGTCACCCCAAAGCCTTGGGGGAGTATGTCTACCTAGCACTTCACTCTATTTCGACCGCTAATAAATCAAGGAATCGGAGGTAGGGAGAAATCACATCGGAAGAGAAAGGGGTACGGTGCTACCTCACAACTCTCCCTCTCAACCCTCTTCAATTTTAAGTAGTCTAATCCTATAGGAGTTGTCACACCTCCAAAGGATAACCTAGATTGTTCTCAATCCTTAGTGTCACGGCTAAGAGAAAACAATAGCAAAAGATAATTAAAATCAAAACTCGAATTTATTCATCAAAATTGGAAAAACATAATAACATTGTCATAGAAACATAATTATCCTAGAGTTTTACAAGTCCGAATACCCACGAGGGGTTTAGCTCCTCATGGAGCTATACATGTTCATCAATATATGAAAGAAAGCACAAACTAAAGACATCAATGAAAACCCCCTGACGTATGGTGTGGCCGTGGTCTTGTGCGGCCGTCGAACGTCTGTGACGATGCCGATGGCGCGCTCCAATCCTCCACAAAATCCTCTCCGAAACCCTAGCCGCACCCTCCAGAAGTTGAGAAGAAAGATAGGTCAAAAGATGCCCAAAAAGTCTCCAAATCGGGCTTTAAATAGGCTGAGTGCGGCTTTAATTTTGAACTTATCGGGGCTTCACACGGTCGTGTGGAATTTCCACACGCCCGTGTGAAGCTTCTGTCTTTCCTGAAAAATTACTTCACACGGCCGTATGGAATTTCCACACGCCCGTGTGAAGTCTCTGGCTTGCTGGAAAATATTTCACACGGCCGTGTGTTAATTCCACACGCCCGTGTGAACTCTCTGGACTTCCGATCTTCGGCAGAAAATGCACAGTAACTTGCTACAGTGAATTGCTACAGTAACAAGCTACAGTGCTGTTACAGTAACTTGCCGAAATGCTTCCGAATACGTTGTTCTTCACTGAGGCCATTGAATTGGGCACACAATCAATGGTAGATCGTGTTGATTGCTTCAAGTCTTCTCTTTGGTAGAGTTCTCCTAAGCTACACAAGTCGGACTTGTTGTGAATGTGACTGCCTTTGTGCCCCTCCAAAAGGAGGTTGGCACACACTCACAAGTCCGGGCTTATGCCTTGTCCTTGTTTGGTCCGAAAACTCCCCAACAACGGCGAACACGATCTAATTTCGTTCCTATTCTCCAAATTAGCTCCATAAACCTACAATGCGCAAAAGTAAACAAATGCACATATTTAGTGATAAAATCTGATTAAATTAATACTTATTGCAAGATAATAATGCTTCGCATCATTACTACATGAGCACTCATCAAATCCCCCACACTTAAGCTTTTGCTTGTCCTCAAGCAAGATAGAACGTGAAAGTACTTGGGAAGAACAATTGAAAGTGCTCGGCCTTAGGTTCACCAAAAGTATGCAAAAGAAGCATTATACAAGTAATGGGAAATCAAAATATTGCATAAGATTACCAATACTCTAGTCAAAAACTTGAATAAAAAAGGATAATAACTCGAAAACGTGTAAGTGTGTGCGAGTTTTCACTCAAGAGAACCAACGAGTACTCCCCAAACTCTTGTTATAAGGACTTATTTATATACACAAAGTAAGGTAGTAGTAGCTTCACTCAACTTCTAAGGTAGCCCTTTCCTAGGCGGCCGCCAAAGGTGGCTTTCACACTTTCGAGGATGTAGCTCTTTCTACCGGGGTAGTAGCTTTCATGCTTCCCATGAGATAGCTCTTTTTCTCATTAGGGCATAACTTGTATCCGACTTATGAGAGTAGCTTCATACTTCATAGGAGGTAGCTCTTTCCACCCCAAATGCACAAATAAAAGCTATAATAATATTCACAAGCTAGGTTTTTTTTTTTTTTTTTTAGCTACATAAGAATTCACAACTTACTAGAGTAGTACTAAACTAGTCCTTAAAACTTCGAGCTCAAGTTTCCAAAAGATTTCAAGAGTGAGTAGTACAATGAGTTGTAATCGAGAAAAAAAATTCCCTAGAAATTCAAGTAAAAACTAGAGCATGATAGATACAATGTTAAAAATTCTCCTAGACTCTAAGAATACAACCGTTGCAACTAAGGTGAACCGCCATAGGCTACATAAGCATAAACAATTGAGCGCACAAGTAAAAGTGTGTGTAATGTGAACTCCCCCCCACACTTAAGATGTACATTGTCCCCAATGTACGCATGTAAGCACAATAATGAATAAACATTTAAAAACAATTAGTGTGGAAGTGGGCAATTGAAACATTACTCCCCTGAACTCCAAGTGTTGCGTTTGATGGAGCTAGGTCATTGAGAGTTAAGTCTCAATGGTTTGTGGAGCACACGCGGTCCTTGACCGTGCCTATGACTATTCCTCAAATTCCTTACATCCAAGACCATCTGCGCACACATACACAAGGGTTCAGTATAACTCAATAAAAACTAAAATAAAGCTCGAGTATATAAAGATATGATAATGAGATAAAACTCGAGACAAAACAAGAGAAAAATAAATGCAAACCCAGAGGGAGAGTCCTTTCTGGGTACTACAAGTCCAACAGAATATGAAAATAAAAGTGCGACAAAAGTGAAATAAAATAAAACTATGACGCCTCAGCATCGGTGTCCTGCTGTGGATCCTCTGGTGGTGCTGCTACTGCTGGGACTGGTGGATCTGATGCTGATGGAGATGGAGGTGGAGTCGGTGAAGGGACTCGTCGAGGTCGCACCACTGATCGCTTGAACAACTGTATCACTGTGGCAAGCTGTGCCGATAGCTGAGCGAACTGCGATGCCTAAGTGGCCCTCAACTCGACAAACCCTGCTGCCTGTGCGGCCCTCATCTCGGCCAGCTCTGTCTGCATAATACCCACGGCGCTCTCGAGGCGCTCGAACCTGTCCTGGCCTCGAGAGGGAGAAAAGATGCGCACTGGAGGTGGCTCCGGTGCTGTGGGGGATGCCTCGGCCTCTGCCCTGCCTCTGTATCCACTGGGGGTGGCTCTAACGCTGCATGGGACCCCTCGGCCTGCTCTGACTGGGGTATGATCATAGTATAGACTCTCGGCCCTGATCTGCGGACCATCCCCATAAGTCTCAATGTCTCTCTGGTGAGCGGGGCTGGTGTAGCGATCTTCTCGGCTCTGCGCATCCCATCTCTGAGTCCCAGGCCTATGATGAGGCGTGTGATGTAGGGACCTGCGAAGATGACTCCAACCTTGGGGTACTGGCCCTGGTGGCGCATGCACTCGGCTAGAATGTGCCCCAGGTGGAGTGGCTCACCCTGTACCATGGAGTGTAAGTATAGCAGCTCCTATGTGCTCAGTACCCTTGTACTGTCCCCTCGGCCACTGATAGACCTGCTCAGGATGGCATGAATGTACCTGTATGCTGGCCGGGAAAGAAATGTCGCCTTCAAAACCCTCGGCTCGTACTGCCCATCCCCGCACAACGCCCTATAGATCCTCTGAGGTGTCAGGGTCCCCGGATAATCAGTGGGTAGTAATGCGTACTCCTCTGTCTCGGTATATGCCTGATCATACAGGCCCATCACGATCGAGAACTGGGTAACGATGATGCTGAAGTGTTGACCAAGGGCACGAAACTGGATCGTCTCGCCATTTGTGAAGCTATCATACCCTCGGTCGAACTCGAATGTCGACAAAACCTCGAGAGTAATTGCTCGAATTGCTGGCTCTCGAATAGTTAACATTCGACCCCAACTGCCTACAGCCAGCAACTCCTCCATCTCTGTGGCTATGGCATCGCCCCCCTGTATGTCTCTCAATACGCTCAAATCTGGGTAGCGCGACTGTCCACATTGAAGTGCCGAAAGTTTCTTGAACCGTTCTCTGTGCTCAGGTATATCAAACTCCATCTCCTCGGGGGGTGGAGTAGCTACTCGTGGACGCTTGCCTGCCGCTTTCTTAGACCTAGAAGACATATCTACAAAGTTGCAAAAGAAAATTTTCAAGAATCAGTCCAAAAACTCATTCTACAGAAATCCACACGGCCGTGTGTTAATTCCACACGCCCGTGTGGAGCTTCTGGCGGAGAGAGCCTCACGGCCATGGATTGAAGAATCCAAAATTTACATCCAAATTTATTCTAAACTCATTCTAAACGCATTCGCATACATGATAATCATTAAAAACAAGCGAAATAATCAACTAAGAACTAATCAAATTGAGAATTAACGAAGAAAAAGGTTTTGAAGTTCATACCGATGGAGTGAATGTGAAAAACTTAAAATCGGCAGAAAAAAACTCCAATAAAATCCTCGCAAATCCTCTAAGAAGGTCGGTGGAACAGAGAAGGGAGTCGGGGAGTGATTTAAAGTGGAATGATGAAGAGGCACTAGTGAAGAACCACCGAAAACGTTCGGCTTTTGAAGTTCTGGGAATTCACACGGCCGTGTGAATGAGTCACACGGCCGTGTGCCTCTGAAATTAGGGTTCACAGGGGCCAACACACGCCCCTGTTCGCACTATGATCGCTCCCTAATCTGCCCCACACGGCCGTGTGAATATCACACATGGCCATGTGCCTTTATAAGAAGATCCACAGGGGCCTCCCCACGGCCCTGTGAATTTACGGGAAAAACACAGAAGCCTCTGGAAATTTCCACACGGCCGTGTGTTAATTCCACACGGCCGTGTGCCCAACCTGGTTAAGAACACAAGGCCAGCCACAGGGGCACCCACACGCTCCTGTGGCTTCTTTGGTTCATCCCGAGAATTGCTAAGTAGTCCACACGGCCGTGTGGAAACTCAACACGGCCGTGTGCCATTCACAAGTCCTCTCACAGGGGCAGCCACATGCCCTTGTGAATTCTCGGGAGAAAGAGGGGTTATGCAGAGTATTCACACGGCCGTGTGTTAATTCCACACGGCCGTGTGCCATAGCACAAGGTTTCTCACAGGGGCACCCACACGCCCTTGTGGACTCTCTGGGATAAGAGTATAAGTTCTGCAAAAATCCACACGGCCGTGTGTTAATTCCACACGGCCGTGCGCCTCTTCTGGAGTTTTTCACAGGGGCAAGGTCATGCCCCTGTGGCTTCACTGGTTGAGCCCTGATGGTAACACACGACCGTGTGTTAATTCCACACGGCCGTGTGTTGTCTCTGGTTTACTTAGAAAATTTTACAGACTTCTCAGAAAAATTCAGAAACTCTTGTACAGTACTTAAAACCTGTAAAAAATCATGAAAACACGACCAGAGACCACAGAAAACACACTCAACTGACTTAAACTTCGTCAATTATCATTAAGGCACACGTAATTCATCAAAAACCCACAAGAAAATCGCAGCGTAAGCACATGAAAAATTCAGGACAGCAAAACCAAGACTTTTATTCAATCTAAAGCTAAACTAAACTAGAATAAATCCTAAGAAAGCATGTAAAACCTTGGGTTGCCTCCCAAGAAGCGCTTGTTTAACGTCACTTAGCTTGACGTACCTTTCTTACCTTATGGAGGTTCATGAATGAAGTTTGCCCTCTTCCCTACAACCTGAAAGCATGCATTACATAACCTTTGTAGAGCAGAGGGGGAGTTGTCGAATTTGTTACCACAAAAAGGCGAATCACCCCTATTCCTTGAATGTTCATTCCCCTTGTTGTTGGGGTTCTTCTTGTGGCGTCTTTTCGACCTCTTCATCCTCCGAAGCATCTTCTTCATACGCTCCGTTTCTTGCTTGAAGTCGCCCTTAACTAGACCATTGGAGAGTACTTCTTCTTCAATCTCCAAGTCTTGTTCCGGCCAACCTTCATACGGATCTGGGTTCATCATTTCCTACACATAATCATCTATTAGTTCATCGGTGGTGTCAAGGAAATATAAGGTATCATCAGTGTCTCATGGCTTCGGCGAGGCGGTATGTAAGTTTGTCTTCTTCCACTCGCAATGTGAGCTCCCCACCGTCCATGTCAATCAAGGCCTTGGAAGTGAGCAAGAATGGTCTTCCAAGGATCAATGGAACCTCGACATCCTCATCGACATCCAACACCACGAAGTCAACAGGAAATATGTATTTGTCGACTTTCACCAACACATCTTCCACAATCCCCCTCGGATGCCACACCGATCGGTCCGCGAGTTGAAGTGTCATCCGAGTGGGTCTTGGATCGCCCAGGCCTAGCTTTTGGAAGAATATGTAGGGCATGACATTGATACTTGGCCCCGAGTCGGCCAATGCCATCTCTTCACCCATGTTGCCGATGTTACATGGTATTATGAAACTCCCGGGATCTTTTCTTTTGATCGGCATGTTCTTTTGCAATACGGCCGAGCAATTGGCATCAAGGATTACAGATGCACTCTCCTCCAATTTCCTCTTGTTGGTCAAGAGGTCCTTCAAGAACTTCGCGTACTTAGGCATTTGGGCCAATACCTCCGCGAATGGGATGTTGATGTGCAATTGCTTGAAAATACCCAGAAATTTCTTGTATTGTTCGTTGTCTTGATCATTCTTCAATCTTGAAGGGTAGGGAATCCTCAGCTTGTACGGTGGGGGTGCCACCTCTTTTTCCTTTGTTACTTCTCCGGCTACCTCTTCAAGTTCGGATGATTCTCTCTTCTCTAGAGGAAGATTTCTCTTGACCTCTTTCCCACTCCTCAAGGTGATTGCCTTTAGTTGCTCCCTTGGATTAGTCTCTGTATTGCTGGGCAGACTCCCTTGAGGTCTTTCCGCCAATGTCTTCGCAATTTGCCCCACTTGATTCTCCAAATTGTGTAAGGAGGCGGTGTGATTGCGAAGTGTAGCTTCCACCGACTGAAATCTAGCATCCGATGAAGAAACAAACCGTGTGAGAGCTCTTTCTAGATCGGTCATCTTCCCTTCTAACCCTGTCACTCGGCTTTCTAAATTCGGTGCTTGTTGACCTTGAAATCCTGGTGGTGCATTATTCTTTTGTTGTGACTGCCCTTGATTGCTCCAAGAGAAATTTGGGTGGTTCTTCCACCCCGGATTGTATGTTCCGCTGTACGGGTTGCCTTGGCCTTGTCCTCTATAATTATTTCCCACAAAATCAGCCTGCTCCACCGTACTAGCGCCCCCAATAGCAATCGGACAATCACTTGAAGCATGACCTCCCCCACAACCGTTACACGTAGTGATGGCCGCAACTCTTGGTGAAGTTAGAGCATCCAACTTCTTACTCAATGACTCTACTTGTGCCGCCAAAGATGTAACTGCATCAACCTTATGAATTCCGGCCACCTTCTTTCGGTCCCTTGTATTCCATTGATAGCTATTCATCGCCATCTCTTCAATAAGGTGCCGGGCTTCATCAGGAGTCTTGCTTCCTAGAGTCCCTCCTGCCGCCGCATCTAAAAGTTGCTTAGTGCTTGGATTCAACCCGTTGTAGAAGGTATGAATAATCATCCACTCGGGGAATCCATGTTGCGAGCACTTTCGGAGGAGCTCCTTGAACCTATCCCATGTCTCGAATAGAGACTCCAATTCCACTTGCATGAAGGATGAGATTTCATTCCGGAGCCTAGCCGATTTTCCCGGAGGGAAATACCTAGCCAAGAACGCCTCGGCCATCTCCTCCCATGTAGTAATAGATGCTCTCGGTAGTGAATGTAGCCAATGTCTTGCTTTTCCCTTCAATGAAAATGGGAAGGCTCTCAACCTGATTGCGTCGTCCGTTACTCCATTGATCTTCAACATGTCGCACACTTCAAGAAAGTTCTCTAGATGGTTGTTGGGATCTTCATCGGCCAACCCATTAAACTGTGCGGACTATTGCAACATTTGAATGAACGACGGCTTCAACTCAAAGTTATTTGCGGTAATTGGGGGCCTCACAATGCTTGATTGGGTCCCCATTACTGCGGGTCTAGCAAAATCGGCCAATGTCCTTTGTTGTTCGTTATGTTCTTCCATAGCTTCCGACCCTTCTGAATCTATGCTGGCTTGCTTGGATTGTTCTTCCACAGGCTCTTTCCCTTTACGGTGCGTTCTCCTACCAATGTCCGGGTCTCCTTCAACGAGAATCAAGGGGTTCCCGCGGGTCATAACCTGAAGCCAACATGAAGAAAAGAAAAATAAGAACGATGATAGTCAAAGAAAGTATGAAATAGATAACGAAGTGAATGACTAGAGTAGCAAAAACAAGTATCAAAAATACGCCTATTCCCCGGCAACGGCGCCAAAAACTTGACATGACCTTTTGCGTGTGTACCGCAAGTGCACGGCCTTGTCGAAGTAATAAAATTATCCCGGTGAGTGGGTAGTCGAATCCACATGGAATAGGGATTAAAAATACGAGAAATTGCTATTCAGTCGTACGATATATGAGAAAAACAATAATCGGAGTGATAAGTGGATTTATGGAAATTAGAATAAAAGCAAGGGAAATGAATAGAAAAATGAAAGAAAGAAAAGTGCAAGTAAAGAGTAAAAGAGAGAGACTAGCAATGAATGAAAATAGGGTATCCGGACAAGTTACCTCTAGGACTTATGCTTCTAGTGCAAGACTATGCTATTATACTTTCCTATTGATTTTAATTGAGTCGAGGAAAATCCGTAAACACACGGTCCCAAACCTAAGGTCAACCGTGACTAACCCCGGCACTATCTCCCGGCAATAGGATTCACGTCAACCCTTCACTCTGTTGATTGCTCAACTAAGCCCTAGGGGAGTATTTCTACCTAAGCCTAACACTACGTGGAATTGCTTTAAGTTCTAGGGACTCCTAGTGATAAAACATGTTCCTACGTGTAGTAGTTCTAACCCTTTGGTCCAGATGGAAGAACCCTAGTCTAAATTAAGCCCTAGTGCATAGGATTCACATCACCCCAAAGCCTTGGGGGAGTATGTCTACCTAGCACTTCACTCTATTTCGACCGCTAATAAATCAAGGAATCGGAGGTAGGGAGAAATCACATCGGAAGGGAAAGGGGTACGGTGCTACCTAATAACTCTCCCTCTCAACCCTCTTCAATTTTAAGTAGTCTAATCCTATAGGAGTTGTCACACCTCCAAAGGATAACCTAAATTGTTCTCAATCCTTAGTGTCATGGCTAAGAGAAAACAATAGCAAAAGATAATTAAAATCAAAACTCGAATTTATTCATCAAAATTGGAAAAGCATAATAACATTGTCATAGAAACATAATTATCCTAGAGTTTTACAAGTCCGAATACCCACGAGGGGTTTAGCTCCTCATGGAGCTATACATGTTCATCAATTTATGAAAGAAAGCACAAACTAAAGACATCAATGAAAATCCCCTCGCGTATGGTGTGGCCGTGGTCTTGTGCGGCCGTCGAACGTCGGTGACGATGCCGATGGCGCGCTCCAATCCTTCACAAAATCCTCTCCGAAACCCTAGCCGCACCCTCCAGAAGTTGAGAAGAAAGATAGGTCAAAAGATGCCCAAAAAGTCTCCAAATTGGGCTTTAAATAGGCTGAGTGCGGCTTTAATTTTGAACTTATCGGGGCTTCACACCACCGTGTGGAATTTCCACACGCCCGTGTGAAGTCTCTGGTTTGCTAGAAAATATTTCACACGGCCGTGTGTTAATTCCACACGCCCGTGTGAACTCTCTGGACTCCCGATCTTCGGCAGAAAATGCACAGTAACTTGCTACAGTACTTGCCGAAATGCTTCCGAATACGTTGTTCTTCACCGAGGCCATTGAATTGGGCACACAATCAATGGTAGATCGTGTCGATTGCTTCAAGTCTTCTCTTTGGTAGAGTTCTCCTAAGCTACACAAGTCGGACTTGTTGTGAACGTGACTGCCTTTGTGCCCCTCCAAAAGGAGGTTGGCACACACTCACAAGTCCGGGCTTGTGCCTTGTCCTTGTTTGGTCCGAAAACTCCCCAACAACTGCGAACACGATCTAATTTCGTTCCTATTCTCCAAATTAGCTCCATAAACCTACAATGCGCAAAAGTAAACAAATGCACATATTTAGTGATAAAATCTGATTAAATTAATGCTTATTGCAAGATAATAATGCTTCGCATCATTACTACATGAGCACTCATCAACAAGCCTACAAAGTCTACCGGTATCTATCAAGTGGATGTCATTACCACTCTCGCAGCACAGGTTGAGACAATCACTAAGAGGCTTGATGCTATACAAACACCATCTTCAGTTTCTGGACCCTTTTGTGATAGTTAGGGTCCTCCAAGTGAGCAAAACTTCACTCCATCGTCTGATATGGGTACAAGGCAAATGGAACAAGTAGATTTTATGGGGCAAAACGGTCATTTCCAGAATAACTCGTACAATAATACGTGTAACGCGGGATGGATGAATCATCTAAACTTTTCATGGAGCCAGCCTGAGTAGGGACATGTGGCGGACCAATAGCAACATAACACCTTGCCTCATAATACTCAATAGCCATCCTCCTCTTCATCCTCAGGGCCCTCCAATGAGCTTACCAGTATGATGGCCCTATTTATCAAGAGCATTGAACTATGTTTTTTAGATCATGAAGAGATGATTTAGAATACCAATACCATAGTGAGGAATTTGGAGCACCAAATAGCTCAGATGTCTAAATTGTTAGAGGAAAGAATTCTAGGATTACTTCCTAGCAACACAGTGGTTAACCCTAAAGAATTACTAAAGGGTGTCACTTTGAGGAGTGGGACACAACTTTCTGGTCTTGGTGAAAAAGAACTTGAAAAGGAAGAGGATCCACCTGCTAATGAGGGCGACATTGAAACCCCGATTGGTGTAAAGAAAGAAGCAAAGAAGTAGAGTAAGGAAGAGAGGTCACCACCAGAGTATCAACCAAAGCTTCCTTTCTCAGTGAAATTTAAGAAAGATTAGCAGGAAAAGCAGTAAAGAAAGCTCCTCGACATGTTCAAGACTTTGCACATCAACATCCCTTTTGTTTAAGCTCTTGCTCAGATGCCGAGATATGCCAAGTTTTTAAAGGATCTATTAATGAATAAAAGAAAATTGAAAGAAGTGTCACCAGTGACACTTAGCAAAGAATGCTCAGCACTAATCAGCAATAAACTCTTGAAAAAAAAAAGAGAAAAACCCAGGGGGATTAATTGTCCCTTGCACCATTGGGGTTTAGTTGAGGAAAAAGCCCTTGCTGATCTCGGGGCAAGCATCAATTTGATGCCCTATAGGATCTTCCAAAAATTAGGGCTTAGTGAGTTTAAGCCAACAGATATGACACTCCAACTCACTACAGATCTATCTACCACCCGATGGGAATTATCGAAGACATCATAGTAAATGTGGACAAGTTCATACTCCTTGTGGATTTTGTCATTTTGGATTTGGATGACAAAGTGGATGTCCCTCTGCTTCTTGGGTGACCCTTTTTGGCGACATTACAAGTGCTATTTTGATGTCAAGGATGGACAGATGGCTCTAAGAATGGGACAAGAGAAACTAGTATTCAAGCTACAGAATGCTATACGCCATTCTATGGATTTTGATGATAGATGTTATTATGTTGATGTTATTGACAGCTATGCCTCTGGTTATGTGCAGGAAACATGGATGAAAAATGAGTTGGAGGAAATTCTAGTGGGTGAAGAAGAACCGCCTGATGAAATAATGGGAGAAGTCGACCCCAACAAAGAAAAAGTTGAACAAGTATTGGTGTCTGAATTTGTACTGAGCAAGACTCCTCAAAAGAAGAAGTGGTGGAAGAAGACAACTCCGAGGAAGAGAAAGAAGAAGAGACCCGGTTCACTAAAAACACACATGGCTTCTTGGAGATTAAGTGTGGGTGAGGTTCGTTTGATTGAGAGCCTAACTCCTTATGCTTGTGTTTCTTTATCAAGAAGCATGGAGAGGAATCGAAACCATGATCCCCCCGCCCCCAAATGATACATGATTAGGTATGTCAAGCTAGTGATGTTAAACAAACTCTTCTTGGGAGACAACCCAAGTGTTAATTGTTTTTGTTTCTTTTATTTTCTTGTTTAGACTAGTTGTATGCTTTAAGTTCTTGAATAATTTGGTGGTGCCCTTGGTTTAATTCTCGGTGTTTTTGTGTGTTTTCATTGTATATCTATTTTGTAAATTGTCAGGGTTACTGGGCTTAGTCATGGAAATTTTGTTAAGTTAAGAAATCAAGGTTCTAAAATACTTCCAGGCTGAGCACAGGCTTAACACGGTCATGTTTCCCAATGAGCACGGTCGTAGAGCACTTTGCACGACCGTGTCTCACCCCTTAACAGTTTGAAAAACTTTTCTTAGATATTTAGGGGGAGGGACACACCTAGAGCACGACTATGTTCTGATTTTGCACAACCATGTTTACCCTAATTTCTTGCATTCGTGGATTAATTTCTATTTCTCTTAATGCAGGTTATCACGCTAAGGTTGAGAGCCACGTCAATGATTCTTGAGCACCACCAATCTTTCTTTTAGTAGTGTTTTTCTTTTATTTCTTATTTTCTTTTCTTGAGCTTCATTTATGCCCTTTTTGCTTGTAGGATGTGAGCCATATGGAAACAAGGGACCTACATGTTAAGAGCGACGACATCACTCCCCGTGATCAGGAAAGTTTCTTAAACTTCTCCCCAATTCTAATTCCTCATGCATGCATTCATACATCGAAGACAATGTACAATTTAAGTATGAGGAGGGTTTTACATTTTGTATTCATTGTGATGAGGCATGACTTAGAACGATCTATGATTTTATTTTGTGGAATTTCTAAGTGTAAGGGGACACTAGTGTGTTAGTGCATTTTTATTGAGCTTAATTGTTAGTTTCAATCTTATCTTGGAAACCTCTTATTTGTCTCACATTACCCTAATTGTGGAGCCACTTGTACTTAGGAGAAACCTTTAGCTAAATGACCATGATTGCTCTTTTGTTAAAATAATAATAATAATAATAATAATAATAATAATAATAATAATAATAATAAACCTGGAGAGTCGGATTCCTTGTGGGATGCCCTACCAGTTCTTTATAAATACTTTGTAAAAAGATGGTAGAAAGAGCTATCACCCTAGAAGTGTGAAAGCCGCTCTTGAGTAGTCAAATTTTGGGCATTAGAAATGTACATTTGATGACCTACTGAAAGAAAGAGCTACCTCTAGGGTGTATGAAGCTACTACCCATTTAGCATAATGTGAAATAAGGTCTTTGTTAGCTAAGTTGATCCAACATTGCATGGGGCACACACTTTAGGGTAATCACACACACAAGGGGAGTACAAGGTGAGAGTGAAACTTATCATTTTTTATCAGCTGAACACATACTGACAACTAGTTTCCTATTCCATTTTTGAAATTCCTATATTATTGAGATCATAGGTCATGCACTCATCTACTTTCTTGTGTGTTCATGTGTTTTGCTTGAGGACAATCAATGTTCAAGTGTGGGGGTATTTGATGAGTGCATTCTATATATATATTTTCATACCCTTTTCATATATTTATCTTGTCTTCGAGCGTTTATTTATTGTGATTCGGTGCTACTATAGGTATTATTGTGTATTTGTGCAGGGAAAAAGGTTCCTGTGCAAAAGAACCGGATTCGGCACAATTACAATGTGAAGAGGGTCAAAGTACAGTGTTCCAAGTGTGACACGGGCTGAGCATGGGCGTATTCCTGCCCCTATTTTCTCAGAAGAATTCTACGGCAGATGAAGCACAGGCGTTGTAGCAAAAACACTATAGTTGAATATTATAGCAAATTACTGTAACACGAGTTTGGAGAAAAGCATGGTTTGCATGCTCCTGACACGGGGCGAATACTATAGCTGAATTTTGTGTTCCAAACTTTCCTGGGATAATCAGTGGCAGACGCACGCCTTCAATACGCCCGTGTTCGCCCTGAAATGCACTTTTTAAGCCCAGATCTAGGTCATTTGAAGGGCATTCTTCATCCTTCCTTCCTTCTTCTTCTTAGGGGTGACTGTTAAGCTCTTCTCCATTACTTTTCTAGGGCTAGAGTGAAGCTACGGTACAAGATCACGAGTGGAGCGGAGCTTAGCCGACGGGACTTCATCGAAGCACCATCGTAGTGGTTTGAGAAGCAAAGAGGGGAGTCTTTCATGGCTTCGTTACCTTATGTTTTCTTTAGTCTTTTATGGATTTGTAAAACTATAAGGGGCTAACCATCTCCGGTGCCCCAGTCTATGAACTTTAGCATGTTTTGTTTTGATTCTTAATGATATTGGCTATGGACTACTTTGAGATTCCTCTTATGTTTAATGTTGTGATGCAATTCCAGTTATGCATGATTGTCGTAGTCATAGTTGCAATGGGTATGCTTGTCATATTTGTAACTATAGGATTATGTGCATGTTGCCGTTACTGTATCCATGATAGCTAGGTAAAGATTGAGAGATCCACCCGGTGAGGGCATATATAGAGGAAAGGCTTTGAGTGCGTGTGACACGACCCCTTGCGTGTATCCCGCAAGTGCACGGGTTTGTCGAAGTAATAAATTTACCTTGGTGAGAAGGTAGTCGAATCCACAGGGAATAGAGAGATAGAATATAAGGTTTCACTAATTAAGCTATGCAGAATACGGAGAACGATAATAAGATTGATGAGTGAAAATAATGCAAAGCAATAAACTAAATAGAGAGATGGAAGAAAGAAGTGCAAGTAGGAAAATCGAGAAGGACTAACAATGAATAAAAGGGGGGTATCCGGACAAGCTACCTCTAGGGTCTAAATTTCAAGTGCAAGACTATGATATTATACTCTCCTATTGATGTCAATTGAGTCGAGGATATCCTAAGACTCACGGTCCCAAACCTAAGGACAACCGTGACTAACTCCAACACTATGCCCCGGTATTAGGATTCACAACACCCTTCACTCTGTCACCTAGATGACTAAGCCCCAGGGGAGTCCATCTGCCTAAACCTCACACTATGTGGAGTTGCATTATGCTCTAGGGATTCCTAGTGATTAAATCTGTTCCTATACGTAATTCTAACCCTTTGGTCCAGGTGGAAGAACCCTAGTCTAGATTGAGCCCCAGCAAATAGGATTCACTACAACCCTCCACTCTATTACTTGCGTAACTAAGCCCTAGGGGAGTTTATCTACCTATTGCTTCACTCTATTTCGACCGCTATTAAATCAAGGAATCGGAGGTAGGGAGAAATCACATCGAAGGGGAAAGAGGTACATTGCTACCTCACAACTCTCCCTCTCAACCCTCTTTAGTCTTGAGTAGTCTAATCCTATAGGAGTTGTCACACCTCCAAAGGAAAGCCTAGATTGCTCTCAACCCTAATGTCACGTTTAAGGGAAAACAATATGAAAGGATAATCAAGATTAAAAACTCAATTTTATTCATCAACGATGGAAAGCATAATAATCAATGTCAAAGAAACATAAGAAACCCTAAAGTTTACAAGTCCGAATACCCCACGAGGGGTTTAGCTCCTCATAGAGCTATACATGTTCATCAATGTGAGAAATAAAGCATAAAACATAGACATCAATGAAAAACCCCCTCGAATTGGTGTGGCCGTGGTCTTGTGCAAACGTCGAACCTCGAAATCGATGCCGACGACGCGCTAGAACCTCCACGAAATCCTCTCCGAAACCCTAGCCGCACTCCAGAAAGTTGGGGAAAAGATAGGTCGAAAAGATGCCTCAAAAGGTTGCAAAAATCCACTTTTATAATGTTGAATCGCGGCTTTAAAATTAGACTTATCGGGGGCTTCACACGGCCGTGTGGGATTTCCACACGCCCGTGTGAAGCTTCTGTCTCGGCTGAAAAATTAATTTCACACGGCCGTGTGGAATTTCCACACGCCCGTGTGTATTCACTGGATGGCTGAAATTGCACAAACACACGGCCGTGTGGAATTTCCACACGCCCGTGTGACTTCTCTGTCTGGCTGGAAACTGGTTCACACGGCCGTGTGGAATTTCCACACGCCCGTGTGACTTCTCTGGAACTCTAATCTTCAGCTGAACAGGATTGTAACTTGCCGAAACACCTCCCGGGTTCATTGTTCTTCATCGAGGCCATTACTTGGGCACACAAGCAACGGTAGGTCGCGCCGATTGCTTCAAGTCTTCTTCTTTCGCGAAATTCTCCTAAGTAACACGGATTGGACTTGTTGTGAATGTGACTGCCTTTGTGCCCCTCCAAAGGAGGTTGGCACACATCCACAAGTCCAAATACGTGCTTCGTTCCTTGCTTGGTCCGAGAACATCCCAACATTGGCGAACGCGACCTAATTTCATTCTTCTTCTCCAATTAGGCTCCACAATACCTTCAATGCACAAGAGAACACAAATGCACACATTTAGTGATAAAACCTGATAAAAGGTATGCTTAATGTAAGATAATAGCGCTTCGTGATACTATAACACAAGCACTTATCAAACCCCCCCCCCCCCCACACTTAAGCTTTTGCTTGTCCTCAAGCAAAATAGAACGTGGAAGTACTTGGGAAGAACAATTGAAAGTGCTTGGCCTTAGGTTCACCAAAAGTATGCAAAAGAAGCATTCTACATGTAAGGGGAAATTAAAACATTACATAAGGTTATCAATGCTCTAGCTAAAAACTTGAATCAAAAAGGATGAAAACTCGAAAACGTGTTGGTGTGTGCGATCTTACTCAAGAGAACCAACGAGTACTCCTCAAACTTTGATTAAAAAGGACTTATTTATATACAAAGATAAAAAATAAGTGAAGAAGTAGTAGCTTCACACATCCTTGAAGGTAGCCCTTTCCTAGGCGGCCGCCAAAGGTGGCTTTCACTCTTTCGAGGAGGTAGCTCTTTCTACCGGGGTAGTAGCTTTCACGCTTCCCATGAGATAGCTCTTTCTCTCATTAGGGCATAACATGTATCCGACTTATGAGAGTAGCTTCATACATCATAGGAGGTAGCTCTTTCCACCCCAAATGCATAATCAAAACAAAGCTAATATTTACAAACTCATATACCTTTTTTTTTTTTTTAGATTAAATGCATTTTCCAAAGTAAAACTAAGAACGATGATAAACTTGTCCTTAAAAACTTCAAGATTGAGTTTCCAAAAGATTCTAAGAGTAAGTTGTGTACTAAGATGATTCGAGCAAAAATTCCCTAAAATTCAAGTGAAAACTAGAGCATGATAGGATACAATGTTGAAAATTCTCCTAAACTATAAGAATACAACCGTTACAACTAAGGTGAACCGCCATAGGCTACATTAGCATAAACAATTGAACGCACAAGTAAAGGTGTGCGCAATGTGAACTCCCCCCCACACTTAAGATGTACATTGTCCTCAATGTACGCATATAAGCACAATAATAAGTGAAAAAGATAAAAGCAATTAGTGTGGAAGTGGCAATTGAAACATTACTCCCCTGAACTCCAAGTGTTGCGTTTGATGGAGCTAGGTCATTGAGAGTTGAGTCTCAATGGTTGATGGAACACACACGATCCCATGACCGTGTGAATGACTATTCCTCAAAATCCTTACATCCAAGACCATCTGCGCACACATAAACTAGGGTTCAGTAAAGCTCAATAAAACTCGAGTATATAAAATGTAAAGCAATGAATACAACTCGAGACAAAAATAAAAAGCAAAATAAAAGCTATACTCAGAAGGAGAATCCTTTCTGAGTACTACAAGTCCAAAATAAAGTAAAACAGAAATGACAAATAAAAGAAAAGAATCTATAATCTAAGACGCCTCAGCGTCGGTGTCCTGAGTGGTGGCCTCTGGTGCTGCTGGAGGCTCTGGATCTGCTGGTGGATCGGCTGATGTCGGGGGAGAAGGTGGTGGAGGAGAAACCCGAGGTCGGACCACGAAGGAGGAGGAGGCGACAATCTGCTTGAAGATCTGTCGCAAGCTCTGGAACTGCGCCATCACCTCCTAGTGCTGTGTAATCTGTGTGGCCCTAACCTCGGCCACCTCGGTCTGTAGGATCCCCACTGCGCTCTCGAGGCGCTCCAGTCTGTCCTAGCCTCGAGACGGTGAAAACATCCGCACCGGAGGTGGCTCCGGCGCGGTGGGGGGTACCTCGGTCTGTGTATCCGTCGGGGGTGGCTCTAAAGCTGCCTGTGTACCCTGAGTCTGCTCCGTCTGGGGTATGGTCCAGGTATACGTCCCTGATCCTCCTCTGCGGATCATACCCATCATCCTCAAGGTATCTGTGCCCAGGGGAACTGGTACACTCGTCTTCTCTACTCCCCTGACTCCATTTCTGAGCCCCAGGCCAATGATAAGTCTGGTGATGTAGGGGCCTGCAAAGATAACTCCTACCCTGGGGTACTGGCCCTGATGGCGAATGTAGTCGGCCACAATGTGCCCCAGGTGGAGTGGCTCACTCTCCACCATCGAATACAAGTAGAGAAGCTCCTGGCGACTCAAAACACCAGTACTGTCTCCCCTGCCACTAATAGATCTGCTCATAACTGCGTGTAGACATCTATAGGCAGGTTGAGAAAGGCATGAAGCCTTGGAGACACCCGGCTCGTACTGACCCTGACCACAAAGTCTGCTATACGCCTGCTGCGGTGTCAAGGTACCCGGGTAGTCTGTGGGGAGCAATGAGTACTCCTCTGTCTCAGTGTATGCCTCATCATATAGACCCATCCGCACCGAGAACTGGGTCATACTCAGCGTGAAATGTCGACCGAGGGCTCTGAACTGAATAGTGGTATCCTCGGTGAAACTGTCATACCCTCGGTCAAACTCAAATGAAGATAGTACCTCCAGCGTGAGCGGTCGGATCACCGAGTCCCTGATAACCATCAATCTCTCCCAGCTACCGACTGAGAGCAGCTCGCCAATCTCATCTGCGACGCTGTCTCCCCCCTGAATATTCCTCACTATACTCAAATCCAAATATCTCGTCTGTCCAAAACGGAGTCCTGATAAACGCTTGAACCGAACCTGATGCTCGGTTATACTGAACTCTGTCTCTGCCGGAGGAGGTGTGGACTCACGGGGACGCTTCCCTGTCGATTTCCTGGGTCTAGAAGACATTCCTGTAAGATTGGAAAAGAAAACAATCAAAAACAGTTCAAAATAACCAATCTGCAGAAATCCACACGGGCGTGTGTTAATTCCACACGCCCGTGTGGAGTTTCTGACGGGCAAAGCATCACGGGCGTGGGGCTAAAAATCCACAATTTACATCTAAATTCGTTATAATTTCATTCTAAGCATGCTCGTATGTAATGTAAACATTCAAACCAAGCAAAATTGTATAAAAGAACGAATTGAATCAAGAATTGACGAAGAAAAAGAAACTGAAGGTCTCACCGGCGGTGAAGATGAAAAACAAAGTAATACGGCCGGAAAACTCGAATACAATCCCCAAAAATCCTCAGAGAAAGTCGGGAGAGCAACGAAGAAGGTCCAAGAGAGTTTAGAGTGAAAGCATTCAAAGGCACAAGTGAAAACTAAATGAGAAACGCGCGGCTTTTGAAGTTCTGGGAAGTCACACGGCCGTGTGAACCATCCACACGGCCGTGTGCCTATGAAATTAGGGTTCACAGGGGCCAACACACGCCCCTATGTGCACTCTGGTCACTCTCTGAACTACCCCACACGGCTGTGTGACAATTCCACACGGCTGTGTGCCTTCACAGGGATATCCACAGGGGCTGGTACACGCCCCTGTGGGCTCACGGGAAAGTTCAGACGGTCTCTGAAAATATTCACACGGCCGTGTGACCAAGCCACACGGCCGTGTGCCCAACCTGGCCAAGAACACAAGGCCGGCCACAGGGGTACCCACACGCCCCTGTGGCCTCTCTGACTCGCCCGAGAAAAACCTAAGTGTTTCACACGGCTGTGTGAATAATCCACACGGCCGTGTGCCTTGACAAGCTCTCCCACAGGGGCTCACACACGCCCCTGTGGTTTCTCGGGATGAAAGGGAATTCCTGCAGAGTTGTCACAAGGCCGTGTGAAAATTCCACACGGCCGTGTGCCTTGACACAGTAGCACTCACAGGGGCACACACACGCCCCTGTGGACTCTCGGGAAAAAGAGTTGGAGTTCTGCAGGGTTCCACACGGCCGTGTGGAAATAACACACGGCCGCGTGCTCCTTCTGAGGGTGTTCACAGGGGCAGGTTCACGCCCTTGTGCCCTCTCTGGTTGAGTTCTGAATGGTGACACACGGCCGTGTGGAAATTCCACACGGCCCTGTGTTTTCTCTGGTTTACTTAGAAAAATTTTACAGGCTCTTCAGAAAATTTCAGAAACGATTTTAGAACACTTAGAACCTGTGTACAACATAAAAATACGACCAGAAACTACAGAAAACACACTCAACCGACTCAAACTTCGTCAATTAACGTTAAGGCACACGTAAATAATCGAAAGTCCACATGAAAACTCAGCATATGCACATGAAAATTGGGACACCATTGCTAAGACTTTTATTCAATCCGAACCTAAACTAAGTACTAGAAAACTATAAAATGCTTGGGTTGCCTCCCAAGAAGCGCTTGTTTAACGTCACTTAGCTTGACGTACCTGTCTTACCTTACGGAGGTTCATGAATGGAGTTTGCCCTCTTCCCTACAATTTGAAAACAAGCATTGCATAATCGTTACAAGGTAGAGGGAGAGTTATCGAGTTTGTTACCACACACGGGTGAAACACCCTTACTCCGTGAATGCACATCCCCTTTCTTGTTAGGGTTCTTTTTGTGGCGACGTCTCGACCTCTTCAATCTCCGAAGGATTTTCTTCCTAAACTCCTTCTCCTTCTTGATGTCTGTTTCAACTGAACCAAGCGCGAGCACTTCTTCCTCTTCAGTCTCCATGTCTTGGTCCGGCCACCCTTCATATGGATCCGGGTTAAACATATCCTGCATATATTCATCAATGCAATCATCAGTGACATCAAGATAATATAGAGCATCATCAAAATCAAGAGAATGTCGCATGGCTTCGGCGAGGCGGTAAGTGAGCTTGTCGTCTCCAACCCTAAGTGTGAGCTCTCCACCGTCCATGTCTATCAAAGCCTTAGAAGTGCGCAAGAACGGCCTCCCAAGGATCAGCGGCACCTCGACATCCTCGTCTACATCGAGCACTACAAAGTCGACCGGGAAAATGCACTTATCCACTTTCACCAACACATCTTCAACAATACCCCTCGGATGCCTCACCGATCTATCCGCAAGCTGAAGTGTCATCCGGGTAGGTCTAGGCTCGCCCAAGCCTAGCTTTTGGAAGAACGTGTAGGGCATGACATTGATGCTTGCCCCCGAGTCGGCTAGTGCCATCTCCTCACCCATATCACCAATATTGCACGGTATGATAAAACTTCCGGGGTCCTTCCTCTTGCTTGGCATATTCTTCTGTAGCACTGCTGAACAGTTTGCATCGAGGATGACGGATGCACTTTCCTCTAACTTCCTCTTATTGGTCAAGAGGTCTTTTAAGAACTTCGCGTACTTGGGCATTTGGGCTAATGCTTCCGCGAATGGGATGTTGATGTGCAATTGCTTGAAGACACCCAGAAATTTCTTGTATTGCTCATTGTCTTGGTCATTCTTCAATCGTGAAGGATAGGGAATTCTCGGCTTGTAAGGTGGGGGTGCCACCTCTTTCTCCTTTGGTGCTCCATCCTCTACTCCCACAACTTCGGGTGAGTCTTTAGTCTTCTCAAGAGGGAGATGCCCCTCAACCTCCTTACCACTTCTCAAGGTAATTGCCTTTAGTTGTTCTCTTGGGTTGGTCTCCGTATTGCTAGGCAAACTACCTTGAGGTCTCTCCGCCAAAGTCTTCGCAATTTGCCCTACTTGGTTCTCCAAGTTCTATAGGGAGGCGGTGTGATTGGGAAGAGTAGCTTCCACCGATTGGAACCTTGCATCCGAAGAGGAAACGAATCATGTGAGGGCTCTCTCTAGGTCAGTCATCTTTCCCTCCAACCCGGTCACTCGGCTTTCTAAATTCGGAGCTTGTTGACTTTGAAATCCCGGTGGTGCACTATTTTTGTTCTGTTGTGACTGTCCTTGATTGCTCCAAGAGAAGTTCGGATGGTTCTTCCATCCCGGATTGTATGTACCACTATACGGGTTGCCTTGGCCTTGTCCTCTATACGTGTTTCGAACAAAGTCGGCTTGCTCCACTGCACTAGTACCTCCTATGGCAATAGGACACTCACTTGAAGCATGTCCTCCTCCACAACCGTTACATGTAGTTATGGCCGCAACTCTTGGTGAAGTTAGGGAATCTAACTTCTTACTCAATGACTCGACTTGTGCCGCCAAGGATGTAACCGCATCAATTTCATGAAGTCCGGCAACCTTCTTTCTATCCCTTGAGTTCCATTGATAGCTATTCATAGCCATCTCTTCTACAAGGTGCCTAGCTTCACCGGGAGTCTTGCTTCCAAGAGTCCCTCCGGCCGCCGCATCTAAGAGTTGCTTTGTACTCGGATTCAACCCGTTGTAAAATGTGTGAATAATCATCCACTCGGGAAATCCATGTTGCGGACATTTGCGAAGGAGCTCTTTGAACCTGTCCAATGTCTCGAATATAGACTCCAATTCCATCTGAACAAAGGATGATATCTCATTCCGGAGTCTTGCAGATTTTCCCGGTGGAAAGTATCTAGCCAAGAATGCCTCGGCCATTTCCTCCCACGTAGTAATGGAGGCTCTCGGTAATGAGTGCAACCAATGCCTTGCTTTTCCCTTCAATGAAAATGGGAAGGCTCTCAATCGAATTACATCGTCCGTCACTCCATTTAACTTCAACATGTCACACACTTCCAAGAAATTTTCTATGTGACTATTAGGGTCTTCATCGGCCAACCCATTAAACTGTGCGGACTGTTGCAACATCTGAATGAACGACGGCTTCAATTCGAAATTCATTACTGTAATTGGGGGCCTCACGATGCTTGATTGGGTCCCCATAACTGCGGGTCTAGCAAAATCGGACAACGTTCGCTGCTGCTTGTTCTGTTCTGCCATTGTCTCTGACCCTTCTGTCTCAATATCGGCTTGATTTGATGCTTCTTGTGCAGGTTCTTTCCCTTTATGATGTGCAGGGTCTTCTTCCCATTCCCACGGGTCATAACCTGGAGCCGAAAACAAAGAAAAGAAAAATAAGAACAATGATAGGTAAAGAAAATATGAAATAGAATGCGAAGTGAATAGCTAAAATAGTGAAAAACAAATATCTAAAATGCCTATTCCCCGGCAGCGGCGCCAAAGACTTGACACGACCCCTTGCGTGTATCCCGCAAGTGCACGGGTTTGTGGAAGTAATAAATTTACCTTGGTGAGAAGGTAGTCGAATCCACAGGGAATAGAGAGATAGAATATAAGGTTTCACTAATTAAGCTATGCAGAATACGGAGAACGATAATAAGATTGATGAGTGAAAATAATGCAAAGCAATAAACTAAATAGAGAGATGGAAGAAAGAAGTGCAAGTAGGAAAATCGAGAAGGACTAACAATGAATAAAAGGGGGGTATCCGGACAAGCTACCTCTAGGGTCTAAGTTTCAAGTGCAAGACTATGATATTATACTCTCCTATTGATGTCAATTGAGTCGAGGATATCCTAAGACTCACGGTCGCAAACCTAAGGACAACCGTGACTAACTCCAACACTATGCCCCGGTATTAGGATTCACAACACCCTTCACTCTGTCACCTAGATGACTAAGCCCCAGGGGAGTCCATCTGCCTAAACCTCACACTATGTGGAGTTGCATTATGCTCTAGGGATTCCTAGTGATTAAACCTGTTCCTATACGTAATTCTAACCCTTTGGTCCAGGTGGAAGAACCCTAGTCTAGATTGAGCCCCAGCAAATAGGATTCACTACAACCCTCCACTCTATTACTTGCGTAACTAAGCCCTAGGGGAGTTTATCTACCTATTGCTTCACTCTATTTCGACCGCTATTAAATCAAGGAATCGGAGGTAGGGAGAAATCACATCGAAGGGGAAAGGGGTACATTGCTACCTCACAACTCTCCCTCTCAACCCTCTTTAATCTTGAGTACTCTAATCCTATAGGAGTTGTCACACCTCCAAAGGAAAGCCTAGATTGCTCTCAACCCTAATGTCACGTTTAAGGGAAAACAATATGAAAGGATAATCAAGATTAAAAACTCAATTTTATTCATCAACGATGGAAAGCATAATAATCAATGTCAAAGAAACATAAGAAACCCTAAAGTTTACAAGTCCGAATACCCCACGAGGGGTTTAGCTCCTCATAGAGCTATACATGTTCATCAATGTGAGAAATAAAGCATAAAACATAGACATCAATGAAAAACCCCCTCGAATTGGTGTGGCCGTGGTCTTGTGCAAACGTCGAACCTCGAAATCGATGCCGACGACGCGCTAGAACCTCCACGAAATCCTCTCCGAAACCCTAGCCGCACTCCAGAAAGTTGGGGAAAAGATAGGTCGAAAAGATGCCTCAAAAGGTTGCAAAAATCCACTTTTATAATGTTGAATCGCGGCTTTAAAATTAGACTTATCGGGGGCTTCACACGGCCGTGTGGGATTTCCACACGCCCGTGTGAAGCTTCTATCTCGGCTGAAAAATTAATTTCACACGGCCGTGTGTAATTTCCACACGCCCGTGTGTATTTACTGGATGGCTGAAATTGCACAAACACACGGCCGTGTGGAATTTCCACACGCCCGTGTGACTTCTCTGTCTGGCTGGAAACTGGTTCACACGCTCGTGTGACTTCTCCGGAACTCTAATCTTCAGCTGAACAGGATTGTAACTTGCCGAAACACCTCCCGGGTTCATTGTTCTTCATCGAGGCCATTACTTGGGCACACAAGCAACGGTAGGTCGCGCCGATTGCTTCAAGTCTTCTTCTTTCGCGAAGTTCTCCTAAGTAACACGGATTGGACTTGTTGTGAATGTGACTGCCTTTGTGCCCCTCCAAAGGAGGTTGGCACACATCCACAAGTCCAAATACGTGCTTCGTTCCTTGCTTGGTCCGAGAACATCCCAACATTGGCGAACGCGACCTAATTTCATTCTTCTTCTCCAATTAGGCTCCACAATACCTTCAATGCACAAGAGAACACAAATGCACACATTTAGTGATAAAACCTGATAAAAGGTATGCTTAATGTAAGATAATAGCGCTTCGCGATACTATAACACAAGCACTTATCAGCGTGCCTAGAGATAGGGCATATGGTATCGAACCCTCCGAACTAAAGTTTGCCATATAGGTTAGGGATTAAGTGCTTGCTTAAAGATAGGACGTATGGTGTTGATCTCCCCTCTCTAGGGTTTACCTTGGTTGAAACATCTCTCGCGGTGTACCCCGCAAGTGCACGGGTTGTCGAAGTAATAAAAATACCCTGGTGAGTGGGTAGTCGTATCCACAGGGAATAGTGTTCAGAAACAAGTGTTATCGCTATTTAGCAATGAAAGAAGTCGATGATGAGAAAAGTATATATATATATATATATATATATATATATATATATATATAAATGTAAAAGAAAATAAAAGAGTGCAAGAAGAATAATGAGGGTAGGAGAGGTAATCGATATAAAGATGGGGTACCCGGACAAAGCTCCCCCTAAGACTAACGCTTCTAGTGCAAGACTAGTATTATACCCTCTAATTGATGTCTAATTGAGTCGAGGATATCCTTAAACACACGGTCCCAAACCTAAGGTCAACCGTGACTGACCCCAACACTATGCCCCGGCATTAGGATTCATTACGACTCTTGACTCTCGTTGACCTGTCAACTAAGTCCTAGAGGAGTATATCTACCAAAGCCTCACACTACGTGGGATTGCATTAAGTTCTAGGGACTCCTAGTGGTAAAACCTGTTCCTATGTGTAGTTCTAACCCTTTGGTCCAGGAGGAAGAACCCTAGTTCTAACCCCAGTGCATAGGATTCACTTCAACCCTTCACTCCGTTACTCGCGTAACTAAGCCCTAGGGGAGTTTATCTACCTAGCACTTCACTCTATCTAGACCGCTAATGAATCAAGGAAACGGAGGTAGGGAGAAACCACACCGGAGGGGAAAGGGGTACATCGCTACCTCACAACTCTCCCTCTCAACCCTCTCCAACCTTGTGTAGTCTAATCCTATAGAGGTTGTCACACCCTCAAAGGATAACCTAATAGATTCTCAACCCTAGTGTCACGGCTAAGGGAAAATCTCATACAATCGGCATGCAAGATTGGAACTCAATAATAGAACATTAAATTAAGAAAGCATAATAAAAGTCATAGAAACAATATCATCCTAGGGTTTACAAGTCCGAATACCCACTAGGGTTTAGCTCTCCATGGAGCAATACAAAATCAATAAATAGTTTAAGAGCATATGCATGAAAACCATAAAGAAAACCCCTTGTAGATCGTATCGATGGTCTTGTGTAGTCTTGTGTCTTCTCCAACGAATCCCTTGTCAAGCCTAGGGCACACCTCGACAAATCAATGCCGATGAGAGCTTCCCCAATAGCTTTCTTCCAAAGGATGTCGATGTCGATGCCGTTTAATCGCCTCTAAAGACCTCCAAGAACTTCTCCAAACCCTAGCCGAAAGCCCCCCAAAAGATATCCAAGTGATAGAAGAGAAGGGTCCCCAAATAGATATGAAAACGGGCTATTTATAGGCTGAAATCGGGCTGAATTCGGGCTGAAATCGGACTTCTGTGAAAATCCAGAAATTCCACACGCCCGTGTGTTAATTCCACACGGCCGTGTGGAAATTCTGGAATCGTAATTTCTCGGCACCTGTGAACAGTGTTTTTGCTACAATGTTTCTACTACAGTACACGGCCGTGTGGAATTTCCACACGCCCATGTGAACTCTCTCTTGTTCCTTGCTTGGTCCAAGAACTTGTCAACAATGGCGAACATAACCTATTCTTGCTTCATTCTTCTCCAAATTGGCTCCACAACCCTATAATGCACAAGAGTAAACAAATGCACACTTTTTAGTGATAAAATCTGATTAAATCAATGCTCATTGCAAGATAATAACACTTCGCATTACTATAACACGAGCACTTATCACGGGTGTTTTGTTGGTCCAAAGTATGTTCCGAGTAGCTAGTATTGGGAATCATTGCTTGTGCTGAAGGGAGTACTCCGGGGCACTATTCTATCTGTGTGATGTTCATCTAGTTTATTTCCAGTCCTTACTTGTTATCTTTCCCTATTTTTTGATTTTCTAGTTATCATCTTTATCCAATACATTCTAATTTTGCTAGACATTGGAAGATTAATTAGCACTAGAAGTCCAGTCCCTTTGGTCCGACAACCCTACCCCTCGCGGGGTACCACTGTATTATTTGTATGCGACCCGTACACTTGCGGAGAACACATCAGTACTTTACCCGTGTAACTCCCTAGAAGCTTCAAAAAAATCAATTATGGGGTTACATGGCTGTGTACTTTGATTTATGGCTGTGTATATCTCTAGAAGCTCCAAAATAGCAAATCAGAGGTTACAGGGCATGTATATGGTCATGCAGATCAACTTATGGCTATGTAGATCTCTAGAATGCTCACACTCTTTAGAATTTAAATGCACACAGGTGTGTAATGGATACACGGCCGTGTATTTTCTGGAAATTAAGTAAGTTTGGGGGATGTTTACTATAGTATCATAGCAGTGATGTGCTACAGTATCATAAATATTGTAGTGCTACAATTTTCTTCCAAAAATTGGCTCAAATCACCTAAAACTTGTTCCTCTTGATCTATATGTTCTCATTCTAGCCCGAGTATGAACTTGAAGTGATTTAAGCACAAAATCCAATCATATATTGAACAATTATATGAAAGTGCTATAAATAATAATAGTCAAATATATTAATTCAAGAACTTATCAAGAACATCGATTCTGATCAGGGGAACAATGTTGCAAGCCCAGTTTAGTCCCACATTGCATAACTGAGTGGAGTCCATATGCATATATGTGGGTGGCAACCCCACCCTATCAAGGTGGTCTTTTGGAGTTGTGGGTCCCCAGCTGTGTGCATCATTGTCAATGCAAAATCTTCATTATTAACGAGTCCAAGTTCAAAGAACTAGAAACCAAAGAAGGCAAAAGATTGTAAAAGAATTAAACAACAAAAAGAAATGCTTACTAATAACTGATGCTTTATGACACTACATATTAACATAAATAACCTAAACCACTAGTACATATATTACAAGGAAAACATGAAGTCTTGCACACATAGGAAATACATAATACGGAAATATAATACACATGACAATATAAAACTATATGTGAAAGGATTATAATGAACATTAGCACGATAACCAAAATGCAATTCAACCATAGATATTTTACATGGAGGGCATGGTTATGCTCAAGAACTTATTTCTTTCCCTTTTAGGGATTTCATCAGAGGCCCAATGGAAGCCACTTTTATGAAGTTGTTGTTTTGCAAATGTAATTTCATTATACTCCTCTGACTTCATTAGAGGCCCAATGGTATCTGTCCCAAACGCAATTTCATTATACTCCTATGAGTTTATAAAACTAGTTAACGAGGATGACTAAGCACCTCTTTAAGTAACCCACGCTTGCGTTCTATCCTTTACACTAAAGTTGCACACAGGCAACCGAGTGTTCTTGTTTTTCAAAGGAAGGATTTGTTGGCAAACAATAATAAATAATGATGGAATTTTAAATTACCGACAAAATTTAAATTGTGGCTTGAGTATTCCTATCATAATAGTTTCATCACTAATTCTATTGTTAAATTCTTATAGCAACAAAAAGTTTGTTGTTAGCGATAGAAAAATCCATTGCCTTATCCTATTTTTCTTATGGTGGGGCAGTCGTTGATGGGAGGTCAGTCATGACTAAGTTGTGGATGACATGCGCCCAATCATAACGGCCAAGTAATGCCAGGTCATTAGTATAACCGCCTGTCCATGTTGGCTTGTTCACAGAAGTATTGGGGAAGAGGATAGTCCCTATAAGGTAGACCACAGGAAGTTTGACAAAGGTTTCTACTTTACCATCTTTACAGTGGACAACTTTCAGGAGGCTGGTTTGAATTTCATCTTGATGCCGGTTGTGCATGTTTTTAAGGTACGTTTGCTTGAATTTGGAATGTTGTTCTTTTTTGGGTTTGAAGGAGATAACATCTCCATCATAGTCCAAGTATTAGTGCCACATCCTCTCAGGTCTCAAAGGTAGTATGCTTTTACTATGTTGAATTGTTGGATGTGCTCGTCATACATTTGCATCACTACATCTAGCACACCCCTATCTTGTATCATGGGTTTGAGGCCATTAGATGGGCAAAGAGTGTTCCACGAAACGCATCCCAGTATAAGTGACTTATATGTTTCTTTAACTTGATCATCATTGCTATGACTAGAGCTAATAACACCTTGCATTGATGAGAATGGTAGCCATGTCTTGTCACACACAAACAATTTAAACAACACACAAAATCTAGTAATGCTTGAAGGGAAAAAGAGATTAATAAACTCAAACATCATAATCTACATAGAAAATAACCCAAAATATACAAGAACACCATAAAGAATGAAATGCATATAACACCCTAAGACTAAACATGAAAACATGAAAAATAAACAAATATGAACAATCAAAACACACATATTGTTCTATGATCCCCCCAAGTGCCTTCCTACATTCAGATTATGACTTCTATTGGTGGAAATTGTCAGGCAAGTTTGTTTTCTTACTAGCAAGGCAGCAAAGCTCTGGGTAATCAAGAACACTATTGAAAAAAAAGGATAAGAAAAAAATATATCCGGGCAGGGTTTGGTGAGAATATGAAGAAGATGAAGATGAGCGATAGGGATGAAAGGAGTTATTCCCACCTCCTCGGGATTCCAACAACCTAGCACGCCGGTTCTCAAGGGTTGCGTGATGAGTGTCTAAGTGTGCATGTTTTCATTATAGTAGTACTCTAGCATTGCACGGAATTTTGTGCGTTCCGTACAGTAGTCTGCATAAGACAAGTTGAAAGGTGTGCGACCGCTTGTGCGCTAGCATGAGAGGCCACATGCATTGTCAAGTTTCCTAGATTCGAGTTTTAACACTCAGTGAGGGCTCCCCCGTGCCTGCACATGGCCCTGCACATGTCAAACTATATATAAACCCTTTTTGGTATTTTTTTTTTTTTTAGCAAACCCTTAAAAGTCATAGTGGCTAACACCTCTTGGAGCTAGTATCTCATTGTTTAGAGGATATTTGGGTGTGATTGTGATACATTTTGGGTGGAATAGGGGTTATATCCTTGGGTGCCTTTGTCGTTCTTCTCTCCTTGACACGACCTTTTGCGTGTGTACCGCAAGTGCACGGCCTTGTCGAAGTAATAAAATTACCCTGGTGAGTGGGTAGTCGAATCCACAGGGAATAGTGTTTAGAAACAAGTGTTAATCGCTATTTAGCTATGATGGGAATTGATGATGAGAAAAGTATTTATATATATAGATGTAAAAGAAAATAAAAGAGTACAAGAAGAATAATGAGGGTAGGAG
Organism: Dioscorea alata; assembly: GCA_020875875.1. Lineage (NCBI taxonomy): Eukaryota > Viridiplantae > Streptophyta > Magnoliopsida > Dioscoreales > Dioscoreaceae > Dioscorea > Dioscorea alata. The sequence continues at coordinate 13,779,104 of CM037017.1, read as the reverse complement.
AGGTAATCGATATAAAGATGGGATATCCGGACAAAGTTCCCCCTAGGACTAATGCTTCTAGTGCAAAACTTGTATTATGCTCTACAATTGATGCCTATTGAGTCGAGGATATCCTTAAACACACGGTCCCAAACTTAAGGTCAACCGTGACTAACCCCAACACTATGTCCCGGCATTAGGATTCACGTCAACCCTTCACTCTGTTGATTGCTCAACTAAGCCCCAGGGGAGTATTTCTACCTAAGCCTAACACTACGTGTAATTGCTTTAAGCTCTAGGGATTCCTAGTGATAAAACCTGTTCCTATGTGTAGTAGTTCCAACCCTTTGGTCCAGGTGGAAGAACCCTAGTCTAAATTAAGCCCCAGTGCATAGGATTCACGTCACCCCAAAGCTTTGGGGGAGTTTATCTACCTAGCACTTCACTCTATTTCGACCGCTAATAAATCAAGGAATCGGAGGTAGGGAGAAATCACACCGGAAGGGAAAGAGGTACATCGCTACCTCACAACTCTCCCTCTCAACCCTCTTCAATCTTAAGGAGTCTAACCCTATAGGAGTTGTCACACCTCCAAAGGATAACCTAGATTGCTCTCAACCTTAGTGTCACGGCTAAGGGAAAACAATAGCACAAGATAATTAAAATTGAAACTCAATTAAATTCATCAATAAAGAAAGCATAATAAAAGTCATAGAAACAATATCATCCTAGGGTTTACAAGTCCGAATACCCACTAGGGTTTAGCTCTCCATGGAGCAATACAAAGTCAATAAATAGTTTAAGAACATATGCATGAAAACCATAAAGAAAACCCCCTTGTAGATCGTATCGATGGTCTTGTGTAGTCGCGTGTCTTCTCCAAAAAATCCCTTGTCAAGCCTATGGCACACCTCGCCAAATCAATGCCGATGAGAGCTTCCCCAATAGCTTTCTTCCAAAGGATGTCGATGTCGATGCCGTTTAATCGCCTCCAAAGACCTCCAAGAACCTCTCCAAACCCTAGCCGAAAGCCCCCCAAAAGATATCCAAGTGATAGAAGAGAAGGGTCCCCAAATAGATATGAAAACGGGCTATTTATAGGCTGAAATCGGGCTGAATTCGGGCAAAAATAGGACTTCTGTGAAAATCCAGAAATTCCACACGCCCGTGTGTTAATTCCACACGGCCGTGTGGAAATTCTGGAATCGTAATTTCTCGGCACCTGTGAACAGTGTTTTTGCTACAGTGTTTCTGCTACAGTACACGGCCGTGTGAAATTTCCACACGCCCGTGTGAACTCTCTGGAATTCTGAATTTCGGCAGAATGTGTACAGTACAGTGCCTGCTACAGTACTTCTCCGAAATACTCCCGAATCCATCGTTCTTCATCGAGGCCATTGAATTGGGCACACAATCAATGGTAGATTATGTCGATTACTTCATTTCTCTTCTTTGACGAAATTCTCCAATGCTACACGAGTTAGACTTTTGTGAATGTGACTGCCCTTGTGCCCCTCCAATGGAGGTTGGCACACACCCACAAGTCTAAACTCGTTCCTTGTTCCTTGCTTGGTCCAAGAACTCGTCAACAATGGCGAACATAACCTATTCTTGCTTCATTCTTCTCCAAATTGGCTCCACAACCCTACAATGCACAAAAGTAAACAAATGTACACTTTTTAGTGATAAAATCTGATTAAATCAATGCTCATTGCAAGATAATAACACTTCGCATTACTATAACACGAGCACTTATCACTCCTCACCATCATCTTCATCAAAAGAAAAAGTTTAGACATGCTTTCCTTCTATTAATTTGGAGTTTATGTTGAACTAAACCACTAAGGGCACTGGATGTTGGTGAACCTTGGGGTAAACATGTGATTGTTGGATATTTTGGTTTGGTTAATACATTATTGTTTTTTTAGATTCAATCTATGACAAGTGTATGCCTTAGATTATATTATGGAGAACTCTGTAATTCATGTTTGAATTATGTATTTGATGAAGGTGTTCACTGACACGACCTTTTGCGTGCATACCGCAAGTGCACGGCCTTGTCGAAGTAATAAAAGTTACCCCGGTGAGTGGGTAGTCGAATCCACAGGGAATAGGGATTTAAAATACGAGAAGTTGCTATTGAGTCGTGTGATGTACGAAAAGAAACAATGATCGGAGTGATGAGTGAATTTATGGGAACTAGAGTAGATGCAAAGCAAATAAATCGAAAGATGAAAGAGAGAAAAGTGCAAGCAACGAGTAAGAAGAGAGAGACTAGTAATAAGTGAAAATAGGGTATCCGGACAAGTTACCTCTAGGACTTATGCTTCTAGTGCAAAACTATGCTATTATACCTTCCTATTGATGTTTAATTGAGTCGAGTAAAATCCTGAAACACACGGTCCCAAATCTAAGGTCAACCGTGGCTAACCCCAACACTATGTCCCGGCAATAGGATTCACGTCAACCCTTCACTCTGTTGATTGCTCAACTAAGCCCCAGGGGAGTATTTCTACCTAAGCCTAACACTACGTGGGATTGCTTTAAGCTCTAGGGACTCCTAGTGATAAAACCTGTTCCTATGTGTGATAGTTCTAACCCTTTGGTCCAGGAGGAAGAACCATTGTCTAAATTAAGCCCCAGTGCGTAGGATTCACGTCACCCCAAAACCTTGGGGGAGTTTGTCTACCTAGCACTTCACTCTATTTCGACCTCTAATAACTCAAGGAATCGGAGGTAGGGAGAAATCACAAAGGAAGGGAAAGGGGTACGGTGCTACCTCACAACTCTCCCTCTCAACCCTCTTCAATTTCAAGTAGTCTAATCCTATAGGAGTTGTCACACCTCCAAAGGATAACCTAGATTGTTCTCAATCCTTAGTGTCACGGCTAAGAGAAAACAATAGCACAAGAAATCTAAAATTGAAACTCGAATTTATTCATCAATTAATGGAAAAGCATAATAACAATGTCAAAGAAACATAATTATCCTAGAGTTTTACAAGTCCGAATACCCACGAGGGGTTTAGCTCCTCATGGAGCTATACATGTTCATCAATTTATGAAAGAAAGAACAAACTAAAGACATCAATGAAAACCCCCTCGCGTATGGTGTGGCCGTGGTCTTGTGCGGCCGTCGAACGTCGGTGACGATGCCGATGACGCGCTCCAATCCTCCACAAAGTCCTCTCCGAAACCCTAGCCGCACTCTCCAGAAGTTGGGGAGAAAGATAGGTCCGAAGCTTTTTCAAAAAGTCTCCAAATCGGCTTTAAATAGGCTGAGTGTGGCTTTAAATTTGAAGTTATCGGGAATTCACACGGCCGTGTGGAATTTCCACACGCCCGTGTGAAGTTTCTGTCTTTCCTGAAAATTGCTTCACACGGCCGTGTGTTAATTCCACACGCCCGTGTGAAGTTTCTGGCTTGCTGGAAAATCAATCCACACGGCCGTGTGTTAATTCCACACGCCCGTGTGACGTCTCTGGTTTGCTGGAAAATTAGTTCACACGGCCGTGTGTTAATTCCACACGCCCGTGTGAATTCTCTGGAACCTTGACTCTTCGGCAGAAGTGCACAGTAACTTGCTACAGTGATTCGCTACAGTAACAAGCTACAGTGTTGCTGCAGTAACTCTCCGAAATGCTCCCGAATATGTTGTTTCTTCATCGAGGCCATTGAATTGGGCACACAATCAATGGTAGATCGTGCCTATTGTTTCAAGTTTCCTTCTTGGTGAAGTTTTCCTAAGCTACACGAATTAGACTTGTTGTGAATGTGACTGCCTTTGTGCCCCTCCAAAGGAGGTTGGCACACACTCACAAGTCTAACCTCGTGCCTTGTTCCTTGCTTGGTCTGAAAACCTCCCAACAACGGCGAACACGACCTAACTTTGTTCTTCTTTTCCAACTTAGCTCCACGAAACCTACAATGCTCAAGAATACACAAATGCATACTATTTAGTGATAAAATCTGATAAAAGTATGTTCATTTGTAAGATAATAACGCTTCGCGTTACTACAACACAAGCACTTATCATTCACTTTGCACTAGGTCATTTAAAGATTGATAAAGTTTTGAGGTGTCAACATAACAGAGAATTTGGGTGGCAGCAAGCCCTCCACTTTAGAGAAATCCCTACGACAAAGACTCCTACAACGTAATGCAATCATATGAGACTTAGTTATGAATTGATTTAAGTCGACTCTTGCATATAATTAAGAGCTAATCATGAAGGTGTTCGAGTTAGTTCATTTTAGAGATCTCATGGTCCAAATATAACTTTGCAATACCAAACCATATACACTAGCTAATACTGTAGAAGGGTAATTTAATAATTTCTAATTTCCTTATAGTAATTTACTATAGCAACCCCATTTCTTCTCCTTAAAACAATTATTTTTCCTCATTGTTGGAGCATCCCCACTTGATGATGCCCTAGGAGAAGGAGAGGTGGATCTTCATCTCTTACATTTTAATTATCTTCAATATTTTTGGTAGGCATTTTTTTTTGTATACCCTACACTAGTAAGAGTTATTTGGCTTTATTATGCTTTTATCTTCCAAGATCTTGAGTTTTATGCAAGTTTCCACTCACTAAATCTCATGCCAAAGTCTTGTAGTTGATGCATGATCCTAGTTAGATAGACACCCTTAGGATGTTGTGAGTTAGCTGCTTAAACTAACTTCTATAATTTGCTATGTAAATCCAATCCTCCAAATAATGTTCATTATTAGCTCACATCTTGCTTAGAATAAGAGTGATGATTATGGATATGATGGAAGTTATTGTTAAAATAAAGGTTGCTATATAAGAAATCATTTGTATTACCATGCATTGTTAAAATAAAGTGCTCGATCCAATGCTTATTGATAAGTGCTTGTGTATAAGTATTACTAAGTATACTTTTCTTACATTGAGCATCACTTTTATCAGATTTTATTGCTCATTCGTGTGTATTTGTGTTCTTTTGTTGATTTATGGTTGTGGAGACAAGTTTGGAAGAAATGAAGCAAAAATTGATCATGGACGCAATTGTTGAGGAAACTCTTGGACCAAACGAGGATCAAGGCACAATTTGTGCTCATAGGCATGTGAGTGTGTACTAGCCTCCAAATGCACAAGTGAATATATGAAATTGAGGGGCATAAAGGCAGTCACACTCATATGTTCCGACTTATGTAACATTGTTAAGAGCTTCATCAATGTGCTTGAAAGCAAGATGCGACGTTATCTACCTGCATGGTTGTGTGCCCGACTTTGCTGCCTCGATGAAGAAAATGAATTTAGGAGTACTTTGGCAAAAGCACTGCAGCAAAATTACTGTAGCATCTACTGTTCATAGCGTGCAGGAACTGAGAAGCCTGGAAATTCACACACCCGTGTAAAATTTTCATAGGGGCATGTGGATGCCTAATTTTAGCCCTATAAATTTTGCTTTGAGAGTTTAATTTGGGAATCTTCTTCCTATCTTTCGCTTATCTTTTGGGGAGAGCGCGGCTAGGGTTTGGAGATGTTTTTGCTGGGATTTTGGAGCGATTCTACGGTATTCGACATCAATTTCCTTTGGAGTAGAGTTATTGGGAAAGCTTTCGATGACATTGATTGGCGAGATGTACCCTAGGCTTGATGGAGGAGTCTTTAGAGAAGACGAGGCTGCTCTTGAAGACCATCGATTAGAATGACAAAGGGGTTATCTCTATGGATTGCTTTGCACTCATCTTTGATTTCATATTTGATTTTGTATTGCTCCATGGAGAGCTAAACCCCTAACGGGTGCTTGGACTTATAAACCCTAGGATGATTTTGTTTCATTGACTTCTATTATGTTTCTTTTAATTGATGTTTTAAGTGAGTTTCAATCTTGTGTGTTTATTAAATTGATTTTCCTTAGAGTGACACTAGGATTGAGAATCTATCCAGGTAATCTTTCTGAATGAGTGACACTTCATTAGGGTTAGACTTAGCAAGGCTGAAGAAGGTTGAGAGGGTTAGTCACGAGGTAGTGGAATGTCGCTTTTCCCCTCCGACGTGATTTATCCTACCTTCGTATTCCAAGAGTTCTTTGCGAACATGATAGAGTGAAGTGCTAAGAGACAAACACCACTAGGGCTTAGTTGTGCGAGCAAAAGAGTAAAGTGTTGAGTAATCCTTAGTGCGAGAGCTTAATTGTGATTAGGGATCTTTCACCTGGACCAAAGGGTTAGATCTAAGTTAGGGTATAAGGTTTATCACTTGGAATCTCTAGAGCTTCAAGCAGTCCCACACAATGTGAGGTGTTGAGAGTACCCCTTTCCACCGGGCATAGTGTGAGGTGTCTTTAGATTTCAACGACTCATTAAACATCAATTAGGAGGCATAATATTAGTCTTGCACTTGAAACAATAGTCCTGGGGTGAGCATTGTCCTGGTACCCCATTTTATCATTGATTACCTCTCTTTACTCCTTTAGCTTTCTCTTTTCTTTTTTGCTTTTCTTTGCTTTAATATCTTAAATTCACTCATAATTGGTTTTCACTCTTGCTAAATAGCAATACTTCTTGTTTCTGATCATCTATTCCCTGTGGATTCGACTACCCACTCACCGGGGTATTTTATTACTTCGATAACCTATGCACTTGCGGTCTACACACGCAAGGGGTGTGCCACTTATGAGTAGATTTGCTAGAAGAATGCACTTCTGATAATTGTATTTCATGATCCATTTATTTAGGTGTGGTTTTATGAGTATAGGTGATAGGAAATTTGACACATGATTTATTTCAGTGTGGTTTTATGAGTGTAGATTTGCTTGAAAGTTTATTTACACTATATGTAGAGGAGGATGTATATATGCTTGCTTAGAAGATGTGAGTTATAAATGTTGGCATGTGTTAGAAAGCATGGAGTGCTTATGAAAGGAATTGGTACTCATGTCATTTAGTTGGAAATGTAAGGGGTTATGAATAACTTCATGTCATGCTTGGAATCGAATTGAGGGTGATACTAAAAGTGAAAGAGGTGTATGCATGTATCTATGTATATTTCATTGATGGAAGTTTAGGTGTTAGAGAGAGATACAAAAGCATGAGTTCCTAATAAGTGTCTAAATGTATGTATTTATATGTATTATTCTTTTATCATTTGTATGCATTTTGATGAATCGATGTCTGTTTTGCATTTAAATTGGTTTTATTTGTGTTAAGGTGAGCTCAAGGACGGATTTGGGAAGAAATCCGCATCAAAATGGCATTTTAGAGCTTCAGTTACTGTAGCTGATATTATAGTGCGAAGTTTGTAAGAAACTACAGCGAATTGGCTGAGATCCTCATGGGCTACCATGCACCCATAAGGCCACCCTTAAGGTTTGCAGGAGAATTCAACATCCACCCATAAATACTAGGAGCCTTAACTGACTTGTTCCTCGCAGAACTCCACTGATACCCATTGGTCACCATCTATTCAAACAAATTCTTTGTGGCACTTGGTTGCTTACCGCACAAAGAACCCCGGATGCTACATTAAGCATCTGCTTTGTTGCAATGTTAAGCCTGATAGGGGGCCCGAAAGTGCAAGGGTTTATCGAAGTAATAAAAGTTACCCTGGTGAGAGGGTAGTTGAATACACAAGGAATAGGGAGTTAGAATACGAGATTTCGCTATTAAAACTATGCGAAGTACGGAAAAGTGATCAATTGATTCGATAAGTGAATTATGGAAACAATTATACTAGAAGACGAGAAATTAAATAGAAAGATGGAAGATGAGAGAGTGCAAATAAAAGAGAATAGAGAGGACTAGTAATGAATGAAATTGGGCATTCGGACAAGCTACCTCTAGGGTCTATGCTTCTAGTGCAGGACTATGCTATTATACTTTCCTATTGATGTTTAATCGAGTCGAGGATATCCTAAGACTCACGGTCCCAAACCTAAGGACAACCGTGACTAACCCCAACACTATGCCCCGGTATTAGGATTCACGTCACCCTTCACTCTATCGCTCGTACGACTAAGCCCCAGGGGAGTATATCTACCTAAACCTCACACTACGTGGGATTGCTTTAAGCTCTAAGGATTCCTGATGGTGAAACATGTTCCTATGTGTAGTTCTAACCCTTTGGTCCAGGTGTAAGAACCCTAGTCTAGATTAAGCACTAATGCGTATGATTCACTTCAACCCTTCACTCAATTACTTGCGTAACTAAGCCCCAGGAGAGTTTATCTGCCTAGTACTTGACTCTATTTTGACCGCTGTGAAATCAAAGAAACGGAGGTAGGGAGAAATCACGTCGGAGGAGAAAGGGGTACATCGCTACCTCACAACTCTCCCTCTCAACCCTCTTCAATCTTAAGTAGTCTAACCCTAAGGAGTCGTCACACCTCCAAAAGGCAACCTAAATTATTCTCAATCCTAGTGTCACATCTAAGAGAAAATAATAGCAATATGAAATTAAGATTGAAACTCAATTTTATTCATCAATAATGGAAAAGCATAATAATAATGTCAAAGAAACATAATAACCCTAGAGTTTACAAGTCCGAATACCCTTAAGGGATTTAGCTCCTCATGGAGCTATACATGTTCATCAATGTATGAAAGAAAGCACAAAATAAGGACATTAATGAAAACCCCCTTGCGTATGGTGTGGTCGTGGTCTTGTGCGGCCGTCGAACGTCGGTGACGATGCCGATGACGCGCGCTAAACCTCCACGAAATCCTCTCCGAAACCCTAGCCGCACTCCCCAAGTTGAAGAGAAAGATAGGTCAAAAGATCTCCCAAAAGGTCTCCAAAATCGCCTTTTATAATGTTGAATCGCGGCTTTAAAATTTGACTTATCGGGGGCTTCACACGGGCGTGTGAAATTTCTGTCTGCTGAAAAATTAATTCACACGGCCGTGTGTTAATTCCACACGCCCGTGTGAATTCTCTGGAATTCTGAATTTCGGCCGAAAGTGAACAGTAACTTGCTACATTGTTTTCCTACAGTAACAAGCTACGGTGCTACTACAGTACTCGCCCGAAACGCTCCCGAATCCGTCGTTCTTCATCGAGGTCATTGAATTGGGCACACAATCAATGGTAGATCGTGCCGATTGCTTCAAGTCTCCTTCTTGGTGAAGTTCTCCTAAGCCACACGAGTTAGACTTGTTGTGAATGTGACTGCCTTTGTGCCCCTCCAAAGGAGGTTGGCACACACTCACAAGTCCAAGCTCGTGTCTTGTTCCGTGCTTGGTCCGAAAACTTCCCAACATCGGTGAACACGACCTAATTTCGTTCTTCTTCTCCAATTTAGCTCCACAAACCTTCAATGCACAAGAATACACAAATGCACGCCATTTAGTGATAAAAACTGATAAAAGATATGCTCAATGTAAGATAATAATGCTTCGCGGTACTATAACACAAGCACTTATCAAAGCCTGTTGTAAAAAATATGGATTTCCATCCATTCCACTATTTCATGTTACGGCCACTTTATCAACAATTCCTTGTACCTTTCCCAAGTATTATACAAGGATTCTAACTCCATCTATCATAAGTGCTTGTGTTATAGTGACGCGAAGCGTTATTATCTTACTATTAGCATCTCTTTTATCAGATTTTATCACTAAATAGTGTGCATTTGTGTATTCTTGTACGTTGTAGGTTTGTGGAGCCAAGTTGGAAAAAGAAGAACAAAGTTAGGTCGTGTTCGCCGTTGTTGGGAGGTTTTCAGACCAAGCAAGGAACAAGGCACGAACTTGGACTTGTGAGTGTGTGCCAACCTCCTTTGGAGGAGCACAAAGGCAGTCACATTCACAACAAGTCTAACTCGTGTAGCCTAGGAGAACTTCACCAAGAGGGAGACTTGAAGCAATCGGCACGATCTACCATTGATTGTGTGCCCAATTCAATGCCCTCGATGAAGAACAACATATTCGGGAGCGTTTCGGCAAGTTACTGTGCATTTTCTGCTGAAGATCAAGTTTCCAGAGAATTCACACGGGCGTGTGGAATTAACACACGGCCGTGTGAATCATTTTCTAGCAAGCCAGAGACTTCACACGGGCGTGTGGAAATTCCACACGGCCGTGTGAAGTAATTTTTCAGGAAGACAGAAACTTCACACGGGCTTGTGGAAATTCCACACGGCCGTGTGAAGCCCCGATAAGTTCAAATTTAAAGCCGCACTCAGCCTATTTAAAGCCCGATTGGGAGACTTTTTGAGAATCTTTTCGACCTAGCTTTCTCTCTAACTTCAAGAGGGTGCGGCTAGGGTTTTGGAGAGGACTTTATGGAGGATTGGAGCACGCCAACGGCATCGTCATCGACGTCCGACGGCAGCACCAGACCACGGCCACATCACACGCGAGGGGGTTTTCATTGATGTTCTTATTTTGAAATTTATTTTACACTTTGATGAACATGTATAGCTCCATGAGGAGCTAAACCCCTCGTGGGTATTCGGACTTGTAAAACCATAGGATCATTATGTTTCTATGACATTGTTATTATGCTTTTCCAATATTGATGAATAAATTCGAGTTTCAGTTTTAATTATCTTTTGCTATTGTTCTTCCTTAGCCATGGCACTAGGGTCGAGAACAATCTAGGTTATCTTTTGGAGGTGTGACAACTCCTATAGGATTAGACTACTTAAAACTGAAGAGGGTTGAGAGAGAGAGTTGTGAGGTAGCAATGTACCCCTTTCCCTTCCGGTGTGATTTCTCCCTACCTCCGTTTCCTTGGTTAATTAGCGGTCAAGATAGAGTTTTAGGGCTCAATCTAGACTAGGGTTCTTCCACCTGGACCAAAGGGTTAGAACTACATAGAGGAACAGGTTTTATCACTAGGAATCCCTAGAGCTTAAAGCAATCCCACGTAGTGTTAGGGTTAGGAAGATAGACTCCCATGGGACTTAGTTGACAGGTCAACAAGAGGCAAGGATCGTAGTGAATCCTAATACCGGGACATAATGTTGGGGTTAGTCACGGTTGACCTTAAGTTTTGGGACCGTGAGTTTAAGGATATCCTCGACTCAATTATCATCAATAGGGAAGTATAATAGCATAGTCTTGCACTAGAAGCATAAGTCCTAGAGGTAGCTTGTCCGGATACCCTATCTCACCCATTGCTAGTCTTTCTCTTTTAACTTCTACTTGCTTTTCTCTTGTCTTTCATCTCTCTATTTACTTTCTTGTCGTTTATTTTAATTGTTTCCATAAATTCACTCATCACTCCAATTATTTCTTTTCGTACACCGCATAACTAAATAGTAAATTCTTGTGTTCTAAATCCCTATTCCCCGTGGATTCGACTACCCACTCACCAGGGTAATTTTATTACTTCGACAAGGCCGTGCACTTACGGTACACACGCAAAGGTCGTATCAATCTATCAGAAAGAGGAGATATCACTCCTCAACGTGTCAAAAATTTCTTGGCTAACTGCTACCAAGTAGTAATTAATTTTTGAGGCAAGGAACTTAGCCACTGTTTGGCCCTTCATCGCATAGAGAATGGAAGCAGTCTTAGATAAACCGCATCCTTAAGCACGTTGCTCACCTTGAAAGTATCACAGATTTCCAAGAAATTTTTTAAGTGCTCATACAGGACTTCATCTTGAAACCCATCAAACTGGCACATCTGTTATACCATTTAGATAAAATTTGGTTTTAATTCAAAGTTATTCGCCGCAACAGGAGGATGAACGATGCTAGACCAGGCTCCTTCCAAGTTAGGTCGGCCATAATATGAAATGCTTTGTTGTTGATTCCCATCCATTTCCTTTCTTGATTTACCTCTATACTGACCTCAACTAACCTGGTATCTCTTAGATTGACTTGCCTCAACCTCCTATGAAAATTTTGTTCAATATTAAGATTTGGGCTTGCCAATGGAGATGAGGAGCTCCTCGAGTCATACACTTGTTCCTTCAAAATGGAAAAAAGAACCAAATAAGATAAGAAAACAAAGATATATATATGAAAGAATGATAAAAAAGAAAATAAAAGACGTAATCACAAAAGTATGAACAATATAAACTATGGCTGGATCACTAGATTCCAAATTTTCCTAAAAACTAACTGTCCCTTGCAACGGCACCAAAAATTTGATGGTTTGGAAATGATTAAACTAAAGAAAGATAAGAGGAAAAGATGGAAATGGCAGGTGAACAAAGGTTAAGTCGATGCAACAGTGAGAAGTAATGTCCCTGACCAATTCCCAAGTGTATTAGTGTACTGACTTGCCTTTAATGACTATCATGTACATCCTCTAATTCAAGTGTGTGCTCACAAGCAATGTCTTATCTACCACAATCAATTACACCAAGTTTTATACATACAACTAAGGGTACTTTGCATGTCAAGTTTTGAAATTATACAAAGACAACTACAACTATGCAAACCACACATGCCAAGTTTTGTAAATGTGACTGTACAATTCGTGCACGTCAAGTTATATAACACCAGATTTAACACATCAACTCAAAGAAGTCCATAATCATTGAAAACAAGTAAATCAAAGTACACTAAGGGGGTGTTTGTTTGGAGGTATTTGCTTTTACATGTAAAACAAAATACTTTCCTTCAAAAAAAATCTTTGTTTGTTTGGGTGTATTTGTAAATCCTGATGTAAAACCAATTACTCCAACGGATGTATTTGGATTTACGTCCAAATTGGGCGTAATTCAAAATCCCGGGAGTTGAAAATCCTTAGGTGATGAATAGACACACACACACACACATATATTGTATATACATATACATGCATATACACATACGTATGCATACACATACACATACATATATACATATACATAAATATGTAGATATACACATGCACATATGCATATGCATAAAACACACATGCATATACTTATACACATATATACATATATGTTTATATATTTATATAGACATACATAGGTATTTTTACATATGTATACATACATATACCTATGCATACTGCATATATACACAAATATACATATACTCATATACATTTATGTATATATATGCATATACAGACCCATATACATATGCATACACATACGCATACATATATACATAATACACACATACATATACTTATACACATATATATACATATACATTTATATATTTATATAAACATACATAGGTATTTTTATATATGTATACATACATATAAATATGCAAACATGCATATATACACACATTGACAGGAAGCCCAAAAGTGCACGGGTTTGTCGAAGTAATAAAAGTTACCCCGGTGAAAGGGTAGTCGAATCCACAGGGAATAGGGAGTTAGAATACGAGATTTCACTATTAAAACTATACGAAGTACGGAAAAGTGATCAATTGATTCGATGAGTGAATTACGGAAACAATTATACTAGAAGACGAGAAATTAAATAGAAAGATGGAAGATGAGAGAGTGCAAATAAAAGAGAATAGAGAGGACTAGTAATGAATGAAATAGGGCATTCGGACAAGCTACCTCTAGGGTCTATGCTTCTAGTGCAGGACTATGCTATTATACTTTCCTATTGATGTTTAATCGAGTCGAGGATATCCTAAGACTCACGGTCCCAAACCTAAGGACAACCGTGACTAACCCCAACACTATGCCCCGGTATTAGGATTCACGTCACCCTTCACTCTATCGCTCGTACGACTAAGCCCCAGGGGAGTATATCTACCTAAACCTCACACTACATGGGATTGCTTTAAGCTCTAAGGATTCCTGATGGTGAAACATGTTCCTATGTGTAGTTCTAACCCTTTGGTCCAGGTGTAAGGACCCTAGTCTAGATTAAGCACTAATGCGTATGATTCACTTCAACCCTTCACTCAATTACTTGCGTAACTAAGCCCCAGGAGAGTTTATCTGCCTAGTACTTGACTCTATTTTGACCGCTGTGAAATCAAGGAAACGGAGGTAGGGAGAAATCACGTCGGAGGAGAAAGGGGTACATCGCTACCTCACAACTCTCCCTCTCAACCCTCTTCAATCTTAAGTAGTCTAACCCTAAGGAGTCGTCACACCTCCAAAAGGCAACCTAAATTATTCTCAATCCTAGTGTCACATCTAAGAGAAAATAATAGCAATATGAAATTAAGATTGAAACTCAATTTTATTCATCAATAATGGAAAAGCATAATAATAATGTCAAAGAAACATAATAACCCTAGAGTTTACAAGTCCGAATACCCTTAAGGGATTTAGCTCCTCATGGAGCTATACATGTTCATCAATGTATGAAAGAAAGCACAAAATAAGGACATTAATGAAAACCCCCTTGCGTATGGTGTGGTCGTGGTCTTGTGCGGCCGTCGAACGTCGGTGACGATGCCGATGACGCGCGCTAAACCTCCACGAAATCCTCTCCGAAACCCTAGCCGCACTCCCCAAGTTGAAGAGAAAGATAGGTCAAAAGATCTCCCAAAAGGTCTCCAAAATCGCCTTTTATAATGTTGAATCGCGGCTTTAAAATTTGACTTATCGGGGGCTTCACACGGGCGTGTGAAGTTTCTGTCTGCTGAAAAATTAATTCACACGGCCGTGTGTTAATTCCACACGCCCGTGTGAATTCTTTGGAATTCTGAATTTCGGCCGAAAGTGAACAGTAACTTGCTACATTGTTTTCCTACAGTAACAAGCTACGGTGCTACTACAGTACTCGCCCGAAACGCTCCCGAATCCGTCGTTCTTCATCGAGGTCATTGAATTGGGCACACAATCAATGGTAGATCGTGCCGATTGCTTCAAGTCTCCTTCTTGGTGAAGTTCTCCTAAGCCACACGAGTTAGACTTGTTGTGAATGTGACTGTCTTTGTGCCCCTCCAAAGGAGGTTGGCACACACTCACAAGTCCAAGCTCGTGTCTTGTTCCGTGCTTGGTCCGAAAACTTCCCAACATCGGTGAACACGACCTAATTTCGTTCTTCTTCTCCAATTTAGCTCCAAAAACCTTCAATGCACAAGAATACACAAATGCACGACATTTAGTGATGAAAACTGATAAAAGATATGCTCAATGTAAGATAATAATGCTTCGCGGTACTATAACACAAGCACTTATCACACATATATATGTATATATCATATATGCATATATACACAAATATACGTATACTCATATACATGTATGTATATATATGCATATACACACCCATATACATATGCATACACATACGCATACATATATACATAATACCCACATACATATACTTGTACACACATATATATATACATATATATTTATATATTTATATAAACATACATAGGTATTTTTATATATATGTATACATACATATACATATGCATACATGCATATATACACACATATACATGTATATATCATATATGTATATATACACAAATATACATATACTCATATATATTTATGTATATATATGGATATACACACCCATATACAAACACATACATATACGCATATACATGTATGTATGTATATGCATAAATATGCATATATACATATACTTATACATATATATATATATATATATATATATATATATATATATATATATATATATATATATTCATATACATATATGCATATATACACATGTATTTTTCAATTCTAGATTTACAAATCCTTCCAAACAAACATAAAATCTTATAATACAGTAATTCTAGTTAAATTCAACCAAACACAAGATTTAACTGCACTGTATTTTGAAAACAAAATATTTCCAGTTGCATTGTAATTGAAAATCCACTGCATTTAGAATTACATCTAACCAAATGCCCCCTAAGCAACATAGTTCATCACTCAGGCACCGTGAAATGGCTAGCCCCTCATGAGTTCATACAAATGAGAAAGAGAAAGAGATATAAAATGATGAAAGTTCATGACTCTTTCTTTCTAGCAAAATCTTCTCAAATGAGCTTGGAGAACTCCCTTGATTGGCTGAAGTTCATTTCTCAATATGCCTTTAACTCTGCCTTGATCTTCCAAGAAAGTGTGGTGAAGATCACCTAAAATCACTATTGATCGCCTGCAAGTAGCGAGGAAGACTTTGGCCAGAAGGACCGCCCTAGAAAACCTAGATCTGGGTATAAAAAGGTACTTAGGCCAAGCATAGCCTAAGCACGGTCATGCTTAGGACGTGCTTTTCTCGAGACTTTGGCAAAAACTGGCTAAGTGTCCAGACAGTGAAAAGTATGGGGAGAGCATGGTCGTGCTCTGCCAGTGCTCTTTCAAAGCACGTGCATGAAAGAAGCAGAGAAATCATGCTTTAGCTGTTTGGAGGAAACTCTGAAATCCAGAAAAAATGCACAGGACTTAGCCAGTGCTTCCCCTGGAACACACCCGTGCCTGCATTGTTGCTCAGTTCTCTTGAAACTAGCAATAAGCACAACTGTGCTTAGGCCGTGTTTAGCTTGAACATTTAGCAAATGATGTTCTTCCTTGCCGATTTCTCTTCCAAATTCACTTCTATTACCCTGAACCCTAATAATCCACACATTACATATAAAATACCCAGAATAGCATCAAATACATACAAAGACTACTAAAAGATAAGCAAAATATAACTCAAAGGTAAACAAAATAATGATATGAAATGCAATCATCAACATCAAAGCATCATTTGAGGAGAGATCTCAATGAACATTCAAGATCTTCTTCCATCCAAGGGGATCCAAAGCTAGAGGGAGTATTTCATGCTTCTTTTCATGTTTGTTTGTTCCTTAGAGTTATATAAGTGTTCCTCTTTCATGAAACTAAATTATTTGTGATTTGGACTTGATGAACCTTAGGGTTGGTTTGTTATAATTTTGGATGATCATCTTTGTTGATGTATTGTTTGATGTTGGATTTCTTTTATAAAATCTTGTTGTTTGTGATTCATTCTATGTGCACTTCATTGTCTTGGATTTCATGATATTTCTACAATTTAATTTCTAGGTTGTACTTAGAAGCGCGGGATGTACCCTTATATTAGACTCACATAGATTGAAAGGTAATTCATATACTAATATGCCGAGTGATTCTGGTATTTGGTAGTCCTAATTAGAGATTTTCCCAACCGCATTGCAATTGTAGAAGGAGTTGACAGAAAAGGATTTGGGTCAACACTCATATGGGATCAAGGGTTAATCACTAAGGGATTCGAGATTAGCCTATTTTAGGAATCT
This sequence comes from Dioscorea alata, assembly GCA_020875875.1. Lineage (NCBI taxonomy): Eukaryota > Viridiplantae > Streptophyta > Magnoliopsida > Dioscoreales > Dioscoreaceae > Dioscorea > Dioscorea alata. The sequence goes on along the minus strand of CM037017.1, from coordinate 13,762,018 downwards.
CTTAGTCCAAACTGCCATCACAACACATCATCCTTAGTTTAGGGCTTAATGACAACCCTAGGGGATTCTTCGTCCAAATCACTCCTTCTCTTGTTTGATCTTCCCTTGAATGCCAATTGTGTTTAGTAGTAGTCTGACCTTTATTTTAGTTAGTTGTTCCCTTTACTAGTTACTGTTTATTATTTGTAGTGGTAGGTTAGGAAATAGACGAATAGGAAGTAATAGTAGTTCCTTAGCCCCATGGAATATCCCTGTGCCACGGACAAGGTATTACTTGATGACCCCGTGCACTTGTGGGTAATTCATCATTGCCCAAGTATGAAAATAGATGTCATTTAGCTATGTTAACAATATGAGGATATAGGTGAGGATATGGGAAAAGAAGTTGGTGTAACAATAGAGAAATTTCACATCCCTTCTCGGGCTTAGGAAGAGGTCTTGGGCAGATGTTAGTGTAGCTTTTACTAGAGCGTCGAATTTAGTAAGTGTCGATTCGACACAACTTAAACTATTTGAGATGGGCCTAGTCAACCTTACCTAATTTAAGCTTGTTCACTTTTAGTGGGCTTTAAATTGAGCTACTTAGATAGGCTTATTGAAGGTTATTGGTTGGTTAAATATTTTAAGGGAAGGATTTTCAACTTCTATAGGTCTTTAAAAAGTTTGGAGAGAAGATAAATTTATGTGGGCATGGGTTAAGTAATAAGTATGAGAATGGTGGTACGATCGTTATAACTAGTGATAAGTGCTTATGTTATAATAATGCGAAGTGTTATTATCTTACAATAAGCATTACTTTTATCAGGTTTTATCACTAAATTGTGTGCATTGTAGGTTTGTGGAGCTATTTTGGAGAAGAAGAATGAAGTTAGATCGTGTTTGCCGTTGTTGGGAAGTTTTCGGACTAAACAAGGAACTAGGCATGGGTCTAGACTTGTGGGTGTGTGCCAACCTCCTTTGGAGGGGCACAAAGGTAGTCACATTCACAATAAGTCTAGCACGTGTTAGCATAGGAGAACTTCACCAATAAGGAGATTTGAAGCAATCGACACGGTCTACCGTTAATTGTGTGTCCAATTCAACGGCCTCGATGAAGAACGATGAATTCGGGGAGCGTTTCGGCAAAGCACAGTAGCAAGTTACTGTTCACTGTTTGCCGAAAGTCGGCATTCCAGAAATTTTACACGGGCGTGTGGAATTTCCACACGGCCGTGTGAAATCCCGATTCAGCCGATTTTAAGCCGTGACTCAACGTTATAAAAGCCCGTTTTGGAGACTTTTTCAACATCTTTTTGCCAATCTTTTCTCCCAACTTCTGGAGGGTTTTGGAGAGGACTTTGTGAAGGATTGAAGCGCGTCATCGGCATCATCATCGATGTCCGGCGGGCCGCACTAGGCCACGGCCACACCATACGCGAGGGGGTTTTCTTCTATGCTTTAAATTTGTATTCCTTTTCATATTTTGATGGATTTGTATAGCTCCATGAGGAGCTAAACTCCTTGTGGGTATTTGGACTTGTAAACCCTAGGATTAATATGTTTCTTTGACATTGTTATTATGCTTTTCCATTATTGATGAATAAAATTGAGTTTCAATCTTAATTATATCTTGTAATTGTTTTCCCTTAGCCATGACACTAGGGTTGAGAATAATCTAGGTTATCCTTTGGAGGTGTGACAAATCCTATAGGGTTAGACTACTTAGGATTGAAGAGGGTCGAGAGGGTGAGTCGTGAGGTAGCGAAACGTCCCTTTTCTCCTCCTGTGTGATTCTCCCTACCTCCATGTTCCATGATTTCTTAGCGGTCGAGATAGAGTGAAGTGCTAGGAGATAAACTCCCCTGGGCTTAGTTGCGCGAGCAATGGAGTGAAAGGTTAAAGTGAATCTTAGTGCTGGGGCTTAATTTAGACTAGGGTTCTTTCACCTGGACCAAAGGGTTAGAGCTATACATAAGAACAGGGTTTATCACTAGGAATCCCTAAAACTTAAGGCAATCCCACACAGTGTGAGGCTTAGGAAGACGAACTCCCCTAGGGCTTAGTTGATAGGTCAACAAGAGTCAAGGGTCGTAGTGAAACCTAATGCCGGGCCATAGTATCGTGGTTAGTCACGGTTGACCTTAGGTTTGGGACCGTGTGTTTAAGGATCTCCTCGACTCAATTAACATTAATAGGAAAGTATAATAGCATTGTCTTGCACTAGAAGCATAATTCCTAGGGGTAGCTTGTCCGAGTACCCAACTTTACTCATCGATTGTCCTTCTTTATTTACTCCTACTTGCACTCTCTTACCTTCCATATTTCTATTTTATTTCTTTCTCTTTATAATTACTTTTACACTCACTCATTGATTCTCTTCACACTCACCATACACCGCTTAGCTAAATAGTAAAATCTCGTGTTTTAAAATCCCTATTCCCTATGGATACGACTACCCACTCACCAGGGTAATATTATTACTTCGACAAGCCCGTGCACTCGCAAGGGGTGTGTCAACTAGTTTGCATTTTACATTGTAGCTTCCAATTATAGCATATTGTTGGCTTAATACAGCTCATAACTGTGCCTTTGAGGCTGGTTACCGTGGTTCATGTTGTAGTTTCGATTTAGTCATCACTATTACATCGTAATAAGAAGCTATAAAGGGCATTGTCCTATGTGATTGCCATTATTTAGTATTATACTCACTATACCAAAAAAGTGCTTTTGAGGCGGTTTTCAAGACCTATAAAGGCGGTTATAACCGCCTCTATAGGTATAGCGTTGGTTTTTTCACCCGCCTCTAAACCGCCTCGTATCAAGCCGGCTCTACACTTTAGAACCGGTTTGTATCAACCGTTGGGTAAATTTCATCTACCGAAGCGGTTTTTAATAACAAGAATAGAGGCGGTTATAACCGCCTCTATAGCTACTAAGGTTTCATTACACTTCAATAATTTTAGAGGTGGTAATAACCGCCTCTATAGCTATTAAGTTTTCATTACTCTCAATAGTTTTAGAGGTGGTTATAACTGGCTCTATAGCTACTAAGGTTTTATTACACCTCATTAGTTTTAGAGGTGGTTATAACAGCCTCTATAGCTACTAAGTTTTCATTACCCCTCAATAGTTTTAGAAGTGGTTATTTTTATCATTCTACAAAAATTTTAGAAGCGGTTATAACCACCTCTATAACTAATAATTTTTTATCCCAAACTTTTAGAGGCGGTTATAACCACCTCTACATTTGTCCACTAATTGAATTTTAATTTATTTTTCTACTAATAATAAATATATTTATTTAACCTGTAAATCAAAAACATGAATTTTTCAATACATTCAGAAATATCCTAAATTTAATTTTATTCACTTTTATTATTGACAAGTAATGAGCTCAAGTGGTATTTTGATTAATAACAAAATGTAAAGAGTTTTACACTATTTGTCTATTTTTATTGCAAAATATTTTTTGCTTAATTACACAAAGTAAAAAAGCTTCATGTATCTTCTTAATCTTCAACTCTTTCTATCTTTAACCATGAATTCCCCTACATAAAAAAACAAACAATATCAAATAAATAACTATAATTGTAATTAAAATCAAATAAAAAACTATTAAATGCTAAACCTCTAAAAATAAAAAATAAAAAACAAATAACCCAACAATTGAACAACATAGCATGAATAGAGTCCATAGGTAAAAATCAAAGAATCTTTTTACTCTTTCCACCAAAACCTCTAAAAATCCCATCTTTACCACAAATCTACTAGAACATTCACTTACATTGCAAAATATCATCAAAAGAACCAAGATTTAATACCTAATCCCCATCAAAGTTAAATTTAAAAACCAATGCGAACACTCACACAACTCGAAAACCCAACTTTAGCAAAGCATTCTATGCATGGTACTATTCAATTATTAAACTTTTATTTGAAGGAAAGAAACTACAAGCACAACTCACTCTAAATAAACAAATGAATAAAAAATATTTCACCAATCTAGAAGTGAAAGGCTAATAACACTAAAAATTAACAGAAGAATGTATGCTTCAAGTCAAGAGAAATATTCACCTTGTCTAAATAAAAATATGTTCCAATCAGTCATTTAATATAACATCATATCAATTATACTATTGTAGGATGTCTCTAGAAATATCCAAAAATCATATTGACCAAAGCAAAGTCAGTAAGGCGGGTTCTGGAAGTACATACTTGTGCATCTGCCCTTGAAAAGACTTGCACATTCATCATCTGGGAAAATGCAAGTCCTGTGATTTGCTTCTGGTAACCCTTCAGTTTTGTTTTAACCTGAATGCATGCAGTAAACAAAAGTGGGGGGAAAATAGCTCAAAAACAAGGCGCAGAACAAGCTTAATGCCCCATCAAACTTCTGACTGACCTACCAATTACTTAAATGGATTGAATTATTAAATGTACACATACACAAATGAAAGAATACACACAATACTCAATTGAGACTGTTGTAGTTACCTCATCAATTCGGACATTATAAATTTGAATGGTAGAGTCATCCATTCCAATTATAATAAACTTATTACCTTAAGGATGAAATGCCAAATAAGTGGCCACAGGGGGTGGTACCATGAAAGTTGTCATTACCTGAGGCAACATTAAAATGACTAATTCAGACCATAGAGACAGAAAAACTGTTAGATTAGCTCTAATATGATGAATATTTGTTTTTGCACAAAGCCCATCATCAATGGTTCTCTGAGCATTGTATGCTGTAGACTCTTACTCATCCAGGTGAAACAAAGCATGATGATTTGAAATTGCAAGAGTTAAAATTGTTGACCTAATTGAAAGAATGCCTTGCTCTGTTTGCAAGAGTTAGCATCATATCAATTATATATTATAGCTCTGTTTGCTAGCCCAGTCGCTACAAATTTTTACTACAATTTCCTCTAAAGTTAAGAGGTTATAATTCTGTTTTCTGCATCAAAACATCCAGTCTCTAGGCATAAATGCCTTGCTCCTGCATCAAACACATACAACATCTCTCAAAGGCCAATATTCAACTTTAGTGTGCTCAAACACCAACATAGTTTTATAATTTTCTAGTTGAGCAAAAACCCATACTTGGATCAGAATGTCAAAATCATGCAAACAACAAAATTACATTGCAAAGTGGCTTTCCAAAATACTATTAGAAGAGTGATAGGGGGTCAATATATATACCTTGAAGGTCATCATGTAGAACAAAGAAACCTATCCCCCAAAGACAGACATAACATATAAATCATTCATTGACAAAGCTATACAACCAGTTGATTCTTCAGTGATGTTGTTACCACTAGTTTCATTAGACATGACAATACCATTTGTTGGTTGCCATAACTGACCAACTTGTGATTCTTCAGTCATGCTGTTGTCACCAGTTGATTCTTATTTATTTATTAAAAAATTTAAAAAATATGTGGACTCGTAGGGTTGGTACTTCTGATTACAAGGATTGCAGGGGTGTCGGTGTGGAAGTTCCTAACTTAACAACCAAACTTATGGCTTGGATTAATCCCAAACTTATGTAGTATCAGCCTCTTATTAATTTATTTAGTCAGCCTAACAACGATGATTGATAGAAAAATGACCTTGTATTATCTATATTGATGAAAGCATAAACCAAACAAATCTTCAAGATTTTCTTTTATAAATATGAATAAGTCATAATTCATTGGGGAAAACTGATTTTCCCTCTATATCATAATTTGTATTTGTTTTGACCTCTATATATGTCCTTTCTCTGATTGTCTTTTCATTTCAGTGAAATAGTAATTCATTCATTTTATTAAAAATTAAAAATATATATATTAATTTTTTAGACAGTTTTTTATTAGCATATATATGTTTTTTAATAAAATAGATAAATCAGGTTTTATTGAAAACAAAAAACAAAAAGGACTTAAATACCAAAAAAAATCTATTAGTGGTGGAAAAAAATACAAAATATATCGAACACAACATTAGGCCCAGCTTCTTTATTGAGCCCATACAAGCTCAACTTGAGGTTGGCAGCCCGACCAAACTTAGCTAGATCTAGGGCTACATTAATTCTTAAGATGATAATAGCATATAATTACCCAAAATTTTAAGAAATTATACAGGTTTATGGTTTATTTTGAGATCATATAGATATATAAGTTCATGGTAGCAAATGATTAAAAGGAGAATTTTAGATATATTGTTACTATTCACAAGTTCTTCATTGAGGCTCTATGGAAGAAAATCCATATTTATAATGAAGATGACAAAAGAAAAGCTAGAGAGCAAACAAATTGGATTCTAAGATAAATAACAAAAACTAAAGAAAAATAATAAGTGTTGTTTATAGTTTTCAAAGATGAAGAATCTGAGTAATTGTTGCTCTGACATATATGTTTTGCCTATCTAATTCATAACTAATAAGTCTGAGAGAAAAAGGACACCATTAGGATGCATCACTAGTACAATTGCTACTATGTATCATTTGGCTCCAATCCATGTTAGGCTAATTAAAGGAGCTACATAGGTCAAAAAGAACAAATATGATTGCAAACAGACCTTTGCTGTGGTTGTCATAGAGTCGGGTAATTGCAAGGCTTAAGGTGACTAAAGTCAATAATATCAGCCAATTTCTAGGTCTTGATCTTGTCCAAATCATCTAAAATTCTTGGTTTAACATCTACAGTCCTGGTGCTGTCAATAGTAGCTTGCAAAGTTGTCATATTAGAAACTGTAGGAACATAAACATCACCAGAATTGTTGCATACTCACCAGGTTAGTAATTGGCAATGTAGGTGAATTTTTGTCAGAGAGCTCAGTGATAATTTGGGAACTATAAACATTGTGAACATCATTCATTGCATTACCAACTGAAGGTTGTGCAAAAAATGGCCAGTGGAATATTGATTAGCAAAAGCCCAACCAAGCATCTCAACCTTAGGCAATATTGTGCATGGTATGCTATATTTACATTTAGGATGAGTACCTTCACATGTATATGTTGGGAAGCACCTCAAAGAACCCTCAAGTGCTTGACTCTCCATCCTTACTAGTTCTACAAGAAAAAAGCTTGCATATGGATGTAATGAAAGTGCTAAAATAGATTAGACCAGCAATAAAACCTATAGCTACTCTGATAATCAAATACTTGCAAGTTACAAGTGAAACATTAACAAACCACCAAGCTTTCTTATTCCAGGTTCACTAACAAGCACCAATAAAATATAACCAAAACAGAGGCAAAAACATACATGTAAAAGCATAATTTATAAGCACAGCAACATTCAAGTCAGAGAAGTTCACCTTAAACCATCTGCACTATATGGAAAACATGACTAGCAATGACACCAAATTACAGAGCTGAAAGATAGGAGCAAAATCATGACTGCAGAGATTATGGAAAACATGACTAGTACAGGAAGCTACTAATAAACAACCCAACCAACCTCTATTGGAATAAAGGTTGGGAGCTTTGGTTTCCCAACATTGATGTATGGCAAATCAGCAGAATATCTCAGCTCTACACCACGAATCTTCACAAAATAATCAAATACTATAATTTTAGTAGACTGGACATCACAGTCACTGTTCCCATTTCTCCCACTTCTCTGCTTAAGGATGAACTTGAAAAAAAAAATTTGAATCAATTCCCATGAACTAAGAGCAACCCTTAAACACTTGAATAAAAATACTAGGAAACTCGGACAACAGAGTTAATAATTGAGGACAAAAAAATTGTACACAGACAAGCTAAACCAAATTAATGACTGGTGGAGTTAATGCAAAGATCAATTGTACATTTCAAAGACAAGGAAGCTCTCATAGATTAACAAATATGTTTGCCAACATTTAGTAGTTTGAAAATACTAATGCTCTCATTCTTTTCTAGGTTTCTTTTTTAACAAATTCAAAATCCAATATATTGTGCGGATCCTACATGTTGTGCAGTTCCCAACATAAACATGAAAAAGAGAAACGCAAAATCCAACAAAGGCCAGTAATTTTAAGAAATATTTCAAAGTGTTAATATAATACAATATAACTAAAGTTTACATCTATATAATCATCCAATTCTTACAGAAAGCATAAAATTGACTAAGTTAAGACAAAATTGAAGACATGCCAAGGTACATCTGCATCTCTTTTCACCTACATCTACTGTTGACCAAAATGAGTACCTCAAACAGTAGATTTATCAAAATTAACAAAGATATTCACTCCAATAACTTCACTTGTTCCACATTCCTTATCAATATAAATATTAACACTTGCTTTATTCTCTTAGCCATTTCATCAACCAATTTAAATGCAACTAATAAGTACAAGGATAAACAAATGTGTTCAAATTTGTATGCACTAAACAAGACTTGAATACTCACCAATTATTGTCATTCAAGCCTTCTATTAGCAAAATTAACCATAATTCAACAAAAAAAAACCTCAAAAATCAACTCAAAAACACACAAAAACACCCGCATCCACAACATTAGAAACCAAATGCCATCAATAATAAATAAGAAATTAAAAAATCCAAAGTAGTGATTCTGGTTCTTTTCGAAAAAAAAACCAAATAGCAAGGGGATGGAGATGTTATTAGGGATGTGGATCAGTACCTGAATTGATGGATAGCGTCATTCGGGCAAAGATCGTTGGTGGGGTTTTCGGCAGTGTGTCGGTTATCACGAAGGTTGATGGATGAGAGCGTCATTCGCAGGGGTTCAGGGAACGTCATGATGCATCATTCCATCGGTTCTTGCGAAGGTCGATGGATGTGTCGAGCAAGAACATCAAGGTGGCAGCGGAGGGAAAGAACATCAAGACGGTGGATGTCATCGCCGTCGAAGAACATAACACTGGTGGAGGATTACTAAAGGCAGTTGAGACCGGGGAGAAAAGTGGATTTACAGCTTCCACTAGGGTTGATGATGCCAACCATGGAGGCCTTGGGGATCTCCAAGCTGATTACCTTCAAGATCGCCTCTCCGGTCTCTGATCGTCATTCCAATCTCTCAACCTGAATCTTGGCTCCTTCTTCTCCGATTCATACTTTCATGGCGTCATTTCCCAACAATCGCTCGCTGGCTTCCTCTGCAAGGCAATGAGATTTCATCAGCCATGGATTCATGGTGAAAATTATGGAGGAATTTGGAATTTGGGAAGTGAATGAAAGGTTTATGTGATGGCGGACACTAAGGATTGAGAACAATCTAGGTTATCCTTTGGAGGTGTGACAACTCCTGTAGGATTAGACTACTTAGAATTGAAGAGAATTGAGAGGGAGAGTTGTGAGGTAGCACCGTACCCCTTTCCCTTCCGATGTGATTTCTCCCTACCTCCTATTCATTGATTTATTAGAGGTCAAAATAGAGTGAAGTGCTATGTAGACAAACTCCCCCAAGGTTTTGGGGTGATGTGAATCCTACGCACTGGGGCTTAATTTAGACTATGGTTCTTCCTCCTGGACCAAAGGGGTAGGACTACTACACATAGGAACAGGTTTTATCACTAGGAGTCCCTAGAGCTTAAAGCAATCCCACGTAGTGTTAGGCTTAGGTAGAAATACTCCCCTGGGGCTTAGTTGAGCAATCAACAGAGTGAAGGGTTGACGTGAATCCTATTGCCGGGACATAGTGTTGGGGTTAGTCACGGTTGACCTTAGATTTGGGACCGTGTGTCTAAGGATTTTCCTCGACTCAATTGACATCAATAGGAAAGTATAATAGCATAGTCTTGCACTAGAAGCATAAGTCCTAGAGGTAACTTGTCCGGATACCCTATTCTCACTTGTTGCTAGTTTCTCTCTTTTTACTCATTGCTTGCACTTTTCTCTCTTTCATCTTTTTATTTACTTGCCTTGCTTTTACTCTAATTCCATAAATTCACTCATCACTCCGATCATTGTTTCTTTTCATATATCGCACGACTCAATAGCAATTTCTCGTATTTTAAACCCCTATTCCCTGTGGATTCGACTACCCACTCCATGTATAATAGCAATTTCTTGTTGAAGTAATAAAGAAACATAATTATCCTAGAGTTTTACAAGTCCGAATACCCACGAGGGGTTTAGCTCCTCATGAAGCTATACATGTTCATCAATGTATGAAATAAAACACAAACTAAAGACATCAATGAAAACCCCCTCGCGTATGGTGTGGCCGTGGTCTTGTGCGGCCGTCGAACGTCGGTGACGATGCCGATGGCGCGCTCCAATCCTCCACAAAGTCCTCTCCGAAACCCTAGCCGCACTCTCCAGAAGTTAGGGAGAAAGATAGGTTGAAAGATGCTTAAAAAAGTCTCCAAATCGGGCTTTTTATAGGTTGAGTGCGGCTTTAAATTTGAAGTTATCGGGACTTCACACGGCCGTGTGGAATTTCCACACGCCCGTGTGAAGTTTCTGTCTTTCCTGAAAAATTACTTCACACGGCCGTGTGTTAATTCCACACGCTCGTGTGAAGTCTCTGGCTTGCTGGGAAATCAATTCACACGGCCGTGTGTTAATTCCACACGGGCCCATGTGAAGTCTCTGGCTTGCTGGGAAATCATTTCACACGGCCGTCTGTTAATTCCACACGCCCGTGTGAATTCTCTGGAATCTTGATTTTTCGGCAGAAGTGCACAGTAACTTGCTACAGTGATTTGCTACATTAACAAGCTACAGTGCCGCTGCAGTAACTCTCCCGAGCTGCTTCCAAATACGTTGTTTCTTCATCGAGGCCATTGAATTGGGCACACAATCAATGGTAGATCGTGCTTATTGCTTCAAGTCCCCTTCTTGGTGAAGTTTTCCTAAGCTACACGAGTTGGACTTGTTGTGAATGTTCCTTTGTGCCCCTCCAAAGGAGGTTGGCACACACTCACAAGTCTAACCTCGTGCCTTGTTCCTTGCTTGGTCCGAAAACCTCCCAACAACGGCGAACACGACCTAACTTCGCTCTTCTTTTCCAACTTAGCTCCATGAACCTACAATGCACAAGAACGCACAAATGCACACTATTTAATGATAAAATCTGATAAAAAGTATGTTCATTGTAAGATAATAACGCTTCGCGTTACTACAACACAAGCACTTATCAAATCCCCCCACACTTAAGCTTTTGCTTGTCCTCAAGCAAAATAAAACGTGAAAGTACTTGGGAAGAACAATTGAAAATGCTCGGCCTTAGGTTCACCAAAAGTATGCAAAAGAAGCATTCTACAAGTAAGGGGAAATCAAAACATTGCATAAGGTTACCATTGCTCTAGTTAAAAACTCGAATCATAAAGGATAAAAACTCGAAAATGTGTTAGTGTGTGCGATTTCACTCAAGAGAACCAACGAGTACTCCTCAAACTTTTGTTAGAAAGGACTTATTTGTATACAAAAACAAAACTAAAGATAGAAGGAAGTAGTAGCTTCACACATCCTTGAAGGTAGCCCTTTCCTAGGCGGCCGCCAAAGGTGGCTTTCACACTTTCGAGGAGGTAGCTCTTTCTACCGGGGTAGTAGCTTTCACGCATCCCATGAGATAGCTCTTTCTCTCATTAGGGCATAACTTGTATCCGACTTATGAGAGTAGCAACATACTTCATAGGTGGTAGCTCTTTCCACCCAAAATGCATACATAAAAGAAAGTAACTATTCACAAACTCATATTTTTCTTTTTTTTATTTTTTTCTTTTTCATTTTTCCACTTTTTTTTTTCATTTTTTCATCTTTTTTCATTTTTTTTATATATGCATTTTCCAAAGTAAAACTAAGAACGATGATAAACTTGTCCTTAAAAACTTCAAGATTGAGTTTCCAAAAGATTCCAAGAGTAAGTTGTGCAATATAAGATAATCGAGCAAAAATTCCCTAAAATTCAAGTAGAAACTAGAGCATGATAGGATATAATGTTAAAAATTCTCCTAAACTCTAAGAATACAACCGTTGCAACTAAGGTGAACCGCCATAGGCAATATAAGCATGAGCAATTGAACGCACAAGTAAAGGTGTGTGCAATGTGAACTCCCCCCCACACTTAAGATGTACATTGTCCCCAATGTACGCATGCAAGCACTATAAACAATAAAACAGTGAAAAACAATTAATGTGGAAGTTGCAATTGAAACATTACTCCCCTGAACTCCAAGTGTTGCGTTTGATGGAGCTAGGTCATTGAGAGTTGAGTCTCAATGGTTTGTGGAGCACACACGGTCCCATGACCGTGCCTATGACAATTCCTCAATTTCCTTAAATCCAAGACCATCTGCACACATATGCAAGGGTTCAGTATAGCTCAAGAAAACCAAAATAAAGCTCGAGTATATAAAGATATGATAATGAGATACAACTCGAGACAAAATAAAGGAAAAATAAAAACAAACCCAGAAGGAGAGTCCTTTCTGGGTACTTACAAGTCCAACAAAATAAGAAAATAAAAGTGCGACAAAAGAAAGAAAAAATCTACGACGCCTCAGCGTCGGTGTCCTGATGTGTATCCTCTGGTGCTGCTGCTGCTGCTGGTGGATCTGATGCTGATAGAGATGGAGGTGGAGTCGGTGAGGGGACCCGTCGGGGTCGCACCACAGATCGCTCAAACAACTGGATCACTGTGGCGAGCTGTGCCGACAAGTGAGCGAACTGTGATGCCTGAGTGGTCCTCAACTCGGCAAACCCTGCTGCCTGTGCGACCCTCAGCTCCGCTAACTCCTGCTGCATGATGCCCACAGCACTCTCGAGGCGCTCGAACCTGTCCTGTCCTCGAGATGGAGAAAAGATACGCACTGGAGGTGGCTCCTGTGCTGTGGGTGGTGCCTCGGCCTCTGCCCCTGTCTCTGTGTCCACTGGTGGCGGCTCTAACGCTGCCTGGGAGCCCTCGTCCTGCTCTGTCTGGGGAATGGTCCATGTATATGTCCCTGATCCTGCTCTGCGGATCATCCCCATCATCCTCAGTGTATCTGCGCCCAGAGGGATCGGTACACTAGTCTTCTCTGCCCCCCGCACTCCGTCTCTGAGACTCGTTCCGATCAGGAGTCTCGAAATGTAGGGTCCCGCGAAGATCACTCCAACCCTAGGGTACTGGCCCTGATGGCGCAAATGCTCTGCTAAAATGTGCCCTAGGTGGAGTGGTACCCTCTGAGCCATAGAATATAGATAAAGAAGCTCCTGCCGGCTCAGAACCCCAGTGCTATCACCCCGGCCACTCACTGATCTACTCAGAATGGCATGTAAATATCTGTAGGCCGGGCGAGATAAACACGTGGCCTTCGAGACCCCTGGCTCATACTGGCCTTCTCCGCACAAATCTCTGTACGCCCTCTGCGGAGTAAAACTGCCCGGGTAGTCTGTAGGAAGATCCCTATACTCCTCGGTCTGTGTATAGGCCTCATCGTATAGCCCCATATGGATCGAAAACTGGGTCAAGTTGAGGCTGAAATGCTGGCCTAATACCCTGAACTGAATCGCATCAGGAGTAGAAAAGTCCCTGTATGATCTGTCAAACTCAAATGAGGCCAGAAACTCCAGTGTCACTCCTCGAATGGCTGGATCTCTGATCCTCAGTAGTCTAATCCAGCCACCCACCGAGAGTAGCTCCTCAACCTCCTCGGCAATACTGTCACCCCCCTGGATCCCTCTGATAATGCTCAGGTCGGGGTATCGTGACTATCCAAAACGGAGTGTGGACAATCTATCAAACCTGGTCTAGTGCTCAGGTATACGAAACTCTGTCGCCTCTGGAGGAGGTGTGGGCTCACGGGGTCGTTTCCCAGCCGACTTCTTAGATCTGGAAGCCATATCTGCGAGATTGAAAACAGAATCGATCAAAAAAACATTAAAACAGAACAATCTGCAGAAATCCACACGCCCGTGTGGATCATCGGGCGGACAGAGCCTCACGGCCGTGGGTCTAGAAATCCAAAATTTACACTCTAATTTGTTCTAATTCATCCCTAAGCATGTTCGCATATATAATAAGCATTTAAAACAAGCGAAATCATCCAAAGAATCGAATCAAATTAAGAATTAACGAAGAAAAAGGCTTTGAAGTCCTTACCAACGGAGTGGATGAAGAAATACTAAGAATCGGCCGGAAAACTCCAATAAGAACCTTCAAAAACCTCTGAGACGGTCGGGAAATTAGTGGAGAGGGTAGGAGAAGAGTTTAGAATGAAAATGGAAGAGGCACGAGTGAAAACTAAAAGAAATCGCACGGCTTTTGGAGTTCTGGGAATTCACACGGGCATGTGGCAATGCCACACGGCCGTGTGCCTCTGAAATTAGGGTTCACAGGGGCCAACACACGCCCCTGTGTGCATTCTGTTCACTCTCTGGCCTACCCCACACGGCCGTGTGGAAATTCCACACGGCCGTGTGCCTTTATAAGGGTATCCACAGGGGCTGGTCCACGCCCCTGTGGAATCTCGGGAAACCACAGAAGGTCTCTGAAATTTTTTTTACACGGCCGTGTGTTAATTCCACACGGCCGTGTGCCCAACCTGGCTAAGAACACAAGGCCAGCCACAGGGGCACCTCACACGCCCCTGTGGCCTCTCTGACTCACCCGAAAAATACTAAGTGTTACACACGGCCGTGTGAATCACCCACACGGCCGTGTACCTTTCACAAGCTCTCGCACAGGGGCACCCACACGCCCCTGTGTATTCTCGGGTCGAAAGGGGGTTTTCTGCAGAGTTTCACACGGCCGTGTGCCTTAGCACAGTGGCACTCACAGGGGCACCCACACACCCCTGTGGACTCTCTGAAAAAGAGTTGAAGTTCTGCGAAATTTCACACGGCCGTGTGTTAATTCCACACGGCCGTGTGCCCCTTCTGAAGTTTTTTTTTCACAGGGGCAAAGTCACGCCCCTGTGTCGTCTCTGGCTGAGCTCTATTTAGTAACACACGGCCGTGTGTTAATTCCACACGGCCGTGTGTTTTCTCTGGATCACTTAGAAAATTTTACAGACTTCTTAGAAAAATTCAGAAACTCTTGTATAACACTTAGAGCCTGTAAAAATCATGAAAACACGACCAGAGACCACAGAAAACACACTCAACAGACTTAAACTTCATCAATTATCATTAAGGCACACGTAATTCATCAAAAACCCACAAGAAAATTGCAGCGTAAGCACATGAAAAATTCAGGACACCAAAACCAAGACTTTTATTCAATCTAAAGCTAACTAGGTCCTAGAAAAACTGTAAAACCTTGGGTTGCCTCCCAAGAAGCGCTTGTTTAACGTCACTAAGCTTGACATACCTGGCTTACCTTACGGGGGCTCATGAATGGAGGTTGCCCTCTTCCCTACAACCTGAAAGCATGCATTACATAACCTTTGTTGAGTAGAGGGGGAATTGTCGAATTTGTTACCACCAAAGGGTGAATCACCCTTACTCCTTGAATGTTCATTCCCCTTGTTGTTGGGGTTCTTCTTGTGGCGTCTTTTCGACCTTTTCATCCTCCGAAGCATTTTCTTCATACGCTCCGTTTCTTACTTGAAGTCATCCTTGATTAGACCAATGGAGAGCACTTCTTCTTCAGTCTCCAAGTCTTGGTCCGGCCACCCTTCATATGGATTTGGGTTCATCAGTTCCTGCACATAATCATCTATTAGTTCATCGGTGGTGTCAAGGAAATATAAAGTGTCATCAAAATCGAGAGAGTGTCTCATGGCTTCGGCGAGTCGGTATGTAAGTTTGTCTTCTCCCACTCGCAATGTGAGCTCCCCGCCGTCCATGTCAATCAACGCCTTGGAGGTGCACAAGAATGGCCTTCCAAGGATCAATGGAACCTCGACATCCTCATCGACATCCAACACTACGAAGTCAACAGGAAATATGTATTTGTCGACTTTCACCAACACATCTTCCACGATTCCTCTCGGATGTCTCACTGATCGGTCCGCGAGTTGAAGTGTCATCCGAGTGGGTCTTGGCTCGCCCAAGCCTAGCTTTTGGAAGAACGTGTAGGGCATGACATTGATGCTTGCCCCTGAGTCGGCCAATGCCATCTCTTCACCCATGTTGCCAATGTTACATGGTATTATGAAACTCCCGGGATCTTTTCTTTTGCTCAGTATGTTCTTTTGCAATACGGCCGAGCAATTGGCATCTAGTATCACAGACGCACTCTCCTCCAATTTCCTCTTGTTGGTCAAGAGGTCCTTCAAGAACTTCGCGTACTTAGGCATTTGGGCTAATGCTTCCGCGAATGGTATGTTGATGTGCAACTGTTTGAAAATTCCCAGAAATTTCTTGTATTGTTCGTTCTCTTGGTCATTCTTCAATCGTGAAGGATAGGGGATCCTTGGCTTGTAGGGTGGGGATGCCACCTCTTTTTCCTTTGTTACTCCTTCCTCTATCTCCACTACCTCGGGTGTCTCTAGGGCCTTCTCTAGAGGGAGATTTCTCTCGACCTCTTTCCCACTCCTCAATGTGATTGCCTTCAATTGTTCCCTCGGATTAGTCTCCGTATTACTAGGCAAACTTCCTTGAGGCCTTTCCGCTAATGTCTTCGTAATTTGCCCCATTTGATTCTCCAAATTATGTAAGGAGGCGCTATGATTGCGAAGTGTAGCTTCCACCGACTGAAATCTAGCATCCGATGAAGAAACAAACCGTGTGAGAGCTCTTTCTAAATCAGTCATCTTTCCTTCTATCCCTGTCACTCGGCTTTCTAAATTCGGTGCTTGTTGGCCCTGAAATCCTGGTGGTGTGTTGTTCTTTTTTTGTGACTGTCCTTGGTTGCTCCATGAGAAATTTGGGTGATTCCTCCACCCCGGATTGTAAGTGCCACTATACGGGTTGCCTTGGCCTTGTCCTCTGTAGTTATTTCCCACAAAATCAGCCTGCTCCACCGTACTAGCGCCTCCAATAGCAATCGGACAATCACTTGAAGCATGACCTCCCCCACAACCGTTACATGTAGTGATGGCCGCAACTCTTGGTGAAGTTAGAGCGTCCAACTTCTTACTCAATGACTCTACTTGTGCCACCAAAGATGTAACTGCATCAACATCATGAATTCCGGCTACCTTCCTTCTGTCCCATGTGTTCCATTGATAGCTATTCATCGCCATCTCTTCAATAAGGTGCCGGGCTTCATCGGGGGTCTTGCCTCCCAGGGTCCCTCCTGCCGCCGCATCTAAAAGTTGCTTCGTGCTTGGATTCAACCCATTGTAGAAAGTATGAATGATCATCCACTCGGGGAATCCATGTTGCGGGCACTTCCGGAGGAGCTCCTTGAACCTATCCCATGTCTCGAATAGAGACTCCAATTCCACTTGCATGAAGGATGAGATATCATTCCGGAGCCTCGCTGATTTTCCCGGAGGGAAATACCTAGCCAAGAATGCCTCAGCCATCTCCTTCCATGTAGTGATAGATGCTCTCGGTAATGAATGTAACCAATGTCTTGCTTTTTCTTTCAATGAAAATGGGAAGGCTCTCAACCTGATTGCGTCGTCCGTTACCCCATTGATCTTCAACATGTCGCACACTTCAAGAAAGTTTTCTAGATGGTTGTTGGGATCTTCATCGGCCAACCCATTAAACTGTGCGGACTGTTGCAACATTTGAATGAACGAAGGCTTCAACTCAAAGTTATTTGCGGTAATTGGGGCCTCACAATGCTTGATTGGGTCCCCATTACCGCGGGTCTAGCAAAATCGGCCAATGTCCTTTGTTGTTCGTTCTGTTCTGCCATAGCTTCCGACCCTTCTGAATCTATGCTGGCTTGCTCGGATTGTTCTTCCACAGGCTCTTTCCCTTTACGGTGCGTTCTCCTACCAATTTTCGGGTCTCCTTCAACAAGAATCGAAGGGTTCCCGCGGGTCATAACCTGAAGCCAACACAAAGAAAAGAAAAATAAGAACGATGATAGTTAAAGAAAGTGTGAAATAGACAACGAAGTGAATGACTAAAATAGCAAAAACAAGTATCAAAAATACGCCTATTCCCCGGCAACGGCGCCAAAAACTTGACACGACCTTTTGCGTGTGTACCGCAAGTGCACGGTCTTGTCGAAGTAATAAAGTTACCCCGGTGAGTGGGTAGTCAAATCCACAGGGAATAGGGGTTTAAAATACGAGAAATTGCTATTGAGTCGTGCGATATACGAAAAGAAACAATGATCGGAGTGATGAGTGAATTTATGGAATTTGAGTAAAAGCAAGGCAAGTAAATAAAAAGATGAAAGAGAGAAAAGTGCAAGCAATGAGTAAAAAGAGAGAAACTAGCAACAAGTGAGAATAGGGTATCCGGACAAGTTACCTCTAGGACTTATGCTTCTAGTGCAAGACTATGCTATTATACTTTCCTATTGATGTCAATTGAGTCGAGGAAAATCCTTAGACACACGGTCCCAAATCTAAGGTCAACCGTGACTAACCCCAACACTATGTCCCGGCAATAGGATTCACGTCAACCCTTCACTCTGTTGATTGCTCAACTAAGCCCCAGGGGAGTATTTCTACCTAAGCCTAACACTACGTGGGATTGCTTTAAGCTCTAGGGACTCCTAGTGATAAAACCTGTTCCTATGTGTAGTAGTCCTACCCCTTTGGTCCAGGAGGAAGAACCATAGTCTAAATTAAGCCCCAGTGCGTAGGATTCACGTCACCCCAAAACCTTGGGGGAGTTTGTCTACCTAGCACTTCACTCTATTTTGACCTCTAATAAATCAAGGAATCGGAGGTAGGGAGAAATCACATCGGAAGGGAAAGGGGTACGGTGCTACCTCACAACTCTCCCTCTCAACCCTCTTCAATTCTAAGTAGTCTAATCCTACAGGAGTTGTCACACCTCCAAAGGATAACCTAGATTGTTCTCAATCCTTAGTGTCCGCCATCACATAAACCTTTCATTCACTTCCCAAATTCCAAATTCCTCCATAATTTTCACCATGAATCCATGGCTGATGAAATCTCATTGCCTTGCAGAGGAAGCCAGCGAGCGATTGCTGGGAAATGACGCCATGAAAGTATGAATCGGAGAAGAAGGAGCCAAGATTCAGGTTGATAGATTGGAATGACGATCAGAGACCGGAGAGGCGATCTTGAAGGTAATCAGCTTGGAGATCCCCAAGGCCTCCATGGTTGGCATCATCAACCCTAGTGGAAGCTGTAAATCCACTTTTCTCCCCGGTCTCAACTGCCTTTAGTAATCCTCCACCGATGTTATGTTCTTCGACGGCGATGACATCCACCATCTTGATGTTCTTTCCCTCAGCTGCCACCTTGATGTTCTTGCTCGACACATCCATCGACCTTCGCAAGAACCGATGGAATGATGCATCATGACGTTCCCTGAACCCCTGCGAATGACGCTCTCATCCATCAACCTTCGTGATAACCGACACACTGCCGAAAACCCCACCAACGCATTCAAAAACACATAGTTCTCATACATACCAAGGCATTCAAAAACACCAAACATGGATCACAAACAAGTCAAAATGCAATAAATAGAACAAATCATCCAAACTACACAAGTTCATCCCCGAGGTTCACCTACATTCAGTGACCTTGGAGGTTTAGTTGTTCATAGTCAATAAATACATCAAGAAATTCATGCAAACAACCAAGCAATACATAAGAAACACTCCCTTAATGGATAGAAGCCAGAGAAGCTTCCAAAGATGCCACTCAAAGGGGTGGCTTCTCGTTGTCTTCAACCTCTTCAAATCAAGCCCTAGGGATGGATCTTGCTCAAAATCGTGGTCTCCTCATCAAATCCTTCATGGAAATGCCCTCAAACCCTTCCTTCTTCCTTGGATCAACAATGGTGGTGATGAGCTCCAAGAAAAAGGGTCTCTCCCTCAAAAGAATACCCTAATGAACCTTATAAATAGTAGCTTCTGGATGGCTTACAAGTGGCTTCATGGTCAATATACGGGCCATGAGGTTACCCAAAAAACACACAGAAATGTCATTAAGTTACTACAGTAAAACTACTACAGTGTTGTTGCTCTTTGAATTTCTTGCAGTTGACTTCACGACCGTGAGATTGCCCGTAAAGATTTCCAAACTTAGAGATTTTCTTTAAATCTCCACGCTTCATGCTACTACAGTGTTGCAACAGTACCATGACTCTAAAATGCCTTTTTTTATGTCAATTTTTTCTAGAATCGCTTTGTCGAGCTCGCCTAGGCTTCTTTTATACCTAAAACACAAAAGAAACAAATTTAGACCATAAAAGGGCTTTGATTCATCAAGAAATTATGTAAATCATGCACACACATGCGTATAAAATACATACATTTAGATGTTTATGAAACATCCCCACACCTAAGCGTTTGCTTGTCCCCAAGCAAACAAACATGAAGAATAGGGGCAAAAAGATAAATGGCTAAATGTACAACCTCAAGCTTAATAGTAAAGGACTCCACAAGCACGCATGGACATAAATCAAGAAGTGAACTATTCAATGAATAGTCAAGTAATACTAGCTCTGTTCCCTCTAGAGTGCTCGTGTGAGTGTGTGCTAACTGCTACCTTGACCTCCACACCCTGGGTTACCCTAGGATGTCCATTCACCCCACGCACAATGAAAACGGCATTAAAATATTAAAGACACCCTCAATACTCAGTTAAAAGTCCTTCGGTTTTTAGATAAAACTCTAACTCTTAGGTGACTACGCAACAAGCTCCAGGAGATCAAGATACTTTATTATTCTCACATATATACAAACATGCACTTTTTTTCCTAAGTCTAATTAATGTATACTACATAAAAATCTTTTAGAAGGATGCACATGCTGATTAGGTACAAGAGTCACCCAACCTACTCGATTACAATTTACATAGACGCATTTGTGCTATACTAACAGAGGAATACTGTCATAGACTCTTTTTTTCATTTGTACATACTGTATCTCATATCCCGTAGTATAAAACCTACTACACTAGTTCACTTTAGGCTAAAGAAAACAATGAAGAAACTCAAAAGCTTTTAAAGGAGTATTGAAGATAGAATTTAACAATCTAATACCAAAATCATTATGATGGGTAAGTTGGAGTGTACAAGGTGGAAGTGATCGTGAACAGGTATAAAAGTGCACTAAAAATGAAACATAACTACATTCAAGCACAAGTAGAGTACAACTCATGACTATCATTCTAACCAGCTAGGAAGTCCTTAATAATGGAATCATAGCTATCATAGGTAGTTCAAGCATGCAACAAAGTAAAATACTCCAAAATACTCCATCCCCACATCTAAAGCTGTACATTGTCCCCAATGTACGTATGTCAGCAGAACAAGGTGGGAAATATGCAAAAAGGACTAAGAGATGGAGTTAAGAAACTTCCCTAGTCAATAGATGAAGTGTGTGACAAGCAGATCCGGACTTGGGGAAAAACAGTGTAATGAGGGCCTGGAGTGTGAAGCATCCTTAACAATAATCCTGAGAGAGACAAAAAGAACTGATCATAACTCCATAAGCAAAAAATAATAGAAAAGAGCGCATAAACAAGGATCCACAATAAATAAACCAAGTTTAGTATGGTCGGAACCCTAACTAACTCAAAAGTACACACTGCAACAACCAACTTAAATTACAATCAAAACACAGAAATAAATAACAAAAATAGAGAAATGTCTATGTGTTGTGAGCCTAAGGATCAGATGGAAGTGAAGGTGCTATGTAGGTAGTAACTGCAGATGTGTGGTGGCAACTGATGATGATGAGCTACGCATAAACGCTAAGATCTCAATGGTACTGATCTCAATGAGGCTCAGAGACGCAGCTAGGTCTCGACGTCCTCTCTCAAGCACTTGCAACTGCTGGTAGACCTTAGTACAAAATTCTTCGAACTTTGCTTCAAGTAAAGGTCTACGCTCCCTGGACTCCTACTCATGCTCAGGTTTGGATTCAGGCTCAAAAGCGGACTCTGCCAAGTGTGAAGGACCGGGGTCTTGTACATTTGTGCCCTGATGCCATGCAAGTCTATAAATGCTGCCCCGTCGCTCAACTATACCAATACATTTACGAGTCTACATCCCGAGAAGGGCAATAATGCCAACGACTGCATACCCTGGGTACGCTCAATAAGACCCATACCTCTGATCATCCATGTAATATATGGTCCGGCGAAGATAGCCCCAAGGTGAACAAACTACTCCTGATGTGCTAGGACCTCTGCGATAAGGTGTGTGACAACACTCCTATCGAGTCTAGTCGACCCCCGATGCCTCTCGTCAACAGTGCACGTACATAGCAATGTGCGGGGTTCAACAACTAGGATGCTTTCCTTGTCCTCGAGTTGGTGGCAATTGAGGCCCAATATATTTCACTCGTTGACAGCGACCCGAAAGTGCATGGGTTGTCGTAGTAATAATAGTACCCCGGTGAGAGGGTAGTCGAATCCACAGGGAGTAGGGACTGTAAACACAAGAACTTGCTATTTAGCTAATGTGAAGTATGAATGCTGAGAGCAACAATCAATGTGTGTGTGCAAGAGTAATTAAGAGAAATAAGAAAATGAAAGAGAAATATGGAAGACTGGAGAGTGCGAATAAAGGTAAGAGAGAAACAATCAAGTGTAAAATAGGATACCCAGACAAGCTTCCCCTAGGACTAATGTTCTAGTGCAAGATAATGTATTATATTCTCCTATTGATGTTTAATGATTCATGGATATCCTAAAGCACGCGGTCCCAAACCTAAGGTCAACCGTGACTAATCCCAACATTATACCCCGGCATTAGGTTTCACTACGACCCTTAACTCTTGTTGACCTGTCAACTAAGTCCCAGGGGAGTCCATCTCCCTAATCCTCACACTATATGGACTTGTATTACGATTTAGAGATTCCAAGTGATGGACCCTATTCCTAAGTGTAGCTCTAACCCTTTGGTCTACGTGAAAGAACCCTAGGGAACACCAAGCTCCTCATCAAGCCTAGGGAACACCTCGCCGAATCGGTGCCGACAAAAGCTCCCCCAAATAGCTATCTTCCAACGGGCTTCGATGTCGATGCCGAGAACTCGCTCCAATCCTCCACAAATTCCTCTTCAAACCCTAGCCGTGACCCTCCAGAAAATAGGCGAAAAGATCCTCAAAAACTCCCCAAAAAGTCCTTTAAATAGTGCTAAGTCGCGGCCGTAAATCAGCTGAAATCGGGCATCCACACGGCGGTGTGGAATTTCCGCACGCCCGTGTGGATTTTCTGGATTCAGTTTTCTAGCGCGCAGTGAACAGTAAATTGCTACATTGATTGCTACAATAACTGCTACAATATTCGCGCATCAAATGTTCCCAATTTCATTGTTCTTTATCGAGGCCGTTGAATTGGGCGCACAATCAACAGTAGATCATGTCGATTACTTCCTTTCTCCTTATTGATGAAGTTCTCCTATGCTACACGGGTTAAACTTTTGTGAATGTGGTTGCCTTTGTGCCCCTCCAAAGGAGGTTGGTACACACCCACAAGTCTAGACTCATGCCTTGTTCCTTGTTTGGTCCGAGAACTCCCCAATAACGGTGAACATGACCTAACTTTGCTCTTTTTTCTCCAAATTAGCTCCACAACCCTTCAATGCACAAAAGCACACAAATGCACACCAATTAATAATAAAATCTAAGAAAAGTAATGCTCAATGTAAGCTAATAACACTTCGTATTACTATAACACGAACACTTATCACTCGTCATCGGGTATGAGAAGTCTTGTGGTAGGTCCTTAAACCCGTGTGTGTGCGTGTATGCTTCCATGTAGAGTCCCAAAAGCACACCCAAATGATCTTGAGTAACCCGGTGTTTCTTCCCAAATGCACGAAAAGAAATTGAGCTTGGTTGGTGAGTGAATGGACAATGCTTCGCAACCTCGACGGTGCTCAATATCTCCAAGGTTAGTTCTTTGTATGTGGGCTCTTCAACGGAGAACAATCTATCCCACCCATCATGAGAAATGAACCCCAAGACAATACCATCTAAATCCAATCTCTTCAATATGTCCCAATCTATTCTCTGGATGGTACCAAATCCCTTTCGCGACAAGAGTGCAAACCGTGTCTTATGATCCTCATTCTTAAACCTTGGCTCATCGGTGGGCGGAGAATGATCTCTCCGTGTCCTCTTATAAGCCACTTTCTTGGTCTTCATGCCTACAAGACCAAGAAGACACCAATTAACCAAGTTACAAGCAAATTAAACTCAAAAGAATGAAAAACTAGTGAAAAATGCCTAATGCTACAGTAAACCATAAATAAATTTTGCAAGAGTTTTGCTTGTAAAAGTAGCCAACAAAATTTACAACCATGGAGAATTTTTCTAACAATATTTTAGCATCCAAGGAGAACCAAAATCCCAAAGAATTCATCCCACAAAACCATTAAACGCCCAAGGATTTAGTGATGAAGAAGCTTACCTATGCCCTAGAATATGTGGAGTGATTCACTTGTGTAAACCGGCCAAAAGAGTGTTTAATCTTAAAAATTTCTTCACAAAACAAGTTTAGAGGAGGAGGAGAGTGATTTAAAGCAAAAAACAAATGGAGGGATTTGTTGGAGAATTGAAAGAGAAATGATAGAAAGAAATGGAGAAGGTGAGAGAATAGTGCAAGACTTGAAAACCAAACATGGTCCTATAAGGACCCAAGCCCGTGCAAGTGCATGGGGTCGCCAAGTAATACCCCTCACGCAAGAACAAGGGGGTCGTATTCCCTGGTGTCCCAAGAGCTGCTATTGCTTCCCCCTAGATGACATTGTCTAATCTACCAAATATAGTTGTAATGCAACATAAAGAAAACTAACAAAAGAGTAAGCTATAAACAAGTGGACTAAGGCACACCATGTGAACACATTAAAGAAACAATTAACAATGAAAGAACGAGGCCCCTGGGTGAGGATCCTCTCGGGACTACTTAAGCTTGAAGGATGCTATAATTACACAGGCAATGGTGGTTTGGGCTGAGAGAATGCTAAGATAGGCCAACCCAATGGTCACGGTAATTGTCCCTTAATCTGGAATGAGTATTGATATGGAATTCCTTCCGACCAAATCCTCCTATGATTACATTAAAAGTACAAATTCTCAAATTAGGGTTGAAACACAAACTAGGCACAACCCTAATACCGGAGGGGTACAGAATACCCGATGGTCATAGCTTATTTGTACATGTATCCCTTCCAAACTTGGTGCGTCTAATACTAGGACGATGGTCATGCAACCTAGTATAACCTAGAAATCGATACACAGAGTTCTCATGTATACCAATACATCAAAGTGCACTAAGCTTAAACCACAAATCAAACCAAATACCATAAATGTAAATCACAACATCAATACAAGCAAGTTCATCCCAAGGTTCACCGGATACCCGGTGAGCTTGGGAGTCTAGTTCATCATCAACAAAGGAGAAAGTATAGAGAACAAGATATACAAGATAAAACTCATAACAACTCCCCTGAGATGAAGACTAGGAGATGGGAATCCGCGAATCGGTGCTAACGAACTCCTAGATGCTCTCTCTTGAGTGTGATCTTCTTCTCCCTTTGATTTGCTCCTCAAAAATACCTTCTCCAGCCCGAATCAAACCCTAGATGGTGGTGAAAGAGAAAAGGTAGCCAAAGACCCCTCCAAAAGATGCCCTAACCCTTGTTTTAAACCCCTCTTACGATGTCATGCTGTCTGGTTCACGGTCAATAAAAGGGTCGTGGGGATCCTATGAATTTTGCCGAATTCCACGTAAGTTGTTACAGTGATTGATACAGTACAATGCTACAGTAAACTGCTGCGTTTATCGGCTTATGGCTAACCTCATGATAAGTGCTTGTGTTATAGTAATACGAAGTATTATTATCTTACATTGCGCATTACGTTTCTCAGATTTAATCACTAATTAGTGTGTATTTGTGTTCTTTTGTGCATTGAAGGGTTGTGGAGAAGATTTATAGAAAAAGAAGCAAGAATAGGTTATGTTCGCCATTGTTGAGAAGTTCTCGGACCAAGCAAGGAACAAGGCATGAGTCTAGACTTGTGGGTGTGTGCCAACCTCCATTGGAGGGGCACAAGGGCAGTCACACTCACAAAAGTCTATAACTCGTGTAGCATTGAAAAACTTTGCCAATGAAGAGAAATGAAGTAATCGACATAATCTAACGTTGATTGTGTGCCCAATTCAACGAGCTCGATGAAGAACGATGAATTCAGGAGCATTTCGGCGAGCACTTGTAGCAGCACTGTAGCTTTTTTTGTACTGTAGCAAGCTACTGTTCACTTTTTTCTGCTGAAAATCAAGATTTCAGAGAGTTCACACGGGGGTGTGGAAATTTCACACGGTCGTGCACTGTAGCAAAAGTACTGTAGCAAGTTGCTGTTCGCAGCCCGCCGAAAATCAGCAAAACAGAATTTCCACATGGCCGTGTGGAATTAACACACAGGGGTGTGGAAATTCTACAGCCCGTGTGGAAAATCCACAGGGGCGTGTGGAATTCCGATTTCAGCTTATAAATAGCCCGTTTTCAGATCTATTTGGGGACCCTCCCTTCTATCTCTTGCCTATCTTTTGGGGGGCTTTTGGCTAGGGTTTGGAGAGGTTCTTGGAGGTCTTTGGAGGTGAATATACGGCATCGACATCGATATCCTTTGGAAGAAAGCTATTGGGGGAGCTTTCGTCGGCATCGATTCGGCGAGGTGTACCCTAGGCTTGACAAGGGATTCGTGGAGAAGTCTAGGCGGCTCCACAAGACTATCGATATGATTTTCTTTATGGTTTTTATGCATATGTTCTTAATATATTTATTGATTTTGTATTGCTCCATAGAGAGTTAAACCCTAGGATGACATTGTGTCTATGACTTTTATTATGCTTCCTTTATTGATGAATTTAATTGAGTTTCAATTTTAATTATCTTGTGCTATTGTTTTCCCTTAGCCGTGACACTAAGGTTGAGAGCAATCTAGGTTATCCTTTGGAGGTGTGACAACTCCTATAGGGTTAGACTCCTTAAGATTGAAGAGGGTTGAGAGGGAGAGTTGTGAGGTAGCGATGTACCCCTTTCCCTTCCGGTGTGATTTCTCCCTACCTCCGTTTCCTTGGTTAATTAGCGGTCAAGATAGAGTGTTAGGGCTCAATCTAGACTAGGGTTCTTCCACCTGGACCAAAGGGTTAGAACTATATAGAGGAACAGGTTTTATCACTAGGAATCCCTAGAGCTTAAAGCAATCCCACGTAGTGTTAGGGTTAGGAAGATAGACTCCCCTGGGGCTTAGTTGACAGGTCAACAAGAGTCAAGGGTCGTAGTGAATCCTAATACCGGGACATAATGTTGGGGTTAGTCATGGTTGACCTTAAGTTTTGGGACCGTGAGTTTAAGGATATCCTCGACTTAATAGGCATCAATTGTAGAGCATAATACAAGTTTTGCACTAGAAGCATTAGTCCTAGGGGGAGCTTTGTCCGGGTACCCCATCGTTATATCGATTACCTCTCCTACCCTCATTATTCTTCTTGCACTCTTTTATTTTCTCTTACATCTAGACATACATACTTTTCTCATCATCGATTTCCATCATAGCTAAATAGCGATAACACTTGTTTCTGAACACTATTCTCTGTGGATACGACTACCCACTCACCAGGGTATTTTATTATTTCGACAACCCGTGCACTTGCGGGATACACGCAAGGGGTCGTGTCACCTCACGACCGCAAGACTGCCGTAAGGAATTCCGGACTTAGAAATTTTCTTCAAATCTCTGTGCTTCAAGTTGCTACAATGCTGCTACAGTGTTCGAGCTCTAAAATATCATTTTCGGTGCCGATTTCTTCTTGAATCGCATTGTCAAGCTCATCCAGGCTTCTTTTATACCTGAAACACGAAAGAAACCAATTTTAACCATAGAAGGGCATCGATTCATCAAGAAAATACGGAAATCATGCACATAAATATGTATAAAATACATACAATTAGGCGTTTATCAAGTTGCCCTGTTGTTGTGATGTGTGATATTGTACTTATGAGCACCATAGCATTGGATCTGCCTTTAGCATTATAGCAAGTGATACTACATCACACCAACTCATGTAGCATTAGACCCTCTTTTCATGGAAAAATCGAGAAATGTTGGTGGGGCCATCAGAAATAATGTTTTGTCTTTAGTATAAATTGAGATTTAGCGATTTATCTAGGAGTTAGAGGCAGGAATCATTTTGGCCAATTTGATGATGCTCATAAATTCACAGGGTTCATGTGGCCTTTACAAAACGTTATTACTTCCTTGGTTATGGATTTGTTGGTGTTCATGCATCCATTCTGCAAGTCGAGGAGGGAGTCCTGAGTCCGAACTTCATGAGCCTTGGGAAAGGTGTTGAAACAATGATTCAAGAGGAAGTTGATTACTTAGAAATGCCCCTAGTTTTTTTGTAGTTCATTATGTATCTTGGTAGTAAGATGTTGGAGCATTAAGAGAGTATTTCCACCTTTTTGTCCAAGTTGTGAGCTCAAATGGATCATTTATGTGTTTGTTTAAAGAACTACATGGGGCTTTGATTCCTCTAGCTCTAACGAGGATTGATGTACATTGCCACAAGTACATGGATCATAACAAGTAGTAAAGTGGTACCCCGTGAGTGGTAGAGTTGTCAAACCACAGAGACTGGGAGTCCTAGTACTAATTGTTCTTCTAATCTCTAGCTGGTCAACAAATGGGTTGGAAGTGATTAAACCTAAGAAAAATATATGAGAAAGATGGAAATGACAGGTGGACAAAGATTGAGTTGATGCAATAGTGAGAAGTATGCGTCAGACTAATTCCTAAGTGTATTAGTGTACTGACTTGCTTCTAATAACCGTCAAGTATATTTTAAGGTTCTTAAGTGTACTCACATTACTGTACTGACTTGCTTCTAATGGCATATCTATTGCTCTCAAGTACATCATGTTTTGTAATTGTAACTACGGTTATCATACACATCAAGTTTTGCAATCACACAAGGCAATTACAACTACGGTAATCAACACACATCAAGTTTTACAACACAACTACACATATCAAGCACATCCAGTTATATGACATAAGATTTAACATAAGAACACAATAAAACTCCATAGAATTGAAAATAAGTAAATCAAAGTACACTAAGTAACATGGTTCATAAGCCCAGGGCCCCGTAAAATGGTTAACCCCTCATAGGTTTACACAAATGAAGAAAGTGAAGAGATACAAAACAAAGAGAATTCATGACTCCTTCTTCCAAGGAAAATCTCCTCAAATGTGCTCTAAAGAACTTTTTCGGTGTCTAAGCTTCACTCCTCAATGTGCCTTAAACTTTGCCTTGATCTCCCTAGAAAGGGTGGTAAAGATTGGTCATGGCCTCCTTCAATTGTATGGAAGTAGAGAAGAAAACCTTGGTCCCAAAAGCTCTCAAAAATGTCTAGATCTAAGGCTTAAAAATCACTTTTCGGGTCGAATATAGTCTAAGCACCGGCATGCTTAGGCCGTGCTTTTCTTTGGAATTCAGTAGAAAATGGCTAAGTTTCTAGGCAATGAAAAGCACAGGGAGAGCAAGGTCATGATCCGCACGTGTTCCCCAAAAGCATGCCCGTGAAAGGAGCATATAAATCATGCTTCAGCTATTTGGAGGAGTTTCTGAAATCCAGTGAAAAGCATGGTGAGAAAGCACGGGCATGTTTAACATGTGCTCTCCTTGTAACACAACTGTGCTTGTGTTGTTGCTCAACCCTACTGGAACCAGCAATAAGGACTGCCAATAAGCACGGCCAATAAGCACGACCATGCTTAGGTAGTGCTTAGCTTAAACACTTAGGAATTGATGTTCTTTTGCCGATTTTTGCATCAAAACTTCTTCTGTTGTTCTAAAACTTGCCATTCTTCACAATAGTAGAATATCCAGAATAGCATCAAAATATATACAAACAATGCTAAAGGACAAGAAAAACAAAAATTATAGGTAAATAAAATATGATATGAAATGCACTCATCAAGGATATGTAGGCAATTTAATTCATGTAATAATTGAATTGAGAGGGTGTTTGTTTGACTGAATTTGAAAATCCTTGGATTTGAGAAACCGTTTGTTTGTTTCAAAGGATATTAATTTCCTTTGTATTTTAAAATTCAAAAGTCATGGAATTATGGAATTAGGCCAAAATAACCGAATTCCAAAATCCCATACACTGAATCCCTCAAATGACTTGCACGTGAGGGATTCACGGGATTTCTAACGCCTCTAGAACCAATCACTCTCCTCCTCCATCCATGCTCCTTCTTCATCCCTTTCTTCATCTCTTGTCATCCTCATCTCCTCTCCCTTAATCTTTTCTCCAATCTTGATCTGCTCACTCCCTGAGGTCAAGTAGGATTACCTCACATCTCTCTTTATCACCTTACTCGATTCATGGATCTTATACTGCTCTTTTGTTTTTTGGTTCTTCTTGTCGGTGAGATCGGAGGAGGAGATCTGGACTATTATGATTGTTGAGTGGAAACAATGTCATTGGTGGATGGATCAGGCTCTAGATGGTTAGTAATTACTTAGATGTTAAGGTTTGGAGATTCTATGTATTACCTTTATGTTTGATTTTTCCTGAATGCACGATGATTGGTTTTTAATTTTCTAATTTTTTTTTGGTTTTATTTGATGTTTAGATTTAAGTTTTGAGTGATTTTATGATCAATTGGTTTTCTTGGAAGTTGATGAAGAGGGCATCGTTGGCCGACCAACAATAATGAATATTCTCACCTTCTTTTGATTGTTCATCTTCTATTTCTCCATCTTCTTCTCCACTTTTTGTGTGTTTGTGTTTGTGTTTGTGTTTGTGTTTGTGTTTTTTTTTTTTTTTTTTTTTTTTTTGAACTTTTTGGTTTTTGGGTGATCTTTAATTTTAGGTTTTGAGTGATCTTACCATCAATTGTCAACAATGAGAACTCTCACATTCTTCTTGCTTTTCTTCTCTTCCATTTTCTTGTCACTCTTATTTTTTTGGGTGGTTTCTATTTTTCAAATCTTTTTTGGATATCTTAATTTCATGTCTTGGATGTTCTCTAATGTAAGCTTATTTATTCATTATGCACCCTCTAGTTTCATTTATCATTTGCTACTATTTGTCATTAGGTTGTGAACAATATTTTGAGGGTTGGTTTGATTGTCATTTTTTTTAACTTGGAATTTAATTGATTTGTTTAGATAATTTAACTTCGATGTTGGATAGATTGGCTTGATATATTGAGTATGATTTTGTTTGTTTTTCAATAATGGATTAAATTTTGCCTAATAAATAAAAATGGTAAATCCCATTTAAAAATCTAAATTAACAAACAAATTTGAGCACACAAAATACAAAAAAAAAATTTATAAAATATTAGTTTGATTCACAGCCACCAAGAGTTTATGGGGCTTCGGATTGGTTAACAGGTATTTTCATTAAAAACCTCAACTGATAGTGGATGAGTTGCATGTTGTTATCTAATAGATGAAATGGTACTCAATTATTGTGAACAATGATCAAAACTCAGCAACTTGGTAGTTTCTTTTATAATTGTTGATGTAACTACAGATATAGTTTGTGCCTTAAACCTTGTGTTACCGTATTGTTTCTTGAGAGCTCAAATTTTGTAATTAAATTCACCTCATGCACAACCCTGCTTGAGCTTAGTTGTTACTCTTCATTATAAACTTTTTTTATATAACTGATCGTTTGATTTATATTGGTCATTTATAGAGCAAAGAATATTTTCAACAGGAAAATAGCATGCTAAATTAGATTGAATTTGTCATAAGTGACAAATTAGCAACATAATCTAATTATTCACATTAGAAAATCAACGATGCATTACTACTCATTCCATATAAATACATGATACAACAGCACACTTCACCTGATTGAAACCAATTATAATAGAAATGGTTAGAAACTCAATTAGGTTTCAAGTTACATGCTAACATCTAAAGTAAATGAATATTGAGAGTCAATACTAAATGGTATCCATAATACAACCAACATATTTATTAGTAGATACTGAAAGGGTGACAAAAGATTGATCCCATGAAGGGAAAAAATAACAACATCAGATTCTATTTTCAAAGCAGGAAAATGTTACCTCCTATTTTATTTCACCTGATTGAAACCAATTATAATATAAATGGTTAGAAACTCAATTAGGTTTCAGGTAACATGCTAACATCTAAGGTAAATGAATATTGAGAGTCAATACTAACTGATATCCATAATACAACCAACATATTTATTAGTAGATGCTGAAAGGGCAACAAAAGATTGATCCCATGAAGGGAAAAAATAACAACATCAGATTCTATTTTCAAAGCAAGAAAATGTTACCTCCTATTTTATTTTGCTTGTTTGTAAGCCTAAGTTTGGTGATTTGGTTTTATGCTATTATTGGGTGGTTTCTTATTGAGTCATTGAGTGCTTAAGAAGAAGGGATTCTATCTTATCCAGTTGTTTGGTTAGTTGTAGATGCTAGCTGCTTTAACCTGTATGTTGGTTGATTGCATTGTTTGTGCTCTAGCTCTTTCTAGCCGAATACCTGGTACATCAATTATATTCATATTTTAATATTATGTTTTGAAAAATTTATCATTATTTACAAGTCATCCTTTGCATCTCCAACTAAAAACACTCTTTGAGAATGAATACCTATTGTGATTATATGGTTCTTTCATTCATTGGAAAAACATTTGAATTGAAAGTTGTGATGTATTTATGGTTTAGAAGCCAAATTACAGTGTCCAACATTAGAGATGACAAACTGGGCAGGTTAAATCCCCCACTGAACCCATCCCAAATTGATCACTAGATTTTTTGTTTTATTTTTATTATTTATTTATTTATTTATTTATTTATTTATTATTATTATTATTATTATTATTATTATTATTATTATTATTATTATTATTATTATTGGGCTGAGTTTTTTTAAGTTTTAACGGGTTTCAAGATATGATTGATTCTGTGCATAATTGGGAAAAGAATAAGTTTTTTAACTAAGTTAGAATAATGTTTCGTGACCAGTTAGAATGTTTTAAATAGGAATATTTTATAATGTTTCATCTTTATGTTATACCTTACAATTAATTATTTTATTATTACTAATTACATATTAGATGGATCATTTCGAGAAAGAAGATGATGAGCAATACCTCATGCAACTAACAATTTTGGTTGTCTCCTACACCTCGTTATCATGGATTTAGAGCAAAAGACATAGAATTCCTAGAGAACCATCATGTGAAAGATTAGAAATACAGAGAAAATATTTGTCTAGGTAAATAGATGGGAATGATGATACTAGTATTAACATGGTGCGGATGAACAAGTCTACATTTTTTAACCTATGCTCAATATTATATGGAAAAGGACTTGTATGGGATACACTGCACATGAGCATTGAGGAGCAATTACTAATGTTCCTGCACACCATAAGGCACAACCAACGCAACCGTGTTATTGCACATAATTTTCTGAGGTCCGATGAGACTATTAGTAGATACTTCAATCACATGTTGTTTGCAATTGGTGAAATGCAGCATGAATACGTGTGGCCACCAAGTTCTCGAACCCCACCTTATATATCAACAAGGAGAACATTGCATCCTAACTTCAAGGTATTGTTATGTTAGACTTCACATAATTGTATTTCAGTAGAATTAATCCTAACATATAGTATTCAATACTATGATTGTGTTTGGGCCTTAGATGGGACGCATATTCATGCTTTTATCCCAGCATCTGAAGTCGCAGGCTTTCAAGGAAGAAAACCTTGCCCAACTCAAAATGTCCTTGCAATTGTGGATTTTAACCTTCGTTTTATGTTTATTCTCGCTGGTTAGGAAGGATTCGCACATGACTCTTTAGTTCTTCATGATGCACTAGAACCATCCAATGGGCTAAAAGTTCCCGAAGATATCTTTAAGTTTTTTTTACAAAAATGTAGATAATTAATTAAATATTACTTGGTTGATACTGGTTACGCCACACGACCAGATTTTATGCCCCCTTATAGGGGTGTAAGATATCACTTGAAGGAGTTCGGCTCCCAAACACCTACTGTAGTATTTCGGATTTTTCTCTCTTGTGTTGATCGATGTTTCTCGATCGTTCCTTGTTTAATTACTTATAGTTTTGGGTGAGTTCCTCTTTGTTTTGAGTTGGTGAGGCTTGTCGTGGGTTTTAGGTTGAGTTTTGAGGGTTTTAAAGGGGGTTCGGGCCGTGTACAGGGCGCACAGGGGGTGTGCGGGCTGTACACAACCCGCACAAGCCATTTTTTTGGCCTATGCGGCCTGTGTGCAGGGCTGCACAGCGCCCGCACATCCTTGGCAGCAGGGTGTGCGGCCACTGTGCGGGACCGCACACTGACCGCACACCCCAGGCTGAGGGGTGTGCGGCCACTGCGCGGGGCCGCACACCAGCCGCACAACCCTTCATTTTTCCCTTTATAAACCGGATTTTAACCCTCTTCTCTTCATTTCTTCTCCCTAAAACCCCTCACTCCTTCCCCTTCTCTTCCTCCACCATTCTTGATAGTTTATGGCTAGTTTTGGAGGTGATTTTGGGCTTGGTTGTGGAGCTTGCAAACCAATTCCTTGGTTGTTCTAGGTAAGCTCTTTTCCTCTTCTTTGCTTCTTGTTTCTTCTTCTTCTTTGGATGATGAGTCTAGGGTTTGTTGGGAACCTTGAGAGGAGTTTAATCCTTGTTTATTATTTGTGGATCTTGAGAGAAGCTTTTGGCTTGATTGCTTGCCTTTGATCTCAAGAACCCTTGAGTGTTCTTGCTTGTTTTGGAGCTACTGTAGCTCCGGCCCTCTCCCCTTGTTTTCTTGGTTCTTTGGGTTAGAGAGTGAGGCTTTAACCCTTAGGATCTCTTTGGTAGCCTCTATGGTTAGTGGAGCAAACCCTAGAGCCGGTTAGGGTTGTTGGTAGGGGAAACCTAGGGTTTCCTTGTGTTGCTTGTGCTAACATTGTGTTTGTGGTGCTTTGGCAAGGAGAAGATGCTTTGACTCGAGGCAAGAGAGTAGCCGAGGAGTAGCTTGCGAGGAAGGTGGATCGCCAATTCAGTGAGTGGGATATTTATGCATTGCCTTATTGGATGAATGCCGATAGCTAGATATATAACTCATGAGCACACACTTATATTACATTCATATACAACCGTATCATGTTTTGAGTAGTGTTTTCTTAACTTATACTTGTTTGGCATTTTAGTGAATGATAATTTCTATTGAGTTGATCTTGAATGTCTTATTTGATAATTGATTCGAAAATGTTCGGGTTGTGTTGGATTATCACTTCATCGAGGTTGCGAAACCTTTGTTTGTGTTAAACTTAGGATTTGTTGTGGAATTATTGGGTTTTTGAGAATTCTAAAGCTTGGAACTTGTTTTGGAATTTGTTGAGATTTTCCATGTTATTCCTTGTATTGGGATTTGCTTATCCCCTTGTGTTTAAAAACTTGAGTTTCGATTGTGCTTCTATTGATTCCTCACGGGAATGCGAAAGTATTGTTATTGGTTGGGTGTTTTTGTTAGATTTTGTGCTTCGTGTGGCAATTGTTTGTATTGTTGGTTTTGTTGGTGAATTTACTATGAGGGCCAGCTCAGACTGGACATTTACTACGAGGGCATGTTTTGGGTTGATGTTTGACTTATTCTTCTTTATATTGAATCAACGTTCAGTATTTTATCGGAATTGAGGTGATTATAATCTTGCTATGTTAAGTTTGCTATCTTATACTTTTATGTTCTAAGTACTTATCTTATATTTGGTAAAATGCTTATTTTGGATGCTTTATTGTTATCTTTGTTATTGGTATTTCTGGTGAGGTTGTGCTAGTCTCCCCTCACTGAGTAACGATAGTTGCTCACCCCTCTTTCTTTTCATAGACTGTTGCAGGTAGTAGGTGAGGCGGTGCGCACTGTGCTGGGCATTTGTTGCTGCTCCATCTTCTATGTATCTTTTCTGTTTCATGTATGGTTCTTTTGGACATGGACATGTAGTCTTGACTTATGGATCCACTAGTTTGTATTAAATCCTGTTGTATGTTTTGTATCTATCCCAACTTTTAAACTCTGGGGTATTTAGACTTGTTGTTGTTATAGCTACCCTGTGCATATGTGATCTTGTTACTATTATATTTCATCATTGTTGTCATGGTTGATGTTGTTATTCTGGCTGTGCATGCTTGCATCTCTTTCCGGTATCTTTGTGTTAAATAATGTGGAATTCCAGGTTGTAGTTCAGCCTTGCGCTGTCCCAAGGGTTGAGTGGCGGAGCATCCCTCCTCAGGATTGTCGCGGCAGTTGTCGCGTCCCATGGGCCCGCGGGTCGGGGCGTGACACCTACAAACACCAATGAACTATTTAACTTACAACATTCATCTGTACATACCTCCATCAAGCATGCATTTGGTTCTTTAAAGAACCGCTTCAAGGTCCTCGCTTCTAGGCCTTTTTTCCCATTCAAGACACAGGTGGATCTCATGTTGGCATGTTGTACCATACATAACTACATCCTCATCAGCGGTCAAGATGAATTTATTCCTTCAGAGGAAGATTGGATACTATAACGTGTTTCGCAAACCGCTGCTCGGGACCAAAGAGAAAAAGTACAAGAGTGGGTTGCTCTCATGATCAAATTGCAATTTAGATGTGGGCGAACAAGTAGTTATATTGACATGTTCTTATGTTAAATTTTTTATTACTGTTGAATGGCCACTTTTTGATGTATCTTTTTATCTTCTATTATCAAATTATGTATGATTGAATATCTTGACTGTATGCTCAAATAGAATCCTTGTAGTATTTGTTTTCTTCAAGTTGTTTGTTTATCATATTATGTATGATTTAAATTATCATAAGTTTTGTCTTATCTTATATTATAATGTAGAATGGAGGGATATAGTTCATCTCAAGGCAGCCAGGCATCGTCAGTTATGAAGACTACTTCAAGAACTACAGGAAATAAGAGATGGACATCATCGGAAAATAGTTACTTTATAAGATTTATGGCAAGCCAAGTTGAACAAGGGTTTAAGGTGGATAAAGGCTTTAAACCACAAACAATTCAAGATGCTATTCAATCCTTGGAAAATACATTTGGGGTGACAGTGACAGAGGCCAATGTAAGTAATCATCTCAGAATGATAAGGACCAGATGGGCGAGGATCAAAAAATTAAAAGATATGAGTGGCATAGGCTGGGATGATAGCCTCAAAATTATTGTCATGGGCAAGGCTAAATATATAGAATACATCAACTTATTTGTTACTTAAACATTATTATTTTTTATTTGTACATTATAATTCCAACTAAATCATTTGAATATTTATTTGTTGAAATACATATCAACAAGGATGACGAACCATATTTGAACAAGCCTATTGAGGATTACAACCTCCTTGAGACTATTTGTGGTAATGATCAAGCTATTGCCATCGTGTTGTCACCTCAGGAACTCATATTGGCACACAAATAGATTACAACTCTGAGCCAGATGTATTTCCTTCAAAAATAAATTCTCCCAAAATAAAACTCTAAGAAAGGGCTTCTACCTATGAGGCATGGAGTCCATCTCTCAAAGTCCATTGAGTCCTCAGGATGAGGAGGACAGAAAGGAGATGAGTATGATACCTTATGCCTCTGCGATTAGTAGTCTGATGTATGCCATGTTGTGTACAAGACCGGACATTGCGTACGCTATCAGCATTGTGAATCGGTTCCAGGCTAACCTAGGGAATGAGCATTAGATAGCTGTGAAGTGTATTCTGAAGTACTTGAGAAGGGCTAAAGATATGCTTTTGATCTATGGAAATGGAGAGTTAAGAGTGGATGGTTACACAGATTCAGACTTCCAATCTAATGTTGATGATCGGAAATCCACTTCAGGGTTTATATTCACTCTCAATGGTGGGATGATGTGCCTTTCTTGGAAACAGATGGGCATGGTAATGCCTCGCTGTTTACGCAGCCTTAAAATTCTGAACTAGTGCCAACAACAAGCCCAATACAAAGAAGGAAAGAGAAAAGCAAGCGCAAAGCCGCCACCAGTGATGATGCAATAGTCTATTTGACCACAAGTATTGAAAAAGCTTTTGATAAAGTTCAATATGGGCATTAGTGAGATTTGCAAAAGATGTTGAAGAGGAATGTATGAAGCTAACAGAACACGGGTATTCCATAGATCAAATTCTTATGGTATACGAGCACTTGATGAGTGACAAAGCACAAGCTCGCATGTTCTCTATAATGCATCAAGAACTTCACATGGCTTGAGTAAATAAATTCTTTAATTTAGATGATCGGATGTTCTAGAATCAGAATATGGTATAAATTTTCTTTATTGACGTATCTATCCCTTTTATTTATTAAAATTTTCCATTTTCCATGGCCTTTCAAATGTTGCTTTTCATTTTTTATGGTCTCTGATTTTCTCTATATTATTTGTGTGCAGGATGTGGTGGATGACCAACTATTTGTGGGGTTATATTTGGAAGTTTATGTGTCTTTCTTTGGAGTTGTATTTGGAATTTTATCTTTATTTGGTGATCTATCTGGAATTTTATGTTTTATTTGGAGTTTTTGTGAATGTTATGGTTTATATTGAGTTTGATGTCTTTCACATGGATGATATTATCTCTAGAACTAGTTTTTACTTATGTATAACAAATTCTCATGCTTTAAAGTGTAACTCTTTGTTTCGAATGGTCTGATTGCTATTAAGAATGTGTAATGGTTTAAGCATGTGAATATACATGTGGAATGGTAACAAGGAAAGTAGTCATTGTATATTGGCATGTATCTTTTATGTAACAAAGTCTTTATTAATATTAGATAAATATCATGTCTTGTATGGTTGAGATTTTATTCATTCAATTGTAATTTTTGCCTCTTGATATGCAGAATTGGTTTTTTGATTTGCAGGATGAACTGTGATCGGTGATGATCTTATGATATCCTTATCCACTCCCATTGACATAAACTATGTTGCCAAAATGTTTGGTTTCATGGGTCCAGGTTAAGCTGGGGACCTGCCCTTGTATTAGAGTTATTAATGTGACTTGGATAAGGTAATGTGTGGTGTGTGTCCTAATCACTGTCATTATCTGCTAAGATATGAGATCTGTCATTTATAGTAAGTGTTTTGTCTAATACTTTATGCTCTGAATTTTTCCAGTCATGATCATCATCAACCTATCTATTTTTGCACAACCGGTCTCAGTTTTTCATCAATCTTTTCCCAATCAGGTCATCTCTATTGGCAATCATGTAATTATGCAAGTGAGATATCTTGATATTGCAACCACTTATTGAATTCTTGATTTGAAATAACGCAAGTTGCACTTAAAGTCTCAGTGAGGTAACTCTTTTCATTTTTATTTTTCTCATGCTAGAATTTATATTAATTTTATAAAACTAATGAGAGTTTTATAAAATATTACATAAAATATAATTATAGTGTAATTAATATTAGTAATATAATATATAATTGATATATTATATTTTGTAATATTTAAAATTTGAATTCATATTTACATAAAATAAAATGAATATTTTATAATATATTAATTATTTATAATATTAGGATGAGATTAACCTCACCATAGATTACCATAACATATAATACAGGCAAACGTACATCAAACTAAACACATATTTTTTAAATCTAAATTTATAAATCTCTCCAATTAAACACAAAATTCTATGATCCAGTATTACAAATACATCTAACCAAACACTAGATTTGTCTTTTATAAATTTTTAAATATAAAATTTATAAATACAAATTTACTGTATTTTTAGCTGTATCAACTGCACGACCCTAAATATGAGCTACACTTGAATTCTAGTGGACTGGTTGTTACTTCTAGGGACAGAGGGAAAAAAACAACCCTCTCTCTTGGTACTTGTTGCCCTTCACCATCATCCGCTTATCCGCATCCAATTCCAAAATCAAATCAAAACAGGAAAACCAATGTTCACAAAAGCAACAACAATGGCCATCATTCCTTCCTCGACTCTGCCCTTATTCCCCAATACCACCAACACCACCATTCTCGCTTTCTACCCAAGAACCACACGATGCTTCAAGCCTCTTCTTGCTTCTTCCAACCCGGAAACTGGATCACCAGCGGAGCAGGAACCAACCGAAGTCCCAGACCCTGTTAAGCTAGCCTTCACCAAGGCTGAAACTTACAAGAAATCCAAGCTCCAGAGCTCTATCCCCAAACCAAATCCTGCTCCTGAAGCCCCGGATCCTGTCAAGCTGGCCATGGAGAAAGCGAAGGAATACAAGAAGAGCAAAGCTGCTGCTGCTGCTGCTGGCTCGGGTTCTGGTGTGGACGTTCCTGTGGAGAAGCCAAAGATAGGGGATATTGGTATTGTTTAGAGATTATCAAATTGTTTGCTTTTCTTGCTTTTTCTCACAGATGTCCGTGTTTTGGGCTTTTCTTTTTTTTTTTTTTGGTTGATTTTTTCATGGGGTTACTCTTCTTATTTGTTGGTTTTTGTGGTTTTTTAAACTTTCTAATATTTTTTTAAAATTTTGTTTTCTGTATTAAAACTTTGACCTTTGAGAACATGGACATGGATGCGCGTTATTGTTGCTGCTGGTACTTGGATTTATGTTGATTAAAAGCATTTGTATTTAACTGGTGTTAAGGGACAGAAGTGTTAGACTGACATAGTGACATACATGGCTTTACTTCTATATGGTGGATGGTCTGTTATTTCTGATAATCCATGATGAATCTGTTTATAAATTTGAGAGCAAATTTGAGGATAATTGGTTGAGAATCTTCTGCGTATGTATGAATGCTTATCTGCTTAAGCTGACTTTAGTAGGTAAAGTTGTTGATGGTTTTTGAATATTTTAATGCGCTACATGAATTAGGGTGTCAGTGTTCAATTGACAAAAATACTTGCTAACATTGTTATTATGATTATCCATCTCTCTAGCTTTTCGGCTTTGTTTCTCCAACCAGATTATATCATGGACATGAGAGAATCATTGCTGTCATTATTATTGTATATTTCTACTTTTTCGAAGTTGGCCCCTGATACTAGTTATCATAGTTTATATTGTATATTTATATGTATATCCTTTAATTGTTGCCACGTCATGTTTGTGTATGCACCATCTGATGATTATTGAGGCTTTTACTTCTGTAAGGTTGGTTGCTCCAAAATGCATTTCCTAAAGCAGGTACAAGTCCTGAAGTGTTCATGATTGTGCAGCCATTTACATAATCCATATGTGATTGTAAGTATCATCCCTGTGCATTGGCAACCTATTAGATGACCTGCCACGGTATGCCTACGGAGCAAACATTTGCAGGTGCCTAAATCATTAGGCATATTAAGATGGAATGCCTGCTGAAGAAGCCAAAATTACACCTTTGATAGGGGAAAAAGGTGGTTGATAGAAGTAACTAACACAACTAAGATTTTTCTTAGTCTTCCCGACCAAGATTGACTAAACAAACAATTAATGTAGCTTTTTTTTCAGTATTTCTGTCTACTTGCTCTCAAAATTTTAAGATGGCTCCTTTTATACCTAATAAAGAATGTATTCTTTATCTGCGCATGTTCTTTCTGAGTAAACTGTGATTCCTTTGGGAAGTGAATTCACTTATCTTAATTTCAATTTTTATAGATTTTGTGTGATTTGGTTTTGAAAATATTTCTTGCTTCACTTTTTATTTTTGTGCTGGAGAATGTTGACTCGTGTAAGTCCTGCCACCAGCAAGAGTTCTACATCTACTGCTTTTCCTTCAATTAGAAGCACTTAGAAAATAGCCTACAATATTTTATAGTTTTCTGCAAGTTTATGCTATGGCAACCAGTCCAAGTTTTACTGCTGCCAGTTTGAATTGTGGCCTTGTCCCTCCGGAAAATGGTATAGGGTCCACAAGTGCACCAACTGGTTAGAGGAGTAAATTTGCTCGGATGACACTTATTTATCTACTATTTAAACCTTTAGCCCGTGATTAAGTTTGCTTTAAAGTCTTACAGCTTGATAGAAATGATTTCTCTAAACCTTTCTTTCTGCAATTCATCTTTCATATTGATGGTTTAGTAGTTTTTCATTAAGACCCAGATGGGTGTTTATAAAGATAATAGTTGGCCTTGGCTCCTATTGGTAATTATTTTGAAGTTTCTTTATCTACATTTCATAAAACTGAAATCTTAAAACTTCTAAGGATTAAAATACGTTAATTTCACTTTCTTCATTAATCTGTGTGAACATTGATTTCTTATTCATGACCATCCTAGCAAAAGGAAAAAAACCTACTTATGGATTATTTGGAATGAACTTCAAACTTGCACGCTAACTAATCTTGGTTATACGTGGTTTGATGACATATTTGTAGATTATTTGCAATTTTTTTTTTTAGTTAAAGAAGATGAGTTTACTTTGCTAAAAGTGCTGATCTACCTTCGATCAATTAGATCTTTTGTTCATTACATATTTAAAAAATGTAAGCTAAGAACTTATTCTCAAACTACACCTTAGGTATACAAGAAATGAATTCAGAGGATACAAGGGAGGATTTTCTAGAGAGAAATTCAAGTAATAAAGAAAAGTTGAAAATTTCGAGTGTAGACTTTTTGGGACTTGATTTTTCAGAGAAAAAGAACTTTAAAGGTAGACGGCCTGGGTTAGCCCCAGTAGCTGAACCTCTTTTTGATGTGGATTTCCCTGAGGTGGAGATTATTGTTGGGGATGCTAGCAAGGTTCAACGTACAACACCACAAAAGTTGAATATAGGAGAAGAAAAAGAAGATACGAGCGACATATACAAGCCCAAAGTTTCCACATGGGGTGTCTTCCCGAGACCTGGAAACATTTCAAAGACGGTAGGAAACAGAACATGTGTTCCTTTAAGAAATATTTGGGTTAATTTATTTGATGTCTTGTCTTCTTTCTTGATGAAATTTAACTAATGAGTATAATCTTCATTGGCAGTTTTAATCTTTTCTGGGTCCTCTGAATTTGTGAGTTTGTAGAAAGGGGTAGTATGGTATGGTATGTTATTAAAGCGTAAAATATCTGCTTCAAAGAAACGTGAAAATTTTGTTTCTTGAATTGAATCATTTTCAAAGCATCCTATATTCATCATATAATCTATTATGACCACTAGCCATATAATCTATAACCTAATATGACCTTTAGCTACCTTTATACTTCTAAGAAAGGATCCGTGTTTTCGATTCGACATTGTGGTGATGATTAAATTTGTTCGTTGCAATCCATTTATTAAGCTTCATAAAACAATATTATTTGCAGGATACATGTTTATTGTAAACATAAGGCTATTATCTTGTTACCTAGTATACATTGCCAATGTTCTGAAACCATTTTAATCAGTGTCTCATGTTCCCCTTAGGTCCCCTTATTCATTACTGTTTTTGATTATGGATTTTTTGTTAGAAGTAAAATTTAAGTGGCATGCCATAAATTTAAGTCTTGATTATCACCACTCATACATGAATTAGGCTGTTGAAACATGATTGTCATGATGAAGGACATCGATGTTATTGGGCACAAGAAAGCATATGCTGGTTGATTATCAGAAAGGAAAGTGAAAACCTACATTTTCCCTATTGAATTAACCCTTTCAGTTATTACGATCGGATTCACTTGAACATCTCTATATTTTGGCTTATTTGTTAATTCTGCACATAGTTGGATTCTATAATCCTTAGAACAGAGATACTGAATGCGCAGCTTCATACAGATTATACCTTTTTTTCAGGATAGCTGACAGACCTTGCATACCAATAAGTGAACCCTTTACCAATCCAAGGCAGCAAAGAGGTTTCTTGCATATGTCTAACTTTCCCTTCAGCATCATGCTAATTGAACCTTTACCCATTGGGCACCTTTTTGTCTTTTTTAATATTTATTTTGTTAGTTTTCTAGTGCCTTTTACCTTATGTGCCCACTTCCTAACATAAACATAAATAAGGAAGCCTTTGTGATTTTCTTGCTTAGAATTGAGTATTTACATTTGGCAGTCATGTGTTATAATGCTTATTTTAGTTTTTATATCCTTTCTCAGATGAGAGATGATGGTATATGTTATGAATAGAGATATATGTTAAATAACACAATTCTGAAGGGTTTGTATTATTTTATTTTATATTTTTTAATCCCTAGTGAACATTTAGGCTTACCTATCTTTCTTAAATAGTTATTTACCTGATTCCTATGATGGATAAATTTCAAAGTGCCACTTCT
Source organism: Dioscorea alata (assembly GCA_020875875.1). Taxonomy (NCBI): domain Eukaryota; kingdom Viridiplantae; phylum Streptophyta; class Magnoliopsida; order Dioscoreales; family Dioscoreaceae; genus Dioscorea; species Dioscorea alata. Next base: position 13,717,849 of record CM037017.1, on the reverse strand, counting down.
TGTGTGTAGTTCGGTGGTGGGAGAGTTATTCGTCCAGGGGATCAGCTTGAAACCACTGAGGACAAAGCAGCCAAAGAAAAACAGACTAAGGAGCTAATTGCAGCCTACAGAAAGAAGATGGGTTTCACGATTGATGCACAGACGAAACTGGAGTGTGAGAAGGTATATTTATGGCAATAAGCTGTAGTGCTTGTATTTCTTTGCCTTTTCTTTATGCATAAATTTCATGAAGAGGTTACTGTGACATCCTTACAACCATACCATCTGCAAGTTAACTGTCATACACTACCCGCTTACCTTCATTAGAATGTGCTGCTGTAGTATCTCCCATTCATATCTTCTTTTTGCCTCAAGCTGATATCAGCATTGCATGTGGATCTGGACCTTTTTTTTGCTCAATGTGCATGATACATGATACATAGACAGATTTGACCAAAATGCTCTATCCTCACCTATCTGTGTGCTCTTTATCTCCTTTTGATCCTTTTCTAATCCAAAATCTGTGTCAAAAGACAGATGCTATCTGCATTGCTTATGGATCTCAAATTTCTGGGCTTGCCTAACATTTGCATCAATATGTGGCTTTGGGTTATTTATGCCAGTCTGGTTTTTATTTTTTTTCCTTTGCAAGCGATATGACCACATGACATTAGAACATGCCATACATTACTGCTTGTGCTGGCAATCACCCAAACTAATTCAAATTCTAAAAAATATCTACTCATTGTTGTATTCTTTTAATCTGTTATATCATTCTATTGATCACCATTATCTTAACTTACACATTCCTAATTCTTGCTTGGAAATGCTTACGATTATTAATATTTCTTTCAGTTTGGAATTGAAGAAATATATTGTGATTCATTTATGAGTATTTGAGTTTGTATAGCTTAGTTTCTTATTAACAACCTTTAGAAACTTGGGTTTGTTTTCTAAAAATTCCTTCAGTTTAGGCATTGACGGATGGTGATAGCTTGATGGATAGTGGAAAGCTACAAGAAGCTCTGCCCTATTATGAAAAAATAATGAAGGCTGTGATCTTCCAGGTATTAAAACAATATCAGATTATTTTTACTTTTTGAAAATTTTGATATTGTCAAGCATCCAAGTTAACGAAGCAAATTAATGATTTAGTACTTTTATTTTTTGTTTTTTATTTCTTTGAAGAACAAAGAAATTGTTCCTCTTTGATGATGCATATTGAGCTCAGGGTAAAGTTTCATGTTGCAAATGTTTCTCAAAATGTGTTTGCATCATTAATTTTTATAAATAGAAAGAATACGTGCCTGAACAGCTGTTTTGATATTTACACAATGCATTGGTCTTATGTTAGGCTTTTCAATGTTCTTTTCAATATTGCCCAAGTATTTTCTTTACTAGATTACATGTTTCGTTTATATGCAGAGTGAACTGCATGGGTTGGCTGCTTTACAATGGTCAATTTGCCAAGATTCTCTTAGGAGGTTTGTGCTTGACTTTATTATGTGCTAGAGACTTGTTGTATAGCTTTTTCTTTCCATTTATGTGGTTTTGATCATTTAGTAACATATTTTGGGTCATAAACATTATTATTTCAATTAGAGAATGATGCAATTTTAAAAGCGTTTGGTGAACTTTGGTCATTAGAAAATAATTGGTTGGTATATTTAGATTATATTTCTTTTGCAGTATTTATTTCATTGATTGATTTTCTGCATAAATATTAGTTTAGTCGAAACTGCAACTGTTTGCTTTCATATCATTTTCTTGAAATACATATATGACATTGCTCTGGAAGTTATTTTGTATTTTATTTCTTGTCAATACTTAACTTTTCTGGTGAAAAGGCCTTTGCTTGGTGGCAAACTTGTAAACAATCTTAGATAAACTTGATTTTGCTTGAGCATTTTTCGGCCAGTTTGAGTTCAAACTGAATAGAGGAGCTTAGAACAAGTCTTTTATAATAATAGTTTGGATCCCACTTCTTGCCTATACTATAAATGAAAGGAAAAAGGGATATTACCACATAGTGCAACCAAGATTATAGTTAAAAAAAAATAATAGAAATATCCTTTAATTATTGAGAGGTATGTAATTTCCATTGAATTTCACAAGACAATCATCACCGCTTCAAATGTGAACTTGACAAAAATTCTGGCTCACTTTCAATAAAATATGAAAACCAAATTATGTTGATGCAAACCAAAAGTTGAAGACAATAAATCATCCAAATTCATATGTTTGTCTCTTGCAGAATCGGTGGGTTATTTAAAAAAAAATTCTGTTAAAAAATAAGGTGAAAAGCCTTACCCAGAATATAATCAGGGAAATCACCTTATATTCCATTCTAGTCTGCAGGCCACAACATCGTTCTTGCTGTCTGGGCTTGTTTTTAATTTATATATATATTTTTGTGAACCACACTTTTGATTGTGCTTGGTTGCTTGTTGGGATGTCAGGATATTCCAAAGTTCTATTGATATTGGGTACATAGTAACTTTATATTTGATGATTGATAGAAATTTTAACTGTCTTAGAGGTCAAAGTAAAAAAGACATATGAACCTCTTGTTCCTTTTGTTTCCTATTAAGTGGGCTTCGTTGTGCCCAAACCCCCATCCCATCATCAAAGCCCTCTCTACCACAGCCATCACCACTCCCTACAATTAAATTCCTAAAGATATTTCTTTCCATATCTTCAAATATGCTCTTGGTTTGATTCAAGTCAGCAAGTATGGCATCTGGTCTAAAGTCAAAACAGTCTATCCATCCAACAGAAGATTGAAGACTTATGCCCTGCCTTCTCATGTCAGATGCAACAGCCTAAATTACAACCAATTTGGCTTCTTAGATTTATGCCAGTTGTAGGATCACATAAGTTCCATTAAATTTTTCTCTTGATGGCCAGCCTTGCAAATAGAAGGCTGTTGGCTGTCATGTAATATTCATGAAATAGAGGTGGTCTTGCCTCTTGATTTTGCATGCCTATCTAGAGCAAATTTGAGTCATTTGACCAAATTATAGCCTTTTATATTAAGCTCGCCATCATTCAAGATAAGTGACGCAGCACCTTCACTGCAGTGGAACATTGAGCGAATAACCTGTCATTGGAAGTAGATCAGCATTTTGTGAAGTGCTGCTGATAAATAGCATTAACTATTTTTATTTGGCTGAATTGATGCTGCTTATAGAAAAATTGCTCGTAAAAGTTTGGATTATCCTCTCCAAGGCTACAAACTAGGCCGCTCGTGCTTGCTAGTAAAGCATTCTATTCAGCACAAGTTGTTTTGACAATTTTCACTTGCGCTTTAATTTTGTAAGATATAGATTGATTGCGGTGATCCTTTGGTGAGATAAGGTTCTTTACAAAAATTGGTGGACACAAATATCAGTAAGAAATTTCATCTCTAGGTATCTAGAAGATCAGAGCATACGAGAATCTATCAACACATCAATACATGCACAGGCGCAAGCGCTTTTATTATTTCTTTGTACTGGACATCGATGTTCAACTGGCCATTATTGCTTCTGATTTACCAACTTTTCAACTGCTTATGAGAATAGTACTTAAATTTAATCACCCAGTTGAACATATAATTCATCTGTTCTTATTCGCTTGGCCTTAAAAGCATCAAATAAGAAGCCCAAGTGGGCATTGTTCCCTTCTTCATAGCTGTTTAGTGAACCCCTTACTTTAGACTTGTAGTGACCCCCCTTACTAACTTTAGAGTTAAGACTTGTATCCACTTGTAGCTGAGTGCACAAGAGGAAAACTCTCCATACTATTTTCCTTCCATATGCGTGCATTTTTATCAACTCATTGATAACATTCGGCACTCTTGAACTATAACTTGTACTAAGATTTTAAGGATGACTTTTTATAAACAAACAAATGGATCATTGAGATCAACTTTTACGTGTATCAGACAGGTAAAATCTTCCACATGCATAGAGAGATATAATAATTGGCGGGCTGATAAATTCATTTGCTTTATAAATAGAAGTAGGTTGTGCTATTTATTAGGTTTATGTAGTCAAGCTCTACTATATCCTGTTTACATATATATATATATATATATATATATATATATATATATATATATATTGTTCTTCAGCAGTTTATCAATCAATTAATCCATTTGTTGATTTTTTACTTTACTACAAAATTCTGGTTTTATGTAAAGTACAGTTTAACATGGTGACAGGCCAAATGAAGCTAGATCTATGTATGAGAAACTCCAATCTCATCCAAATGTGCAAGTGAGCAAGAAAGCACGGCAATTTGTGTTCAGTTTTCAAGTAATGATGCTAAACTTTTGTTTTATAGAAGAGTAGTGGCAAGTTCATTCTTTTATTCTCTCAAAGATTTATAACTAATGTCCATGTGGTGCATTGGTTAATTTTATTTGTTATTTTCCTTCAAATTATCCTACCATGAGCACATGCAATAAGACGCCTCACTTTGTATATGTTCTACTGCAGGCTATGGAAATGATGAAGGTTAAGAGCTCCTCTGTTTTACGAAAAACTGGTTATGAGAATTACTTCGATGCATTTGTAGAAGATAAAGCTAAATACAGTGCAACAGAAGAGGATCAAAATGAAATTGCATTGATGACAGAGGGACTCCCTTACATTATATTTCTTTTGTCCCCCATTCTTCTTGTGTTCCTTGTTGCTGTTAGAAAATCCTTTCAATTTTAAAACCACAGACTGAATTTTTGCATTGAAGATGCATCCAGCAAATATATAACAAGTTTTGCTGCTCTTGTTTGTGTCAGGGACCTAATGAAAGAGGTGAGGAGGCAGTGTAGCAGATAATTGTTTGTCTAGATTCATTACTTAGTGATTTGAACCACATTTTGAGAAGAAAAATCATAAAAGAGATTGTGATTGTGGTTTGGTTTTTTTTTTTTTTTTTTAAGTTTATTCTGAGGCCCTTTTTTTCATTTATTTATTTAGGGAAGAGCTAGTAGGCTGATTTTATTAGAAATCAAAAAGAGTTTTACAGACACAGGAAACACTAAACAGATATAGACTACCGTACAAATAAAAGCTAAAAAACAGGAGAGAAAGAAGAAAACAGGAAACTAGAACTAAAAACAAAACCCAGCAGCAGAGAAGCGCTTCATAATCCATGTGGGCAAGTCATTGCCGGAGTGATATAATAATAACGAGTGAAGATTTGTTGCAAAAGAAGCCATGCAGGATGCCGGACTCAACCAGGCTTTCAGAATGACATGAAGGCGTGGCTGACTGACAAACGAAAGCAGATGGAGGATAGTATTGAGCCAGCGCTGAAGGATAGTATTGAGCCAGCGCTGATGAAGCCATCCATCGCTAGCGATATCGTTGGAATTAGATAGAAGATCAATAATGTCTGAATTTGAAATGAAGACATTTCGCACAGGGATTTGACGCGAAAGACAGAGTCTTAAAGCAAAAACAAGTGCAAGGATGTCGGCATTTAGAAGAGATGTAGCATTTGAAGGACTGCAACCAACAAGAGACAATTTGTGATTAGCGTCAGAGAAAAAACAACCAACAGAGGATACCTTTAATTCACCATTCCAGTAAGATCCCATCAGAGTTGGAAAAATTATTTAATAGTATTTTCCTGCCAGTCAAAGAGAAACTGGAAGAGAAATAATTTTTGGCAAATTGAAAAGCTGTAATCAGTTCCTATCTCCATTCATATTCAGGCATAAACTCAATGAGAGCAACATCTCCATTCATATTCAAGAATAAACTCAATAAGAGCAATATATTCACCATTCAAGCCATACTCATCTTCACTATTGCATGAAAGTGAGAAAACAAGCTAACTTAAAAAGCATTCAAGGAAGAGATTACTCACAATCTCACCTTACAAGCTTGCATTATCTGCAGTATAACGAAAGAGAAAACTAATTAGAAATCCAAGAATTTCATAGCAACCTTCCTCCTCTCGCATGAGAAAAACTAGGGCCTTCACGGCATTCAACTCACAGCATATCCTTCTCTTCAAAACATTACGGGGTTGTTTGGTTCCAAGGCTTGGATTGGGAATGGGTGGGATTGGATTGGGAATGGGCTTTAATCCCTTGTTTGGTTGGCAAGCATAGGAGTAAAGGAGGATTGTGTGAGAAATGAGATGAGGGAGAGGGTTGAATGGGATTCCTCCCATTTTCATCTGGAATGCCCAATCCGGATCAAGAAATGACCATTTTACCTCTCACTTTAATTGTATTTCCATCTAATTTATTTACTTTTGTTTGGCATGTGAAAATTAAATAAATAATGAAATAATAAAAAATAAAATGATAAATTAAATTAATTCTAAAATAATAAAAATAAAATGATGATAATAATAATAAATTAAATTAAATTAAATTAATTTTAAAATAATAAAAATAAAATGATAATATTGTAACAAAATAACAATATTAATAATGAAAATTAATTGTAAAATTAATTATAAAAAATAATTATAACAATAATGACAACATATTACAAATAAAATAATACTATTCACTAATATATTTATTTATTTAATATTTACTCTATAAGGGCATAAAAGACATTTCCCACATATTTTTTCTATTTACTTTTCCCATTCCCAATGAATTACTCTCTCATACCCTCCAACCAAACACAGTTTGTTTTTTATTCCTAATCCATTCCCCCTTATTCTCATTTTTATCTCATTCCTCCCCAACTCGATTCCTTGCAAACAAACAGCCCCTACATAAGCCCAGTGATGCACTAGGTGTTGAGTGGATATTTTAAAAATAATAAAATAAGAGTTTTTTTTTAATGGACAACCTTCTTTTTTTAAAAAATTACAAAAAATTTTTTTTTGTCTTTTTAACAAAATTTAAATTATCATTAGTTTTTCAAAATTATATTTTTTTAACCACATTTATATTGAAAAAATATGTTATTATTATCAGAGATATAGGGACCGCCATGCTCGTCCACTTTCTTAATAAACGACTTGATGCATTATTATTATTATTATTATTATTATTACTACGAATACTACTGCATTTTCATTTCCCGAGGCATTTTTTTTATAAATAGTAATAATTTTCAACATTTATATATTATTTTAAACCACAATTATATTAAAATACCAATTGTTTTACATATTTTTTAATGCATTTATGGTTTAAATTGTTTGAAACTATTTGTTTTGACAACCAATGCCTATATATATATATATATATAACCCTGATTCTGCTAGGCATAATTTATACTTTTTACGTAAACAACCTAAACATTATAAAACCACTAGGTAGATGATGCAGTATCCGGTGGTTGCTGGGAAATTCAGAGGTGGGAGATAGAGAATAGAGAAGAAGAGAAGAAAAGAGAAAGGAAAGAGAAGAAGAGATAGTGGAGAGTAGAGTTGTTTGGCCAAAGATGCCTTCCTTTCCTCTCAATTCTCATTCATATAGTGTGATTGTTACAATCATTGTAACTGAATTTCCTTACAGGCATTTTAACAAACACCCTGCCTGCCAGAACAATGTGAATTGGCATAACAACCTTGCTGTCCCCTAGATTGCCCCTAATTACAAACATCCATTACTAGACTAATAATTCTCAACTAACAATCAGTAATTACATCATTACATCACAAAATCCCTGAACTTGGGATGTGAATGCATCTGGACCATCCTCGTGCTCCTCCTAGTGATTTCCTGGTCCGTTCTCCCAGCAGCCTTCTTTTTAGTAATGTCTCCATTGGCCTTTGTCTCCCCTGATGCATCAGTAGAAATATGCAATTTAAAAAAACATGATGGATGTATTTAATTATTTTCTATTTTACTTGAATGCAATTATCGATGTTTAAATTACAAACAAATATCAACAAAATATTAATAATTAAATTTCAAAATAATTACCATTTAAAATAATAAGTTCTTAAAAAATAATATTAGCTTAAAAAGATTTAAAAATTTTGACTTTTGTGATTATTTAAAAAAAATAAGCATGTTAAAATAATAATAATAATAATAATAATAACAACAACAACAACAACAACAACAACAACAACATATTTTCCAAAATAAATTCGGTTGAAAAATAATTTTAAAAATAATAATTTTAAATATGATTAAAAAGACAAAAATAATTTATTTTTGTGATTTTTCGAAAAAAATGGTGTAAAAAAAGTGTCCATGAAAAAAAAACTAATATCTTATTATTTTTAAAATGTCCACTCATCACTTAGGTGATGACTAGGTTTGATGTGATATTTTGAAGCCCATATTATAAATAAATTTCACATAAAGTTATTTTGACAATTAAAAAACAGAGGGTTATAGCCAAAAAAAAAATCCTGATTTTTTTCCAATATAGTACTTTTTTTAATTATCAAAATTACACTATGGGGCTATTTGGTTACCCGTAAGTGGGTGTGATGTAATTTGACTTACAGGTTAAATGACAACATAAGTTGTTTGGTTTGCTGTGAAAGCATATTTGATGTGATTTAAATTCTTGAATTTGGTGTTTTTGCTGCATTTGGATTTATGGCCAAATTGGCCATAAGTCCAAATGCAAGGAAATCATTGGATTAAATCACCCTTCACAGGACCAAGATCCCTCTTTCTCCTTTCCATTCCCAGTCGCTTAAACCCTCAGTTTCATTGCCCACCGGCTGTCACTCCTATGATCTCGTCTCCCTCGCGTTGCCTTGTCTTCACCCCTACGATCCCATCTCTCTCCACTCTGGTCATCTCGCCAGGCTACCATCAATATTGGTTATTTGTCTTATGCTTTGCTTTAGGATTTCAATCGAAGCAATCTCTTTTTTTTTTTTTTTATGCTCTGACTTGGTGAATGATCGCATAGGTTGTCATTTGCCCTAATTTATATCCTAATTTTTTTATTCTTCCCTGCATGCTTTTCTAAGAACCCGAGGGTAATCCAGTCTGCCATTTTAGTTCATTGCCTCAACTTTGGGTAGTCCAGTCTAGCATTTTGATTATGCTTCTTTTTTTTTTTTTTTTATTCTTCTCAGTCTACCATTTTGATTATGCTATTGTTTTATGTTTTTTTGGTAGAAACATTGCTTTAGTACCATAAAAATGAAATTAAAAACCAGCCACATGTCACAGAGATTCAAGAACATGCATTTATTCTTTAATAGTGCTTCATTATTTGCCATTAAGGAATTCTTTTGCTCTAATTTACAGCTTTTATTTTTGTAAAATATTTTACTGTTGCAAACCGCATGTGGTTGTATGATGCTATCTTTGTTTTCTTTATAAACAACAGAAACATTGGCTGGTTTCTGCATTCAATAATGAAAAGTTAATTGTCATCCATCACTCTTATGAAGAAACACATGAAAACTATAGCAAAAGGTTGCCTCAATTTGTGATTTTTTGTTGATTTTAATTACTTATGTATGTTGTTTTTGTTAAAGACTTAATTTCTTGCACTCATAGACTAGTCCACGTAGTTGTATGACTAAAATAATGGGAGCAGCCGAGTGTGAATTGATAATCATCATGTATCACTAACATAAGATGAAACACAAGTAAATTATTAAAGTTGAATTTTCCGTTCTTACATGTTTTTCAAAAGTGTCAATAATGGAAGCCATTGAAGAAGAACCTAATTTAAGAACATGGATGTGTAGGTAATATGTATAGCTTTATGACTTGTGAACTTATTTATTCTTTCTATGTTGACTATTAGGTGTCCTAAAAAATAAGGAATTTTTTTAAATGATAATGTGAGTGCCCTGGAAAATATTAACAAAGTTGGTTTTATAACTTGGTAGCATTGTTGTGAATGCATGCATTATTGTACCTTCAACAGAAACAGGCATTATACTATTATAGGACTGAAATTCTGTCTGTCAAGTGTTAAGAATTTTTGGTGCTAATCATAGTGGGAAAATGTTGAAATTTTCACAATATTCATGTCCATGAGGAAGTGGGTGTTATTAATTTCTTTTTTATGCTATTATTTGATGATTCTTTGATTTTTTTTATTTTACTTTCATGATCTAACAATCTTATTTTTTTTATTTCATGGGAATATATTTATGAGATTAGGATTTTAATTATGTTTTTCATGTTATATTTCAAAAAGAATGATTTTATCACTTTAGAAGGTATATTGGTTATGCTAATAGGTGACTTAAACTATGTTTATATTATGTTCTTGAAATCATGCCTGTGCTTTACATATATGCTAGCATTATCAAAATTTCATAAGTTATCCATTTTAATTTTTTTAATTCTTTTTGTTTACACAATGTAAATTGGTCATTGGTTTATAGTGATTTTTTTTTTATCTAAACTCAGATTGTAAATGGACAATCAATTTGATGACGAAAGTGTTGTACTTGCCACCGCTACTATTGTTGCAATTATAACATTAAAGTGGTATAGTATGAGAAGAGGATTTAATTTACCACGAGAGCCGTATTACAATAGAGATCAACAACATAGAAACTATATTTCAAGAATAATACATGGATCCGAGGAAGTTAGTATAGCAATGCTAAGGATGAAAAGGGTTGTATTTTTTGGAATATGTGATTTATTGAAGTCAAAAGGATTGTTTGCAACACACTACATACACTACAGCATTATGGTGTTTTAGCGGCATTTTATTGGAGGCATTTTTCATAAACGCCGGCATAAATACGGCGTTTTCATCGTAAAACGCCACGAAAGGTCTATCTGGATGAAAGAATTGAACCCTAGCGGCGTTCTATGTAAGAAACGCCGGTGTGGTTTTTCCATTGGCGGCGTTTATGTCTTAAACACCGGTAATGTGCACTCGCGCACTGGTGGAAAAAAGATGGCGCGAAGAATTTGACAACATCAACGGGGTTTTCTATAAAATGCTAGGACAATTGCCGAGAAATCTTTTGTTTTAGGGCTTTTGCAGGGATTTTAATAATTTTAATTTTAAACACATCCTTGATATGGCGGCGTTTGTTTGTATAAAACACCGGGGAGGTTTTTATTTTTCTCGCTCCTTGCCCTAGCTAGCTGGTTGTCTTCAAGCTCCATTGGCCTAGGTTAAGTTCTCGATCTTCTGCAAATCGATCTCCATCGTCGTCCTCCAAATACCCTTCCTCCGCATCCAAATCCCAATCCTCCGCATCTAAATCTCCTCTTCTACGCACTTCCTCTTGTTAGTTCACCGGTCCTTGCTGCTCAATCCCTAAGTCTCTCTACAGTGTTCTTTTTCAAGCTCTCTCTCGAATTTTAGGGTTTTTCGATCTCTTCCCCTTTGTTCCTAGCCTTTTCATCACCCTTGAATCCATTGCTTCTTATCTTGGGTTTCCTCAATCGATCTGCAAGGCGGGAGTGGTGGTGTTCTTGGACAATCGCTGAGAAAAATCTTCCTGAATGGTTAGATCTCTAATGTTTTTTTTTTTCATTTGTTGTTTTTTTTTTTGGATAAATGTATGCGAATTGTTCAAACTTTTTTATTTTTATTGAGTATCAATTGATCAGAGCGTGTTGCGGTTTCTTTTAGTGTTCTTAGTGATTATTAGAATGTTAATTATCAGTTGCTTGGGAAAAAAAAATCTGATCATTGGGGAAATCTTTAGTCTTTTGTGTTTTCGTTTGTTGTTGTTTGTTTTAGATTAATGTTTGTGATATGTTTGAAATTTGTGATGTTTATTTAGTGTGGATTGATAAGATCATGGGATGTCTTTTGTTGTTCTTTGTGTAGAATGCTGATATTGAAGATAGTTTTATGTGTTCTCTAGGCGTTCCACTTTGTTAGATGTCTGCCCCTGACACCCTTTCGGCTTAGACTCTTAGCGGACCAATTGCATCATGTCTTGAAACTGTCTTCTTTGATGCACTGTGCAAACGATAGATGATGGATTAAATTTATGTTGTAAAAGAATTATAGGTAGAACAATCAGATGTTGTAAAACTCTTTTTTTTAATTTTTTAAAGATAAGTGGTTATTATTTTGAAGCATATCGGGTAATGAAGAGGTCCAACTGACTTCTTGGCTAGCTCTCTCATTCACCAACTGTGTGTTTTTTTTTTCATTTTTTAGGTTCTTATCACTGTCATTCAAACTGTGTGTTTCTGTGTGTTATTAATTAGATGAGAATTTGTTTAATAAATTAATCTATTTTTTGTTATTATAAAGCCATATATATGACTCTCAGATTATAGTAAAAGGAGACAAGGCATTAAAGGTCACAAAGTCCAAGGGTGTGCGCCTTAATTGGCTTTCAGACAAAGAGGATTAGTGCAAAGGAACTGGAATAGGGTCAGCAGATAGAGAGGATTGCAGGTGAGGTTTTTTTTTTTAGTGTTGTATTTCCTGATAAATTGTTTGTTTATGATTGCTTTTGGTTTGGATCCCAGTTTTAGTAAAGTTTTGTTCTTTAATTGGTGCTTGGTATTTGTTGTGCTGAAAGTTGGGATCTTTGATGCTATTGTATGATTGCAAGTTGTGTTTGATTTCTATGTACAATGACGATCGTTTATTGCTGCAATACATCACATTATATGTTGGAGTACCAGTTTTTCTTTTTCTTTGTTTTTTTTTCCTTGTTATTGCTTTGAGTGATGGTTCATGATTTATAGGTTCTGATTACCAAAGTTGGCTTATGTTTGGTTGCTATTCATTTTTTTTTATCCAAATGAATCACAAATTGCTTGATAAGTTCCATTCATTCATAATTGGTCTTTGTGGGTTAATTTACTTAGAAATATACGGACTCTTTGAGTTATTTTTATTCTATATATGTGTAATCATTTTCTGTATATGTTGGAACCTTAAACCATGATCAAATGTAAAAACCCTTACCATCAGACTTGGAATATTCTTTTCTAGCTCTTTAGATTTTATTGAATTATCAAGGAAATTTCATCTTTCTTTTGCAACAGAGTTTCAACAGATTTTCATAGAAATATGCAAGGAATGTAACACAATCAAAGCCTGATACTTACAATTGTTTTAAATATCAATATTTTTCAAATCCAGAACAATTGAATTAAGTTTATCTACATGTACTTTATTAGGTGTACTTTCTCCCATTCAGATTGTACTAGGTTTTGTCTGAGATTTTGCATTTTCTTGCAAGACATTATCAACATGAAACATGAAACATCTGCAATTGCAATATAAAACCTAAAACACCTCAAAGTAAATGCAATATGATGTAGATCACTTGTGCACCGAATGGAAAGTGAAGTATTGTTGATGGTTATTTGTGAATGTTAGTAGGTAAAAAATCTATGAACATTCACAGATAATGTACCCTAATATACATGCATAAGTGGTAAGAATTTTAAGGAAAGCATTACTTATTTTATAAGAAAATTATCTATATATCAATAAAAATATAAATAAAATCATGTATATATACCAGAGTCCAAAATAAATAATAAAATTTCATACATACATATACCAATTATTTAAATACTTACAGTCCAATCAAAATTGTCCTAAACAACTCAATTTTCTCACCATTCTCATATTTGTCCCCTTTTTTTCTTTATGTTATTGTGTACAATGTACCTTAAAATTCATTCTCAGTCCTTGAAGTTTTATGTTTTGTGTACAAGTCACCCTTAAAATTCACTTTCAGTCCTTGAAGTTTAAAGGACCAAAGTTCAAGTCCTCGAAGAGGGTAAAATTGTCATTTCATAAAATGACAATAATAATATTGATTGTAAGCATGTCTCTACACAAATCCAAGTAATTTTGGATATACACAAATCCTCATATAATTTTATACTATATAGAAGATGTATAATGCAATTTCTGTTATTTTTGGATTACCAAATGCACCTTCTAATTAATTAATTAATTAATTAATTTTTTGTTTGGGTCCAAAGTGAATATAAAATAGCAAAACAAATCTTTGTTCTGTCATGTTAAAAAAAATTATTTGAATGTGGGCCCTACATGTATTCACTGCCACTTGCTTCTTTGTGCCTCCTTCACAAATCATCCCCTTCACCCACTCACTTTCCATTCTCTACACCTCAAAATCAACATGACCTTGCATTTTAAACTAGTTGGGTTGAGTATTTTTGACATTCAAACTAGTTGGCTTATATTTGTTGCAAGAATGCTCCTATGGCTTAATCTTGCATTTAATGGTGCATCAACTTTCTTGCCATGCTGGGAAATTTTTCAGGAATTTTTAGCTTAATATGTTTTATAAATCACTCAGGAAAAAAAAAAGTGATGAAAGAAGTCTATTTATTGTGATCTATCTGTGAATTATTCACCATTTTTACTTTTAAAAAAAAGTTACTGGAGCCTCAACCAATCAGATAATGAGCTTTTTTTTTTTGTACAAATTGGAATCTTAAAAAAGAAAATAATGGTGCACCAAATATTGGAAATAAGAACATCTAATTCAGATGCTCACCAACTAGAAGGTTCTTGTTCTCATCAAAGTTTTTCTAGAGATACTTTAAGTTCTTGGGAGACTGCATATGAATCAGGATGTATGTAGAAAAGAAATTTCCTTACATTGCTTGTCACTAATTAAGTTCTTGCTTAAGGGATTAGCCTACATTTGTATTTGTGTGTCAAAGCATCAAACTTTAATGTGAAAGGATGACAGCATTATTGATTGGTTTATGATCTAATATTTAGTATTGCTTGCTTATTCAGTACTTTGAAATGAATGAATCAAGGCATGACATTTTAGCTTTTTGTCCTTTTTTGGTATAGCTTCATGTCAAAGCCAATACCATGTCTACTTTATTAATATTTATAACATACAAAAGAATAAATTTAAATTTTAGGGAAATTAAAAAATCCATATAGTCTTATATGTGGAAAACATCTATATCATAGCTGTGATGCACTAACACAAAGACAAAACTCTTTGAGACTTCAATGAAACATGAGTTCTTTCTTCTCTTTTATTATTATACCATAAGAATCTCAATGAAATAGACCCATTTCAAAAGTCATCAAAGCCAACCTGTCTTAGTAGTAGCCCATCATTTCCAGCTGTCTCCCAACTCTGAAAAACTTAGCCATCTTTCTCAAGTCTCAACTATACTGACAGAAATTCTTCAATGAAACTGGAATGTTAATCTTATTCTGGTTCAAAACAAGAGAACACTGTACATTTATATAAAACTTAGGCTTCACAAGCTTCCCTAGAACATAAGCCCTGGACCTTACTTGAAAACTAAGATTCAAAGGCACTGGTGGACTGTCGTTAGACTTGCCATTAGAACTAGTTAAACTAGCTCCATCTCCATACAATGGAATCCTATTCCCCACCACCATCACAAACAACATTAACACTTCATCATCATCATCAAATTACACCAAGAGATCTATTTTTTTTTTATAAGCCAAAAACAAAATTGGCATATAAACTTATACTCAGAACATATAGTGTTATATCAGTATCGCACTAAAATACAAATTTTATATGAACCATAATAATAATAATAATAATAATAATAATAATAATAATAATATTATTATTATTATTATTATTATTATTATTATTATTATTCTTTGTTTTTCCTCTTAAGATATATATATATATATATATATATATATATATATATATATATATATATATATATATATATATATATATATATATATATATATATAAAGCATTGTATTACCTTCACTGATGGTAACACAGTGATGGATAAGAGTTGGATGCATAAATCAAGATTGTCTGACGAGTATGCAGAAGGAGTGGAGGCATTTCTTGAGTTTGCATTTGATAAGTCAAGTGAGGACAACACGATTGTTTGTCCTTGTGTAAAGTGTGCGAATGTTCATTGGCACACGCGAGAAGTAGTGGAAGAACATTTACTGTGTGATGGAATTCTACGGGGTTACACTTGCTGGTTCTTCCATGCGGAGCGTGCTCCTTCTTCAACATCAAATTTGGATGACACAATTACAGTGCCTCTGAGCTCCGCTCATCCTACTTCAACCTTTCATAGTAGCCATGGTGCCATGGGAGAATTGTTACATGATGCTTTCAACATTCGTCATGATGTTGATGGGGGCATTGGACCAATATTGGAAATATTGAGCATGATGAAGACGAAGGGCAAGATGGGGCAGGCGAGGAAGAACCTTCTACAGAAGCATCAAAGTTCTACAAGTTACTTGAAGATATGAATGAAAAACTTTATGATGGATTGAAGCATTCTAGGTTGTATTTTTGCATTCGCCTTTTCCACCTAAAATGCATGTGTGGGATGACTGGGAAAGCACTCGATTGCCTAATTGAGTTTTTGAAAGAATTTTTCCCAGTCGCTGCCATTCCTACAAATAGTCGTGAATCTAAGAAGGTCATCAAAGACTTAGGACTTGGTTATGAAAAAATTCATGCGTGCCCTAATGATTGTATGCTCTACTGGGAGGATAAAGAAAATCACCAAGCTTGTGTTGTTTGCGGCACTTCTCGTTGGTTGTCCACTGAATCTAACCACTCTTCTAATGATGATGATGAAATGGTTCACAAAAGAGCAGTGAAGGTTTTGCATTATTTTCCCGTCATCCCAAGATTACAGAGAATATTCATGTCCTCAAGGACTTCTGGAGATATGACTTGGCATGCTGATGGTCGTACAGAAGATGGGTGTTTGAGGCATCCTGCTGACGCTAAAGATTGGAAAATGTTTGACAAGAGATATCCAGACTTTGCTTCTGATCCTCGAAATATTAGGCTCGCACTTTCTTCTGATGGTTTTAACCCATTCATGTTACTAAGTACTTCTTACAGTACTTGGATGGTGGTGTTGATCCCTTACAATTTGCCACCGCGGAAAGGGATGAAGCAATCTTCTTTCTTTTTATCCATGATTATCCCTGGAGTTAATAGTCCAGGAAACGACATTGACATCTACTTGCAACCTCTAATCAAGGAGCTGAAGCAACTATGGGTTGGTGTTCAGACATATGATGCATCAAAGAAACAGAATTTCAATTTGTGAGCTGCTCTAATGTGGACAATAAATGATTTCCCTGCTTATGCAATTTTATCTGGTTGGAGCACGAAGGGGAAGTACGCTTGCCCTTGTTATGCTATAGAAACATCGTCAAGATGGTTATCCAACGGACAAAAGTTTTGTTATATGGGACATCAGTGGTGGTTAGCAAAAGATCATCCATATAGGCTTCAAAAACATGTATTTGATGGCACCTTCGAGGCACGTGAGGCTCCTATATCTACAAGTGGGTCAGAAATGTTGTTGATGTTAAATGATGTGCAATATAGTTATGGGAAACGAATGAAAGAGAGGCTAAGAAAATCAAAGACTTGTAGCAGCTCAAGGAAAAGACAGAGGCAAGAATCCAATTTTCAAGAAGATAGTGCAATGGATAAGGAAGAAGACAAATCACATGAAGCATAGTTGTGGAAAAAGAGAAGTATTTTTTTTATTTACCATATTGGGAGCATCTCCTTCTGCGGCATAATCTAGATGTGATGCACATCGAGAAGAATGTTTGTGAAAATATTATTGGAACCATTCTTAATGTTGATGGCAAATCAAAGGACAACTTGAAAGCCAGACTTGATTTGGTGGATATGGGAATTCGTCATGTTCTACATCCTGAATATCTTTCTAATGGAAGAACAAGGTTGACTCTTGCTGTTTATTCAATAACAAAAGGGGAGAAGGATGTCTTTTGTCAAGTTTTGAAGGACATTAAAGTTCCGGATGGGTATTCCTCAAATAAATCAAGATGCGTCAACCAAAAAGAACGGAAGCTGCATTCTCTAAAATCACATGATCATCATATATTGCTCCATGATTTGCTTCCAATTGCTTTACGCTCATCATCGTCAAAACAAGTGATGTGTTCCATTTCCGAGCTTTGCAATATATTCAAAATTCTTTGTGGTAAGGTTCTCAAGGTTGAAGATCTTGACAAACTTCAATATCGAGCAGCGATGGTTCTATGTCAATTAGAGAAGATTTTTCCACCATCTTTCTTCACTATAATGGTCCATTTGGTTATTCACCTTCCATTGCAAGCCAAACTTGGTGGACCTGTCCATTACCGATGGATGTATCCAATTGAACGGTAACATTTTTCCACTATAGTCGTAGTTTGAATTAGTACGAATTAAATTTATTTTTTGGTGACACGACGTACATGTTTTAGGTTCTTGTTGAAGTTAAAGAATTATGTGCGCAACAAGAGATACCTTGAAGGTTCTATTGCCAAAGGTTATTTGGCAGAGGAATGTGTGACTTTTTGTTCCCGATATCTGGAGGATGTTGGAACAATATTTGATAAACCCCCAAGGAATTTGGGTGAAGTTCATGATGAGGTACTTGGGGGACCTTATTTATTTCATATTCATGGACAACCAATTGGCAAATTTGAAGTAACAGAATTAGATGCTAAATCATTGGCACAAGCACATCGATATGTCTTACTACACCATGACGTTACTTTCACACTGCAATCGTAAGTGAAGAATTTTCATGTCTTTTACTTTGTATGGCATAAGTTAAAAATTTGTATTCCAATTAATTGTAGTGAGTATAAGAATATCCTGAGACAGCAAATGCGTGGTCGCCGTTCAACCGCTCGTGATGTGGATATGCAATTCACTAAGACCTTCCATGAATGGTTGGAGGAAGTTGTAAGTGCTAAAAATTAGAATCATAATGCTATATAAATTCATCAATTCTTAATTCCATACATATATTTTCGCAATTTCCTAGGTTTCTCGTGGAAGAGATGTGACCGAAGAAGTTAGGTTCCTTGCACAAGGACCAAACCGAATTGTTAAGCGATACAAAGGATATATCATCAATGGATTTCGCTTCCATACCAAATCCCGTGAGAGATTAAGGAGAACCCAAAATTCCGGATGCCTTGTTAATTCTTCAACAATGAGTTATGCTAGCGCAAGTGATGCTAACCCCGTGCAAGGAAATGTTGACTATTACGGGATTTTGAATGACATTATCGAGCTAGATTACTTTCAAAAATTCAAAGTTGTGTTGTTTCGATGTGATTGGGCTGATGTTACTAATAGCCGAGGTATCAAGAAAGATAAATATGGATTTACAATGGTGAATTTTTCTAGATTAATCCACACCAGTGCTCATGTCATTGATGAACCTTATGTATTTTCATCACAAGTGAAGCAAGTCTTCTACAATAAGGATCCCACTGAATCTAGATGGCATGTTGTGATACGTAATCAAGCTAGGGAAGTGTATGACATGGGTGATGAATCGACAGAAAGTGGTCCTCGAACTGATTGTTTTCCTACTACTATTGAAAGGATTTTATCTTCTAATGATAATGAGCAAACCGGCTTGGACAACCAATTGGGCCTGAGGCACAATTGTTCTCTTCATTCTTGGGTATGATCGCTCGCTCTAGCAAGAAGATTGGCCTTCACTATGAGAGTTGGCATAAAGTGCCGAAAATATTGAAGGACGAACTATTAAACTTCATAGAGGTATACTTTTATGCTTAAATTAGTGTTATGCAGGAGATGCTTTTTATTTACAAAACAATCTTATTAAGGTCATAATATTTGGTTTTGTGTTATTTTTGGTTGTCAAATAGATGTGCTTTGTTCTTGAAATCCCAAAAGACTATGTGCTTAAGTCTTTGGGAAAGAAATGGAGGGACTATAAACATGATTTGAAGAAAAAATATTTCAAAAGAGAAGATGGGTTGCAAGCAAATAAAGAGAAGCATTCAGAAGGGACCATTAACTGGCAGTGGGAAGAATTAGTTGACTTTTGGTACTCGAGGAAAGGGGAGGTTGGAATAATATATTGTTTATTTTAAATGTAATAATCATGTTATCTTATATGTGTAATATATAATGTTCATGTTATTATGCAGGAATCAGAACAAGTTGGGGTTTCATCGAGAAAGCAACAAAAGTATACACACACTTCTGGTTCAAAAAGTTTCGCAAGAAAAGAAAATGAAATGGTAACAAATTGCTAAATATTTTAAGATTCAATACTTGGTTATATATGATTTTTGCCAAAGAGTATGCTTTAATTTGCTGTTAACATTGCTAATCTATATTTTCATCATTTAGGAGCTTAGAAGTGGAAAGAAAATAGGATGTTTTAAGTTTTTCAAAGCGACCTATACTAAAAAAGATGGATCATATTTGAATAAAGAGACAGAAGACATTATGGTATTAAGTCTTTGGGCATTTTCCTTTCTTTTATTACTTTCTTCACAAATGACATTTGTTAAAAGACTTTTACATAAATGTAGGAAAAGGCAAATGAAAAACTAGCTGAATATGACTCAATAGATGGGGATGAGGGAATGGTTGAAACAGAGATTTTGACTCAAGTGATTGGGAAAAAGCGACATGGCCGAGTAAGAGGGCTTGGATTGGGTCCTACGCCCACATAGTATTATGGCCATTCAGGTAGTCATCGTCCCGCAACATGTGGTGGTCATTCATCTGAGTGCATAGAACTTTGCCAACAGATGGATGAAAAGTTCCAAAAGATGGAAGATGAGCTTGGCCGAGAACGTGCTAATTACAATGCACTTTATACATTCTTGCAACAGCAATTCCCAGGAGCCACTATCCCCCTGTCTACCATAGGTGGATCATCTTCCCAATCACAGGTATTTCAAACTTGAATTGCAATTTATAATGAAAAGTTCTATTTTTCTAGGTTTTTGATGAGATTTATTCTTATTTGATCTAATTTAGTATGTAGTTCTTGTTCATTGAATGGGAGTGTACATAATATTCTATCAGTTAGAGGTGCAATATCACATGTGTCGATGATTGGAAGTAGACAAGAGAAACAGCTAAACCAGTGTATTTATGTGATCTTCTTCTTCTATTTTTAAGACATGGCCATGTGCTCTTGATCCAATTCACTAGACTAATTCTTGTCCTAGACTCTCTCTATTTCTATATATATTCATCTTGTATCTTTCAATAATATCTTATAGCAAGCTTTTAATACTGTATTATTATTTTCATTTAAATATTTTAACCATGTAATTGTAATTATTGCAGAATCAATGCATTGGATCTCATACCCCTAAGGCTAACACAGCAGGGTAGTGCATGTTCAGGTATTTGTACATTAAATATGTATATAATGTTGTGGTTATGAATAGTATCTAATACTCTACATGTATTCTTGCAGAATCAGGCTTCTCCAAAACATTAATGCACTCTTAGGAGGTTTGATGATCAAGATAGATGAATGTTCTGGTATTTGTTCATCTTAGATTTCTTAGTTGTGTTTTAACTTAAGCCAAACTAAGGAAGTTAATTGAAAGGGCAGTGTTCTCATTGATGTAGAAAGCTTCATGTCTTTTCCAAATTCCACTTTGCATGTACCTTTTAGAATAAAAATGGTAGGTGGAAATGGAACATTAGCATGCAAACTTTGATAACCAAATTAAGAATATATTGTGGCCAACTATATTTGTGCATGGGGAATCATATTCACAAGAATATTGTTTGGGTTTATTTGGTGAAGAGCTTTTTCTCTTTTGTGATACCTGTAGGAATTTTAAACTTAAAACAAAAATTAAGAGCAAGGTTCAATGCTTTCATTAAAATGACTATACTTGGAAAAGTTTGGCTTTAGTTTTTAGCATTCTGCTATGATGTTCTCCTCATGATCATTCTTTGTAGAATTGATTATCTTAGTATTCTTTGGAATGATAGGTTTTCAAGATGCAATCACTAATTGATGAATGATCATTAGATTCTTGTTGATTTAATCTGCACTTTAAGCATAACTTCTACTTGTTGGAATTATAGATTCGAACTAAATGAAACTTTTATCCAATTATCGCTGCTGAATAAAACATGCAAATAAGAAGATAATAGATGTTAGCAACGAGTCTATAGACTATAGTTCCAAAAAATCTAAACATTTGACAAGTTAAACTCCTCTAGAAAATATGCTCAGTAGTCTCTAGGACCATGTTAAAGAAAAGACAATGGTCACGGAATCTAAGTTTAATAGAATACAAATAGTTTACTGTCGAGGTATTGCACAATAAGCATTGGCCAAATGAAGTTTTTCACTCTAGGAGTAACTTTGTAGACATTAACAATGTCCAAAAAGGGATTAATATGAGAGTAAACAGTAGAAGCAAAGTTCTTCCTACAAGTAATGTTGGATGAATCAATCCTTGTCATATTAAGATTATTATCCTTATGGGTTGAATTTATTGAGTGATTTCAGTTGAGGTAAGAACTATATAATCAGATTGGGTTTTTAATGGTTAGTTATAAGGGGGTAGTGATACTCATAGTCCAGATTTAGATGGCCTCTTTTTATTTTGAATGAATATTTTCAATAATGAAAATATTCAAAATTCCTTTTCAAATTCATTCACACTCTTAAGGTGGGATTTCACAATGCAAATTTGAATGGAAAATATTCATTCACTCTCTTAAGACATGAGATCACTGGAAAAGATGCTTCTTTTCCTCTGTTTCCTGTGTCAAGTTATGATAACAAGAGCAAGTGCTTATTAACCATAGGAAGCATGATAAGCATGGACAGAAAAACGAAAGCACACATCAATCTTGAAAGAAGGACAGATAGAAGTAGATTTATTAAGAATACCTTGCAATTGTGTGATTGTGACCTTTAGGCAATAATAATGAAGGACATATTCACAGGTATGACACCCAGCATCACACTTGCTAACTGAGCAAACTGAGCTAATTAATATTTGGTAGTGAAACTCTTTTGATGCATTCTAATTGTAGATATCCGACACCTTGCTCACACAAATTAATTGCCAAGTTTGTGAGAGATCAGATCTAAGATTATGCTTTTATGAAAGTAAATTTAATTTCATTCTTGTTTGCAAGCATAAATGAAAAGTAATTCAATCGTGTTATTGTTGGAAAGGAATTTATAAAACACAAAATTAATGAAGTCTAGAAGCTTGCTTTCATGGATTCCCCTCTCTAGTTCTTTGATATCAATCACTAAGGAAGTTAATTATCTCTTTTATGGTAAATCATATCTACCAGAGCATGTTGTTAGTTCACTGTGCTTATTTAGTTTATTTTGTTTATTACAGGTGGGTGTGCATTTCAATCAAAGACTAAAGCATGCTGATGAGACAGTGAATGAGAACCAAGTCGTAATTCAAGAAAATCTTGCATTTTCCATCAATGCAACTAGTTTTGATTTGTTTCTAAAAACTACTCATGTCCAGGCATTTAGGTCTGGTTGTAACATTAGCGCATCTTATTCAGAATCTTTGGCTTGACCATATATCTATCATTTT
This sequence comes from Dioscorea alata, assembly GCA_020875875.1. Taxonomy (NCBI): domain Eukaryota; kingdom Viridiplantae; phylum Streptophyta; class Magnoliopsida; order Dioscoreales; family Dioscoreaceae; genus Dioscorea; species Dioscorea alata. The sequence goes on along the minus strand of CM037017.1, from coordinate 13,694,636 downwards.
CCAATGTTACTTTGATAATTGTCTACTCCTTCAATAGTCAGCAAAAATATCACATCTTGTCTATTGTCATTAAACCACTTAAATATATCTTTTTCTGTGTTTGCAAGCATCTTTTTGTCTGCTTTCTCTCTTTCTTTTTTTTTTTTTTGGTTCAAATTATGAAACAATGTGAATATTCAATTACAGTAAAATGCTTGTTTTGGAGCTTTTATGTTGGAAATTTTGTGTTTTCTATGAATACAGGCTTTTGTAATATGATGGGTGCTGAAATTCAAACTGTATAATATTATACAGAATAAGTTTGCCGACGTTTATGACCAAAAATGCTGGAACCTTGGTGGCATTTTATTTAGTAAAGCGCCACCAATAAAACAGAAACTAAAGCTTATACAAAATAAGTTTGCCGGCGTTTATGACCAAAAACGTCGGAACCTTGGTGGCGTTTTATTTAATAAAACACCGGTAATAAAACAGAAACTGTATCTTATACAAAATTAGTTTCCCGGCGTTTATGACCAAAAACGGCAGAAACTTGGTGGCGTTTTATTTATTAAAACGCCGGTAATAAAACAGAAACTGTATCTTATACCAAATTAGTTTACCGGCGTTTATGACCAAAAACGCCGTAAACTTGGTGGCGTTTTATTTATTAAAACGCCGGTAATAAAACAAAAACTGTATCTTATACAAAATTAGTTTACCGGCGTTTATGACCAAAAACGCCGGAACCTTGGTGGCTTTTTATTTATTTAAACGCCGCCAATAAAACAGAAACTGTATCTTATACAAAATTATGTTCCTGTGTTTAAAACCAAAAATGCCGGTAAAGCCAGGGATTAATCGGAGATATGGTTACAACATTGACGGCGTTTATCTGGTCAAACGCCGCAAATGGGTGGCGTTTGATCCAAAAACGCCACTCCTTCAGCGACGTTTGGTCCGATGTTTCCCTTAGTCGCCACTTAGTGATTTTGTGGCGTTTATAAATGCTGGTAAATGTCAATAAAAACGTCAAAGAAGACCTTATATGCTGTAGTGATATTAGCGTTGAAGAGCAAGTAGCAATGTTTCTTCACATTCTTGGTCACAATGTGAGGAATAGGGTGACTGGAGTAAATTTTTTATGTTCCGGTGAAACTATTAACCGATATTTTAAACATGTATTACATGCCATAGGAGAGCTTCGGGGTGAATTTATTCAACTGCCCACACTACTGCTAGTTTAGTTATTACACATAATCCAAGGTTTATGCCATATTTTAAAGGTAAGAAAATTTTGAATTACTCTACTTTGTGGGAACAAACTTATATGCAATATGTAATATTTTTGTCCATTAATAAATAGGATTGCATATGAGCGCTTGATGGTACACATATCCACGCATCCGTTCGAAAGGAAATTGTAGCTCGTTTCTGTGGTAGAAAACCATATCCCACTCAAAATGTGTTGGCCACAATTGACTTCGAATTAAGATTTACATATGTTCTAACTAGGTGGGAGGGCTCAACACATGATGCACTTGTCCTTCGTGATGCTTTAGAAAGAGAGGATGTGCTTATAGTGCCCGAAGGTATATTATTGTCACTCAATAATTAAAATTATTATATTGTCGGAATAACTAATATAATTATCCATGTAGGCAAGTATTACCTTGTAGATGCAAGATATTCCACAAGAGCGGGTTTTATATCACCATTTCGTGGTGTTCGCTATCATCTTAAGGAATTTAGTGCCCACATACCATCAAATAATAAGGAACTATTTAATTATAGACATTTTTCACTGCGCACTACCGTTGAACGAGCATTTGGAGCTTTGAAGAATCGATTCAAAATTATCACATCTAGACCACTCTTTCCGTATCGAACACAAGTTGATATTGTGGTTGCATGTTGCATTTTACACAATTATATTTTACAAGGAGGTAATGATATTTATGTACCCGATGTTGAAGAATGGGAACCTAATGTGCAAGAAGTTAGAACTCAATCCCAAGCACGTGAGGAAACAAGAGAATGGTTAGCAATACGTGATACAATCATAGAGGCCATGTGGAACAATAGATAGTGTTTTCCTTCATTGTGGTTTTGTTGTGGAATTATATACCTTCAATGTTGTTTTGTGTTGTTGCATTTTGTATTCCATCTTTTGATGACTAGGTTTAATGTGACACTATATAACTTCATTGTGGTTTTGTTGGGAATTATATTTAATATGGTTGTTTTGTGTTGTTGAATTTGCATTCCATATTTTGATAACTATGTTTAATGTGACACTATATAACTTTATGTGGTTGTGTTTTTGAATTTTTTTTCTTTCTTTTTAATTTATTTCTTCTTCATTTATGAATATAAATTTATTGTCTTTCTATATATGTAAAAGATGGAATCAGTAGAAATGACTCAAGAAAGCGAAAATGTTGGAAGGAGATGCCCAACTAATTTTAGGTGGACAATAATCATGACGTCATTTTTGCTCAGATGCTTAGTTGAGCAAGCAAACCTTGGCCTTAAAACTGACAAAGGTTTCAAGAGTACGGCTATCAATGCAGCTGCGAGGGCTGTTAGCACGACGTTTAACATGGTTGTGAGTGATACACATGTTATCAATCGTCTCCGACATGTAAGAAAAATATGGCTAATAATAAAAAAAGCTTAAGAGTTTAAGTGAAGTTTCGTGGGATGATTCGGAGAAAAAAATCATTATTGGCATTGAAGAATTCCGAACGTGCATACAGGTAATCTGAAGTTTGGTTTTTATTTTTGTATTCCATCTTTTGTGTGCATTATCACTATTTACTTGTCCTTGTTTACAAATATTAAAATATTAGTTTTTTTTATTCATGGATATGGATTTCAAAACATCACATCAAGCTATGTCATACTTAAGTGATGAGTTGGCATTTTACAAATATTAAAATATTAGTTTTTTTTAATAACCGCCTTATTTTCTAAGAAATCACAAAAATGAGACATTTTAAGATTTTTAAACTGTTATTAAGTTATTATTATTTTTCAAAAGTTATATTTTTTTCGACCACATTTGAAAACAAATGTTATTATTATTATTATATGAATTATTTTTGCATGTTTTTTAAAATGTATTTGTGGTTTAAATATATTTCCATATTTTGATTATTATTATTATTATTATTATTATTATTATTATTATTATTATTATTATTATTATTATTATATATATATATATATATAATATTGGATAGAGAATAGATTTGTTTATTATAGATTACAAAGCTATAAATTTATTTCCTAAATGTATTATTTTTAATTTTGGATTTTAATTAAAAATAACATGCATGACACACAAGGTATAATAGTAATTTTTACAAAAGCGATGGATGGCATGCATAACACACCACGTATTTTTAATTTTGGGTTTTAAAAGTGATAGATGTATTTCAACTTACTCCAGTGCCTACTTCAAAGAGACGGAGGCTCTAAGATCCTGGGGTGAAGTAAAGGTTAGGGCGGAAGCTACTCTAAGAAAAGAGTATTATCAGAGTTAGGGACCAAGCATAGAGAAGGAGAACAAGAGGAAAAGAGATATGTAAGAAGAGTGGATTCTTATCGCATGTGCACCAAGGATTACAAGATATGAGATATCTTCTTACAAAGATTAAGGGTCCTTATATAGGCTCCAAGACTTAAACCCTAAGTAACCTTAACTCTGGTTAACAAACTAACCATAGTTAAGTCACTTAACCCCTAAGTAATGGGGGACAACGACAAGACCTTAGTGAAGTACTAATATTCTCCATTAATTACAAAGATAAGATTAAGACAAGACTCTTATCTTGTGGAGTACAAGATTCTCCACATTTATATTGTAGCTACAGTGAGTCTACAGTTACAAATATATTTTACACACTTTTTAGCAGTTAATGTAGAAAAATGTTTGGAAGCAAAATGTGCACATTTAATTACCTAAAAGAAAAAAGTTTGGTAGAATAAGCAAATAGACAAATCTCAAATTATAGCTATTATAATAAAATTTATGTACCAGTACAATATAGAATGGAAAAAGACAAAAGGATTAAAAAAAAAATCAATACTTTAAAAAAGGAAGACCAAAACCTAATCATGTCAAAAAATTCAAAACACATAAACCACCAGGAAAATGTAAATGTCATCTATGTGGCACAGAAGAACATTATGCTAGAGAATGTAAAAATCCACAAGTCAAAAAAGAAAGATTAAATATGTATCAAAATTTAGAAATCCATGATGAAATAGATATAGTAAGTATAGATAGTAATGATAGTGAAAATGATAGTAATGTTTGTAGTATATTTGATGGAAATGAAGGACCAAACTTTTTCTCTGAAGAATAATATAAAATAAATAAAGAAACATATAATCTAGATAACAATCCAAAATATTTACTAGAACAATATAATCAAATAGAAGATTTTGAAAAATGTATACATGAATTTGAACCATATAAAATAAATTATAAACAAAAATGTAACAAATGTTATAAATTCCACATAACAAAACATAGGGCAACTTGCAAAAAATGCGAATTATCTTTATATAGAAGATGTGTCCTAGAATTGTACATATTTAACTTTGAAGAACAAAAATTAGAAAAATTTAATAATAAAAAAATAAATATAACAAATAATGAAAGGGTAAACTACATGTTTAGTCACTAAACTATTCGCGTTTTTCTAATCTGGTCACTAAACAAAAAAAAATTTCAATTGGGTCACTAACGTTAGCATTTCATTCCAAGCAAGTCACTTGCCACAACGCCGTTACCCTGATGCTGAGCTGGCATGCCACATCACCTGACCACGTGTCAGATTTTTTACCGGGCTGCTAACGTGGCATTCCACTTCAGCAATGACCAAGTTGAAATGTTTTTTAGTTTGGTGACCAGAATAGGAAAACACAAATAGTTTAGTGACTAAATATGTAGATTATTTTAGTATCATGTGTATTTGTTCTTAAATGAAAATGCTGTAAAATTTACCAAAGAAATGGACACAATTCTAACAATTGCTTATTATAAACATTAGTTGTAGCTACTGAGCATAATTTCTTTAATTTCTTATACCATTTTTATGAGAATTTATTGGTGAAACATTGTTCAAAAAGCAACAAGCTTAGTAACATAACAAAACACCAGTATTTTTCTCCTAAAAATACCATTCACATAACATAACATAAAGGCATACATTAGTTTCAAGTTGTTGACCACAACAAAAATTGCCAACCCATTTTGGCATTCTGAGCTACTATAGAAGAACAAAAGACTTAGGTGATGCTTACACAATTAGGGCAACCTTGCCAATAACAATCCTTCTTTTCATGTCTTCTATTTGATGCTATCTTCTCTTTATGGTGCTGAGCATTTCCATCATGGCTTGATATATGTCTTTTCCCCTTGGTTGCAATTCCATTTTTTGCTGAATCTCCCATGTACCTTGATGCCACTGGCCTTCCATGTGGTCTATGTGGTTGGCTTAGTGTATTTGTAGAAATGGTTTCATTGACACAAGATTGTTGTGTGCTAATAAGCACTTGAGAAGAAACCTGTACAAAAGAAATCATTAAGCACAAAAGAAGCTTATAGTTCTCCTGTAAACCAAGATTATAATTATTAAGCACAACACAACACAAAGAAAAAAAATCCTTGGTACTATGCACAAGCTTAGTTGGAATTACCTCTGGCCTTGCATCGCATTGTGTCATTTCAGTTTGAGAAGATAGACCACCTTGATTTACAGCCTGATCATGAATCTACAAGATACCATCCATGTTTTGAATATTGTACAAGACTATAATTCTAAGTTAAATATAAAAAAATCCTAAATTAAAAAGCCCTTACAGTTGCCATCCACCTCACAGTCCCGATAGGTTGTTGGCTTGACATAGTTGGAGAAGGTCCCTGAATTAAGAGAATAAAAATCAGCATCTAACAAAGGTTGAAGATTAACATATTCATTCAATATTATAAATACAAATTACAACATAACACATAAAGAAAATGTAGCATCCTACAAAAAGAAAAAAAAAAAGCAACACTATATTTGAAGAAAATATTGAGAATATTGAGATTATGCACAAGTTTTGTGGAAATTACCTCTGGTCTTTCACTTTGAGAAGATACAATATCTTGATTTACAGTGGGCATCCACTTAATAGATCCGATAGGTTGTTGGCTTGATATATTGTTATTTGCAGCACGTTCCTATGAGAAAGTAATTCAAAAAATTATTATCTCTTAATGGACAAAGCATTTGCACATTGATTTTTATTTACCTATCCATGTGTATGCATTTGGCCACTCGTAAGCCTAGTTTCATTTGTTGATTTCCTTCTTATGGATCTAGTAGCTCTTCTAGTCTATCAAAATTATAGAACATAATATTAGTTTGCCATTAGGTAAGAGATATAATTGTGACAAAAAATACTCACATGCATTGTAGATATTCTTTTGTTACCACCAACTTGGCCCTTACATGTCCTTGCATTGTGCCCTGACTGGGCATATTTCCTGCAAGTCATATGCACTCCTTTCTTAGACATCCTACTTTGTTGAGTAGGTGTTTCATCCATTTCCTTTCTTCTACTCTTGGATGGTCTGCTGGGAGGCCTTCTTAACATTGGAGGCAGGATTGGCTCCATGTTTTCCACATGACTCCACTGTTTAGATCCTCTGATAGGTTGAATGAAGTGAGAGTAGATCTGTAGTTGTGTCTCTTTATGGTAGCATGAATAAATATATTCCTCTGGCCTTTCTTCAGTGGTAAAAAACACTGCAACTGCATGACTGCATGGTATACCTGTGAGATCCCACTTTCTGCATGATCAGCTCTGGATCTCCAAATCAACAATATGTTGATCTATTGGGCCACATGAAACCTGGAATTTTCTCCCACCAGCATGCCTAGACCAACACCTGCTAGACTCCTCAATTACCTTGTCAAGCTTTTTTTGAATTTTAGGACATAAAAGCCCGGTGTATTTTTCAACTGCTTCTCTTTTCATGGCAATTCTTTGCATAAGCTTAGTCCTAATGGTTTCCATCATGGTTAATATAGGCTTATCCCTTGCCTCCAAAATATACTTGTTAAAGCACTCACACAGATTGTTAAGAAACATGTCACACTTATAGCTTGGAGAAAAGTAAGCCTTGCACCAATGTTTAGGGTCTTTGTCTTCCAACCATTTGTAAGCAGTCTAGATAAAGTCCTCATCCCCCTCATTGCATCTTCATATTCTTTCAGGTAAGTAGACCTTGCAGCTTTCCATAAAAAATCCTTCAATGCTTTCCACTTGTTTGTGGGTCTGGACTTGAAGTTGGTGTACAAATGCCTCACACAATTTCTATGCTCAGCATTTGGCACCAACTCTACCAATGCATCAACAAGCCTCGACAAAGTTTCACTTAAATAAACCCCGTGCTATATATATTAAGGTTGGTTAATTATAAATACACAAAAGCTGAAAAATACCTTCTGCTTGTCTGACATAAATGCCCAATGGTAGGAATCGACTATGTCAAAATCTTGTATGAGCAGCTCAATAAACCAATACCATGACTGAGAATTTTCACTCTCAACTGTAGCATATGCAAGAGGGTACATACAATCATTGGCATCAATTCCAACTGCCACCATTAAATGGGCCCCATAATACCCTTTCAAAAAGCATGCATCTAGGCTAATAATGGGCCTGCAACTTGCTTTGAACCCCTCCTTGCATGCTTGAAGGCAAACATACATCCTTAAAAATAATCTGCAGTCCAAGAAGCAAATTGTGGTGGTTCCAATGTTTGCTTGCCTAAGTTCTTGCAAATAGTCATAAATTTTGGAATATTGGTCCTTGGCATTCCCCAATACTAGTTCTAGTGCTATTTGTTTAGCCCTATAGCACTTACTCAAATGAACTAATAAATTGAACTCCCTTCTCACATCCTGTTGTAATGATGTGATTGAGTAGTTGTGGCCAGCTACAAATTTGTGCAAATAATGGGATGCCATCCATTTTGAAGTAACATTTCTATTCTTTATATCCTTTAAACATGTGTGCTCACTGCTATAAGTTTTAATTTGCCAAGTGTTGTCCGATTTATCACTTGGGTTCATTTTTTATCCCCATAACACCCAAGTACATTTTTCCTTACAAATGGATTTCACCCTAAGTTTATCATTCCTCACAAACTTCAGATTGTACCTATTTCTCCTTCCATACTGCTGTATAGCCTCTTTAAGTGCCTCCCTATCTGAAAATATCATTCCTTTTTCTATTTTAGGATTTTCCATGTTAGTTTCTTGGTTAAACTCTTGCCACCTCTTCATTGAGCCTAAGTCATCAGACTCATCTTGACTAAGCAATGAATCAGAGTTCTCATAGTCTAAGTCTTTCCTAAATTCTACACCTAGTTCTCCTTCAGATGTCATCCCATGACCTGATGCTGCATAATTCCTGAAGTTCATATCTCCCGTGTCTCTCTTTATTCCCATGTCTACATTAATTTCAAAAGCTTCGTCATCATCGTCGACCATATCATAATCACTCTCATGGAATTTAGAATCTGAGCTATCACTGGTAGATCCTGACTGACATTCTGCAAGAAAATCATAACATTCTAAAGAAAATAAAATCACTTAAGGAGTGAATGAAATGCTTTATTGGAGTGAATGTCTACATGTGGTTCTCTGTATAGAGTTGTGTTATAAACACTATTAGAGTGAATAAAATGCATTAGTTGGTAAAGGAATATTGGCTTCTTTCTTGAACAAGCTTGTCAGTGTGTATTTTGGATTAGTCTTAGTATGGTTTTAATTGGAAACTACATATAAGGATCAATTTCAATCAAAAAGATAATTAAACCCAAAAATTCAAGAAAAGCGAATTAAACCCTACAACAACATTGGATCAAATTCAATAAAAAATTTCAAGAACCCAAAAATTCATCAAGAAGTCAAATAAATCTGATAGAAAGATACCAATTACCACAACATTGGATCAATTTCAATCAAAAAGAGAATACGATCAAGAACTACATAACATTCAAGAAAAACAAATTAAACCCTACAACGATCATTCATGGATGAACTCATAAAACCTTCAGTGACTAAAAGCCCATCACATTCATGTCAAGAACACAACTAGAAGCAAGAATCGAACTCAAGAACCCTAAAATTCGTTAAAAAAGAAGTACACTAAGAACCTAAAGAGATATTGCGATTGGGATCCATACCTTGGACGCCTTGGAGCTCAGCCTCGACATTGTCCTCCATCCTCCATGAAACCCACGTTAGAGAAATCTTGAACTTCTCTGAACCAAACGGCATCAGCTTAGATCAAGGAAAGAGCAACCTTGAGGAAAAGGGGAAAGTAAGTTTGTGGCCAGTCAAATCAACACATGAAGCTGAAGTGGAATGCCACGTCAGCAGCCCGGTAAAAAATCTGATACGTGGTCAGGTGATGTGGCGTGCCAACTCAGCATCAGGGTAACGGCGTTGTGGCGAGTGACTTGATTGGAATGAAATGCTAACGTTAGTGAAACAGTTGAAATTTTTTTTTTGTTTAGTGACCAGATTAGGAAAACACGAATAGTTTAGTGACTAAACATGTAGTTTACCCATAATGAAATAATACAATAATTATTAAAAAGAATAAAAACATTAGAAGAAGAAAACTATGAATTGAAAGAAGTTCTAACAAATATGAAAAATTAATCAAAGGAAAAAACATAATAATACTAGAAAATAATAATATCATAATATATGAAGAAGAAAATAATAATATCATAATATATGAAGAAGAAAGACTATAAATAATCATACATAAATAGTATTATAAATAATGGTTAAGAAAAAAAATAAACAAAAAGAAAAAGAGAATCCTAGAGAATTAGAAAAAAATAATTAATGGTTTAAAAGAATGTAAAGACAAAATAATTTTAAAATATCATATATCTCATTCTAGAAGCAAAGCTGTAGAATCATTACAAAACTCCCTAGATTTCAAAAAGAAAAAAATAGAATTAATGGAGAAATAATTGGAATAAAAGAAAAGAAATTAACATTAAAATAGAAAGTAACAATAATAGAAAAAGAAATAGAAAAGATTAAAGAAACTTTAAAGCAATTAGAAAATGAGAATTATTTAAGGCAACAAGGAACAATAACTTTCTCATATTTGCTAAATAAAACACAGAATTGTCTATCTCCTTCTTTACATTTAGGAATAGAAAATCCACAACAAACAGAATCTTCTTTATTCTTTTCTTTGTGGGAAACTTAAAAGAAATAAAAAAAAAACTTTAACATCCTCATTACTTAATAAAAAAAATATAATCTTTTTATGGGAACTATGTAACCTAATCCCAAAAAACTCAAAAAATAGACAAAAGACTTGTCTATCTGCATAGTAAGGTTGTGGTTGCAAAAACCAGCAGGTCCATTCGCATTCTTACTATGGTGGAAGTCTGGATTATCTTTCCCAAAAACTTGCGAAAGCAAGAAATTTTATTAAACTAACAAGTTTATTATTGCAGGCAAAAGCTTGCAAAAGGCAAGAAGATATATTAAACCTAACAATTTATTGTTTTGCAGAAAATGGCAGGTAAAAACTTCTACAACCAATCATCCTCCTTTGAACTTCAACTAAATCTCCCCATTTTCCCTCCAACCTCAACCTTAAAATTCCGTACTCAAGCAAATTTAAACTTTCCACAACAAATTATCCTTGAAAACCTTTGGGCCAATAAACACGACCCAAAAAAACCTTATCGCTATCTTTCACACCCTAGCTAGATATTTCCATCAATCAAATGAAAAAGTTCAAAATCCACTACAAAATCTATCACATTTACCTTTGCCAGAAAAACCAAGTATAAAATTTTCATTGAAATCACAAACACTTGACTATATGGTAGATCAAGAAAAGAAAATTCAAAAGTCTTGAAGAAGAATTAATTCAAAAAATCTGAAGAAATATTGAAGATCCAAAATCAGCTTCAAGAAATTATTCAAGAAGCATAAGAAATGAAAAAAATATTGATTAAAGAAAGAAAAGAAGGAATGAAAAATTTTGAACTATTCCCAGAACAAGTTGAAGAAGTAAAGCAACTGTTGTTCAAGAAATTAATGGCGACACAATACAATCAGTTCATCTCTGAGCAAGAAATCTTTAGACAGTTAGCAAAAGGAGAAATCTTTCCTGCAGGATTCGCCATAGCAGGAAATGTGTTCAGAGAGATAGCACATAAAGATGTAAGATGCCAATGCGAAGAAGGCTTTACTGTTCTCAAGTGTTCATTAGATATGTCCCAATGGAGAGACCAAGACATTAACGGCGTCCAAATACAAGCAATCAACCTATTCAGGCATGGGTACCTATCCAGAATTATGCTAACAAGTCCTGAGCAAGCAAACTTCCTGAAAGATTATTGGGAATTGATACATCTCCTTCATAAGTTCTTCAAAGCTCTTGGACGTCAAATTGATGGGTATGTTAATCTAGAACTCAATTTAATTCCACCTTGCTATAATGAAGGGTATCCAGATTAAGCAAGACATCACATAAAGATTACTCTTCTCCGATACCATAAGCCTGATCATGAAAGGATAACTCCTGTCAGACTCGAAGACATGATTGTTCTAGGAGATATCAAAAGATGAATGAAATTATGGCGTGCTTGTGTTGTTTCAACTGATTGGAAGAGAACTTGCCCTACAATAGTTGACAATCAAAGATGCCAGATGGTGCTGGAAACCAAAGTGCTGAAAGTATATGTTGATCAGTACATGTTCCCTATGTACTGTCCTTTTCCAGACTTAATTTCCCAAATGCCAGCTACCGAGTACCATATGAAGAAAGTTTATGCATGGGCAAGAGAATATAGATTTGGAGATTATTCAAGACTCAGTATTTCCTTTGCAGTCTTAATGCTACCAAGCCCAAATCCAGAAGAATCTTCACAAGGCTTAGATAACATTGCTGAGTTCAACCTTGACAACATGATGGAAGCATAAAAGAACAACTTGGTGGACTGAAGCAGTGTTTGTTTTTTTAGTGTGTAAAATAGGCGGTGTTTGTTTTTTTTAGTGTGTAAAATAGGTTTGTAACTGTAAACTCACTGTAGCTACAATATAAATGTGGAGAATCTTGTACTCTACAAGATAAGAGTCTTATCTTAGTCTTATCTTTGTAATTAGTGGAGAATATTAGTACTCCACTAAAGTCTTGTCATTGTCCCCCATTACTTAGGAGTTAAATAACTTAACTATGGTTAGTTTGTTAACCAGAGTTAAGGTTACTTAGGGTTTAGGTCTTGAAGCCTATATAAGGCCCCTTAGTCTTTGTAAGAGAATATCTCATATCTTGCAAACCTTGGAGCACATGCAATAAAAGCCCAACCTTTTTACACGTCTCATCTCTCTTGTTCTCCTTCTCTATGCTTGGTTCCTAACTCTGATAATACTTTCTTCTTAGAGTAGCTTCCGCCCTAACCTTTACTTCACCTTGGGGTCTTAGAGCCTCCATTTCCCTGGAGCAGGCGCCGTTGTACTTGAATGCAATTGTTGTTATCTAAACAAGTTATTCAACCAAAATTAAGGGTTTAATAACCGGACCAATCGGCGAATCTGTTGGCCAAGTGGTACATAGTTCAATCAGTCCAACCAGTTCGACCAGCTGGTTTAACAATTTCTCTATTTTATTTTTTTAAAATAAATTATGATGCATTAATAAAGCCAAAATATTCAAACTTTGCTTTCTCAAGTGTCTTTCCTCTCATCTTTAACCCACTTACTCCGAACATGCAAACCAAGCTTGAGCCATCTCGCTACCACTCCACTAGCTCACCACGTTACCCCCTCTCGTGACTTACATACACACTGTCACATAACCACCCTCTCTATCTCTCTCTCTCTCTCTCCCACCCTTTCTCAAAACTCAAGCTCCATTCACATCGCCATAGATCTTCTTCTCTTCTTGATGACCTTGCCCTTCGTCTTCGCCTTTTCTCTCACAGCCTCTCCTTCTCCGATCGTTTTCTTGCCATTTATTGCCAATCCCATCTCTCTCCCACCCTCCGTCATTGTTACCATCTCTCATGCTCTCGCTCCCTCGCTCAACCTCAAAGCAACCTCCTTCCCACCGCTCTTCCCCTTCCCCCCTCCCCCTCTCCCCGATCGATGCTCCCGATCCTATTCCCATGGGCACCGTGATCCTCCCTCCTTTGATTTCCACACCATCACCAATGTTTTCACCCTTCATCGCTACCAATCAGCCCACTATTGCCGTCCCATCCTTTAAACTTGGTCAATCTAATCGAAATTCACAGGTTCCCTATCCAAAGCTGGTTCATGACTGGTTCAATCAAGACCTCGTTCAAACTATATGGTGAACTAGACTGACGGCCAGTTCCGGTTAAACCGGTCGGTTTGGTCCGGTTTTTAAAACCTTAACCAAAATAATAATAATAATAATAATAATAATAATAATAATAATAATAATAATAATGTTTTTAAATAATTAGCATTTAAAAAAAAATAATACCTTAAAAAGATTTAAAAAATTTCAATTTTATGTGATTGTTTAAAACCGAGAAGATGTAAATAATAGTAATAGAAAAAATAATAATAAACACATTTTTCCAAAATAAATGTGTTGAAAAAATATAACGTTTTTTAAAAAAATAATTTAAAAAGGTTGAAAATAAAAAATATTTCATTTTTATGACTTTTTAAAAGAAAATAGTGTTAATTAAAAATAGCCAATATGTTAATATTTTTGAAAGGCCAATTCATCACCCATAAGTGATGCCATAATTTGGTGTGATGTTATCAAACTTATATTAGTAAATAAATTCACAAGGGTCATTTTCATAAAAACAAAAAAAGGTTACATTGGAAAAAAAAAATCCAAATAGTTACTTGTAAATTTCTTTTCTTTTGGAGGGCTTTGTAAAACTTTGAGACTTGTATAAAACAATTTATTTTACGTAGGGTTTATGTGTTAATTTTCCCTATCTCATCTCTCTCTCCAACCAAAGCCCTACTAAGAAAAAGCCTCCTTCTCCTCCTCGCCGTCTTGCCGCCGCCCACGTCGCCGTCTTGCCGTCACGCACGTCGCCGCGAGCGCGCCGCCCAGCACCAGCCAACGAACTTTGGAGCGCCGGGGCTCAAACTCGACTAAAAAAAAAAAAAACTATTTTGATTTCTATTTCTACTTTGTTTAATTTTCTAAGCATTCATCTCTTGGAGAAATCTCAAATGGCGGACGCGTTTAGGCTGGGCTTCATCGGCGCCGGGAACATGGCAGAGAGCATTTCCAGGGGCGTCACCAAGGCTGGTGTCCTGCCTCCATTCAGCGTCCGCACTGCCCATCGTTGCCCGAAGCGTCGTAGCGTCTTCCAGTCCTTTGGGGTTCAAATCCTTGAAACCAACCAACAGGTAAACGAACGCCTTCTCGCTTTGATTCGCTTCATCTTGTTCATTCTTGCATGATTCTGTTAGGTTTCGGTGTTTGTATGTTGGAATGAATTCAAGTGGCTCACTTATTCTTGCGAAGGATGCATTATCTTTTCAGTTTTTCAAGTCTTCTAGTAGATTTGCAATAACTAGAATCATTTGCTGTGTGAGCATGTTATAAAGTTTATAATGGGTATGGTTTCACAAGGCAGCTAGTCAAGATAAAACATGTGACCTTTCACAAAAAAATAAAAGATGATCTCTAGGAATTTAAGAGAAATTAGTTTTACATGAAGAATTTGATGTCTTGGAGTCTGAATTATCATGCCATAGAGCTAATTTTAGTGGAATTAGGAGCACAGTCTATTGATTCAAGTATCTTGCTTACCGCAAGAATCTACAGTAACATGTTGTTTTGGGGTGGGAAGTAGCACCATTTCATTACAGTTATCTTTCATAGAAGACACTATTTCTGGATCAAGTCATATTTACAATTTTAACAGCAATTTAATTATGAATGAAATGGTGTGTAGGCTTGAAATTCCTGAAAAATACTTCTCTGTGATATTAGGTTTTGTGGACTTCACTATCGATCTGTTTGGCAAAATGTTAATTTATGAAGGAGTCATAGTATTAGGCTTTTATTCGTTATTATAATGGTTGTTTACTTGCATACCTCTTGCAAAAATGAAAAATTATTTATATGTTCTTGTAAAAATGATATTTACTTATATATGTCTATAAATCACTCTTATTTGCTTGTATACCTTCACTACCAAATTAAAAAAAAATTATCTAAAAAACAAACTAAACTATCATTTACTGTTTTTCTTCTTTATTCATCTTTGGGAATAGAAAAGAGTAATAACAACGATCAATCTCTATTTTCACAAAATTTGTAAATTGATTTTCAACCATAAGGATATATAACCAAATAAAAGTACTTTGTATGGGTATATAAGTAGATATGATTTTTTTTATGATATATTAGCAATTACCCACTTTTATATGGGCATGCAATGAATTTTCTCTTTTTACATATCAATGTTAAATTTGCACAATATACTTGTTTTAGAGATCAAGTAAACCTTCAAGTGGAATAAATACCAACAGCTACCAATAGTATACATGCTGCTAAAATACATCATCAGTGTTGAGGCAGATAAATATTATGCAATATTAATGCACATGTAGGTAACATCATACAGAATTAGTCGTTTCATTGGTCATAATGTATAACTATAGGTAAGGAAAAACGAAAACTGAAAAATCAAAAATCCAAACTGAAAATTTTGGTATTTAATAACCTCATTACATATTGTATATATGTTTATGAATTGTGTTTATCAGGAAAAAAAAAAAAAGCACAAGGTTATTGTATAAATTGAAGGATAACTTGTAATTGAACGCCATAATTAGCTGGTAAAAATTAATTTAAAAATAATTGGTTCTTGTTAGGTTTTCCAAAACCTGAAAGGTTTGGGTCAAGTACAAGACCCATGCCCACCTTTGGGTTTAGCTTGCCGTAATAAGATTTATGAGCCAATTGACCAACATCAGCATGACAAAATGAAGAGAAAAATCAATTTGTGTATCGAATAAGATATCATGAATGATATAGCTATTTAATAATTATCAAAAGTGGCTTTCAAATGGTGAACACATAGCCATATGAAGCTTTTGGAAAGATTATATCACTGATTATATTTGCATTCCCATTGTTCTTAGATATTTAGATTGCATCTACTTTGTTGCTTTAGGCATCTTGAAACTCACATCTACCAATTTGACCAAACTGAATCTAGTGGACTTCAAATGGAGAACACATATCTATTGGGTGTTTCTGTGAAAATTTAATCTCTGTTAAGATTTCCATTTCTGTTATATATCTAGATTTTGGTGAGTTTATTGTTTTAGCCATCTTGTATTTGATCAAACTGAATCTAATGGACTTCAAACATAGGATGCATGTCTATTTGAAGTTTCTGTGAGAATCATATCATTTGATTAGTTTTCATTTCTCTTGGATATCTAGACCCACATCTAAGATTTTGGCCAGATGGAATTTAATGTACTTTAAGCAGATAACACATACTATTTGAAGTTTTTGTGAAAATTATATCAAATTTCCATTGCTCTTGGGTATCTAGATTGTGTCTAGCTTGTTGCTTTAGTCATCTCCAAACCTACACCTGCCAATTTGACCAAACTGAATCTAATGGACTTCAAACGTGGAACACATGTATTCACAGCTATTTGAAGTTTCTGTTAAAATTTAAAGTACTGATTAGATTTTCATTTCTCTTGTTATCTAGACTGCATCGAGTTTGTTGCATAGTCATCTCAAAATCCACCTCTACTAATCTGACCAAATAAAACTAATGGACTTCGCATGAGAAACACATATCTATTTGAAGCTTCTGTGAAAATCATATCACTGATTAAATTTCCATTGTTCTTGGCTATCTAGATTACATCTAAATTATTACTGTAGTTGCCTCCTAACCTACATCTACCAATTTGATCAAACTGAATCTAACGGACTTCAAACAGAGAACAAATTGCTATTCGAAGTTTCTGTTGAAGTTATATCATTGATTAGATTTCCATTGCTGAATGCTCATGGATATCTAGATTGCATCTAGCTTATTGCTTTAGTCATCTTTAGATCCACATCTACCATTTGACCAAACTGAATTTAATGGTTGGCTTAGTCAACTAACTTCATTGGATATATGATAAAAGGCCACTAGGTTAGCAGTTTTCAAGTGTTCTGTTTCAATCCAGGTTCAAAGCTTAACATCCCTGGTAATTTGTTGAACTGAAGAATTTAGGTTGGAGTTTGTATGCAAGCCAATTTGATTCATGATATTACCATTATATGTGATGGCTTGGTTGAGTCCTTATAGTTCGGGGAGGGGTTAAGGGGTGCAGACCATCGCAACTTTCTACATGTATCCAGAAGATTGTGTTTTTTCTTCTGCCAACTTATGGTCCTTATATCATGTATTGTTTAGCAATGGTGAACAACTATTAACTCTTTGGCGTTTTTATAGTTTCTGCTAATTTATACATGATTTTTATCGATTGATTCATTCTAGGCATACTGTTGATAGAGTAAAATGAATATTGATTTACTATAGAAAAGCTCAAAAGGTGAAACGAAATGTTTATAATGTTTGATGATGCTCTATTTCTGCAATGCCAGTAATTACCTCTAACCCAAGCATGGTTCTTAATTTTATGTCCATCAAGTGACCTCGAGGGATTAGATAGAGGAATCTGGATATAGTCTTCCAACCGTAACCTAATTCTAATTGGATTAACTAAAGCTTGTGGTACATGAACATATAGTACTTGTTTTCCACCATAAAATTGGGGCAAGACATGCTAATTGCAACCCAGGTTATTTGAAAAGCTTCTTGGATTGGAAATTACAACTTTGGATTTATTAGTCACTAATAATTTCCCAAAGGATTCCTTGTTGTAATGAAATAGCCAGAAGTGGTCGAAGGTCTCTGCATTCCTATGATTTCAGGCACTTCCACTGATACTTAATCTGAAATAAACATGCTCTAGAAGATACATGAGATTCTCTTTCTCATATATTTTTCACTTGATTCTTTCATTCATTCTCCTATAGTTTTCTTATTCATATGCTACTTTGTTTGAATAGGTTGTTGATGACAGTGACATAATTATTCTCTCAGTGAAACCTCAAGTTGGTATGTTTTACTTCTATGCCTTTTCTGGCTGAGCCTTGTTTTATATCATATTTCTGAAAAATATTTATTCATTTTAGTTTGTTAAATATGCAATAATTAGTAGCAAAATATCATATTGTATTACTTGTTCTCTTGTTGTTGTGATAATAAATGTTTGAAATAATAAAACAGGAGCCAATTTCTGTTATATGGCAATGATATGAATAAATATTCGCAATGCTAAATCATGAGGCAATTTCCTGTTACATGGTAGCGATATGAAGCTGTAATGAATTTACTAATGGCATTCGCACCAACACTAACTTATTAAAAGTTTCACCTGGTGGCTGCTGGTCAGCATTCCAAATGAGATTTTATACAGCCTAAAAATGTACTAATGATCTCTCTTTCTCTGTCAATATATATGTCTATTTTTTCTACACAAAATGTTATGGAAGATAACTATTTAAAAAAAAAAAAAGGAAAGAGGAGTACATTACATGATGTGGAATCTTGCTTTGGATTCCTACGCCATAATAAAATGAAGTCTAACGTGGATAAGAGAATTCTAACGTTTATAATATTTAAGATGTATTTACTCTGTTTACGAAGTGTTAGCAATGGACCAACAAATGGGATTAGTGTCTTTTGACTCTTGTTAGCTATTCCAATACTTTGCATATATATTTTTGTTCAGAAACCTCTTGTTAAATCTAAGAGTCAAAATCTTATGGTGATCTGCTCATCATTTGATACATTCATTTTTTGTTTAAGCATCATCATAAGAAGGAAGGCTTAGCTGGAGCTTGATCGAATCTGTTGTCAAGTCTTCGAGATGTTGAAGTTCTGGAATATATGTATATCACTAAGAATTATAGTTTCCAAGTGATTTCAAGACGATTGAATTTAGTGCAATGTTTCTTGGTGGTTTGATTTACTAGATCTCATATAGGATATGGGACAGTTCTTTTTTTTTCTTTTTTCTTTTTTTAAATTTCAAGTATTTCTAGATAATGAATTGGTTTGAAACCTTGAATTATGGCAGTCCCTTTATTCTCATAGAATTGCCTCTCATGGTTGCTATTTCAGGTTTCTTTGACAAGATGATATTTCTGTGCAGTTAAGGAAGTCTTGTTGGAGCTCAAACCCTTCTTTACTGAACAAAAACTTCTGGTCTCAGTTGCTGCTGGAATTAAATTAAAAGCTCTGCAGGTCTGTGGTCTGTGGTCTGCAATTGTTACACTTTAGGTGACCTCCCCAAGTAATGCTGATTTCTTTAGTTCATCCTTAGAATGCCTTGCTTTCTTTCTAGTGTTATATGCCATAAAATGCTATTCTCACAAAAATCTTAAAGAGATTTTGATTCCATTCGTGCTTACAAAGTATGGGTCACAAGAACAATCATAAAGTTATAGATCATTCATGATGATTTCCATTGGTAAGAAATCACTGTGACACGAGTTCAAAAGAGTGGTAATTGATGATAAATCTAACTGATGATGATAACTATCCTTGATGCGATTCAAATTGAACCCTAAAAATCTTGGTGATGAGAGAATTATGTTCTTGTGTTATCAAAACCATTCCATTTGTAGTCATGGGGCTGCCTTTATAATTTGTGTAACATTGGTCCTTTTTTGGATTTAGAGGAATTTTTTCTTTTCACTTTCGAATCATGGTTGTAATTCCATTCATGTTTAATATTATTGGTGTTCTATCACTAGCCATATTGAGTTATTATATGGTATTCTATTGTTTGACATAGAATGACCTTATAATACCATCTTTGAATTTTTACACCACTACAATTCTGAAAGTTCTTAGGTGCTGTTCTGTAAATCAAAAAATGAATTTCTCAACAATGTGAATTAAGTTTTTGAGCTGCTAGATAAATTCATGATGTTAGTATGTGTATTTTTGGAATGTTTGTTTAGAATCAACATTTATCTATACTTTTACTTCATAAAAGAATAAAGAAGGTTTTTTTAACAAATCTGATTTCACGGCTGATGTATCAAGAAATTTAAATCAGGAACTCAGCATATTACCCTTGACATGTCTCATGTCCATGAAACACCATAAGGATTCTTAACAAGACCGGAAATTTGTATTATATTCACATTAATTATTGATGCATTGTCAAAGATTAGGTCGTTTATTGTGGCACAAAGGACCAGTGCACACAGTGTTTTATTTTTTATGGCATGGTATTTTGATTTTGTGAGAATAGGAAAAATAGTTTGGATATCTAATTGGTAAAAGAGTACAAGGATATATATAGAGAAATATTAGGGTTTTGTGGTATGGGCCCAATATGGCCCATTAACTAAATATAAACCATAATATAACTCTAACACTCCCCCTCAAGCTGGAGCATATATATCGAGCATGCCCAGCTTGTTACATAAATTACTAAAGACTTTAACATTTAAACCCTTGGTGAAGATATCCGCTAGTTGCTCAGATGACTGGGTATATGGCGTAGAGATGACTTCTTTTAGTACCATATCACGTACATAGTGACAATCAACCTCCACATGCTTGGTACACTCATGGAACGTTGGATTATTTGCAATGAAGATGGCGGCCTGGTTATCACAGAACATATGCATAGGTATTGTGATGGGAAATCCCAACTCAGATAGAAGAGACTGTACCCAAACCATCTCACAAGCTGTCTGTGCCATCGATCTGTACTTTGCTTCTGCACTCGATCTTGAAACCACATTCTGTTTCTTACTTCGCCAAGTAACCAAGTTTCCACCAACATACGTACAGAAGCCTGACGTAGACTTTCTGTCTCCTCTATCGCCAGCATAACCCGAGTCAGAATAGGCTGCAACGTCCAGGTGACCATGATTCTTGTAGAGAAGTTCACTGGCAGGGTGCTTTGAGGGTTCTTGCATACCATGTGAGAATAGGAAAAATAGTTTGGATATCTAATTGGTAAAAGAGTACAAGGATATATATAGAGAAATATTAGGGTTTTGTGGTATGGGCCCAATATGGCCCATTAACTAAATATAAACCATAATATAACTCTAACAGATTTATTAATTTCAGTGAGTAAAAAACCTGAAGTAATGTTGTTTCTTCTTTGCAAAACTTATTTACTTTGTTTTCCTTGGAATAGATTATATGGTGGGAGTTAAAAGCTTAGATATTTGGGGGTCGTGGACTCTGGAAATTGGTTCTCATGAGCAGTAGGTTATAGATTGTCAAGCTGTGGACAGTTGTCTTGAAGTTAAAGACACTTGCAGGCTTTAAAAACGTAATAAGATCATAATGGGAAGCTAACCTATCTGAAGGAATTATTTTCCATATAGTGAAGCTTCTTTTGTTTTTATGAACAGATTTTTTTAATTTTAATTAGTTATTTATTTTAAGCAAGTATAAGATGGGGAATCTGAAGAAGTGATTGAACTTGGAAGGCTTAATTGGAAACATGCTCCTTGCGATGCACATAAATTGTGTCAGAGATACATATTTGGTAAGGTCGACCATGTAGCTTCTGCAGCCTGTGCACGCCAAACAAGCCTTATGCCTGTTACCATCTAAGCCATATTGTCATTTGGACTGTTTTTCATGATTAATTTTTGCTGATCTATTATTTCGGTTTTGCCATGTGCAGAAAAATGGTTTTCTGGCTCTTATTCCTTGCTGTGCATATTTTGAACTTTTACTGCCTTTATGCATATATTGTCTTGTAGTAAACTTGCTTTAGCTATCTGTTAGATGAAAAAAGAACAGATAGATTGTGAAGAATTATTTTATTTCCTTCATTCTTGAATAACCAAAGCGTTAAAGGAGTTCCAAAAATTGCTTTTTGCAAATTTATTTGATTCCCTCTTTAATTTTGTGGCATCTGCCTATATATTCTCTTTTCCTTTTTATTTGAGCTACTATTTACTTAGCTTAGGCATGCAGGAATGGTCTGGTCACAAGCGAATAATTAGGGTTATGCCAAATACTCCATCAGCAGTTGGTGAAGCTGCGTCAGGTGAGTTGGTGTGGTTTTATTTTGATTTCTCACATCTTATTAACCTCTCATTCTTGTTGTGTAGTTTATCTTGTTAGCGTTGAAAGCTTCCTGTAGATACTGCCACTGTTTGTGCAAAAATATTAGAATAAATATGCTGACATTTATTTTAGAATACTTGCTGTATAGTTGACTTATTCATGTAATCCTCCAAAATAGAATAGTTAGCTATTTGGAGAATATTGTATAGTGATTGTAGGATATTTCTCCTGATTTGTGAGGTGAATCTCAGCCCGACAATCAGTCGTGCCAGCCCTCCTCTTAAACTTCATTGGAAAATTCTTGAAGTAAGCCTTCGTCTTATGGGATTTCACTAAAGCCATTTCACTTCTCTGATGGGGCCTATCTCCTTCATTATGTATGCTGGGCCCAATAGGAGCTCTGTGTTTTTCTAAAAGTTTAGGCTTCATGTAGTTTGACAAATTTTGTTCATTGACTCGTAGTTACAGAAAGGATGCATGGCTGGTGCGTAATGCAATCATCAATCAAACCTGCATTCATTCTTTCATTTGTTTTCTTATTTGGTGACTGGTTCAGTATAAGGTGATCTCCTTCTTTCTAGTTTTGTCAGTGAAATCAATCAGGCTATGAGGTTGTTAATAGTTACCCTGCAGTTTCTCTGCCACTGCAATTGTGCTTGAGCCATCTTAACTTGTTCAGCAGGTGTGGTGATGTTTTTCCATGAAGAAATACAATTTTAGGCCTTACACTTTTCCATTTTTTCCAAAAAGTGTAGGAAAATTCAAAATTCTAGTAGGGAAAACGAATTTCCAAGGGTTAGAAAAGTTAGTGCCTGAACCAGTTCGTGGCTGCGAGAGAACAATATGAAGACCATAATGTGTAATTGTGCCTTTATTCTGATATTGTTTAAGCTGTTGATGGTTGTGGCTGCGAGAGAAAAATATGAAGCCCTTAATGTGTAGCCACGCCTTTCAGCTGATATTGTTTAAGCTGTTGACAACTAAAAATAACACTTATTGATTTGAGCGCCAGTTTTTCACATTCAAACTTCTGATGATACACTGGCACACAAATTTGTCTTGGTGGAATAATATATTTCAGTCTAAAGTAATTGCATTGAATTAAACTTGGGGCATATCTTCTCAACAACTTCACATGAAGTGCTCATGCGATTTGTTAACTGTTATTCTTGAAATTGTCTATGTTTCTCGTTGTCATCTACTACTTATTAAGTATTGGAATTATGTAGTACCACTTCTGATGCACTCCATGTATTTAGTTATGTGTACTGGAGAGATGGCAACTAAGATCGATGAAGAACGAGTTTCTTCTTTGTTCAAAGCAATTGGAAAAATATGGACTGCAGAAGAGAAGTATTTTGATGCTATAACTGGTTTGAGGTATAGTTTCCGCTCCAGATTTATATTATTTTTAATCTTTTAACTCATCACAAAGAGGGAATGAAACAAATTTTCTTTTATGATTTCTAGAGGTATCTATTTCTTTTTTTTTTTTTTCTGTCTTAATCTCAGTGGTAGTGGTCCGGCATATATATATTTAGCGATAGAGGCCCTAGCAGATGGTGGAGTAGCTGCTGGTCTTCCACGAGAGCTAGCCCATGGGCTTGCATCTCAAACAGTAAGTACAGATTGGTCAGGGTAATCCTGCCATAGCTGCTTGTGTTTTGCCAAGTTAATAAAAATGTCTAACTCTCATCATCACATCAGCTCCTCAATTTCCAATTAATATTGGAAGCTTGAGATGCTAATATGTTCTTCTCAAACAACTCAGTCATGAGCATGCTCACATTTTTGTTCTTGGTTCATTTACTCACATCTTTCCATAATATGAAATTTTATGAAAAGAGATGCTAAAACCAGGCAAACATGTGCGCATTCGTATTCTTTTTGGCTGCTTCTTGTGATCCAATATTTATTTAGCCTTTTTACTCTGTATCTTGTTTTTTACAATGCTTAACCGTTAAAAATCAGCGTGTTCAGGGAAAAATAAGTCACATGCAATTATGTGTATTACGAATTCGTCTTCTTTCCATTAAATAATGGGTGATTTCAAAGTTGTTTTGGAGGATTCATGGGTGCAAATGAGTCTGTTGTATACAGGTACTAGGAGCAGCAGCAATGGTGAATCAAACGGGGAAACATCCGGGGCAGCTTAAAGATGCAGTTGCATCACCGGCAGGGACTACCATTGCGGGGATTCAGGAGTTGGAGAAAGGTGCATTTCGAAGCGCCTTGATCAGTGCGGTTGTCGCTGCCACGAAGCGGTGCCGAGAACTTTCGCAGTCATAATAGCCTCTTGATTTGCTGCAATCAGGTCTAAAGAGTAAAATCCTCTTTGGAGGTTTTGCAAGTAGATGACGTTTACTGTTTTGTTTGGATGCCATTTTGGGAAGCAATAAGCAGATATAAATTTATGATCATGCTTGCTGTGTCAGCAATTTAGTTTTGTTTGGGTTTGACAAATAATCTTGATTCATAATAGATGGTGAGAAGCTCTTCTAAGACCATTTACTAATGAGAATTGCTTAGCACCCCATCAAGTTCAGCTGATATATTATTTCTATGTTATGACATGTTTTTAACAGGATAGTGTGATATTGCATAAATTTTATTTTATTTTTATTTTGTAACAAACAAACAAATATTAAAGAAGTAATAGGGAACAAATATTTGTCACTGTTATTGTATAATTTTGGTTAAAGAACTGAATGATCTGCTGGGATTTAGCTATGATTTGACATTTAAAGATACGGAAGCATTTTTAAGCTGTATAACAAGTCATTTGAAGATAATTTTATACTATAGTAATAAGCTAATATGACCTATTATATTGGTTGACACTTTGAAATTAATTAATTAATTGATTGATTAATTACTTAGTTTATTTACTTTTGCTAAAAGAGCTACCAGAGTAGCTATTTTATTAAACCAGAAAAACCTGGGACCAAAAGATACACAACAAGTTTAAATTACCACTAAAAAGCAAAGCAAACTTGAAACTAAGACCTATAGAACTAGACTAAAATACTAGAAGAAACAGCACACAAACTCAAAACTAATAGTCTTCTTGCGTGATCATCTTCATAATCCATTTTGGAATTTCCATGCCTTTTATGATAGTGTGATAAAAACAAAGTTCTTAAATATTATTAAAGTTTTACAATACCTATTAGGTTATTACTATAAAATCTAGCTCCCAAGACTAACAGCACTGAGTTTAGTTTATTCCATCATTTCAATAACCCACAACAATATTTTCCCAGACATGCATGAGAAAATAAAAAAGTACGTACCTCCAAGACATTAATGGCTGAGTTGAGAACCGTTGGCAATCCTCTGTTTCCCACGTATGCTTCTGCTTCAAGTTAAGGTGCTCATAACGAACTTCAATGGTTGGGAGCTCAATCCCAACTCTGCAGGGGAAGGGGTTACGTTACGTATATAAACAACAACATGTAATTAATTAATAAAACATTTCAAAGGAGTTCTTTTTAGATCCCATTATTATAAGTATAACCAAGCAAAAAAAAAAAAAAACTACAAACCGATGAATCTGATCCTTCAACTTCAACAAGAACTTCTCATTGTCCTCCTCTGCAACTTTAATCAATCTCTCAAGCAACTATTTTCTCTCTTGAACTCCAAGGTTCAAAACATCCACTTCCTTGTGTTTCCCTTCTTCTATTGTCAGTAAACCCTTTCGTATCCTGTCATAAGTTGGCAGCTTCTCAAGAGCAGCCCATTTATTCAATTTGAAAAAATTAATGACAGATAGCATTATAGCAATTGGGTATTCCTTATAAAAACCCAAAAACTATTAGAGATTTTACATGGTACTCACTATAATAGTCATTAATCCCTACTTGATCATTCATAAGACTACTACAATTTGCAATTCAGGGTCCTATCATTGAAAGAAATTTTAATGAATATGAATCCAAGTAAAACAATCTCTATCAGGAGCTCATATTTCACCCAAAAATAATAACTTCATAAGTGAACAAACAAGACATGATCACTCAGCGTAGTTTAGACATATCCAAACAACAGATTCAACTTCACATAATCAAGGACAAACGATAATCAACATAACTTAACAATAAAAGGAAACCAAAAAAAAAAAAAAAAAATACCAATGCCCAATGATGACCAAAACAGTATAAAACTCACTTATAAGTCTCATCAACTATCACATATTAATTGAGAGTAACTAAACCAGTTTAAATTTTCCCGAAATATTAAATAAAGTTCTGCTCATATGATTCAAGCCTTTAAACCACATAAACAAACCAAACAAAATTGCATCTCAACAACCATATTATTGAAAGTCAATAAGCAATTAAGTACCACTAACTACTGTGAATTGTGAATGACTCAGGCCCCTTCAACTTTCCATAGAACTTCTGCTTCTCCTGAGTAGTTTGGAAGCAACCATGCCCGAACTTCTGCTTCCAATGAATCCTTTGTCTTCCCAAGTCCCAAAAAGAAACCAAAAACAAAAGATAAGTCATGAATGATATCTCCACTCCAAAACACTAAACAAAAAAAGAAAAGAAAAAAAAAACAATACCAAAGTCCTCCTTCGTCTAAACAAACACTCATAAACATGTGACGGAGGGGATGGTCGGAGAGCCGGTGATGGTGGTGCGTGATGGTGATGCTGTTGCTGGTGACGATGCCGATGATCCGGGAGGGGTCGGAGAGTCAATTGATGTCGGCTGGTAAAAAGTTTTGCCAAATCCTAAAATTTGGTATAAGTAAAAAGTGAAAGTTAACTTTGGCTGGATTTCTTCAAATGATTTGGGATTTAGGCTTATAATTTGGGGTTATAACTATGCAAAATTTCTCTTTTACAAACAAAAGAGAATTGTTTATTATGATATGAAGATGTAGTTGATAGCTTTACATCTTCATAAAAGCACATAAATAAATAAATAAATCCTCATGTTTTTAATGTTTTACTGTTAAAATATATTAACATAAAAAATTGATGAAATTTTTTATGTTAAAAATAATATCTCATTTTACACCCAAATTAGATACTAAGGATAATTCTTTAGAGATTTATAGAAATTATGATTTGTTCATATCATTAAAAAAAAAAATTTATGTTATAATAAATCTTTATAAATGATACCCACTAAGTTAAATGAGAGTGAAATAAATTTTAAATCTTATTCATATACTAATAAAAACACTCAAGTTACATTCTATGTATACTTAATTTTGAAATAAACATAAAATAATTAATTAATATTATTAAAAAAAGAAAATTTTCCTAATGATTGTTATTAGAATAAGTAGCCACTAAACTACCTATAACTATAGAATAATATGATGATTAAAAAGATTATGCTACACATACATATTTAGTTAATATTTAATTTATGTTTTTACCATCATATAACTTCATTTTTAAATATAATATGGAAATATTAAAGAAATATGGAAATACTTATGTGATTACTATATATATCTTGAATTTATCAATTTTTAATAAAAAAATGAAATAACTTAGTATTCTTTATTATCATTAATTAAATTTAGAATATCTTAGCATTTATATTTATATAAATAAAAAAACATTGTATTGTACATCATCATCATTATATCAAAATTTTGAGATAAAGTACATTTAATAACTCTAAAATTATATGATATTAATAAAAAAAAATTTAGAAATTATATAAATTTTAAAAAATAAAATAAATTAAAAATCGTAGCAACTTTGTTACAATTTTGTTGCAACTTTATAATGTCACAATTTTATTGCAAGTTTCTGTTGCAAATTTGCAATGGAATCATTCTGTTTCAAATTCTTGTTGTAAAATTGTAATGCCTTTATATACATTATCGGTCCGTTGCAAAGTCCTCGCAAAATATCTCCCACGCACTTCTCTCTATATTTTTGAAACGAAAATTTATGTCATTGCAAATCCACTGCAAACTTGTCATAAAGTATGTTGCAAACCCATTTCAAAATCTCTCCCACTATTTTTGTAACAAATTTTTTACTTGTTGCAAAATCTGTTGCAAATGTTCAATGCCGTTGCAAAGCTATTGCAAGTCTATTGCAAAAGTGCAACATAATTCATCAGTTGCAAATATCCATTGCAAAATTGTAATTTTTTTGTAGTGTCCTTGGTAGCCAAAAAACCAGCAAGTATGTTTTAGGATCTGTGAATCAGCTCCAATTGAGTGTTCAAACTCTCCAACAAGCCCTTAAGATCTGTCATTTTCCTCTCTAGCTTCCATATGTTAACATAGTTGCCATTTTTAATTGCTTGAAGAATATTAGTATAGTCTTGAGGTTCTATTCTTGGGCACACCTTACTACTAACATAATAGCTTCCAGTTCAAGCTTCAAAACTCGACCTAGTGGTGACTTTAGAACGGACTGCAAGTAAAATTCTAAAATTAGCACTAGTTACAAAGAAACCTGCACCCCCTTACTAAAATCCTGAATCCAGGATGCATCTGCAAAGGGCATATATCCGAAGGGTGCAGGTATAATAAAATTGATGAAACTCTTTCCCATTTTGTAATTAAGCATAGCGGTGTATTCTTTCACATGATCTAATGCTCTACATATAATAAGTGTTATTTTATACATGTTTTATCAATTGTATTTAGCACTTAATCGACCATTTTGAGCTTTGTTCCTGTGGATAATTGGTACTTAGTTGTTCATTTTGTATCACAGGTTGAAAGAAGCACAACAAGAGCCAAAGGAAGCAAATCAGGAGTAAATCGATGCCAAAACCATCAAACAGAGAAATACACAAGCAGAGTACACGCCCATGTACCTGCCCGTGTACATTTCGGCCGAGTAGTATTCAACAACCTCCTGATAGCTTCTACTGAAAAGAACAAGGTCGTGTAAACTAAGTACACGCCCATGTACATTTGAAAGATCACAGAGCGCGTCCCAGACAAGAGCATGGGCAGATTAAGGGTTGTATGGGAGTGTAATTGCAGAACAAGAAAAGAAGAAGTCCAGGGAGATACACGGTGATGCACTCTCCGCAAGTGTATGAATTGTAACAAGTAATAAAGTGGTACCCCGTGAGGGATAGGGTTGTCAAACCACAGGGACTGGACTCCTAGTACTAATTGATCTTATGTGTCAAACCGCAGATTAAGCTCTAGGGATTCCTAATGGTAAAACATGTTTCTATGTGTAGTTCTAACCCTTTGGTCCAGGTGGAAGAACCCTAGTCTAGATTAAGCCCCAATGCATAGGATTCACTTCAACCCTTCACTCTGTTACTTGCGTAACTAAGCCCCAGGGGAGTTTATCTGCCTAGCACTTCACTCTATTTCGACCGCTATGAAATCAAGGAAACGGAGGTAGGGAGAAACCATGTCGGAGGGGAAAGGGGTACATCGCTACCTCACAACTCTCCCTCTCAACCCTCTTCAACCTTAAGTAGTCTAACCCTAAGGAGTTGTCACACCTCCAAAAAAGCAACCTAAATTGTTCTCGATCCTAGTGTCACATCTAAGAGAAAACATTAGCAAGATGAAAATAAGATTGAAACTCAATTTTTATTCATCAATAATGGAAAAGCATAATAACAATGTCAAAGAAACATAATAACCCTAGAGTTTACAAGTCCGAATACCCTTAAGGGGTTTAGCTCCTCATGGAGCTATACATGTTCATCAATGTATGAAAGAAAGCACAAAATAAGAACATCAATGAAAACCCCCTTTCGTATGGTGTGGCCGTGGTCTTGTGCGGCCGTCGAACGTCGGTGACGATGCCGATGACGCGCGCTAAACCTCCACGAAATTCTCTCCGAAACCCTAGCCGCACTCTCCAAGTTGAAGAGAAAGATAGGTCCAAAGATCTCCCAAAAGGTCTCCAAAATCGCCTTTTATAATGTTGAATCGCGGCTTTAAAATTTGACTTATTGGGGGCTTCACACGGCCGTGTGGAATTAACACACGGGCGTGTGAAGTTTCTGTCTGCTGAAAAATTAATTCACACGGCCGTGTGTTAATTCCACACGCCCGTGTGAATTCTCTGGAATTCTGAATTTCAGTGTTTTGCTACAGTAACAAAGCTACAGTACTCGCCCGAAACGCTCCTGAATCCGTCGTTCTTCATCGAGGCCATTGAATTGGGCACACAATCAATGGTAGATCGTGCCGATTGCTTCAAGTCTCCTTCTTGGTGAAGTTCTCCTAAGCCACACGAGTTAGACTTGTTGTGAATGTGACTGCCTTTGTGCCCTTCCAAAGGAGGTTGGCACACACTCACAAGTCCAAGCTCGTGCCTTGTTCCGTGCTTGGTCCGAAAACTTCCCAACATCGGCGAACACGACCTAATTTCGTTCTTCTTTTTCCAATTTAGCTCCACAAACCTGCAATGCACAAGAATACACAAATGCACGCCATTTAGTGATAAAAACTGATAAAAGATATGCTCAATGTAAGATAATAACGCTTCGCGGTACTATAACACAAGCACTTATCAATTAACCCCTAATCCCATACAAGTATTGGTTTAGAATCTCTTCCGACCAAATCCTCCTATGATTATATTAAGCTTAGGAAAATACCTAATTAGGGTTAAACACAATATCTAGGTTCATCCCTAATGCTTGGAGGGGGTATGAAATACCAGAATCCCTCTGTGTGTTAGTAAATGAATCCTTTTCAAGCTATATGAGTCTAGTACAAGGGCGTATCCCGCGCATCCAAGTGCAACCTAGAAATTGAACCACAGAGTTCTCATGCAATTCAATATATCAAAGAACACAAAGCTTAAACCATAAACCAAACCAAATGCATCAAAAGTAAATCACAACATCCATATATGTAAGTTCATCCCAAGGTTTATTGGATGCTTGGTGGCCTTGGGAGTCTAGTTCCACATCACAAAGAGAGGAAGCTTAGAATATAAGTAAATCATGAAGAATCTCATAAATAAACTTCCTTAGATGTAGACCAGAGATAGTTATAATAATTCAGTGGATTGTCACCGACGAACTCCTTGAAAGCAACCTTCTTCTCTCCCTTGATCTTACTCCTCAGATCTGCCTTCTCCAGCACCTTGAAGCCCTAGGAGATGTTGGTGGAGAAAGGGTGGCCGAAGGCCCCTTTCACAATGCCTTAGAAGTCACTTAAAACCCCTCTTGGGTTAGCTTCATGGCCTGCTAGTGAGCACAAGGATGCCCTGCAAGGTCCTCAAGATTTCTGCCCTATAATCCGTCAAAAGTGCTATATGACCTGCTGCAGTACTCTGCTATAGTGATCTTGTTATAGCGATTTATGTTACAATACTGGTGCAAGAATTTCCAGCTGCCTTATAGGCATCCTCACGGGCTCAAGGTTTCCCACAAGGAGAACCCGAGGCCTCGCCATTTCTTCAATTCTTCATGCTACAGTATTGCTATAGTATTAGGGCCCTAAAATGCCATTTTTGGTGTAGATTTCTTCCGTAATGCGTTGTCGAGTTTAGCTTGCCTTTTTTAAGGCTTGTAACACAAATAAAACCCAATTAACCACAAAATGGGCATCGATCCAACAAAATACAAATGAATTATACTGAATTTATACGTATAAAATTCATATATTAAGCTAATTATCAATTTACTTCTACTGTGAGCATAGGTTTAGATACTAAGGAGTCTTGAGAGAGCACTTTGTGTGTTTTTGGTTCCTTTTGTTCCAGTTAGCTAAGGTTTAACCTCTATTTAATTTCAATCATCTTATTCATTTAATTCCCAAGTGAAATCAGTTCGGGCACTACTCTATTCATTGCGTTCAGTTCCTCACCTCTTGTTTTGCTCTTTTGCTTATTTTTATTGTTTCTTTTTAATTCTGAAAATATAATTTGATTTGTGTTTTAGTTAGCTAGCAAAGATAAGGTTAGTACTTCTACTATCTAGTCTCTGTGGATTCGACCTTGCTTTTGCATGTATTACTTTGATTGACGTGTACACTTGCATGCATCTACTTTACCTTGATCAACATACAATCCAGTGAAAGTCAGGCTGAAGCTTCAGGGAAGAAAATATTTTTACCTAATATACACCCAACTTCCCCCCAAATTCTTTAAGTTTTGCAACATGTACTAAAAATATGCCTAATATTCCATAACAAAGCCCACAAAAAACACACATTTTAGCAAGGCCCAAAAATATTTTTACCTAATCTGCACCCAACTTCAACTAAACTCTTTTAGTTTTGCAACATGTACTAAAAATATGCCTAATATTC
The DNA here is from genome assembly GCA_020875875.1 of Dioscorea alata. Classification (NCBI taxonomy): domain Eukaryota; kingdom Viridiplantae; phylum Streptophyta; class Magnoliopsida; order Dioscoreales; family Dioscoreaceae; genus Dioscorea; species Dioscorea alata. The sequence goes on along the minus strand of CM037017.1, from coordinate 13,662,223 downwards.
CAAAACAAAGCCCACAAAAAACACGCATTTTAGCAAGGCCCAAAATAATCTCATGCAAAATTGGAAACTTTTGATTCTCCCATGCCTGGCTAGCCAAGTGACAAATTGCACCCTAGGAGCAACTTTTAATTTCCAAACCTTATCCCAACCCTTCCAGCTTGATCAATTGTATTTTTGCGGTTCAAGAAAGAGTATATAGTATAAACAATTCTATTATTCTTTAATTTCGGTTACCAGACCCAATTGTTTCTCTGAATTGGATCCACTTGACCTAGATTCAAAATAGGTTAATTCAAATTATCCCCAAAAACGTTTCCTAGTCTCTCCATATCCCAATTAGAGTTCACAACAAAAGTTGAAACATGCAAGGAGCAAATATCTGAGCTCTTATTCAGGAAAGTAGGTTTTAGAACTAAAAGAATCTTGAAATACCAAGGATCTTCCAAAAAGGATGTGATATTAGAATTGGTGGAATTGATTCACATGTGAGGCTTAAGAACATCAACAATTTTCCAAAATGCTTTAAAGAACTAGGAGCAGCTTGGGGGTTTCTTATGATGCCAAAAGTTAAAAGAGCCATAATTAACATTCCACCCATGGAACCTTTTTGGCATTAAGAAGTTGGAAAACATGTTTAACCATCAAGGCTATCTTTGCCAATTGATAGTTACTGCAACAAACTCATGGGTCGTCAAGTAATACCTCATGCAAAAGCACGGGGATCGTATTCCATGTGATCAAGAAAATTACAATTATTCACTATTTACCTATTATCTAGCCTACATGACTTAGGGATGTTTTGAACCTACACTAATTAAGAAAACTAAGAACTAGAAGCTTCAAGCAAAACACAATCTCTAGAGGAAAAACCAATGGTAGATGATGGGCCATGAATGTGGATCCCTTAGGGCTACTAGTGTTATTTAGGAATATGGTTTGGTGTTGCAAAGATATGTTTGGACTGCGAGATCTCTAAGATGTGCTATCCATAAAACCTAAGTGATTAGCTTTTAATCCCATACAAGAGTCATCTTAAATTAATTCATAACTAACTCTCCTATGATTATATTACGTTTTAGGAGTCTCTGTCATAGGGATTTCCCTAAAGCAGAGGGCTTGCTAGCATCCGAGTTCTCGATTATGTACACAACTCAAAATCCTATTAATTTATGTATGACTTAGTGTAAAGTATCCCATTTGATATCTTCGTATCCGAGAATCAACAAACTCCACCCCGTATTGTTCACAAAACTTCGCAGCTTAGGTGGAGGCCGAAGAAGACCTCCTTCCAGGGGGCGAGCCATCAGTGAGATACCACTCTGGAAGAGCTAGAATTTTAACCTTGTGTCAGGACCTACGGACCAAGGGACAGTTTCAGGTCCTCTCAATGCTCTAACGCCCGCACCGGATATGGACTGAACTGTCTAATGACGTTCTGAACCCAGCTCAAGTACCTCATATAATTACTGTCTTAGTTCTACCATATCTTTTGTTTCCCAAAGCATTTCGTCACTTGCTACGCCCTTCCTCGTCTCTGGGTGCCTAGGTATCCACCGTAAGCCTTTCCTCGTTTGAACCTCGCCACTTGTTTATTCCATATTTTGGACCTTAGCTCCATGGAAAACCTTTCTCAAATACACAATTCAAACATGAATTACAAATATCTTTGTAATGTAATTCAAGGCATATAAGTATCATAGATTGAATCTTATAATAATATAATTGGATTAACTAAACCAAAATATCCAATAATCACATGTTCATCCCATGGTTCCCCGAGATCTGGTGGTCTTAAGGGTTTAATTTAACATAAACACAAAATCACAAAGATAAAACATGACAAAGAACAAGTGAAACATTTTAAACTCCCCCATTTAATGTAGAATGGTGAGAAGAGTTGAACACCGAAGGCACCCAAGGACGTCACCCCTAATCCTCCCAAAATTCATCTCCCTTCAAGGATGTGTTGCTAATAAATGCTTGTGTTATAGTAATACGAAGTATTATTATCTTACATTGAGCATTACTTTTCTCAGATTTTATCATTAATTTGTGTGCATTTGTGTGCTTGTGTGCATTGTAGGGTTGTGGAGCCAATTTGGAGAAGAAAGAAGTAAGAATAGGTTATGTTTGCCATTGTTGAGGAGTTCTCGGACCAACCAAGGAACAAGACACGAGACTAGACTTGTGGGTATGTGCCAACCTTTATTGGAGGGGCACAAGGGCAGTCAAATTCATAAAAGTCTAACTCGTGTAGCATTGAAGAACTTCGCCAATGAAGAGAAATGAAGTAATTGATATGATCTAACGTTGATTGTGTGCCCAATTCAACAGCCTCGATGAAGAATGATGAATTCGGGAGCATTTCGGCGAAGTACTGTAGCAGCTAACGGGGTTAATTACTGTAGCAAAACACGGTAGCAAGTTACTGTTCACTGTCGTCCGAAAATCAGAAAAACAGAGAATCCACACGCCCGTGTGAAAATTCCACAGGGTCGTGTGGAAAATCCACGGGGCGTGTGGAACCCCGATTTCAGCCTATAAATAGTCCGTTGTTGTACATAAATATAGTACTATATCATCAATGCATTTAGTTAGTAATTCATCACCAATCATGCATATTTCATAGTTTTCTTAACTATTTCCCTTCCTTCTGCACAATCTACTTCTTTTTAGTTGTTTTTGTAGGAAAGCTGGAGCTGACTGGAAGATAGCTGGAGACTGAGGATCATTCTGGAGAAAACACAACTCGCTTGTGGCCAGTAAAAAGTGCATGTGGTCTGTAAAGCAGGAATGGGGCCCAGCTTCTGTCTGTGACTTTAAAATGGCAACTTTAGGGTTCTTTTGGGAGACAGAGGAAAGGGAGTGGCGGCCAGAGAAGAGAAAAGAGAGAATTCTAAAAGCTCTGAAAGGGGTTGGAAGGACAAAAGAAGGCTAAATCAACTGAAAGGCAGATCCTGAGGACATCCTAGGGAGTTTTCTTAGCTCTGTTTGCTGTGTTGTGTCTTGCCTGATTGTTATTCTTCTTATTTCCTTTTGTAACTAAGACATGGATTTGTAAACCTTTATTTAGGTTTGGGATTAACCCAAAGTAGTAGTATTTGATGTGTGTTACATTTATTTGGATCTTTTATATTTAATGGCAGATTTCTTGAGTTGATTTTGGATTTGAGTAATTTGGCTAGTGAGTGTGAAAGCCTCACTTGTTCTATCCTAAAGATCAAGGTTAACTGAAAGGTTAACCAAGATCTTTGAACCTCCTAAGTCACCCTGAATCTACTGAAAGGTAGTTCTTGAGGGTTTTTCATATGATCACTGTTCTTAGCAGGGTTTTGAAAGGGTGTGTCTACCACGAAAGTAGGAGACAACCCAATTAAGACCAACTTGTTATCTCTTTAAAGAGAGTGGCAAGTACCCTAGGATTATCACCCTTCTAGAAACCTGCCTAACCTAAGTTTTGATCCATACACATCATTCACTACTCTTTGTGGCGAGTTTCCAAACCTAAGTTCATCTAATCTGAATCCCAGTCCGCAACCCTGCCTGCTTGTGTTTCTTATTTAAGTATTTTCTATCACTTTGTTATTTTCATTCTCTCAAATTCTAATTGCCTAGATAGCCTATCATTGCATTAGATTGGTAATCACACTTGGTCCTCGTGGGATCGATAACTTTTTACTACTTGGCAAAACCGTGCGCTTGTGGTCGTGCAACATCCGTTTTCAGATCTATTTGGGGACCCCCCCTTTCTATCTCTTGCCGATCTTTTGGGGGGCTTTCGGCTAGGGTTTGGAGAGGTTCTTGGAGGTCTTTGGAAGCGATTATACGGCATCGGCATCGACATCCTTTGGAAGATTGCTATTGGGGGAGCTTTCGTCGGCATCGATTCGGCGAGGTGTGCCCTAGGCTTGACAAGGGATTCGTTGGAGAAGACGTGCGGCTCCACAAGACCATCGATACGATCTACAAGGGGGTTTTCTTTATAGTTTTTATGCATATGTTCTTAAACTCGTTATTGATTTTGTATTGCTCCATGGAGAGCTAAACCCCTAGTGGGTATTCGGACTTGTGATCCCTAGGATGCTTGTGTTTCTATAACTTTTATTATGCTTTATTAATTTGATGTTTCCTTATTGAGTTCCAATCTTGCATGCCGATTGTATGAGATTTTCAATTAGCCGTGACACTAGGGTTGAGAATCTAATAGGTTATCCTTTGAGAGTGTGACAACCTCTATAGGGTTAGACTATACAAGGTTGGAGAGGGTTGAGAGGGTGAGTCGAGAGGTAGCGAAACATCCCCTTTCCCCTCCAGTGTGAACTTCCCTACCTCCGTATCCCAAGAGCTAATCACAATCGAAGTAGAGTGGAGTACTAGGAGATGAACTCCCTTGCAAAGGGTTGAGTGAATCCTAGGACTGGGGCTTAACTTAGATTAGAGTTCTTCCACCTGGACCAAAGGGTTAGAACTATAATTATGGATAGGGTCTTTCACTTGGAATCCCTAGAACCCCAAGCAGTTCCACGTAGTGTGAGGCTTAGGATGATAGACTCCCATGGGGCTTAGTTGACAGGTCAACGAGAGTTAAGAGTCGTAGTGAAATCTAATGCCGAGGCATAATGTTGGAACTAGTCACGGTTGAACTTAGGTTTGGGACAGTGTATTTAAGTATTTCCACGACTCATTAGACATCAATCAGAAAGTATAATATTAGTCTTGCACTAGAAGCATTAGTCCTAGAGGGAGCTTTGTCCGGGTACCCCATCTTTATATCGATTACCTCTCCTACCCTCATTACTCTTCTTGCACTCTTTTATTTTCTTTTACATTTATATATATATATATATATATATATATATATATATATATATATATATATATATATATATATATATATATATACTTCTCTCATCATCAACTTCTTTCATAGCTAAATAGTGATAACACTTGTTTCTAAACACTATTCCCTGTGGATACGACTACCCATCACCAGGGTATTTTATTACTTCGATAACCCATGCACTTGCGGGGTACACACTCAAGGGGTTGTGTCAGTTGCTCTCCGATGTTAGATCTTTAAGATCTTCCCTCTCCTTATCACACTCAGGCTCGAACCTTGACAATGAAAATATTGCTCAAAGAGCTGTTATCGGCTATAGCTTCCAAGGATGTCTCAAAAAACCTAAAATAAGCTATTTATATCCGAGCTTAATAAGGGGTTGCATATGGGTTTATAGGAGCCTGCACGAAGTGTTAAAACTCAAATATGGGAAACCTGATGACGCATGCAACGTCCCATGTAGGAGGACAAGTGCCCACACATCTTTCTACTCGCTTTGTGCAGCTTATTGTGTGGGCCGTAGAAAAAAAACAAATGGCCGCAGTACTTTAATTCAAAACTTGCACAATTAGACTCAAAAACAGCTCATAATGCATTCTTGATCCCCAATAACCTCTTTGATGCATTGTGGATGAAATTATAATAAATTTTGCGTAAAACATGTGTCAACTTATAAAATACATGCAAAATGTATGATATAATACAATGAAAACATACACATTTAGACACTCATCACCAATCTAAGATCCCCAATGCTAAGTCCCCCCTCAGCTTTTCTATGAGTAATATTAGACCAACTAATTGCTACTTGTAGCCCAAAGAAATTTTCTAGCTAGTGTAGTGATCGAGTCAAGAATGGTGTTAGGGATACGATAGGCTGACAAATAATAATTAGTAGACATTAATGAGCTATATATCAAAGTGATTTTCCTTGCATCAAAATCCCTATTATGATTCCAATCAGCAATAGTATTAGTAGTTTTAGAAACCAAAGGTTGGAAATGGGTGATGGCAAGTTTCTTTGGGTTAATCAAAATTCCAAGATATTTGATAGGGAAAGCACTAGTCTTAAATTGACAATATTTCTAATGATTCTGGCCACTCTTTTGTTAAACCAATTAGGGAAAGAGATCTCATATTTGATATTATTAGGATTCTACCTTGTAAGGTGAGAATACATAGATAAACATAGTTTACAATTACGGGCAGCCTTTCTAGTAGCACTAGTGATTAAAATCAGATTATCCACATACATAAGATGATTAAAATTGTAAACAAGTCAAGTATCAAAACTTGGCACACTATTTTCTTCCAAGGTAAAATTTAATATAGCCAAGAGATTTGGAGAAACCAAAATAAACATATAAAGAAAGAGAGAATTACCTTGTCTCAGTCCTCTAGAAGAAAAAATCCATCTAGACAATTGGCTATTAATGAAGAAGGAAAAAGTGACAAAACTGATACATGCTCTAACCTAAATAATCCCACATATTGGGAAATTCATTTTGGCTAACATCCTTGGGGGTGGCTCCTAACATCCGAATACATAAAATGGATAACCTCTTAGACAACAATAATATTGTCCAGAGGATTCCTCCTAGGAACAAATCCACAATGTTCTCTATTTATCAAGCCAGGAAGAATATTCGAAAGAATATTCTTCAACCTATTGGCAAGTATCTTAGTCACTAACTTGTAACATACTTTGCACAAAGAGATTGGGTGAAAATCCGAAACCAATCTAGGCTTCTCCTTTTTAGGAATCAAAGGCACAAATGTTTGATTCCAAGATTTAGGCATCCTAGCATTGGGAAAAAAAATATCAGATGGTAGCACATAAATGATTACCAATTCCATTCCAAAAGAAACAATAAAATTTAGCATTGAAACTGCCAAGACCTAGACTCTTACTAGCTGGAAGGGAAAGAAGAGTGTTGTAAATCTCTTTTTACTATCATTCTAATAAATGGAATTCAAATCATTCGAGGGAGCTCAAAAGATATCAGAGGAAGAAATATGATTTAAACCCTCCAAAGATTAGAATAAAATGAAGCATAAGATTCTCTATACCCTCTCTTTCAGTATAAATGGTCACATTAGGAACAGAGATATGGGAAATGTAATTTTTATGTTTATGAATGAGAGAAACATTATGAAAGAAACTTGTGTTGGTGTCACCATTTTGAACCCAAGTAATTCTAGCCCTTTGTGCCTATTTCAAAGAGTTTTGGTGAAGAAGGGCACTATATTTATTATAAAGAATCATGAGAGAACTGGAATGAGAGTTGGAAATGCTTGTCTCAAAATTAACAAATTCCAGGAATTTGATAGTCAATTCAATTTCTCTGATGTCATGATCTTCAGAGTTCATACAAGCACATCTTCATCTAATGAGTCTGGATCTAATTCTAGCAATAAGATGAGCAAAGAATGCATAGGAGAAGTCACTACTACATAAATGCTCATTTGCAGCGGCTATGAACCATTACAAAAAGCTTTACAACCGTAGTATAAGACCTATTGTAGTGGTTTGGCAACTGTTGCATCTGCTCCCGTTGTAATAGCTTATTGTATCTATTGTAGCAGTTTTATGCCTCCTAATGCAGCGGTTCAACATTGTTGCATAAAATATTCCAATTGTCATTAGTTTTGTAGCGGTTTTTATTTTTGCAGCGATTTTTTTCCTATACTGCAACGACTTGTTTTGCAATGGTTATTTTATATAATGTAGCGGTTTCACAATATCTGTTGTAGCGGTTTTCTGATATTTATCATAACAATTTCATAGTATCTGTTACAACGGTTTGTGATATTTATTGTAGTAGTTTATATCTATTGTAATGGTTTATAACATCTATTGTAGCAGTTTATAGTACCTATTGCAACTATTATAAAATCTATTACTGTAACATTTCGCAAATAAGAATTTTCATAATTCAATTTAATAAAATTATAACAATAGCAAACATCATCCCAAAATAAAATAATAGTTAGAGTCAAATTCACATTAACATTTTAAAAAATATTTAAGTACATTGGAATTGCAATAGAGAACAAGTTAATACAAAATAATTCCAAAATTAACACATAACAATTCATCTTGAATGTTTTGAGATGAAACCAACTCAAAGTAACATCGTTGTCCTTGTAATTATCAAAAATGAGTTAGTTAAAATAACAAGAAGACAAGTTGCTACAACATATACAATTTGTATTACTCAACAAAAGGATTAAAAGAATAATCATGCATTTCTTTTTTATACCATAGATGGAGTAATTCGGGTGACATTGCATAGCTCAAGAATGAAAGTTACCATCGAAATAATTCTAAAATTATGACACTTTTGAACTAAGGGGGAAGCAGGCTAAATTAAAATTTAAACTAGGGGAAATCAAGCTAAAATTAAAACTTCCAAACCAGAATAACATTTCAAATCAATTAGCAAGGAATTGATACTAACAACCTTATGTTGCACTTGGTTGTTGCAAGGGCCATTTAAACTACTGCATTTTAGAACTTCACAATCTTGGAGAAGGTAATATTTCACAAGTATATCAAACATCTAAGTCAATAGAAAAGTCTTTTTTACGCTTAAATGAAGTTCTCATAAAAGACATGCTATGTTGCAGCTTAATATAAACAATCTTACGACTAGACCAATATTAGAAGCCTTATATGTAGCAAGCAAAAAACAAAGGGAATCACAGTAAATTGATCAAGTATTTACAATTGATTTAGCAAATTAGGATGTTTTTCATAAAAAAAATAACAATGAGATAACAAACCTGAAATGAAGCATTTAGCAAGGGAAAAAATTGTTGATCTAACATATCAAGATTTTCTCTTTCTGCACAAGTTTTGTGCACCTGAAGCATGAACAAAAACTGGTAAAGAGGACAAAGTACAAAACTATAAAATTTTAATATCACAATAATAAAAATATTACGATGATAGTAAAAATATTATTTCAACAACATATCGGCATAGAAATTTACTATTCACAATATCATTCTAGGAAATTTTGATGTGACCCATCCCAATTGCACTAATAGTTCTAAGAACTAATTCCACTTCTTATTCCTTTCTTTTAAAAGATAAGCTAAATTATATATATATATATATATATATATATATATATATATATATATATATATATATATATATATATATATATATATATATATATATATATATATATATATATATATATATATATATATATTGGTGGCAAAATGAAGAACAATTTAACCATGTTGTTATCAATTGTAAACATATCTCCAATTGTTCGATTTCACATAGGAATCAAACATAACATCATAATTGAGACTTAATACTCATTTCATCTGCAACCTTTGCAACTAATGAGAAATTAATTGCATTTTAAACCTTTATTATAAAAATAAACTATGCAAAAAAATAAAATGCATTGCAGAAGAATTGCTTTATATTAGGACCAAAATTCAATAAGGCAATGTGATGCGCAAACTGCAAGTGCACGGGTCGCAAGCAAGTAGTAAAGTGATACCCCGTGAGGGATAGGGTTATCGAACCTCAAGGAACTGTACTCAAAGTACTAATTTCTCTTCTGATGTCTAGTGAATTACAAAGAGAGTGAATAAATCAAGAAACAATAAAGAAAAGGATACAATGGTTGAGATGATAGGAAGGCTAGGATCGAGTGTTTCAGTAATATGAGAGTAATGCCCCGGAGTGATCCTTATAGACTATTGCATGCTATCTTACCCTAAGTGCCTACCAGGTACATTCCAATGATCCAAGTGTGTGCTCACAAGCAATGTTGCATCTATGAGTTTTAACTACACTGAGTTTCGCTAGGGTAACTGTACGCTTCTTGCTAGACAAGCCGTGCACCGAGTTTTACCCAATTTACCAATGGGTACCATATTTATCTCGGTAGAAGGGGTGGGTATGACAGAATTAATTTTAAGCTTGATTTTAAAATTAAGATAACAAGAAAACATGCCCTATAATACATATTTCTCTATTATGCTTCACACGAACATACTGAAGTAGCTAGTTGTTATATAAATTGTAACATATTTAAGTAATATGCCTTAGAACTTACCCCAGTGTATCCAATTCCAACAAGGTCAAGAATACCAAGAAGTAAAGTAAGTCTATCAACAACCCGAATCAAAAACCAAATTTTGGTAAATTAGCTGAAGGATAGGTCAAAAGGAATAATAAGTATGCGAAGTTTTCAAAAATATCACAAGAATGATTAAACAACATGGTCAAAGTTGTCCTTAATGTATTTAGATTACCTGGATCAATCCTATGGAGCACCATAGAGCAACAGCTAAAGCAAACACAAGGGTAGAAATTGCATATTTTTCTTCAAGCTTACCCCACTATCTATCAAAAAATTCTTAGTAAGTATTTTAGAATGCAATTAGTACTATGGATTTTTTTTTGTGTGTTAAAATAAAAAGACAGATTAGAGAGAAGCACATCGTCTCTTGTATGGTATTCAAAATTTTTGGAAGCCCAATTTCACCTTCAGCTAATTTTTTTCTCATTACCCTAACATCTTTTAAAATACAATTTGTGGTAAATTAAAAATATACCACAATCATGTTTATAAAATATATTTTATAAAATTTGATAGTGCTGATTCATTAGAAAAATTTTCTACAAATAATATGGATTGCTTAAACTTTTGATGAGACTGATTCATTAGAAAATTTTTCTTTAGATGCATAGAGTATTAGATTTTATTTATTGCTAACACTATTTAGTAAGTTTCTGCTGATCAATTTGGTATACTAAAATGCTCTTCAAATTTAGAAAAATAGAATACTCACCTCTACTTTTCCAGGTTTTGGATTTCGTCTAACTTGAATTGTTTTTCCAACTATAATGTGTATTAGTGTACGATACAAAAACAGGTAAGCAGATTGTAGTCAATAGTGGCAATCTCAATTCCTGCTTAACAAATTCAAATTATGAAATATCTTGTAGTGTGTTTTCAAAAAGAAAGCACAAAATAAACATAATATATTGAAATTGGGAGAGTAAGTGCGGTGCTTCGGCCTTTTCTCGTGCATTGACTCAAAGTTTTGGTCGAGTTCTTTTTTGTTTTTGCCTCGGTAGGGCTTACTGAGTGGTTTGGAGTGTGAAAGTTAACTTGGCTTTGTTTCCAACTCGTGTGGATGAACATGTGCCCACACGGACAAAATAGGGGTTGTTTTTGCCTTTAGTTTAGTTGTGTAGTCATTTAGAGGTCATACACCCGTATAAGAGGCCGCACAACCCAACTTGGGAGTGTACGAGCAAAAGAGGGCCCAACTGTGCACCTGCATACATCAAGTCTACAGCCGCACAAGGTCACCAAAAGAGTGTGCGGGCTATTATGCACCCTCACAAGAGGCCGCACGAGGTTGATAGAAGTGTATACGGACTGGTGTGCGTCGTATACAAGATGTATATGTGGACAGTAACTTGATACATTATTATGAATACTACTTCACTAAAAAGTTCATAAAGGGAGTCGTGCACCCGCATGGCTAGCCGCTGGACACGGCTAGGGGCCATGCGGCCGTGAGTACGCCAACACGCGACACCACACATCACTCGAGGTCGGGCATTTGTGTCTTTTCAACCCTAAACCCTTTTTTATGCCTTTCTTCCTCTCTTTTTCTCTCATTGTCTTGGCCATCTCTTGGAGAGGAAAAGAACCTTGGATGATCCTCCATTTCCTTTGGTGGATTGAAGCTTCAACCTTCATTCCTTGAGTTTAGCAAGGTAAACACCCCTATCTTTCTTGCTTTCTCTTTGTTTATCTATTGTGTTTTTGGATGAGAGTGTACTATCTAGGGTTGTTTGTAATGAGCTTGATTCTTGCCCACTTCCTTGTATATTTAGTGTTTGAATGCTTGAGAGGAGATTGTTGTAACGTTGGAGATCTATCATTCCTTGCTCTTTGAATTAAGAGGTAAGCATTTTCACTCTTTCTTCCTTGTGTTAGATGCATGATGGATCTATAGTTAGGATTGTGAGTTTGATTCCTGTTCTTCTTCTTGCTTATTGTTGTTGGAACTTGAGAGGATGGTCTCATTGTTGTTCTTCCTTGATTTAATGTAACCTAGAACTAGGTTTTGCTAGAATTCGTGGTAACTATAGCAGTACTATAGCACTTGTAGAACTTGTTTGTTTCTTTGTTTCCTTGGTTTGGATTGAAGCCAAGAACCCTTAGAAACTCATTGGAAACTTTGAAACATAGTTTTGAGCCAGCCCTAAGCCTTGGTAAAGTTGCAATGCATGGTAAAACCTAGGGTTTCATTCATGCTTTCCTTTATTTAATTCTTGCTTGTTGGTTGCTTGTGTGTTTGGTTGGTTAGGTGGTGAGGGCTCATCGCCAGGCAAGGAGCCGGCGAAAGAATAACTTGCTTGTGGTTCTTCTCGCCTGAGTTGTGAGTGGGTTTTGTGATTGCATAATTCTATTAGAATATTACTTCAGAATCTTCATTGCTTTAATTATGAGTTTTCCATGGTTTTAATACAATTAATAGATGCTTTGACCTGTTTGGAAATAAATTTCTATGCTATTGAATTATGAGCGAAACTCTTGATGTTGATGAAAATACTCATGTCTATATTGGTATATTGGCTTGAAATGAAGTATGAAACTTTATGCGCATTTTATTTGTGGCATTGTTGTTTATGGAAATGATAACCAATCCTAGAAAAGGGCCAAGTGATATGATTTATGTGGTTGATATTATTGATACATCTACCAGTGGTTTTGTTGGTGACGAGGTTGTAACCCTCCTGTTACAGTAGGGGGTCTGATAAGTGCTCGTGTTATAGTAATGCGAAGCATTATTATCTTACAATGAACATATCTTTTATTAGATTTTATCACTAAATTGTGTGCGTTTGTGTATTCTTATGCATTGTAGGTTTGTGGAGCTTATTTGGAGAAAAAGAACGAAGTTAGATCGTGTTCGCCGTTGTTGGGAGGTTTTCGGACCAAGCAAGGAACAAGGCACAAGCCTAGACTTGTGAGTGTGTGCCAACCTCCTTTGGAGGGGCACAAAGACAGTCACATTCACAATAAGTCTAACTCGTGTTGCTTAGGAGAACTTCACCAAGGAGGAGACTTGAAGCAATCGGCACGATCAACCATTGATTGTGTGCCTAAATCAATGGCCTCGATGAAGAACAACGGATTCGGGAGCGTTTTGGCGAGTACTGTAGCAGCACTGTAGTTTGTTACAGTAGTAAACTACTGTTCACTTTCTGCCAAAATTCAGAATTCTAGAGAATTCACACGAGCATGTGGAAATACCACACGGCCGTGTGAATTAAATTTCCAGCAAACCAGAAACTTCACACGCTCGTGTGGAAATTCCACATGGCCGTGTGAAGTCCCGATAAGTTCAAATTTAAAAGCCGCACTCAACATTATAAAAGCCCGATTTGGAGACTTTCAAAGGAATCTTTTGACCTAACTTTCTCCCCAACTTCTGGAGAGTGGGGCTAGGGTTTCGGAGAGGACTTCGTGGAGGTTTGGAGCGCGTCATCGGCATCGTTACCGACGTCCGGCGGCCACACAAGACCATGGCCACACCATACGCAAGGGGGTTTTCATCAATGCTTTTTATTTACACTTCCTTTTATATTTTGATGAACATGTATAGCTCCATGAGGAGCTAAACCCCTCGTGGGTATTTGGACTTGTAAAACCCTAGGATTATTATGTTTCTATGACATTGCTATTATGCTTTTCCATTATTGATGAATAAATTTGAGTTTCAATTTTAATTATCTTTTGCTATTGTTTTCCTTAAGGCGTGACACTAGGGTTGAGAGCAATTTAGGTTACCCTTTGGAGGTGTGACAACTCCTATAGGGTTAGACTACTTAGGATTGAAGAGGGTTGAGAGGGTAAGTCGTGAGGTAGCGAAACGTTCCCTTTCCCTTCCGGTGTGATTTCTCCCTACCTTCGTTTCCTTGGATAATTAGCGGTCGAGATAGAGTGTTAGGGCTTAATTTAAACCAGGGTTCTTCCACCTGGACCAAAGGGTTAGAACTACATATAGAAACAGGTTTTATCACTAGGAATCCCTAGAGCTTAAAGCAATTCCACGTAGTGTTAGGCTTAGGAAGATAAACTCCCCCGGGGCTTAGTTGACAGGTCAACAAGAGTCAAGGGTCGTAGTGAATCCTAATGCCGGGGCATAATGTTGGGGTTAGTCACGGTTGACCTTAAGTTTGGGACCGTGAGTTTAAAGATATCCTCGACTCAATTAACATCAATAGGAAAGTATAATAGCATAGTCTTGCACTAGAAGCATAAGTCCTAGAGGTAGCTTGTCCGGATACCCTATTTCATCCATTGCTAGTCTTTCTCTTTTAACTTTTATTTGCACTTTCTTATCTTCCACCTTTCTATTTAAATTCTTGTCTTTTATTATAACTGATTCCATAATCCACTCATCAATTCGATTATCACTTTTCGTACACCCCATAATTAAATAGCGAAATCTTGTGTTTTAAATCCCTATTCCCTGTGGATTCGACTACCCACTCACCAGGGTAATTTTATTACTTCGACAAGCCCGTGCACTTGCGGGATACACGCAAGGGGTCGTGTCAGGGTCTCCACCGGCCAGCATTTAGAGGTGGCGTGGAGGACCCGGTTTTATTTATCCATCTCAAGTGGTGTGTGGAGCTCTGAATGGATATGCATCAGGAGTCCGGAGTCACCACATGGATCCCGTGGGTTAATGCCAAGGACATGAGGCCTTGACGGCTATGAACTTAGCTGCGGCCATGGGTATAGTTTGAAGCAGTTTCAAGACCATTGATAGATTGATTGAGATGTAAACATGGTATTTGTGAAAAATCATGTTTCTTGTGTTGAACTCTTCTTGTATTGATTCCTCACATACTCCTGAAAGAAAATTTGAGTTTTTATGGTGAGCTTTATCTTATGATATTTTAAAAAAAACTCATATCATGCTTGAGCTTGGTTTTGGAATGTGAAAACCCTTATTTGAATCAAATGAATCTTTTATGATAGTTATGGACTTCACATACATATATATGTTATACTATTTGCTATATCATTCAAAATTATATGTATTATTGTAAAAGCTTTATTATTGATGTTTCTTCAACTCGTTATTTATGTTATTTTAGAATTATGCTAACCCATTCACTGAGTGACTTAGGTAACTCACTCTCTTTCTCCCTTCTAGGCTCTAACATTTAGAAGCGTTGCAGCGAGACGGAGTGTTGGGCATTCGCTTCCTATCTTTGTTCATTAACAGGGGCCCAAAAGTGTATGGGTTGTCAAAGTAATAAAGTCCCCCGGTGAGAGGGTAGTCAAATCCACAGGGAGTAGTGATTCAAGACAAGATGAATTGCTACTTAGCTAGTGCGATGTAATGGTGCTGAGAGAAATCAATGTGTGTGCAAGATAATGAAAGAGAAATATGAAAGTCAAGAGAGTGCAAGCAAAGAGTAAAGAGAAAACAATCAATGTGAATATGGGGTACCCGGACAAGCTCCCCCTACAAGTAATGTTTCTAGTGCAAGACTAATATTACACTTCCTTATTGATGTTTAATGAGTCGTGGAAATTCTTAAGTACATGGTCCCAAACCTAAGGTCAACCGTGACTAGTTCCAACACTATGCCCTGGCATTAGGCTTCACTACAATCCTTCATTCTGTCGATCTCTCAACTAAGCCCCAGGGGAGTCCATCATCCTAAGCCTCACACTACGTGGAACTGCTTGGCGTTCTAGGGATTCCAAGTGATAGACCCTGTCCCTAAGTATAGTTCTAACCCTTTGGTCCAAGGAAAAAAAACCCTAATCTAAGTTAAGCCCCAGCACTATGATTCACTACAACCCTTCACTCTGTTTCTCCCGCAACTAAGCCCTAGGGGAGTTCATCTCCTAGCACTTCACTCTACTTCGATTGCAAAGAACTCTTGGAACACGGAGGTAGGAAAAATGGACGTTTCGCTACCTCACGACTCAACCTCTCGACCCTCTCCAATCTCGGGTAGTCTAATCCTATAGAAGTTGTCACACCTTCAAAGGATAACCTAGATGATTCTCAACCCTAGTGTCACGGCTAAGGGAAAATCAATTACAATTAACTTGCAAGATTGGAACTCAATTAAAATCATCAATTAAGAAAGCATAATAAGAGTCATAGAAACAATGTCATCCTAGGGTATAGAAGTCCAAATATCCACGAGAGGTATAGCTCTCCATGGAGCTATACAAAATCATCAATGTATATGAATCACAAAGCATAGAAAACATAGATAAAACCCCCTTGTGATGCGTGGCGATGGTCTTGTGAGGCCGCTGCGTCTTCTCCACCAAGCCCCTTGTCAAGCCTAAGGCACACCTCGCCGGATCAGTACCGACGAAAGCTCTCTCAATAGCTACCTTCCAAAGGATGTGAATGTTGATGCCGTAGACTCGCTCCAAGCCTCCACAAAATCCTCTCTAAACCCTAGCCGCGAACCTCCAGAAGTTGGGGAAAAGATGGGTCGAAAAGTCCTCGAATAAATCTTAGTCGCGGCTTTAAATAGGCTGAAATCGGGCATCCACAAGGCCATGTGGAATTTCCACACGCCCATTTGGATTATCTAGAATCGAATTTCTGGTACGCAGTGAACAGTAAAATAATACAGTAATTTGCTACAGTGAATTGATACATTGCTGCTACAGTACTCACACACAAAATGTTCCCAATTTCATGTTCTTCATCGAAACCGTTGAATTGGGCACACAACCAATGGTAGATTATGTCGTTTGCTTCTTTTCTCCTTCTTGACGAAGTTCTTCAATATTACACGGGCTAGACTTTTATGAGTGTGACTGCCTTTGTGCCCCTCCAAATCATAGAATGATTCGAGCACATTGGAGATTGGCACACACCCACAAGTCTATAACCCGTGCCTTGATCCTTGCTTGGTCCAAGAACTCCTCAACAACGGCAAACATGACCTAATTTTGCTCTTTCTTCTCTAAATCTACTCCACAACCCTATATGCACAAAAGAACACAAATGCACACCAATCAATGATAAAATCTGAGAAAAGTAATACTTCATGTAAGGAAATAACACTTCGTATTACTTAAACATGAGCACTTATCATTCATTTCTAGTTATATGTATGTTTTTTTTAGCATGTTACATTGTATAAGAACATGGATCCACTAGTGTGTTTGAAACTCCTTATGCATGATTTCTAAGTTGTTTGCTCTTCTTGGAAAACCTTGTGTACTTGTGACCAATTTATTTCTTGAACCCTATTATCAGGCTTTGGTTTTGTTGCTTCCTCTATGCTACTGTTGTAGTTCATTCTTTGAATATTATATATTATTGATATTCATGATTAGGATTGTGAAATTCTAGGGTTTTGTTAGCATTACGATGACTTGAGGGTTGAGTGGTGTGTATATCCCTCCTCGGGTTGCCACGACGGTTGTCACGTGCCGGGCTCAGGGATTGGGGCATGACGGTAAGCTTGATGAACATGCATCTATTTGAATGTTCAATGTCTTAAACAAACAAAGATTTCCAGATTACCTTTACAAAAGTATATATCACAGACAGTTAATGGTCAGGCCAAATTGGATATTGTTGAATTAGACGTTGCAATCAGCTGATATCCTATTTTTATACAAATATCTATAACTTCGCAAAAAGGCTTAAGCAATTTGTATTGTCTGCAAAACTTAAGTTAGCCCAGTCAATCCCATCTTGAATATACTTATGAGAAAAAGAAGAAAATTTTCACAAGAAAACCAGTTATGTCATCACAAGGCCATAGCAAAAAAAAAAAAAAAAAAAAAAAAAAAAAATCTATGCCTTTACAGAAAAATTAGTAAAGAACCTTTGATTATAAATGAGAATATAAGACAAAATTGTTTATCAAAATTAGCATCTAGAATTTCTATTTTACTAAGCTATGTCATAGAGGAGAGTAAAAAAATTCTCAATAAAATGTGAAAGCAGCCAGTGTCTATACATGGTTTACACACACACAAAGCAATAGGATAATGGGAGAGAGTCTCCTAAGAACATGATCCTAGACTCCTATTTAATTCACAGTTTTAGTTGGGAGTAAAAATAATTTCATTGAAGATGTGGTAAATAGAATTAAGTTATTGTGTCTGACAAAACATAAACCATATTGGTGTCAAATATAGATTACATGCAAAAAGAGTGAACATCTAATTTACCACAATTGCTCAAAAATCAATCTGATCAAAACAAAATGTCTTAGCACTAGAAAAATCACCATTAGAAATAATTCTGATTTCCCTTTCAATTAGTTTTTGATCGGAAATTTCCCTTTCACATCCCAGTCTCTACAATTCAAACCACAAGCCTGAGAACAATTTAATGCCCGAAATTTCCTGTTGCTTGATGTAATATTACTTACATCAAAAGATTCAAACCCATATATGTTTGAAATACTTATATATGGATAAAGATTCTTTTAAGGCCATTCGTCAGGGGACCATCTAGACAACACCAAAGATAGGTATGCATGCACACATTATACACATAGAGAAAGGCAGTCGTTGTTTTTATCCATTCCCAGTAAGCAAACACCAAAGATAGGTATGCATGCACATAGAGATAAGTATGTTATACCGGCCAATGTAAGCTTACTTCAAACAACCAAATTCTCTAAGGCTTTCGCTGCAGGAGACTCCACTGCCTAACTAATTTATTAATTTTCAACTTGGACCATTTTGCAGTTTATATTGACTTTTGACAGCTTGATTTATATCTGATTCACCATCCAGAGATTTTTCTCTCATAGTCATTTTCATTCTAGTCCATTCTGAATATCATTTTCATTTAGAATTATTTTGATTTAACTATAGAGATAAAAATTATATAAAATAAAACTATACAATCACATAAGAAAAACCATGTTTGTTCTTGAAGTAGAAAGAGCTCAATTTGTTCCTAAATAGCTCTCTTCAAAGGGCTTCTGTTTTTGCTTCATGAATATGATAACATGGGTTTGAACAAAGCTAAAAATCCCGAATTGGATCCAAAATTGACTGGTTGGTGTGAGCTTATCCATGCAGTTATGCACTCTATGAGTTTCTTCCTTTTCAAGTTGGCATCGCCACTCTCTTTGGCACTTCCACTTGACACCTATCGTAATGATAAATGGCTCGTCTCGCCGTGACCTTATCTTGGATTAGGGGAAGGGATAAGATATATAGGCGCCGGGGGGGGCGAATATCGTCTTATTTATTCTTGAGAAAAACCACAACATTTATTCACTATAAACATAACAATTACATCAAATTCAACCCGTCAAGAAGAAACAAACAAAAAGATTGGAGAACACCGGACTCTTTCCATACTTCAACTTTGACGACCCACAACTCACAGATAAACTCAAGTTATCTAAAAGCAATAATTAAAAAGACAAAAAAGTAGGATAACAAATCATTTATCCTTCAATGAAAAACAAAACAAAAAAAATAGGAGAATGGCAAACTCTCACCCTTCTAATGATCTAACTCTTCCTTCAACTCCAACGAGCTCTAGTGACCATCGAAGAAGTGGTAGGAAAAGCAACGCAGGCAAGCCCGGTGCCGAGGCCGAGGTGGAAGCCACCCAATTAGTGCTTTTTGTCGGCGATGCAAACACTAGGCTTTAGTGGGGATTGGGGATTAGGATTTGATGGCACTTTTGACTATTGTTTCTTCTTAATTTCCTCAAGAAATTAAAAAGATAACAACCCTAGTCTTTTAAAGCAATCAACTATAAATGATAGCTTAGAGTATATTGTCTTGGTGGAAGTGTTGTATTGTCTTGTACGTATTTATAATGTATAAGTTATATGTATTTATGTCATTATGTGAATATTAATGAGTGTATATTTTTTTTTCTTTTTCTTTTCCATGCACACCTCAAATAGAATTATTATTTTTAATTGTTTTTAATATCCTTTCAAAATATCTTAATTGGTGCATATTTTCAAATCAATCAATCTAATTTGTTAATCTTGCACTAAATAGGTAAAACATATTATATTTTACTTCAATTTAGTAAGGGTGTTTTTTTTGACAATTCATCACTTGTGGTTAATTGTTGCTTAAAATTTTGTGAATAAATATATTTTAAAAGACTTTGTGTATGATTTTTTTTTCTTTTTTTAGGAAATCATTATATTTGTATATTTAGCATGGCATAAATTAATTATTATTTTTTGCATTTTTGGCACAACATTTGGCACGGTATAAATAAATTATCATCTTTGCATTTTTTTGGCATGGCATTTGGCAAGGTATAAATATATTATTATATTTTCTTTGTGGGCACAACATTTGGCACGGTATAAATAAATTATTATATTTTCATTTTTGGCACTGTATTTGGCAAGGTATAAATAAATTATTATATTTGCATATTTGGTACGGGATATGGCATGGTATAAATAAATTATCTTTTAAAAAAATTGCATTTGGCAAGGCATTTGTCATAGTCATAGAAAATTATTGCATTTATATGTTTGGCACGGCATTGCTAAATGATTTTCCTAAAAAAATTATTATCTTTGGCATGACATTTGGCACAGTCTCGATGCTGCTATGGTAGGCTATGTTATACCATAACTTAGTTTAAGGAATAAGTTTTACCCATGCTTTGTGGTTCTCAGATGTAAAGCAACATAAATACATTTCTAAATACCTATTGAGGGGCTCCAATTGTCCATTGGATTGTGGATGGTAGGCCGAGGACATCATGAGCATGGTGCCCATGCGGTGAAATAAATCCCGCCAAATTTTGCTAATGAAGGTGCAATCTTGGTAGCTAATAATGGAATGAGGAATGACATGTAACTTCATGATATGGTTTATGAAAACTTCCGCTACTGTCATGCTTGTGAAATCTACAGCATGAAATATCCATTTAGACAAACAATCCACAACAATGAAAATAACAGAGAACCCTTTAGATGGTAGTAAGAGCAAGATAAAATCCATTGCGATGTCTTTCCAGATTCTCATGGGAATTGGCAATGGTTGCAAGATTCCACCTAGCTTAGTGTGTGCCTATTTAGCCTGATGATAGGCCATGTAAAGCTTCACAAAGTCAACAATCTCTTTTCTTATACCCTTCCAAAAGTACAGTTTTGCTAGCCTAGCAAAAGTTCTCAAGGACCCAGCATGCCCTCCAAGAAATGTGGTATGATTTTTGTTCAGTAATTGATGCCCGAATGCATCAATAGCAGCCACTACTATCCTCTAGCGATACAACAACAAATTTTGCTTGAAAACATAGTTTCCCTACTAATTAGAGTCGTTCTGAATGTCTTGAATGACAAACAGACAAGTAGACTCCTTCTCTTGCAGTTGTTGAAGCTGTGTAAGTGACTGCATGTGTTGTTAAGAACAAGACAACATGAAGCACCTTAATAAGGCATCAATAGCCACATTTTCCCTGCCAGATTTGTATTCAATAGTAAAATCATAGCCCCAATGGCTTTGGAAGCCATTGTTGATGCTCAAATGTGTGTATGGATTGCCGAAAATTCATAACTGCTTTGGTTATGGCAAAGAATTCCTTGGTATATTTGATTACTTTTGCATGCAGGGAGTCATCTTCTTGGAAAAGTAGGTATGTAGATGATTGTTCTGACTTAGTACTACACTAATGCCATGTCTAAATGCATTCGTTTCTAAGATGAAGGGCTGAGAAAATTTTGGTAGTTGGAGGAAGGATGTTGATGTAACTACATGTTTGAGATTAGAGAATGCTTCTTGAGCAATAGTGCTGCATTGAAAATTATCGTTTTTGAGTAAATCTGTCAATGGGTGGGACAGAGAAGAATAATCCTTAATAAAGCAACGATATTATCCACTTAGTCCTAGGAATATCAATAATTGCTTAACTATAAAGGGAACATGCCAGTTTAAAATTTCTACAGTTTTACTCTTGTCCATTTCGAATCCTTTACTCAAGACCATGTACCCCAAATAGTCCACATGTGTGAGGCCGAAACTGCACTTTGAAAGCTTAGCATAGAGCTGGTGGGTTTTGAGAGTAGCTAGGACTGTCTCTAAGTAGACCATTGCTTGTCCCAACTGGTGTTATACACCATAATATCTTCAAAAAACACTAGCACATGTTTCCTTAGAGCATAGTACACATAATTCATAAGGGCTTGAAAGGTTATCGAGGCATTTGACAGGCCAAAGGGCATGACGAGCCACTGGTAATGGCCATGATGCATCCAAAAGCCATCTTGTGTCGGTCGTCAAGGTGCAAATAAGATCTGGTGATAACCTGATCGCAGGTTATGATTTGAGAAATGCACCACTTTAAATAGTTCATCAAGGAGTTCATTGATGGTGGGTATAGGGAAGACATCTTTAATAGTAATGGCATTCAAAGCCTAGTTGTCTATAGAAAAATGCCAGGAACCATCCTTCTCTTTGACAAGAATAACTGGCGATGAGAATAGGCTCATACTCGATTCGATAAGTCCATCCTGCAGCATCCTAGTGACCATAGTTTCAAACTCAAGCTTCTGACTATGTGGATATTGATATGGTTTCACCTTGACAAGAACCGTATTTGGAAGCAATGGGATTTGATGGTTATGCAGCTGCAAAGGTGGTAACCCAATAGGTAGGGAAAAGGCCTCTTGATACTTCATTGATAAAGCTTATAAAGAATGTGGCATGTTTGCAGGCAACTGAGAGAGAATTCAGTAGTGGTGACTCCAATGACTAGGTGTTGATAGTGGATCACTGCTTCAATGGGTGCGTACTACTTCAAAGCATAGTAGTGCTCGATCGCTTTAGTGGAAGTCAAATAGTGCAGTTGACAAATTATTGTGGTTGAGGAATTGCATGCTTCTTTTCCTTCAGTGTAATAAACTTGTTGTCATAATAGAATTTGAGGAAAAAGATGTAGTGTACTAAATAAACGCCAGGATTATCTTTGTGCTTGCAAGTGGTAACACATAAGCTGGGAAAGTTAAGAGAGTACCTTGGATGTTAACCTAAAGATTATCAACGTGGCCCTCCACTTGTAATCAGTTACCATTTCTAACCAACACCTTGAAAGATTTGGTTGGAGTATTAAGTAATTGTAGGAACTTGGCCAGTAGCGATTGGATGAAGTTATTGTCACTACTGACATCCAATAAAATATGGACCGAATGTGAGTTAGTGGGGCCAATGAAATGCATAGTGCTCAAGAGTGTTGCATTGTTCATTACATTCAAGGATAGCTTGTGTACTTGTTCCTCAATCACCTTTAAAGGATTTAGATCAAGAAAAAACTCTATAGTTGGAGTTTTAGAGGCATTGTCCCATTGTAGAACCAAAAGTTGCATCCCTTTGATGCTTATTGCTGGTGGCACGGAGTGCATCGCTAAAAAAATGAACACATCGCTCCCTCGGCCACAAGTGCACGGGATGTTAATTAATAAATCCTTTCACGTGAATGAGAGAGGATTGTATTCCCTAGGGTCCCAAGAGATACTATTACTTCCTTTTCAACTACACTATCTAATCCGCCAAACAAAGATGATTGTTTGATTCAAAATAAAAAAAATAGATAAATGAGCTAAAACACACCACGCACAATTAAAGATAACAAATTCCAATGGGAAGGAAAGGCCTTAGGCAAGGATCCCTTTGGGAGAAGAACAAGCATGGATGAATTTAGGAATTAAAGTATGATGTTGGCTTAGGTTTTGATCAGCTAGACTCTAAAGTCGATTACCCCGGAACCTCCGTAATGTAGCCCTAATCCATACAGGTTCCTTCATCAGGAAGATACCCCTATGATGTCATTGGGTGCAAGGACTCTTGGCTAAGGAAGTCATAATCCTCTCTAGGCTAGGTCTAACCCTAATACTCGCAGGGGGCTACTAACACTCGAAGCCTCCGGTGTGCCAATACAATGAATCACCTTTCAATCATTGTGTAACCTAATACATGCAAGCATCCCGCTCTACAAGTATCATTCAAGAATTAAAACCTATGGAATCCATCCATTATAGATTGAATATTAAAACAATAGATTGAAACCAAAACAAGAAACATGGCAACAATCAATTGGAAACTAAAGCATCATCTATACAAGTTTTCTCCCAAGGTTCACGAAAGCCTGATGGCCTTGGGAGTTTAACTTAACATCAGAGGAAGAGTAAGTAATTGATACAAATATACAATGAAGAAACTCATTGCAAACTACATATTTCGTTGACTAATAGTGGTGATGATACCTAGTTGAATCAGCGCCATTGAGCTCCTTGATGTTCTCCTTGAGTTTCACCTTCTTCTCCCTATGATTCTCCCTTGAATTAGCTTTCTCTAATGGATTTATGCCCTAACAATACTTGGAGATGCATGACGGCCAAGCTCCCTTGTAAAAACCCTAAACTCAGCTTAAATAATCACTCAGATGTGCTAATAGACATGCAGCTACATAGGGTTGCATAGGCATCTAAATTCCTCTCAAAAGATCTGAGTTTGGTCAGCCCGCATCTTGTACGGGGTCGTGCGGCCACATGAAAGCTGCACAAGGTTCTGCCAAAGCTTAGTGAGTGTCTGCAGTCACACGGGAACCGCACGGAGTTTTGAACGAGGTGTGCAGGTATTGTGCGGGTTGCATGTGAGTACTATTCACTACTATGATGGATTGAGCAAGTGGAGCTAGTTTGAATGGGGAGTGAATGTTCGAGCTGTAAGATACTTTTGGAATAGTCTGTCAACCCAAAGTCACATACATTCCCTTGAGTAGCTTGGCTAAGGTAACAACGCGACTAAGGGACTAGGCCACTATGGAATCACATCATGTTAAAGGTCTTTCTTTAGTCCGCTAATGAATTAGTCCGATAGCGCGGCTAGAGAAACCCCTTCTACTTTGTTCTCCAGAGCGGTAAATTGAGAATAGTAGCTGGTAACCATGTCGAGCTATATGAGCTTAAAGAGAACATATCTTAGGCACTCAAAAATTGAAGGCCTGTATGCGACGTCAATCACCTTTGTTAATGATGATCATGATGTTACGTGCTCTGCCTTTTAGAGCATCTACAACAGCGGAACAACGGGTCCCTCAAAATGTATGGCAGCTATCTCCAGTTAATATGCATCCAAGATCTTATAAAAGTCAAAAGAATTGTTCAGCCTTGAAGATCCGCTATAATGCATCATACCTATTGAACTTTGGGAAGTCTAATTTCACCGAACGTGTTGGTAGAGAAAGTAAGTGGTTAGGTTCAGTTGCCACCATGGATGAGGTTATTTGAACAAGTATGCCTTTAAAGGACTCCGCGGAGCTTTGTTGTGCCTCAATGTACTTAGATATGCTAGCCAGAGTGATGCACTCTCCGCAAGTGTACAGATCATAACAAGTAATAAAGTAGTATCCTGTAAGGGATAGAGTTGTCAAACTACAGGAATTGGACTTCTAATATTGATTGCTCTTCTAATATCTAGTAAGTCAAGAATTAGATGGTAGGAAGTAACACTAACAAGAATAAAAAGATAAAACGGATGAAGTTATAAGGCAGACTAGGATCGAGTTTTCAACAACAAGAAAGCAATGCCCCGGGACAATCTCTATATGCTTAGTGTACCTACTTGCTTATAATGTCTACTAGGTACATCCTAAGATCCTTGCAGGTGCTTAAAAGCAATGTTGCATCTACTTCTCTCAAATACACCAAATTTTGCAAGTGTAACTGCGGGCTTTATACAGGCCTAGTTTTGCAACTACACAAGGCAATCACAACTGCAGTAATCCACACACGCCAAGTTATACACAAACAACTACACAAATCAAGCACGACATGTTATGCAACACATGAATAAACACAAAAATGTATCAGAACTTCATAGACATTAAAAACAAGCAGTCAAAGTACACTAAGCAACATAGTTCAACATCTCGGGGCAATGTGGAACGGTTAGCCCCTCATGATTTCATACAACTGAGAAGAAAGAATGTATACACTAAGGTGAGAAATCATGACTTCCCCCTTTTACAAATTCTCCTTAGTTGAGCTTCAAAAGCTTCATAGATGAGCTAACTCCACTTCTCTCGTACCTCCAAGTCGACCTTGATCCCCTTAAATGGTGTGGTGAAGCTTAATTATCGTCCTCGTCAACGCTCTCCAAGTGGAGAAGGAAACCTTCGAACAAAAGATATCCAATAAACCCTAGATCTGGGACTTAAAAAGGGATTTTTGGGCTCAACACGGTCTAAGCATGGTCGTGCTTAGACCGTGCTCTTCTGTGGGACTTCTGAGCGAATCGGCTAAGTGTCATACAGAAAAAATAACGGGGAAAGCATGGTCGTGCTTAGACCGTGCTTTTCTGTGGGACTTTTGAGCGAATCGGCTAAGTGTTATCCAGATAAAATCATGGGGAATGCACAGTCACGTGCAAGGGGCACAGAAAGCGTGCTTCCCTCGGAACTCCATTTTAGTGATAATTAAGGGGAGGAAACACGACCATGCTTCGACCGTGCTTCCATTGGAAGCACCCCTATGCTTGGTCAGCTGCTCAGGCTTATTCACACAGCAATAATCACGGGACAGAGCACGACCGTGCTTGGCTTGGACACTTAGAAAAATCTACATTCTTTGGTTATTTTGTCCCCTATTTCATTTCTAATTGCTTTGAACCCTAAATTCTTATGCCATGAACAAACATATCCAGAATAGCATCGTATATATCCAAGAAGTGCTAAAAGACAAGAAAGAGTACGAATTGGGAGTAAGTAAAACATGATATAAATTGCACTCATCAAATATTCCCCCCCCCCCCCCCCCACACACACACACACACACAAACTTAAATCATTGCTTGTCCTCAAACAATCTCATATCGCTCAACAAATCAACAAAAGAACAGATGAGTGCTTCA
Organism: Dioscorea alata; assembly: GCA_020875875.1. Lineage (NCBI taxonomy): Eukaryota > Viridiplantae > Streptophyta > Magnoliopsida > Dioscoreales > Dioscoreaceae > Dioscorea > Dioscorea alata. The sequence continues at coordinate 13,635,460 of CM037017.1, read as the reverse complement.
CTTCTGATCTCAAAAAAATAGAAAATTCTTAAGCATAGAGGGAACAATGTGAGTTAGAAGAAAAACAAGAATACTAAAATAAAAGGCTACACTCTTAGTTCAAAGACCTTGTGTGTGTGCAAACCCTAATTTGAGTGCCCCAAATATGTAACAAATGCTTTTGTACAGGGAAACACAACACAACTGAGGAATACTTCTATCAGTTACGTGAGTTTCATGCACATTTATGAGCTTAACCCACCAAATAACCAACTTCAACAGTAGCATAATCAGTTTAACAAGAGCTACCCACTAAAAAGAAAGCTCCAAAACATCACAACAGGAAATAAACTGCTTACAACCAATGGTGACACTAAAAGTAAAGAGAACCGGTAATATTCACAAGCCACTGGACTCTCATGTGGTGCTACGAGTGACCCCCTCAGCGTCTCCCTCCTCTCTTCTGAGTCTTCTGAGATTCAAGCCTCCACTCCTGATTTTTTTTATGACACTCTTCCCATCCTCCTTTCTTAAAGCTCATTTAACAGCCTGGCAACACTGACCCAATGTAGTGAAGGTTGGCTTTTTGCTCTCGAGTGCTACACTGCCATGTTGCACCATCACCCACTAATAAAGATGAAGAATATAGATTGGAGAGTGTCCTTTAGATGCCTTCCTTCTTGCTTTGTTTTTTCCTGGCCTTGGGAAAGCACAATTCGTGCTATAAAAATCTACAAAGACAGAAAACAAATTAGTGAAGGAACTGGGAAGCAACCAGTGATATGACCATCAACATTGTGGGCATAAATTTGACAAGCACTTAATAAATCATGGGTACAAAATCTCACTGTATGTCTTGGACTTAGCACTTCTTTTGTGGAGAAAGCTTTTAATAAAGTAAGCAGTCTTTGATTTCAAACTAATTAGCAGACAAGTTGGTATTTTAATAGAATTGTTCCTTTGGAAAACTCACTATTATAAACCTTGCTATTCTGACTTTCATTATTATTGCTCCATTTCTTGAGATCCAGTTGATCAAAGAGCCTTCATGGCTGGTGCAATTGTGTTCTCCATCATGAGATGGATGATAAGCCATGGGGACACTGCTTTGCCTTTCAAGAAACCATCATTAACTCAAGAAGATGCAACAAAGTCTGATCAGAAAGAACCATCAAGTTTCCAGGAATATATGGTCAAGCTGGAGAAGACGTTGTTGAAGATTCAAGCTGTGCTCACTGATGCTGAAGAGAGGGAAATAAAGGAAGAGTCAGTGAAGCTGTGGCTGAGAGAGCTTAAAGATGTTGCTTATGATGCTGAGGATGTATTGCATGAGTATGAGTATGAGCTCCTGACAGCCAGACTTAATCCAACCGGCAAGCGAAAGCGAGAAGAGATGAGCAGCAAATCCATCACTTGTAATGACAGGATCAAAGATATCAGGATGAGGTTGGAAGAGATCGAAAAAGAGCGTGAAGCATTGAGGCTAAGAGAAGATGATGGAGAAAGAAGGTCTGATGCAGTTATGCAACCATTGGCAACCACAGAACTAGTAGATGAATCAACTGTTTATGGCAGGGAGGATGATGTTAATAAATTGGTAGAAATGGTTACAGGTGAAGGTAGTTATTCAGTCATTCCTCTAGTTGGTATGGGTGGGATTGGCAAGACAACTCTTGCTAAACTTGTTCTTAAGGATCCCAGGATTGGCAAGTGCTTCAACTTGAAGGTCTGGCTCTCTGTATCTATGGACTTCAATGTCATCAAGATGATGCAGAAAATGATGCAATCTATCACAGGTGAATATTGTGAACTCACAGAATTGAGTGCATTGCAAGATGTTCTGAAGGAGGAGCTGAAAGGGAAGAGGTTGTTGCTTGTGCTTGATGATGTTTGGAATGAAAATCTGAGCCTCTGGGATTGTTTTCGAGCTGGCTTGATGGGCAGAGGGCAACGGAAGATCATAGTTACTACTCGTAATGAATCTGTTGCAAAGAATATTCAGACTGTGCCACCTTATCACTTGTCATGCTTAGATGAAGATCACTGCTGGTTGTTGTTCAAGAAGTATGCATTTGATGCCCAAGATGCTGAAATAAAGAGCCCAAACTTGGTAGAAATCGGAAAGAAGATTGTCGAAAAGTGTGGTGGCTTGCCTCTCGCAGTGAAGACACTTGGAGGTCTGTTGCGATATGAAGTAAGTGAAGATAGGTGGGAGGATGTCTTGGTGAGTGATCTATGGGATTTGGATGAAGGAGATGACAATATCTTGCCTGCCCTTAAGGTAAGCTATCATCGAATGCCGACACATCTCAAGCCTTGTTTCACATACTGCTCACTGTTTCCTAAGAACTACATGTTCAAGAAAGACCAGATGATCAGGCTCTGGATGGCACAAAGTTTGATTCAGAATGAAGACATTGGACGTAGATGCTTTGATGACTTGCTTCGAAGGTCATTCTTTCAGTATTCACAGGTGGACGAAGATGAGCTGCCACAGTATCGGTCACAGCTTTGGTTATCTCAGGTCGGAAGAGAAGAGTTGCTGCAGAAGTGGTCCTTTATCTTGACAAACAACGGAGAAGATGAGATATATCTTATACATGATCTTATCCATGATTTAGCTCAATCCATTGCAGGGAAAGAGTGTTGCATGTTTGAAGAAGTGAAGGCCCACGAAATGGAAAAGAAAACTCGGCATTTGTCTCTGATTGTTGAAGATCCGAAGAACAAAGCTTCATTTCAAGCCTTCCATGAACTCAAATTTCTGCGAACATTTCTTCATGTGAATATGAAGATGCATACATGGAATGGAGGAGGCATAACTGAGGCAAGTCTTTCATCTATCAAGATACCAAACAATCTGTTCATGAAGCTTGTGTGCTTGAGAACCATTGATTTCAGTTTCAGTAGAATAGAAGAGCTGCCAGAGACCATAGATCAACTGAAGCACTTGTGCCATCTTGGTCTCCAAGCATGCATAATCAAAAGGCTACCTGAATCAATAAGAAACCTCTACTTCTTGCAGACACTTGATCTTAAATACTGCAAAAGCCTTCGAAAACTGCCACAAGGTATTGTTAGACTGTTTAATCTGCGGCATTTGGAACTGCCAACAAAGAATCTAGCATCTTTGGTTAGCATCCCATCAGGAATTGGAAAATTAACTAACCTGCAGACACTTACAGCAATAAACATCAGTAAAGGAAAGGAAGGTTGTAACATTGGTGAATTAAAGGAGCTAGTGAATCTCAGAGGACATCTTGCCATTGCAGGGATCCAGAACGTGAGCAAAGCTAAGGAAGCAAGGGAAGCCAATTTGAAGAACAAAGACTACCTTCAAACACTGGCATTGACTTGGGATGCCACTGGCAGCAATGCAGTCCAAGAATTTGTTGCAAATAGTGTTTTTGAAAGCCTCCAACCACACACCAATCTCAAACAATTGCTCATAAGAGGCTTCAACGGAGACCGGTTTCCGTCCTGGTTGGGAGATCCTTCATTCTCTGGTTTAACCTCCATCGCTCTCTCAGACTGTAGCAAATGCACTGTGCTACCACCACTCGGTCAGCTGCTGTTACTCAAAGATCTTTTGGTAGGCAACATGAAAAGTATCCGATACATTGGTCCGGATTTTCGAGGCCATTGTGATGCCTCCTCTAAGGCATTCCCCGCACTCAAATACATCGATTTTGAAGAAATGCCGGAGTTAGAGTTGTGGGAAGGAATGCTCAATGGCGATTTCCCTAACCTTCAAAGGGTTGTTATCAAACACTGTCCTAAGCTCAAAGCACTTCCTCAGGATTCACCTTCACTGGAAATATTAGAAATGCAGGATGTTGAAATGCTCTGCTCAATGCCAACTTTCTCATCACTCAAGAGTCTGGACTTGCAAGGAAAATGGAGTGGCAAACTCTTGTCACTCAGTCCAGCTTTCCACAATCTGCACAGCTTGGAAATCTCCGAGTCTGAGAATTTAACAATTCTTCAACTTCCTGAAGGTCTAAACGTAATCAAGGACCTGAACATTCGAGATTGTCCAGAGCTCATTAGAGTATTCGGACTGCCTCAACTCCAAAGTCTCGAGAGCCTAGAGTTGTATGCATTACCAAAGCTGGAATTTTCACCTGGTGATCAGCTTCCATCCACACTTCAGTCATTGTACGTTACTAGCTGCACTAAGTTGTCATGGCTTCCTCTTCATGAACACTTGTCTTCTCTAAAACAATTGCAGATCACCAACTGCCCAGAGATTCAAGACTTAGAGGGTCTTCATAATCTTTTCTCCATAGAAAACTTGGAAATCAGTTGCTGCGACAAGCTCTTGCTTCTGTTAAATGTGGCATTGCCACCTTCCCTCAAATTCTTCACACTATGTGGCTGTGATAATCTGAAGTCTATTCCAATGTTTCATCAGAACTTGTCTGAACTCAGTGAGCTGGTAATTGAGGGTTGCGAAAGGCTAAGTTCAGTAGTAGGACTGCACAACCTCACCTCCCTGAAAGTATTGGAATTAAACAACTGCAGAGATCTCCAGTTATCAGCAAGTGAAGCATTGCCATCCTCCACTTTGGAAGTGGAGGTTGTAGATTGCCCTGGGCTTATAGACTGGTGTGAAAGTCACGGGATCAAGCACACTCAGGTAACATGTACATATTTATGAAGTATTAGAAATCAAATACTAATATAACACCTTGCTTTTCATGATACGCAGACTGAGGATTGGGAGCTTGCTGAACATGGGGAAGGAGACAATGAAGAAGAAGCTGAAGAGGAGAAGCGGTTTGAGCTTGGCACTGACAACGAGATTGAATGAATAAACAAAAAAGGGCAAAAAAGAAATCATCCACATCTTTCTATCATATGCCACATGAGCTTCTCTTTATCTATCAGTTATCTGCTTAAAATCCAAATTTTCTTGGTCTTTTTAATTTATTGTACTTCTCTATTGAAAATAAGCTCTACTGCTATGCTGCAAGGGATCAGCAGGCCCTTTGTTAATATTTATGCATCTGCTTTGATTGTTATGCTATACATTTCTATATCAATAATGTGACTGTAAACTCAATACTGATGTGCAAGTGCAATTGTAAGTGACTTCTGCTATGAGGTTAGCATACATAAATATCAGTCTCTGGACTATTTTTTTTTCTGCCTTGCTCCTCTTGATTGAAGCAACTGCATCAAATATATAATTGTTCTATTCCTGGCCTCTTCTTTTGTTGTATTTCGTATTTATGGGCAAATGTAAACACAATATTTACATGCCATCCCTGACTTGATAAATTTTCCAAAATAGCAAGGAACTTCCTTCAGACAAGGGTAGCAGTAGAAGCAGCTTTCATTCAATTTCTTGGAACACTGCTACACCTGACAACCTTGAAGGGGGCTAGGGTGTTAGGAATCTTAGGCACTCTAAGTTTGTGGCTAAGAACCTCTTTGCAGTGATTAACTCTGCCCATAAGCTTTGGATGAATATTTTTGAAATTAAATATGGGGAGTTCAAAGTCTAGAATTGTGTTAAGATAGCTAAATCCTATTAACTTTATATATCTTTGCGTAAAACTGCTGAGATTTTAAGGCCTCATTTCTCAATCAATTGCTGCAACCCAAATAGCATTGACTTTTGAAATGACCCATGATGTTTTCGCATCCCATTAGCATTCAAACCAACATTTATCAATATGCATTATTGATTAGAATCCTTATCAACTGATAACTTTGTGAGTGGAAATGCTCTTGATGTTCAGGAAACCCATTTAGTTTTTGGTATGCGTTTGGACTGATGTAGGCTTTCTAAGTGGGCTTTTTATTACAATAGTCGAAATCATTGGATTTGGTTTCTTGAATGCTCTATTGAAAAAAGTTCCAAGGTGGTATACAATCATTTGAATCAAATTTCTGTCCACTATGAGCATTCGAAGGATTGGCACCTTCTCTGGAAGCTGCAAGTGTGCAAGTGGCTCCTAGAGTTAAGTTCTTTCTTTGGAAGCTTTTCCATGGTAGACCTCCCACAACATAGGACTAGCATTACCTTTTGTATTTGGTGATCTAACGCTTGGAACTGCAGAACATATTCTCTTGGAGTGCACCAAGACTCAAATATACTGGAGCATGTTTGCTGCCTATACTGGAGTTAATTTGAATTTTATACTAGTATTTTATGCAGGAAATTGGTTAAATGGTACGTTTCAGTCCAGTAGTGGGGATCTTTGTTAGAGGCCCATGTATATTGGGCCCATCTTTGGTTTTAAAACATTCCTATTTAGTTTAGTACCACATTACCTAGTTGCAAGGACTTCATCCACCTTATATATGCCAGTATTCATTAACCTTCAACTTTGGTTTAGTGGTTATACTCTCTTACGCGCAGACGCAGTGGTGCAAATTTCAAGGTTGAAATCGAAATTTGGCTTGAAAATTCTGAACTCGTGTAGACACATGATGCGGACACAAATGCAACGATTTCCTTTGTGCGTCGTGCCGTTGGGTAAGCTAACTTCCAAGGAGTAAACATTGCATTGCAGGGAGCCTCTTGGGTGGATAGTGCTTCCAAAGTGGAATTGGTTTTGTAATCACTTCTGAATATACTAAGATTATTCTAATACGTGCCATGAATTGCAATGTTGATTCAAGCCTAGAATGCTCTTTCTTCTGCATTGGAGCAGTGCAGCCATAGAAAAATTGGCCTAGATTCGATACATATGGATTGCGCAAGCTTAACTCAAATGATTTAGCAGGAATATAGTAGAATTTACTGGAGATTATCAAGCATGATTAAAAGCATTAAGAACCTCCTGGACTACTTTCCCATGGCTAGTTTGGGAGTGATACCACAAGATAGGAATGGGCTGACAGATTGCCTCGCAAATTATGCTCAATGTAACCTGGGTTTCATGAAGCACAAGTTTTGATTGAAACTGCTAATAACTGCTGACAAGTTTTCCAGGTAAGGTATCTTAGGGTTGCTCCTAAGCCCTATCAAAGAAATGAGTGTTGATAACCCAAAAATTGTATTAGACTTTTTTGTTATATAAAATAAGTGGTTCTTGTTAGGCATAATAGTAGTGGATAAAATGATATGTTTGATTGTATATAGTTACTTGTTTTGCAGGAAAGATGAAAATGTATTTACCTTAATTGGGAATTTACGAGGTAATGTCTTGATATTATTGTTGAGGGAAGTCAGCTTACCCAGTTTGTTGATACAAGTCATGTTTGGAACAAAGTTAATCTTGCCAGAAGAACCAAGTGAATCTAGCCAGAGTTTCGTTTATGATTTTGTAAAGCAAAACTTTGTATGGATTCTTTGTTTGTTCTGCAGTAAATTTAAACTTATGTTTGTATAAACCTTGAAATGTTGTTATTTTTTTTTAAGTCTTCAAACATTATTGATGATTGTATGAGTTTCTTTGGTAATGTTAAAGTTTATGAATACTACCAATGTTCCCTATGTGTCTTTCGTTAGTATCTTTTTTGTTTAGTATTTTGTGTGTTTGTTTAACAGCATATTCAGCTCATGAACTATCCTTGATAGAACTTTGGTGATGAGACTTTTGTAATGATTCAGTTTATGCATACTACCATGGCTCCCTATGTGAATTTTCTTAGTACTTTTTCTCTTGTATAGTCTTATGGTGTTCTTGTTTAATAGCATATTCAGCTTGTGAACTACCCTTGGTATTAATTTTCTCATGAGACTTTTGTGTTGATTAATAGCTTTTTTAGAATGTTAATGACCAGTTAAGAGTGATGAAAGGTTTTCAATTTGACTTATAACCTACTGCTCTTACGTTTGTCTCAGTGTTTATGGCTATATGAGTTTATTTCACTTGTTAAAGCTCATTATAATTATACTAGGAGGAGATAAAAATTGAAGAGGATAATTCATAATAATTCAAGCAAATGAATTGCAAATTAACTAAGATAGGTAATACTAATATGCATGTTGCCCAGGCTTTGCAATAAATTTTGTTGAAATTTAATATTAATTATCATTAATGCAAACCACAATGGCCAAAGTAATGCTAACAAAACCCATGGCCTCCTTTTAATTTTATTAAGAGAGTATTTTATAGAACAATTAATGTATATATATATAAATATATGAAAGTTAAACAAACACTCCTCCAATTTTAAGAACTTTCTTAATTACTTATGTATATATAAACAAATAAATATCATGCAAAATTCAAATAAAAATTAGTCTTGAACACATATTGCAATTCGCCCATGTCCTTGAGTCACAATTTTAAACTTAATCTTATCTTAAAATCCAAAACCATAATTCAAAATTAAAATAAAATAGTGCTTAAATATGACATTTTTGAATTTGTAAAATCAAAATACCATTCCATTTATATATTTATTATTTTGACTTCATTTACTTTTGTCGAAAGAAACATGAGATAAAACTCCATACTAAAGTGGTCTCACCGGAAATAAAGAAGTGATTACTTCAAAAAAAAAAAAAAAAAAAAACATCACTTTCGGTAAAATAAACACTTCATACCACTTTCCCCGAAATGAACGTCTCCTAAATGTTTAAAATTTTAATGCAAAAAAATCACTTAGAGATTTTTTGTGTAATATTTTATAAAAGTTCATAAAATTTTTACTTTTTCTATATTTATTTTGCATTTGATTACAATTGTCTTGTTGATTGATTTGGAATTTCCACTGTGATGATTAAGGTATCTTTTTGTGAGAAAAAAAAGTGAAACGTAATGAAGAGTCTCTGAGACTTGCATGATTCTTTGAGTAATTAGTATGCCTTTAAGATTCTTCATATAGTCGCCTAAATCAAGGGATACTCTCAAAATGAGAAAATTGAGTTTACGTAATTAATTAATTAAAAAATAAGATTTGTATTTAATTAAAAAATAGAGGCCATTAATTTTTTTAAAAATTATAAAATTTTTAGAGTTCTCTATTCTAAATCAGGTGTTAGAAAAAGTGAGGTTTGAAGGGTTTTAGAGGATCATGAGTTACACTTTCCTTTCCCTTCAGTAAATTAAAAGGGTTTATCTAAACAAAGGAGAGTTCGGCCTAGCCCTTTTAACCCTCCTTTTCCTTTTTTTTTCTTTCCCAAACCCTTGATCCAAACACACCCGAAAAAACAATTCTACTAGATAGATGGCATGAACTCAGGGGTAGCATGAGCAAAAAAGTCATTCTTAAATAAATAAAAAGCTTTAGAAACTTCTAAAGGTACACCAAGAAACTTTTTACTAGAGAAAATGAAAAAGAACACCTGATGTAATGGCCGAAGGGGAGCAGCAGCCTTCTATTCATAGAAATCTTCATCTGCACCACCAAAAAAAAAAGCTCATTTTCAGAGGTACAAACCTCTTGACTAATAGAACGAAATTAACAAGCATTTCGGGAATCCTTTCTTCATGATCATTATCATGGGCAAAGCAGACTCAAAGTAATTTACCATATGTTATAGGTTCAGAGGAATACTGTGAAAATACTGGATAATGCAAATCCATTCAGAAGCACTCTTCCAATGGGGTTGTGTACATAATTATTGCAAGATGAGAAGCCTTGAGCAAAAAGGAAATACTTACCAGCTTCTTCCTCCATATTCAGATCGTCTTCATCATCATCAAAGTCTACGTTCTGCAGAAAAGTTGGTCACCCGTCATTATATAAAATCAGAGTTGCTAATGTGTACCTTGTGAAATAAAAGTGGCATGCAAAGGAAAGGATGCATGCAAACAAGCAAATACATTTCAGAACCAAACATCACAGTTTAGCAAAATCACAACCAAGTTTAGAATCATTAAATAACAATAGTAATATAAGACAAATGATGAAAGGACTGCTGAACGCTTTACTTCATTAACAAAATGAATATGACAACTTTATCAGAAAACCATGCAGCCACTGGTCGATTGGTACCTGATTATAATCATCTTCACTGCTTTCTTCTTCAGCCTCGCCTTCCGCTACCCCCTCGTCATCACTTTCACCTTTCCTTTCTGAGGCATGGGAATCTTTTTCATTATGCCCCTACAATTCATCAGGTGGCATCTTTAAATCAAATTCAACATATGAAGAAAAAAACGCCAGTTTAAAAAAAAAAAGGAAGCAATACACTTAATTAAAGGATCTCAGATGAGGTTATAACAACTTTGATAAATAACCACTACACTTTTTGTTAAAAATTAAGCTGGTCAAAATGCAAATTCAATGAAAAACTTTCGTTCTACCAAGGCATGTCGCACTCTTTATTTATATGTACTGTATAGAAACATCCAAAGCAAGACCATGGTCCCTGATGTAAAAGATGTAGAAAAATTAGATACTATGTTTCATTGCTACCTTGCTTCTTTCTTCAAGCTTTTCAAAAATTTCCAACTTTCTCTCATCTGAAGGGAATCCAAGGTGAGTTAGACCATTCCTTTGAAGTTCATAAAAACAATTCAATTTTGCGATAATTACAAATTTGAAAAGAGGAAAAAAAACAAACTAAGTGATAAGAAAGAACATGATAAACATAACTAATGTAAACTACTAATGAAAATGACATCATTTCATGATGCTGACCCCGAGAGGGATGGGAATCAAAGGCAGGTTATCAAAATAATAAGATAGAAAATTGCTATAAATGAAATGATTAAAATATGTCTCACTAGCATTTTTAGTAGTAAAGACCTGTAAATCCAAATTAAAATAAATTCATAAAGAGAGAGAGCACTAGAATCCAATGAGGCCAAGCTAAACAATAAAAAATTAAAATAAATAAAATAAAAAACAAAAGGGAACAAAAGAAAGGAAAAGGTAGCAAAGAACTCATGTAACAGTCATCATAGTAGACACTTAAAACATAAGAACTAAATAACAACCCTAGAGCATCATCTTCACGAAATCCAAGATTAGAAATATTCTAATCCCTAATAATAGTCAGGATTTATCAACAGATAAATCTTATGAGACCTGACAACACCAAAGGTTGGCAGAAACCTTATCTGATACACAAGAAAAAAAATCAAATGCAATAAAAAAATAAATAAACCAAATATGGAAACAAGGTATCAGATTTCTTTACAATATTGGCATCATTATGATCCAAAGTCTTCTAGGTGATGTCATCCTATACTGATATATGAAAGCATCCTATTAGCCAATTCTTGCATGCGCATAACAATTTGAAAAATTTTCTAGAGAAGAAAACAATAGCCAAAGGAATTGTGTAACAACAAATAACTAGGAGCTGATCTACTCGATCTAATCTTCACATTAGCAGCAAATTCTTCACTGTCGTTAGAGAATGATCCTGACTTTTAAAAAAAACCTCCAGAAAAGTAAAGCAAGATGGCATTATACTGTTGAATAAAATAAAAGAATGGGAATCTATAGGTACCCTCTAGCACAAATCATGAAATACATTTTCAGCTAACCTGAACCTTGATCCCACCGCAATTTCTTGTGATCTGGCTCCAGCCGTTTTGACCCTGCAAATTAGAAGAAAAACTTGGCAAATCTCCAAATGAAGACTTCATTACTTAGCACAATTACGTATGGCTTACAAGTAAAATTGGATCAAGATGGTTAGGTGACAGCAACATATACCGTGAATCAGTTCAGCAGGAAAGTTTGATGAAGTGAGCTTCAAATATGATGAAAGAGCTTCACGTTTTACTTGTGCTCTTCTCTTGGGATTATCACTGACCTGACTTTCTGAACAGAAGATCACCCAAAAAAAAACATATGACATAAAAGATTGGAAGAAGCAGAAATCCAGACCGAGAGAGAAATATGCAACAAACAAAGACAACATGTATCCCAAAATTTCATGGCATTAAAAAAACTTCAATAGAGGTTTTCAAGACATCAAGTAAGCTCGATCAGGTTTCTACTTTCTGCACAGAAACATCAAGATCCCTATTCAAAGATGAACACCAGTATAAGTTATGATGCAAATCTGTGCAGGTAGAGGTAATTGTGACCAGGAATTCATGGTTTCTTTAATATGTTCTTACACTCAATTATGAAATGTTGTAATGGCAATAGGTGCTCACAACCATGTCATGACTTCTTTTACTTCCACCCAAATCAATCACATGTAGAAGAAACTTAACAAGCAAACATTTCCTAATCCTAGTTCCACTTTGTTTTAGGTGCAGAAAATCTTTCAGCAAGGAGAAAATAGATTATTTCAAAAAGACAAAATAGCAATCGTGAAAATTAATTTCACTTCATTTTACATATTATCTAAAGCATAACTTATAAAGTGATCCACAAATGGCACAGCTCAACATGAGGACATATAATTCCACTGAATGAAGTGACTATTCTTTTAATCTGCCAAACTTTATCAAATCCCTATAAATTATGCATTACTCACCAACTAGAATTGCTACTTACATATCCTTACCGATATTATTTTGGCTATAATATGACAGTATAAATTGGTCGAATATGGGTGGTACTTAAATTAAAGAGATACTTGCTAGTATAATGCTCAGGATATGTTTCATGTATCAATACCCCAACATAATCACAGCTGGTAATAATGTTCATATTGCCAAGATAGTTCATATTTCAACAATATGTGGAATATTATGTTAGTATAATATGTGGGTAAATATCAATCAGGATATGAGTGACTATTATAGTTTGGTTCTTAAAGATACCAGTTCATACCAATTTTCAAGTATTGGTAGATATTATACTAATTCCTCATCATATCAGGAATGGGAACAATACAGAATCAGAAAGATATTACTTAATTTACTTTGGGTATTTCTCGCCGCACTATCATATCCTGAACTATGATTGTTCATATTATCGCAGTGCCTTGTAAAGTAAACATATTATCATTATCTACCTCATGAACAGGGTTACCCATATCATTCTCCAAGACTTCACTATTAGAATAATATCATCGATTCATATTATGTGAATATTTGACCTTAGAGTGATTTAACACTGATGACCGTGGGAGGATTGGTACTACCCTAATCGTGAGAAATGACTATGATTTTGTTGAAATAGCTATTACGACGGGAGGCTACTAACTCTATTTAATCCCTTATGATAGTTAGTGATAGGGAATAATTACTCCAAGAGGGAAACACCATAATATCTCCTAACTCTAGTGACTTAGTAGTTAAGATAGTCATGGAAGTGGCTAGTGGGAAGGATACTTAAGTTTTTGTGCTGGGAAAATGATGCCATTGCAACCGGGATTATGGAATGTTGCAATAAAGAACTTGCTTCCATTCTCATCAGCAACAACTCAATGCAAAATGCTTTTGAAAATTCCATTGCTCACAACCTCCCACTGATCACCAAGATTCACGAAAATCTTTCCGTCTTTTGAAGGTGTTAGTGGCACACAGATAAACTAGATAGCAGTTATGTTTTAATAATGACCACATGATCATTATTAACTAATCATAGTAGTCCATGGCATTTATTTGGCTAGAGTTAAAGGCATTCCACATTTGGGATTTTGATAAGGTAAAATAAATTATTTCAGCAAGAGGTACTGCAACACATTTTGAAATTATTAATCATGCTCTAGGTATATATATTTCTTTTACTAATAAAGCAACTTTGGAATATAAAATAATATCTAAATACAAAAAGTTCATAAAAATGATGGTCAAATCACTCACTGTGTCCAATCTTACTCGACTTTAGGGATCCCTCTTCCAAATGATAACAGGAAGCTTTCCAAAAATATTCCAATTTGATTTTTCCAGTAATCAAAACTCTTTCTTCATTGGTAAAAGCTTCAGCGTTTGGCAGATCTGGAAGTGATACATTCTCCTGCATATAACTATGAAATATAAATCAGGTTGAACGCCACTTGAAGAATCTAAAGAGAGAAGTTCTCCAAGGGTAAGGAAAAGTGAAAACAACAGATTGTGCAGATGCTTGAAGATAATGTACTAAATCTACAGACAGCAAACATGATAAGGAACACAAGAGCATTGATTTGATTTGATGGACTCCAGAGCTTTGGCCGTTTGGTTAACTAAAAGAAAATTATATAAAAATTTAATTGTCATTCAACAGACTTTAGAATATTTTAACTACTAAGATACATCTGAAAAGGTACACAAAAATGAATTCATACATTAAACTGAAATAACAGATCAAAGCTCATACTTGCAAAAATAATAATTCCTACCCTACATGGTTTACAGTTCTTGTTTAGAACCCTAACATAGTAATATGCATTTTCATCAAGCCAAAAAAGCACCATACAAAATGAAAGCAATAATAAAATTGGCTCATTGGTTCATCAGATAAAAAGTTCTATGTGTGTAGAACAAGGAACAATTCAAAGAAATTCCCAAAAAAAAAAAAAAAAAAAAAAAAAAATCCTTCACTACCAATTCAGAAGATATTTTGAAAATAGATAACTTCATTTCACTGATAATTGGTTCAAAATAATTTTCCAATAGCTAGAACCAGAGAAGCAGCAAGTAGAAACCAAAGTAATTCAGGTATTGCGTTTGTGAAAATAGGAAATTTACTGAACAGTTCTAAGTTGCTTGAAATGAATTTCCAATAATAGAATTTATCACAATTTAATATAGTCCTGCAACAACTAAAAGATGACCAACACAGCCCACTTGTAAAAGTGTCTTATATATCAGTTCAACTAACCGGGAAAAGGATGTAAGGCTCATGTCTGGCCAATCGGGTATCAAAACCTCCACCTCGTCCACGACCTCGTCCACGGCCTCTAAAAGCCATCAATATCAAACTGGAAAATGCATACATACATGATTAAATACAAACAAAAGTATAAGAATGACGGACAAAACAACAAATACATAGTTAATATCTCTTAATCTTTCAATCAGCTGGCTTTGGGCAGACTTATCAATCCATTACCAATCAGCTCATGGCAGATTACCTTGCCTACTCTGGTACATAACATAACTACTCATTAGATTAGGGTTTTAGTACAAATAACTATAGATTCTTGGGTTTGCTTAAAAATACCACACCAAGTACCAATCTACCAATATTTCCATCAAAGTCAATGATGAGTTCTGCTACTTACATCAACTAACTAACAGAAATTCCATTTTTTGTTTTATCCTTATTTTCTTGAATTCCATTCACTTATCTTGTGATGCCACAGGCTAGAAGCTCTCAATCAATGCCAAAGTCATTTTTGTATCTCACTGCAACACATAACAACAACAAATTCATAACCACCGCTGAGAACACAAATTTTGAGTTTAATCTCTTCTTCTATCAAACCAATCTAAAGCTACGAATATGCAAAATAAGCAGCAACAATCTATCTATCGAATCAAACACCCATGGAACACGACCTCAAATCAAAATACTATATTATGTTCCCGTAAACCAAATGATCTTATTGTCGCCGTCAACTACCACACCGCGCAGCAAAAGTGGAATGGCAACGACAGCGGCCGCAAGAGAAAGAAAAGAAACAGAGCACCAAAGATTAACAGCATCGAAGGACGACGGGTGCTTACATGGGCTGCTTGCTCTGCTTTGCTGTTCGCGCGGTTCCTGCCTTCGCTGCTTTTAGCACCGTGCATAAAAAAGCACAAGCTTTCTCCTGTTTGTGCTTCACATTCACTAATAAGTGATGAATCTCTGAACCGGCATGGTTTGTCTCTAAACCTTGGCAGGCCGGCACAGCCCACCAATCCTAGGGGCTTGGCCCATTTAGTTTTTAACTTTTATTTAAAAATAAAAATTTTTAAAATCCAAACTTTCTTCTAAACAATAAAAATAAAATAAAAAAATAATCTAGTGGAGTCGGTTTCATAATAGTTACCATAGAACCGAGATGTGACTTATTCTTAACCATAGGTTTATAAATTTTGTTTATTTATTTATTATATAATATAAGGATATTGACACACCCCTTGTGTGTACCGCAAGTGCACGGGTCGTCGAAGTAAAAAAAAATACCCCGGTGAGTGAGTAATAGAATCCACAGGGAATAGATGCTCAGAAACAAGAAGTATTGCTATTTAGTTAGAGTGAAAACCAATTATGAGTGAATTCAAGATATTAATGCAAAGAAAAGCAAAATGAGTAAAAAGAGGTAATTAATGATAAAATGGGGTACCCGGACATTGCTCACCCTAGGACTATTGTTTCAAGTGCAAGACCAACATTATGCCTCCTAATTAAAGTTTAATGAGTCATGAAAATCCAAAGACATACGGTCCCAAACCTAAGGTCAACCGTGACTAGCCCTCTACACTATGCCCCAGCGGAAAGGGATACTCTCAACACCTCACACTGTATGGGACTATTTGAATCTCTAGGGATTCCAAGTGATAAACCCTATTCCCTAATTTAGATCTACCCTTTAGTCCAAGCGAAAGATCCCTAATCGCAATTAAGCCCCAACACTAAGGACTACTCAACATTTCACTCTGTTGCTAGAGCAACTAAGCTCCAGTAGAATTTGTCTCTTAGCACTTCACTCTATCGTGACCACAAAGAACTCTTGGAACACGGAGGTAGGATAAATCACGTCGGAGGGGAAAAGGGACGTTCCGCTACCTTTCGACTCACCGTCTCAACACTCTTCAACCTTGCTAAGTCTAACCCTAATGAATTGTCACTCATTCAAAAGGATTACCTAGATAGATTCTCAACCCTAGTGTCACTCTGAGGGAAAAATCAAATCAATAAACACACAAGATTGAAAATCAATTAAAACATCAATTAAAGGATACATAATAGAAGTCAATGAAACAAAATCATCCTAGGGTTTATGAGTCCAAGCACCCACTAGGGGTGTAGCTCTCCATGGAGCAATACAAAATCAAATATGAAATTAAAGATAAGTGTAAGCAATCCATAAAGATAACCCCCTTGTCGTCCGTATCGATGGTCTTCAAGAGCCTCCTCATCTTCTCCAAAAACTCCTCCATCAAGCCTAGGGCACACCTCGCTAAATCAATGCCGTCTAAAGCTCCCCCAATAACTCTCTTCCGAAGAAAATCGATGTCGAATGCCATAGAGCCTCTCCAAAATTCCAACAAAAACCTTTCTAAACCCTAGCCGCACTCTCCCCAAAAGATAAGTGAAAGATAGGAAGAAGATCTCCAAATTAAACTCTCCAAGCGGTATTTAAAAGGTTGAAATCGGGCATCCACACACCCCTGTGGAAATTCCACAAGGGCGTGTGGATTACCAGGGCTTCCTTTTTCCTGCGCGTTGTGAACAGTAACTGCTACAATGATTTTGCTATAGTACTCCCGACTTCATTTTCTTCATCGAGGCTGCCAAGTTGGGCACACAACCATGCGGTAGATCACGTCACGTCTTGCTTTCAAGCACATTGATGAATCTCTTAACAATGTTACATGAGTCAGAACATATGAGTGTGACTGCCTTTGTGCCCTTCCAATTTGTATATTCACTTAAGCATTTTAGAGGTTGGCACACACTCACATGTCTATGAGCACAATTTGTGCCTTAATCCTTGTTTGGTCCAAGAGTTTCCTCAACAATTGCATCCATAATCTATTTTTGCTTCCTTTCTTCCAAACTTGTCTCCACAATCTTGAATGCACAAAAAAGCACAAATACATATGAATGAGCCATAAAATCTGATAAAAGTGATGCTCAATGTAAGAAAAGTATACTTATACACAAGCACTTATCAGATATGTTGGTAATTACATTAAAAGATTAATGCCTTTTTTTATTGTAGAAGTTACTAAATTGAGACAATCCAAAAAGAGTGAAAATGAGGCACATTTTGATTTCGTCTTCTCAAAGTAAATAAGTAAAATTTGGATGCATTTTAAATTTTTAAATAATTATGCACCTAAAAAAGTAAAACCAAAGCTAATGTCACTTTTATAAATATTTTTTTGTTTAATTACTAGATTGGTCCCTTTGTTATAGTGAAAGTGCCCTTTTAATCCCTCTAATATTTTTTGTCCCTAGGAGGTCCCTCTATTTTACCATTTAGTGAAATGTAAGTCCCTCCCTCTCATATAATTTGTCTTTAGAAGGTCTCTAAAAGAGATTGGTTTTACCCAAAATGAACAATAGAAGGACCTCCTGAGGACAAAAAATATTAGAAGGATTAAAAGGGCACTTTAACTATAATAGAAGGACCAATTTAATAATTAAACCAATATTTTTTTATTTTAATGAAATTAGTTTAGATATACATGTGAAATATATTTTCACATATTATAAAAAATTAGTTTAAAAAATTAGTTTAAAACATATTTATTTTTATTTATATATAAAAAAATAATTTCAAATTTTAAAATATGTGTTACGAGTCTTTTTCATATATCTTATTTAAAATTTTAATGTGAAATATATTTTCACATATTACATACAACTATTTTAAAAGATATTATAGAATAGTCAAATTAGATAAACCTAATTTTATTAAAAGCTATAGAAATATGTGAAAATATCTCTCTCATGTATATCTAAACTAATTTTGTTAAAATAAAAAAAAAATACTATTTAGTATTTATAAAAGTGACACTAGCTTGGTATTACTTTTTAAGGTGCATAACTATTTTGAAACTTTTAAATGCATCCAAATTCAACTTTTTCAATGTTTAGAAGAAAATTTGGAATTTTTTTATTTTTTGGATTTTTACTTTTAAAAAATTTACAAACTAAATGTACCGGCCTGCCAAGGTTAAGAGACAAACTATATTGGTTCGGAGCACTATCACTTCTTAGTAATATATGAGGTACAAAAAAAAAAAAAAAGAGCTTGCACTTTATTAAGCACAGTGCTAAAAGTAATAAAGGCAAAAATCACGTGAAAAACATTGCATAGCAAGCAACCTAAGCGAGAATGTAGTTATAGCATTAAAGGAAATGAAAAACGGAACTTAGCACAAAGCCTAAGGTTCACTTCTTTTGTTTTCTTAACAACTTAACAAGTACAAGAGTTTGTCTTCTCACACCTCTTTCAATGATTATTTTCTTTGCAAAACAGTCTTATCTACGCCTAATTCTTATAACATAGCACCTGCCATCCTTCGGCATTGTCCTCTTTAGTGTTCTCTCTCTCTCTCTCTCTTTATTGTAACTGCCACCCCTGTCACTACCGCTGACTGTCATGGTAGTTGACGACGATCAAAAGTCATTAGATTTATAGAAACATAATATAGTATTTTGATTTGAGGTCGTGTTCCACAGATGTATGATTCAATAGATAAATTTCTGTTTGCTTATTTTGCATACTTGTAGCTTTGTATTGTTTTGATAAAAGAAGAGATCAAACTGAAATTTTGATTCTTCAACCGCGGTTATGAATTTGTTATTTGTTATGTGTTGCATTAAGGTACAAAAATTGTTGGTTGTTGATTGAAGACAGTTGTGATTGTGTAAGAGTTGTGGTTTGATGTTGTTGTAATGATGAGGAATGACTGAAGATTGTGAAAGACCAAGAGTTAATATTTCTGTTTTAATGTTTTCCGTTTTCCATGTTTGTCTAAGTTTGTATATATTTGAATGGTAGTTATGTTAGGTGTTTGTAAAGAAAGAAATCAAGTTTGAAGAATGGAAGGCTGTGATCTCATCATCAAGCAGAAGTGGCATAAGTTTGAGGCAGACATACTAAGCGATTGTCCTATTTTAAGCATGCAACATGTGTCTTATGACTCATCACTAACAGTTTAAGTTAGTTTAAAAGGAGTTTGGTTACTGTAGTTTATATAGAGCTTTGGTGAAATTATTAGTGTTTTCTCCCATGTTCTTCTTCTTCAGTGAATAAAATCTTTGTTTTTGGTTTTCTGATCTTCTACTATGCTTGATCTCTAATTTCCAAAAGTAGTATCAGAGCTTATAGGTGAGTGTTTTTTTATGTGCTTATGTTGTGTGTTAGTGGAGTAGAGTTGTCAAATTAAAGGAGTGTGTGTGTTGTGTGGTTGTGAAGTGTGAGCTAAGGATAGTAGAGCATGGCTTCAAGCTCTTCATCATCTACACTTGAGAGTTCTACTTCATCATTACTTGTGTTTAAGGGTGAATGATATGAGAGATGGAGTCTATCACGCCCTGTCCTGGGGGTCCCACATGTGACATACCGCCACGACAACCCAGGGGAGGTCCTATACTACCTTAACTCTAGATCACCGTAAGGCTAATCTGTTCTCTGTGTAATACATCTATAACCACAAGGAATAACTCAACAATAAATACATACATTACTCATCTTACCCATGTTCATTAAATTGACATCAAGATAAGAAATATAAGTAACCACTATATGATAACAATAACAACCACAGCAACAACAATGGCAACCACTGCAAGTCCAAAACACAGAGTATACCTCTCATACATAACATAGACCAGACTGATATACAAAAGTATTTCAAATAAGGAAAGACATAATAGGGTTCAACAACACATAGTGGATCCCTGATTATACATTCCAAGGAAATAAGGCAACATACACAACTCAAAATGGGAATGCAAACACAACTCTTGCCAAGCACTTCCCGCTTTCATCCTTACACTATGCTATCACCTGGGAGGAAGAAAGAGGGGGTGAGTAACTAGGTTACTCAGTGAAGGGCTAAACATGGGACTATAACTCAAGCATGATTGAATGAAAGTGAAATACCATAAAAAATGTTTCAATTCTTAATAAGTATGAAGATACTTTAAATAACAAATATAGCATAAGAATATAAGCTTTCTCAATAAAATGCAAAATAAAATTCCTTTGAATTCATCAAGAAATCCATACAATTCTGGAATCCAATATTCTCACATTCCTTTCGATGGTTTCGTATATCAAAATGCTTAGAAATAAATAAATCAACAAATCACAATAATCAATAGTATCCAAAATGGCCTCGGAAAACCCTACATCGCTAACCGTGGCCTCGGTTAGGTCTGGAGCCACCAAGATGCGTGTATCTTGGCATTGGCCGTTGGGAAGTCCGTGTGGTGACTCTGAACAACCCAACTATATCCAAGTCAGGGATCTACGCTCTCACCTGACATGGCATAACCGGTTTGACAGTTTTCCATGCCACCTCTACTAGGTTGGCCCGTGGAAATCGTCCACTTCTTACTGTAGTAAGTACTGGAGCTCGGCTCCCATGTCACCATTAAAATATTTAAATAATAATCCAGCCCGTAGACTCAGTATATACATCAACATGATAGCATAATTCTAATCGAGAGATCACAAATGTTCACAATTGCAATTCTCACTCCAAGAATGAATAGCTAAGGGGTCGTTTGGCATCGTTTCTGTTTTCTTGTTTTTTGTTTTTGTTTCGCTTTTGTTTTGTTTTTGCTTTGTTTCCGTTTTATTTTCAATTTTTTAAAAACAAAAACATGTTTGAATACATTGACTATTTTCTATTTTAAAAAGCTGTAAACAAAAATATGTTTGGTTAGTATAAAACTATTATAACATTTTTTTTTATCATTTTTTTTTCAAGTCCATATTTTTAATTTTTTTTATAAAACTTTATTTTTCATATTAGTTTACTTGATTATATTATTAAATAAAATTAATAACATAAATTATTATTATATTATATTTTATCATAGTTTATCAAAATCAATGGTCAAACAATTATTTTCACAAATAATTTCTAAAAATATAATTTTTTATATTATATAAACTAATTTGTAAAATATCAAGCCAAAATAATAAATTTTTATAAATATTTTAAAAAAAATATATATTTTTTTTACAAAAATAAAAATTAAAAATTAAAAGGAGAGAGAGAGAAAGGAGTAAAAGAGGAAGTGTTTCATTGTGGGAGAAAGAGTTTTGAAAACGTTTCCAAAACAATTGAAAACATAAAATTGTTGTTTTCTGTTTTTTTGGAAACATGAAAATTGTTGCCAAAATTTTTGAAAACAAAAATTAGCTGCCAAATATGTTTTCTCAGTTTTGTTTCTAAAACATGAAATTAAAAACAAAAAACAGAAATTGGCAACAATGCCAAACGAGCCCTAAATTATAATGTCTGCAATGAAACCATTTTCATCAAGAACATCATACAAAAACATCTTTTGAAAATATACTTCAAATATAGCATCATCACCATGAAATTCAACTTGGTTTACACATGCCTTTTTAGTTATCATAACAAGAACATTAAAATGCACAATTTGAAATATATATATTTTAAAACATAGGGTTTCTAAACCACAACAACATATTTACTTTACAAATGTTCAGGAAATGAGCCAAATCATAATTCATTATGATTTCTAAATTCCATTTAAATCCTTTAAAGATATTTAGTAATAAGGAGTCTATTATTCAAAAGCAAGCAACTTAAATATTAAAACCAAACATGCATGATTCATAGTCCAAAATTTAGTAAATCCCACTCACCAACTTGGCAAGCTAGAAACCTCAGGTGTTACTTCTCCACTGGCTTTTTCCCTTTGCTTGAAGTTTCACCTCCTAGAAGCAATTAAACAAACCAAACGAATAACCAAATATCATCAACAAATTGGTGAATTGAAATGAAGGACAATGCTCAAAATGGGAAAATGATTGCTTCTAGGGCTTTTTAAACTCTTTAACTAGAAGATCCAGCAAGAATAGATCTCTCACAACCCTTAGGGCTTATTCATTTGGGCTGAAGTGGAGAGAAGTCAGAAAGTGAGGGAAGTACCACTTCCTGTGTTCATTTTGCAGAAAATGTCACTTTCATGAAGTGTTCAGTTTCCCACTTCCGGTGTTCATTTCGGTGTAAGTGATGCCACGTCTATAATGACTTCCATAACATGTTCTTTTCAGCGAAAGTGAGGGAAGTGCTTACAAATAAAAATATTACAATAAAATTATTATTAAACATGATTGGAACTCTCTATTTTAGTTTAAATAAGAGTTTATTTATTTTTAACATCTTAAATTTTAATTTTTGATGCTTACATCTTTTAAATTGAAAACTCTATCGACAAAGGTTAAAAAAAAAAAAAAAACCTTGCTAACATTATAGACCAAGATTAGAAATTTTTTACATATTTCAAACTCTATATGTTTGCATCTTAAAAATTTAAAACTCCAATCAATAACTTGCTAACATCATAGACCAAGATTAAAATAAAAAAGTGGTGGTTCTAAAGAATTTTTTGATGTAATAATGTATCTTTTATAAAAAAATAAAAACATATATTTACCTAAATTGCAACTCAAGTAAAAAAAAAATTATGTCTCAAAGATAATAAGAAAAATAAAAATAGTTTTGCCGTCTACCACAATAACATAGCACAACTCCAATACATAATCTTCAATACATAACACACAATCCATAGCAAAAAACATAGCACAACTCCAATACATAATGTCAAACATAAAATCCATACAATATTACTCTTTCCATACATAACAAAATAACATTTGTCTCATTAAAGATAAAACTTCCTTCAACAAAATAGTTTTGCCATCCACCACTCCAACGAACAACCTATGCATTTATGAGAAAGACCATAAATAAAACATTAAGTATATAAATTTTAAATAATATAATTTGTGTTGTATGACTAGAAACCCAAAAAACATCATTAAAATATCGGCTCACTGTTGCACCATATCTAATAAAATCAATTTTCATTGACCGATTTTTTGCATGATGACCAACTATGTGGAGAAATAATGCCACTTGTTCCTCTACTGCAACATGGATGGTGTCCCTCAAATGACCACGTTCTCTTAATATGGTGCATAGTCTAAAAAAAGTGTCTTTGTTCATGCATAAGTATTCGACGCAATTATGAACTCCTCTATTTAATATACGTGTCATGTGTGCACTCCGATGAATATTCCTAACCAGCTGAGGACCTGAGGTTCACGAGGTAGTGTCCGTCATTGTGTCGGCCGATTGGACAATATGTCCAAGATAATTGCGATAGTTACAAACACGGGTGCATCAATGAAAATGAAGTCATGTAAATAATAAGTACTTGTGTTATAGTAACGCGAAGCGTTATTATCTTACAATGAACATATCTTTTATCAGATTTTATCACTAAATAGTGTGCATTTGTGTATTCTTATGCATTGTAGGTTTGTGGAGCTAATTTGGAGAAGAAGAACGAAGTTAGATCGTGTTCGCCGTTGTTGGGAGGTTTTCGGACCAAGCAAGGAACAAGGCACGAGTTTAGACTTGTGAGTGTGTACCAACCTCCTTTGGAGGGGCACAAAGGCAGTCACATTCACAACAAGTCTAACTTGTGTAGCTTAGGAGAACTTCGCCAAGAAGGAGACTTGAAGCAATCGGCACGATCTACCATTGATTGTGTGCCCAATTCAATGGCCTCAATGAAGAACGACGGACTCGGGAGCGTTTAGGCGAGTTATTGTAGCAGCAATGTAGCTTGTTACTGTAGCAAGCTACTGTTCACTTTCGGCCGAATTTCAGAATTCCAGAGAATTCACACGGGCGTGTGGAATTAACACACGGCCGTGTGCATCATTCACACGGCCGTGTGTTAATTCCACATAATTTACTGAGCATAGGGCAATTAATTGCTAGTGTTTTCAATGTGGTGTTTGCAAAGGATCAATGTTCTATTCAAGATGCAAGGTTTGCAAAGGATCAATGTGGTGTTTGCAAAGGATCAATTTCTATATTCTCAAATATAGAATCATCATCATTAATATCCTCCATGATATTCTATCAAGAAAATACAACTAATTAGAACATATAAAAGCATATCACTGAAATAGTATTTATTTCATATGTCCTAAAACTTTTCAAAAGTCTAATTTAGCCATTGGTAGTAAATCTAAAACAATGAGAGAAAATTACTGTATTCCTGGTATGCTTATCATAGATTAATGTAGATTATCATGATTGAAAAACAATGCCTCAACATTACCTTACGGGATAGTAGAAACAAAAAAAAAAACACATCTAATTAATTACAAATGAAATCCGAAGGCAAAGAATGTTCATAAAAAACACACAATAAATGTTGTATTGTATTCAAGGAATGCTTATCATCACTATTCAAGAATTGGATTATAATTATAACAAACATCGGAAGTTTACTAACCTGAGAAATATGGGAAAGGCCTGCTAGTGCCAGCAATGAGGGAAAACCTTGGTATTACCGGCGGGATCGGGGAAGGATGAAGCCGGCAACAATTCTTTGAAATTGGTAGTGCGAGATGGGCTATGGGGAGGATGAGGCCGGCGACAAGGAAAGAGCTTGGTGGTATGAGACGGGTTGGGGAGTGGATGACGGCAGAAATAATGGAGGAGCTTGGGGGAGGATGGGGTCAGCACAATGGTTGTGAAAACATGAGGGATTGCAACATCAGGGAAACATTTGTGTATGAAAACATGAGAAGATATCACAACTTTCACAACCTTCAGATGAGGAATCAATGGTTGTGATGAGAACATCCCTAGAGTTAAAAACTAGGGATGTTCTCAGGAAACGTATGGCCTATATATATATATACTAATTACTATATATAGGGTAATAACGAACATGGAAGGTTACTGTGCAACAAAAAAAGTAATGATAAACAAATAAATGAAAGCTTTAATTTGTATGTATACACACACACACACACACACACACACACACACACACACACACACACACACATATAATATTAACGTACCTCGAGTTCGTTGCCGTTTTAGAAGAGTAGATGGATCAATCGTAGAGTGACCCCATTTGGATGAGGGGTGGAGAGACCAATGAAAATACCTTCATTGATAAATTGTGGTCTTCTTGAAGATTGACCTCGCTCCTTACTTGTAACAGGCTCTCCTTGAGTTAAAAAATGTAATGCTTTGATTGGAGAAAGCTTTGACATTGTTGAACCACTTATGTGCATAGACTAACAAGAGTTTATCACTCCTGTCATACTCAAGAATATAAAACAAACTCAAAGTCCTTTGGCGAGAGAAATGAAACCAGTAGCCCGCAAGAATCCTAAGAAAGGAATGTTTTCTAGGGATATTAACATATTTTGGAAAATATTGGTCATAACCAAATTGACGCCCAAATCAATGAGGATTGTAAGGTTTTGCATAAATATCCCAAGCACAACGTAGTGGAAGAACTCTACAACGAGACAAATTACATACTCTATGGTAGAAGAGTCTAAATCTTCTAGCCCTGAAGAATACCTGGAGTCTCGTATTCTCTCACCATTGTGCTGTCGAAATGGAAATGGACATCATATAAAATTTTCTTCACATCTGATAAATCTCCTCACATTCAAAGGATAATCAAATGGCGTTGGAGAAGCATTCATATAATATAACATTTCTGGTATCTCTGAAAGTCCTAGAATAATAAGCGTGGCAGCATGAATCCTCCTTCGAAGATATATTCTAGGGAAATGACCTCCGACTCATGCATATAGAAAGTGAGAAGGAAAAATTATCGTGGAAAATCCAGGACCTTTCTTATTATTAACCATAGCATTTAACCCCACATATATGCGTGCTAATACTGCGGGAGCAAAAGCAATCTTTTTCCTATACACAACATTAGAAGCCATCATGAAAACTGTTGGCTTGATCACATTACTTCCTCTTGGCATGATGAAATAACAAATCCAAAGAGCTACAAAAGCTACCAAATCAACATATTGAGAGGGTTTTGGAAGAGGATTAGATTTTGAATCAAATTGTGTTCTCTTACTAAAAAAGCCTATCCAATTATCAAACGACACTAATTTGTCATGTCGAGAAAAATTTGACTTGCAAGCCATTGATAGATATAAAAAAGGTTTCATAAAATAGAAAAGTTAGAAATTCATCTCTTGTGAAGTATGTCATTAGTGGGGATGAATTCATCATACAAATCGATATATATATATATATATATATATATATATATATAACAAAACAAAAATCAAAACCAAAATAACCAAGTCAAGATTCAAGATATGAAAAGAGTCAAGATTTGAAATTTCATACAAATCGATAATTGAACTCAACAGTCTCAAGACATCAGAAATCAAAGACCCAAAGAGTTTCACAAGTCAAGACTCGGAGGAAGCTTTACAAGCATAAAAGCCGAAGCTTATTGAAAGTCAAAATCAAGTTTATGATTCATCAACATAGATAATTCATGACTTGAAGTTCAAATCAAACTCAAGATGCAAATCAAATCCAAAATGCAAAATGTCGAAGACACAAGTTCAGACACAAGCTCACAAGTCAAGACGATTTCAAATTCCTTGTATTTTTAATGAAGTCTATGAATTCATATTTATTGAAGTGAATGAAATTGATTATCACAACTTATTTCATTGTTCACACTTATTTCTTAATCGGAGGTTTCTGCGACAATATCCAAGGTAATTAACATTAAGGGTTTGCCCATAATGGAAGTCATGAACCCATAATCTCTTGAAGTCATAAAATTTAAGATTTGATTTGTGATTCATCATTTTTAACCAGTCTAACCATAATTAAAGGCCAGGTGAGAAAAAAAAAAGGAGCCCACAATAATAAGGAGTACATCAAGGAAAGAACAAGAGGAAGAAGAAAGAAAACATCATAGATAAGCTTCCACTAGTAGTGGAAGTACAATAGCAAAAGCAAAGGTAACATTGGATCCCTGAGGGAGGAGACATGGTCCCTTAGGTCTGATAGAAACCTCAACTACTCAGCACCTATATTAGTTGTCCCCTTTTGACTATCAGTGACTTCCTCTATCTTAGGCTCCAGAAACTTCTAACTACGTCTAACTATAGCAATGCTACCTCTAGCTTTATCCTCTTAGCCTATGGAGTTGAACTGAACCACAAAAATGACATATGCCCCATTTTTATGATTATCGAAATTGGTGGAAGTATTTTAATAATAAACATAAGTGTATTTTGTTTAAACTAGATATTTCAAGTAATAGCATGTACTACGAGATCCTAGCCTCTCTGATGGAAGGCCTAAGGGAATATCCAGGTGGTTCACAGGTCTCCCACAAAATATGGACAATGATCTAATCAGAATAATTGATCAAAATAACCTCAAATTTGTCAAGAATATCAACATTGAAAAAACTAAACCATGTGAATGGAACTTTTTACAAACTAATTATTAATAATTACTCAAAATAGGAATTGTTAATTAGTTTAATAATTTTCACCAAGTGTTTTGTTTCTCATAGAACACAATTGTTTGTGTTCATACGAACTAAGATGAATTCAAATGAAAAATAAAAATATTTACAACTCAAGCATCACTAAAACTACATATGACTCGGAAGGCCAAACAGTTCATGTCCTGCATGCCTGTTGTTAAAAAACGAGAACATGCCTCTTGTTAACCCTCACAATCACAAATGGCTAAATATTTGTGATTGATTAGATAAGTAGTAATATTTATCTTTAGGATTTTGTAGAAAGGCCTTTTTATTTTCAAGTTTTAGTTTTAATATTATTTTTAAAAAAATGGATAAACTAAAAATGCATTAAAGAGAATAAAAAAAAGTACAAATACACGAGGGCCACACAAAATAGAAAACAATCCACCAAAGGTGGAACAAAATACAGCAAAACGAGATAAATAAAAGAAGGGAGGGACTTCTCCTAGAACACCAGCTCAGAAGAAGTGGAAGCTAGCCGGTTACGTCATCGAGCCCATCAGGATCAGGCCCTATTCAAGCTATAACATGAGTGTAAGTTTATACTTAGTAAATCAACAAATTTTAGATACAAGGTAGGACCAGCTCTAGGCATAAGTTACTAAGGTATGTCTCTATCATGATTTTTTATATAAAAAATATTTAAAATTTTTATTAACAATAAATTATAATTATTATTTTATTTACATAATTGTATTATTAAAAAATCCTAAATATTTTTAAATATAAAATTTATCTTACTTAATTGATTTATAATAAAACTTTGATTTATCATATAATCTATATTTTTACTTTTATTATATAATTTATTATTTCAGAAAAAATATTAAAATTTTTTTTATAATTTTGTGAATGGCCACCTTAATTTACACGAAGATTGGGCTTGCAATAACATTAATGATCCAAATAAACTTATGTTCTGTTTAACATTCTTTCCTTTCTAATACTCGATATAAAATGTTTCTGATTATAAGATAATCCTTCATTTTTTTCATTAAAGTGGATAAACAAATAAAGTTTGGGACCATATCTCAGAGTGATAGAAAAAAATAAAGAACGAACAACATGTGACCATACAAATTATGGGGAAAAAAATAAAGCACAAATCAAACAAGAACATAACGTAGCCAAATTAAACCAAACAAATTATTAAGGACAAACTGGCAAACATAAGATGATAAACAAAAAGCAATGAAAAAAGATAATCGAATTGGCACAGAACCAAATAAAGTGGGCAATGGGCTCCAAGAATATGGTGAGAGCAGTCAACCTTTCATTTGGATAGGCAAATTCATTAGCATTATTGATTATTGTCTATATTTCTCATAAAGGAGCTGGAATCAAATTTTCATTAAATAAAATAAAACAAGGCCACCAGAATCAACAATACACAATTTTTATAATCGATCTGAAATCAGAGGAGCAATACTTTTCATTCCCAAACTCGTTCTATAGTTAAAACATGCAATAATGGCTTTGATTCTCCAAGCAATGAGCTTTTACTGATTGCTGATGATAGATAACAGCAACCTGAGGATCCATCTACAATGAAATGAACTTTCTATTTGTTGCCAAGAAATAACTACCAGCAACTCCAAATCCTTCCTAAGAAGTTTGATCGGAAAAAACAAGCTAATTAATTGATTTCTCCAAGGGGATTTTATTTTTAACATGTTGAGCTTTTATCCTTAGGAGATTTGTTTAGTCTCAAATAGCAACAACTATGCCACAAGTATATTGTAGATTCAAGCTAATACAAGTCCAATTATTTAAAGAGAAAAGCCCAAAATTCTTGTGAAAAACAATACATGAATCAGCTGGGCATCTCATCCTCTTGAGAATAAACTGTGGTCCCTGCATAGAAAAATTCACCACTATCAAAATTTCCTCCACCTTCTAAATGTATAACCGAGTCACATGAACTATTGGGATTAATACATTACCACTTGGTGCGGTGTAGTAACTGATAAATTAATGACTGAAGCGGATTTGGAGAATAAGATCAATTCAAGGAAGCTGGATAAATGAGAACTAGCATCTTTTCCTCTATTTTCCTATGCCAAGAAATGATAACAAGAACAAGTGTTAATCAACCATAGGAAGCGCAATGAACATGCACAGATAATAGAAAGGCACACATCAAGCTTGAAAGGACAAATAGAACTAGATTTTATTAATTCAGAATACCTTGCAATTTTGATTGTGACCTCGAGGAAATAATAATAAAGAACATATTCACACTTGCTAACTGAACTAATTAACTTTCGATAATGAAACTCTTTTCATTCATTCTGATTCTAGACTTCAGGGGCCTTTTTGGTGGTGTCAGTTGCATGATCTAATAACCATGCATCTCTTCTCCCATAAAACTCTTGCTCATTATTCAAAATAGATTGTTAATAAATCATTGAGAGTATAAGATATTGGGAAATTATTGAAAAAAGAATACAACTACTATTCTAATTACAAACACGCAAGGGAAAAGGCAGTAGTAATGACATACTGCAAGACATGCCATTTATGTTCCTTACACTCTTAGTTTCTTTTCTTTTGCATGAGTCAATTCATCATGATACAAGCATAAATAACATTTTAAAGGCAAAAAAAAATCTAGCTATTTTCTTATCTAAAGAAAACAATAATGCAGAATAAATATAAACCTCAAGTCCTAGGTAAAATTGCTTGACAAAGACAATGGCTATTAAATAAAAGATATGCTCTGTTATTTTTATGAAATTAGAGCATTTACAGTTTTAAAAAAACATTGGTAAAGGAAAAAAATGAGATAACATATAAAACATTATCTTCTTTACATTTTTAGGTCCTATTCTCTACATTCGATTAGAGGTTCTAATCACAATGTTGTGTCTTAAGTGCTAAATGTGGTCTTAATATTTATGGTTTTAAAATTAGTTGAGGAAGTAGAAAAGTTGTTTCTATATGTCACAACTGAGAGAAAATGAAGCAGAAATGGAAAAGTGATAATAATTATATTTTCATGAAACAAAAGAAATAAAAGAGAAATTAAAACATAAAGAGAAAGGGACAAGTTGGCACCTTAAAAATATGCTTGTTGAAATAAGAATGTATGAAGCAAGTAATACCACAGATGAAAATGCCACCAAAAGGAAAGAATTCATTGCAATGGCAATGCATTTGTTCATAACTTGATATGATAGTAGTACTACTTTAAGAAGGAACAAGGCTTGCTATTTATGCTTTCATGATGTTAGAGACAAGGTGCTAGTAGTGTCTTTTCAGGGTTGCTTTTTATGTATCTTTCTGAGATACTAGAGACAAGGTGCTAGTAGTGTCTTTTCAGGGTTGCTTTTTATGTATCTTTCTGAGATGCTAGAGACAAGGTGGAAATAGTCTTCTCCTGGACTGCATCGTTTCTCTAGCTCAGGGCATCCACTGATTTTTATAAATTTTTTCTTATCTCCTATACATCTCCAAGAGTGTCAAGGTCTCATGGTAGGGCTTCAAAGGAAATTTTCATAATTTTTCTTATTGTCTATTAACTCACAAGAATGTCAAGACCTCATGGTAGGCTTTAAAAAAAAAAAAAATTCCATACATTTTTTCTTATCTCTTATTCACCCCCAAGAGTGTCAAAACCTCATGGTAGGCTTCAAAGAAAAAATTTTCATAATTTTTTTCTCTTCTTCACCCCCATGAGTGTTAAGACCTCATGGTAGGCTTTCAAGGAGATTTCATAAAAATTTTCTCTCTACCAACATGAGTGTCAAACCTCATAGTAAGTTTCAAAAAAAATTTATAAAATTTTCTCTTTACCCCCAAGAATGTCAAGACCTCATGTTAGGTTTCAAGAAATTTTGTAAAATTTTCTCTCTACCCCCATGGGTGTGAAGACCTCATGGTAGATTTCAAGAAATTTTATAAAATTTTCTCGACACCCTATCCACCCACATGAGTGTCAAAACCTCATGATAGATTTCAAGGGGGTGCTCATAAAATTTTCCAATATGAGGTCTTGCAAAAATTACAAAAAAACCCCCTCACAAATAAACTCATCCCTCATGATTTTTTTTTTCTTTTCATGAGTTTTTTTTTTACACAAGATCAAATGTGAGTGGTATTCACATGGAATTGAGAACATAGCCTAAAATGCAAATTCCAGTATCTGGTTTTCATCATCCTTTTCACGATCATCTTCATCACCACATAAAAAAATGCACATCCCTAGGCACCACCAGAGCCATATTTCTTGTCGAAGATGATCCGCTATAATTTGTCATCTCCGGCAGACACATATGCACTGGCAACAACACGGAGAATGTTTACTCCAGTACTCTTGAACAAAGACCTCACTCCCTTATTCTTCCAGATTTGAGAGATTGCATCCAAAGAACTCTTCTACTTCAATACTTAACCAGAAATCATCATCATTAATCTTCTGCGAACTAAGCTAACAGGATATGATGCTAATCTTGCTCGGTTTGTGATCAGCCAATTGAGGGCAAAGCTCGCTGAGAAACTATCCGCCAAGTTTTTGGTCAGCAGTATTGACTTCAAAGAATGATTTTAATGCATGAGATGTTGAATCCCCAGTAAAGGCCAGCAACGTCGTCTGACTTCAGAGTTTCCCGGTAGACATCAATCGAGGCTATTGAATTGCCTATCCCCATCCTTCTTTTCCGCTTTTGCATTGTTAGAAAGACGAATAAGAGAATCGTCGATAGAGCAAACATATAACAAAGAAGAAACACCGGCTGCGTTACCTGATGCCAAACTGCCAGCAAACCATTTCCAAAATACGTCCTTATTTTCCTTGACATTGAACACCTTTTGAAGTAACCTTTTCAAACGCAAAGTTTAACACCTTCATCCTGATTCACTTATAAGGCTCAGAAAATGCTGATGTTCTTCAAAGAGTTTCTCCACTCTTCAATCACCGGAGAACCAGCATACACCTGCAACAAAGTTACAGAACTCACACAACCCTCCAAAAGTCTCTCAGACTTGATTCATTCAAGTGAGAAGTCATACATGCTACAACTACTTACTAAAAGACCATAGAGGCCTCTTGAAAGACAAAGCACATATTGCACAGGGACACGTGCAAAAGTAACACAAAAAAAAACAAAAAGTTACATGTATTAAAACCCCATATTGTCATTAGTTCTTCACGTACACTGTATCAGCTTGCATTAACTAAAGCCACCCCTTTCTTCTCCATTCTATGTACGTGCACAGCACCATGCATGTCCCATCGTCTCCATCATCCAGGCTGGCTAGCATCAAGCACCTCAGAGCTTCGATCACATTCTAACAGAAAAGATGGGCGGACTTGATTATTTCATCCTGATTCTTTCTCTACCACGGCTACCCAATCGAACTTTGGTGCTAGACTTCGAAGAACCTTGGAGACCACTTCAGACTCCGCCAGTTTGTAACCGAGTGCCTTCACTTGGTTGATGATGGAGATGACCCGAGAGATATATTCCCATATTTCTTCATCATCTCTCATTTACAAGGTCTCAAAGTTTTGTCTAAGAGCTTGGATTCTCACAGACAAGACTTTAGAGGTGCCTTGGCATTGTTTTTTCAAGATCTCCCAGGCTTCGTGTGTAGTCTTCGCTTCGGCAATGAGGTCCAGGTTGGGACCGTCGACGGCTTGTTGAATCAAACACATTGCCCTTGCATCCTTCTTCTTGTTCTCCCTCTCAATAGCATCATCCTTTGACTCAGCAACCCCTTTCTCCACTAGATCCCATAGCTCCAAGGATCTGAACACAGTCTTCATGCAAAGACTCCACCTCCCGTATTCTACACCTGTGAATATCGGCACGAAGGTCTGAGAAAGGGTCATCGGTGACTCCTTGATGCTGGTGGATGTCATCTCCAACAACCAAGCTCTGATACCAATTTGTTGGTGTTGAGAGTACTGAGAATAAGCTAGAAACCAAAGTGTTCGATGAAATGAGCAGTGTAACAACAGGTGTTTGATAAAATGCTCAAAAGAGCTGGGCTTTGTTGGACTTCTCTATTGACTCAGAGATAAAAGAAGACTATTCAAAATATGCCCCACTAACCAATCAGCTATTGGTCTTCATTCTATTTATAAGCAAAAGAAAAACATTAAAGCAAAGCACATAAACACTCAGTCATTGGCTGAGTAAATCCTAGTACAATGTTATTGGGGTACACATTAAGATAAAATAAACCTCATTGGTTGTTTGTACTACGAAACAGATTTCCACTCATATTTAATTCATTTCTATTCAAAACACAACCAACTTAACTACCACCTTTATCAAAACGAGCACTGATCTTTTCTTCAAGAAATCAGCAACCATGCTCTTCAATATAGTCGCTCACCAGAGCAGCAACTTCACCCATTCTTCTTCGCAACCACCACCGCAGGCCCTCTGCACACACGCCTCAGCCCATGCTTCAACAGTGTGCACCATAAACCTCCATTCCATGAGCAAGAGTACCTGCTTCAATCATACCTTTGACACGTTGTTCATCATGCAAAATCTAAGGCTTTTTTTTTTCTTTGCATTTTATTATATAGCATGCACACATTTAAGAAAGATATTCTATCTTTCTTTTGTTGCCGAGTCTAGTTGATTTTTATCAGTTTTCTCTCATTTCCCATCGAATAGATGAGCCTCAATAGTTTTCTCTATTTGTTGACCTTCTTTTTCTTTTTTCTCTTGGAACTCTTTGTGTTCTCTACTTCAGTCATTCTTCTCTTTTCTTCTCAAAACTCTCTGTCCTTTTTCTGATTTTTCCTCTTCTCTCTTTTTTTTTCTTCACATCTTCTCTTCCGTCTCCTCAAAAATTTCCCACAATTTTTTTTTTCTGTTTTAGTCCAAGATTGTTGTGCGTGAATCTTCACTCGGAGATCGAGAATTTTTTTTATTTTTTTTTCATTTATTTTGATTATATATATATATATATTAAAATTTTTAATTTTTAATTTTGATTTTTTAATATAAATGTAATTTTTTTATTTTTTTATAAAAATGTGCATAAACATATAGTTTAATAAAAAATTTTAAATTTTTTTGTGCTAAGGGTTACAGCATATTTTTTTTATTTTATTTTTCAATTTCCACCTTTTTAAGTTGAAATTAGTCATTATAAATTATCTAAATCAATAAACCAATATTATTATTTAGGGAAAATTATTTTTTACCCCTCGGGGAATTCAAAACTTCCCAGTCAGCCCCTGCAAAGTTTGAATACCCCAGACAGCCCTTCCTTTATTGTTTTACTTTTTTTTTGCCCCCTGTAGATCATTTAGACTGGGTCCATGTTGTGAAATTCTTTATTTGCCCTTGAACATGGTGGGAAAAATCCACCATGGATTCTCTTTCCTCTACTTTCATCTGCCCCTTTTTTGCTTTCTTCTCCGGCCCTCCGTCGACCCCCGTAGAGTCCTCTCCAACAACTTCACCCGCGTCTCCGAGCTCCTCCCGACTCCGAGCTCCCCCCAACCTCATGCCCCATCATTCATGGCCGTATACCACCTTGCCTCGCAGGTGGCGCCTACATCCGCAACGGCCCCAACCCTCAATATCTCGCTCGCAGTCCTCACCATCTTTTCGACGGCAACGACATGCTCCACTCCCTCCTCCTCCTCGTCACCCCCTCTTATCTCCTCTCGCTTTCCACCACCAATGGCGACATCTCCACTCTCGTCCGTGAAGACTTCTCCGGCAAACTCTTCATGGGCATGACCGCTCATCCCAAGAAAGATCTTACTTCTGGTTCATTCCTCGCCTACTTCCGGTTCGACAAGGACGACAACAAGCTCGCCGCGCGTTTCCATCTTCTCCGTTCATGAGCCGTCCTTCCTCCGCCGACGTTCCTGCTTAAATTTTCTACTATCCTTGCCCCATTCCAAGTTTCTTGTCTTTATAATGTTATTTTAACAGAAACCCGATTTTTTAAATAGAAACTTTTTCTTTTAAACGGAAACCTCTTTGTTTAAACGAAAACCTCTTTTTTTAAAACGAAAACCACATTTCTTCAACTGGTGCTATTAAATAATTAAACAGAAACCTCATTTCTCATCTTCAAGCAAGGTCTAGGGAAAGAAGAGCAATTAATTTGTTGCATGCATGAGTATTTAATGTTTATTGTCTCCAAGCATGCATGAGTAGTTAATGTTTCTTGTTCCAAGAGTGCATGACTTTAATCTCTTGTCCCATTCCAAGTTTTCTTGTCTTTGTAATGCTATTTTAACAGAAACCCGATTTTTTAAATAGAAACTTTTTCTTTTAAACGGAAACCTCTTTGTTTAAACGAAAACCTCTTTTTTTTAAACGAAAACCACATTTCTTCAACTGGTGCTATTAAATAATTAAACAGAAACCTCATTTCTCATCTTCAAGCAAGGTCTAGGGAAAGAAGAGCAATTAATTTGTTGCATGCATGAGTATTTAATGTTTATTGTCTCCAAGCATGCATGAGTAGTTAATGTTTCTTGTTCCAAGAGTACATGACTTTAATCTCTTGTCCCATTCCAAGTTTTCTTGTCTTTGTAATGTTATTTTAACAGAAACCCGATTTTTTAAACAGAAACTTTTTTTTTTAAACGGAAACCTCTTTGTTTAAACGAAAACCTCTTTTTTAAAACGAAAACCACATTTCTTCAACTGGTGCTATTAAACAATTAAACATAAACCACATTTCTCATCTTCAAGCAAGGTCTAGGGAAAGAAGAGCAATTAATTTGTTGCATACATGAGTATTTAATGTTTATTGTCTCCAAGCATGCATGAGTAGTTAATGTTTCTTATTCCAAGAGTGCATGACTTTAATCTCTTGTCCCATTCCAAGTTTTCTTGTCTTTGTATTGTTATTTTAACAGAAACCCGATTTTTTAAACAGAAACTTTTTTTTTTAAACGGAAACCTCTTTTTTTAAACGAAAACCACATTTCTTCAACTGGTGCTATTAAACAATTAAACAGAAACCTCATTTCTCATCTTCAAGCAAGGTCTAGGGAAAGAAGAGCAATTAATTTGTTGCATGCATGAGTATTTAATGTTTATTGTCTCCAAGCATGAATGAGTATTTGATGCTTGAGCGCCTCGAGAACCTCCGCCAGGCTCGCAAAACCGGATCCGGATCTGGATCTGAAGCCGCCCCATCCTTCGAATCCGTGGCATCCCTCCTCTCTCGATTCTCCGACGTTAAGCGCTCCATCGATGTGGAACTCTCCTGCCTCCGTGTGCTCAATCCCTCTGCCAAGCCCGTCGTGAAGCCTCAGCTAGAAGCCCTCTCAGCCATGATCGCCGACCTTGAGCACCTCATCACTGATAACTCCTACTTCTTGCCTTTCTACGATGTTCGCTCTTCTCTCAAATCCATTTCCGATTTGAAAGAATCCCTAGATGCCCTCTCCACTGAGCTTGTCCCAAGAAAGAAGTTCTCCTTTAAGAACAAGTCTTTGAAGAAGCTTCAACCTGTTTTGAGCCACAACTTCCCATGCAAGGGACAATTTCGTCCAAAAAGTTTAAAATTAACTCTATTAATCACTGTTAGATATTTGGGGGGTTTAAAAATCATTATATTCAAAAGGAGGGTGTTTTTAGGGATATGAAAATGTGTGGGGTTTTTTTGTGCATATTGCAAACTTTGTGGGTTTTTTTGGTAATTTGCTGTATTATTTATTAGAAATAAAGCTTATTTTATAAAATAAATATTTACAAACATTTAAAAATATAAATAATATTTTATTAATTTTTTTGGGTATTAATAGTTATAAAATTTAATAATTTTTTTATAATTAATAAAATCTAATTATCATCCGGGTAATTTTACCATGGTGTTCATATTTTTTTTAAAACATATCAAATCAGATACATGCTTTTCAAATTCTGATTTATAAACCTATCAACGGAAACACAAAATTCTATAATCTGATATTCTATATATAACTCTTTTATATTTTTAAATATAAAAATTTACAAATATATTATAGTTATAAATTCACTATATTTAACCAAACGCTACATAATAATATTATTATTTTGGGCAACGCATGAGTCGGGTTTGGCCGTCTGTATTAGCCAGGAGGAACGCATACAATACTCCACGTGTATTACACGTTAGCCTATTCATCTTCTGTTTCTCTGTAAACTGTTCCGATGGGTCTACCCAACTTAACCAGATCCAACGGAAGAGGTCCAATAGCAACGCTTTTCATCCCCCTTTATTTAACTCAATGAAACTCCGCCGGAACACCAGACCGCCCACTTGCTTCACCCTCGGTGGCGCGAACACTAACCATCATCTCCTTCGTCTTCGTCTTCGCTCGCGATGAATCCCGAGAGCTTGATAGCCTCTGCGGGGCTAAACATGGGCCTGGCGCTCATCGTGCTCTCCCTCTTCTCCGTGCTCAAGAAGCAGCCCTCCAACGCCCCCGTCTACTACCCTCGCCGCCTCGCCGCCGGTGAGGATATCCCCTTCGATCGTGGCTTCTCCATCAACCGTTTACGCCCCTCTGTCTCCTGGATTCCTCGCTCCTTCCGCATCTCGGAGGATGAGATTCTCCGCCGCTGTGGCCTTGACGCCCTCGTTGTCATCCGCCTTTTCAAATTCGGGTACCAAATTGGTTTCCAATCTCTTCGTCTCAGTAGTTTTCCATCGCAATGTGGTTAAGGGTTTGGTTGTATGGATTCTGTTTTTGCAAAGCACTTGCGTGGTTTTCTTTGGCAGATCATGAAATTTCATTATCTAAGACATTGGGAGTATTGTTTGGCATTTTCATCCTGTGAAGCTTTTGTGTGTGTGTGTGTGGGATCATGAAATTTCATTATCAAGGCATTGAGAGCTTTTTTTAGCATTTTCATTCATTGTCTCAGTTGATAAGTTTTCGAAGCCTTTGCTTATTATTTATTATTTATTTATTTATTTATTTATTTATTTTTGAATCAGATGATGAAATTTCATTATCTAGGCCATTGCTGAGAGTATTATTTCCATTTTCAGTCTTTATTGATGTGTTCGTGAAGCATCCTTTTTTTTTTTTTTGTCAAATCATGCAATTTCATCATCTAAGTCATTGAGAGTGTTATTTCACTTTTTTAGTCTTAGTTCATGTTGTTGTGCATCAGAAAAATGAAGAACCTTTTTTGTGCTATATAGCACGAATTTTAGGAGAATTATGAATATTAAGAGATTGAAGAATATAACATAGGTAACTTTTGCATTTTGGTTTATTATCCATTTATATCTTGATATTTAAGAAGATTGAATGAAAATTCAGAAGAATATGGTAATTTAATTGTCTTATTACCTATAGAAAATTGAGACAAACATTGGAAATCATTTCTTGTTGGCTGAATTTTTAGATGTATTTGTTCCTTCATATCACTCCGCTAAATGCTTCATTCTACCTTTCACCTTTGTCACAATACTCTTTTCACTCTCCCTTTGAAATGCCTAGTTTCTTTGAGTACAAACTACAAAGGTATTCATCTCATGCTATTCTAATTATTTTATAGGATCAAAATTTTCACAGTTTGCTCTGTTATGGGATTGTTGATTCTTGCACCTGTGAATTACACTGGCAAGAAAGATTCTACCAATGATGTGTCACATTCCATGGATTCCTTTTCAGTTTCCAATGTCAGAAGTGGTTCATCGAGGTGAGTAATTTATTCTTACCAGTGGGCTGGTTGTGCTACAACTAATAGAAAGATGATTAGGGTTTTCAATAGGTTGCTTGGCTCGAGCCTGCTCTGAAAAAACCAGGCCTTCACGGCTTCACCTTTCATTTTTATCAACTATTGGCATGATAGGTTGGTGGTTGTTCAAGGAAAAAAAAAAAAGAAAGTTGGCTTCCCTCACTTGAATCCTGAATTTGATCAGAAAATTTTAATTAATAAATTCAGGCTTAAGATGTGTCTGTGCTTTAACTATGAGCCAGTCTTAGGTTGAGGCTATCCCGAGCTTGTCATGGTCTGTTTAAACTTTTAAACCTTCAATAGAATCATTTGTTTGACCAGTGTCAGGCTGAGCCTGGCATGAAATGAGCTTGGTCCTACCTGCTTACGATCCTAACTTGGAACTTCGATTTGGTCAGTATCCTGGCAATCCAATCTCCATCATTACAAACAATGCCATCTACTCCAAAGTTAGCTCAACGTCTTTTGTTCATAAGTTCAAGTGTTTGCGGTTATCAAGGCACTTACCTTTCAATTTTTATTGACACATGGTCTTGATTTATTTACTTAATTTTGCAGGCTATGGGTTCACTTTGCTTGCCTATTTTTTGTTTCTGCATATGTATTATATCTACTTCATAAGGTAAGTTCTCAACCTCATACTCATTCAGTTGTTATTATTATTATTATTATTTGACCTATTTGCCTATATTAAGCTTCTTGTTGTTTTCCTTCAAGGTGCCATTTCCCCCCAATGTAAAGATGTAATTAACAGGAAAAATAATTCAATTAATTCTTATTGATGTTGTTCCTGCTTTCAAGACTAGCATGCAAACTAAGTCTGAAATTCATAGATATCTAAAAGCTGTCATGATTTATAGTCAAGCATCTTGAATCAGCTGGATTAGATCATACTTAATGGTTGGTGCATTATGAGGGGGTCCAGTTTAGTTACTTTATTTATGCGAAATTTCCACATATGGCAAGTGGCAACCTATGAATAATTTGCCAAAATAAATTATTTTAATTTACTTTGAAGGTTTAATGATAACATTAGCCATGAGGGGTCTTGTTTAATTTAGTCCTTGGACTAGTTAAATTTATTTGGTTGAGTCCTTGGGTTGTGGGTGTTCACTCAAACCATAGTGCAAACCTAATTGATAGATTCACTTTGGTTCATCTTTCTTAAGTTTCAGTTCAGGTTTCATAAATTATGAATAAACTGAACGTATGTTTGGTTTTGGTTGGTGTGAGATTTTAAAAATTGATCAATTAAAAGTAACTGGATAATAGTTATAGCTCATAAAGAATATTTTTATTATTTTGGTTCACTTTGATCTGATTAAATGATTTTATGAGTACAGTGTGGAGTACAAGGGTATGTAGAAAATAAAAACCTAATTTGTAAGATTTGAACACTGAAATGAGGCATTTTGTCTCTACCAATGAAGACATTTTTTGAATGATTTTTTAAAATTTACTAAGACTATAATGACATCTCAAACCAAACTGAATATATCTAAGTATGCTTCCGTTTTTTCTGATCTTTTAGTTTGATTCAGTAATGTTGTGGTAGAATTCATAGGCACACCCCTATTCAGTGCTTTATGACCATGACCTTCTTTGAGGTATTGTCCATCATGGAAAAGCCATTTCCGGTAAATTCAACAACATTAGGATAAGTAGATGACAAGCTGATTAGTTAATCGAACGACAAGATCATGATGAGAGCCTATTCCATGGATGTTTCAGGTATGAGGGAGTCTGAACTATTATTAGAGAAACACTTGATGCGGCATTTACACAATTCAACACTTAATTGGGGTTGCCCTTGAAAATAAACAGACAAAGAAGAACATAATCAACTACTGGGGAAAAATGAACCGCTAGAGAAGGGAATAAACATCAATTAACAGAAATAAACAACCAGCTAGCATAACAAGCAATGACCTCAGAATCTGAACAGTGGGAGTGGGAAAAATATGTATAAACACAAAATGCATACAAGCTAAGTAGTTCAGAATATTCGCAAAGAAGACATACAATTGTCTAAACTTGTGTCTTTTCATGTAAGTGGCTTCATAAATGTCTCAACCATGTTGGCCCTACTAAATCTGTGCTCATTGTAGTATACGATGCGCAAATGATGGCCAAAATCTGTCTCTTCACTACTTGGTGGCCTTAGAGAACCCTAAGTTCAATGCAAGAACAAATCCACATGCATACCCTATTTTCACCCATTAACTAATGCACTTATCTTTTATCCTGATTACTGTGCTTAGGATTTCCTTCATTATTTATGTATGAACTTCATGAGCCCACACATGCTCTCCATGTGATTTTAGATTTTTTTTGGTGTAACAAGTTATCCATCAAGGTGTCTGGAAGATGTTTTTGTGAATGGGATGGTGTCTATAACTTTTCCTTACCTATTCCTATTAAGATCAAATGCTTCTTCAACATAATGTTCCTTGAATCTGTATTTCTTGCCTTTGCTACTTTGAAGATAATCCCATTTCCATGTCTACACAAGGCAAGGATCAAGGACGCATATTTTACATAGTTTACTTACTGATTCCGAAAGTGTTTGTCTGTTTGTGAAACACATTAGTTCATCAAGCAATTCCCACTTTGGGAAAATCAGAGGGAACTGAATGAAGTGCATGGATTGTTTTTGCTTAAGGAGTTTCTATTGCAAAAAATCATTACGTCAAGATCCAAATACAAATACTCATTGATAGATAGCTACATCAATAAGTGAACAAAAACTTAGAAATGTAAATGGATAGGTAACAAATCAATGGACAGAAAGAATGACATCTAAACAACCAAAGAGAAAAATAAAATCTAAGAAGGTGATTTAGAAATATGTAGCATGACTTGAACAATATTGATGGTGTTATAAAGACACCAACATCTAGGACCAAAGAGGCTTCTGTGTCCATGATGATGTCATCACACTGAAGGCTTTCTCTTGCTGCCTAATCGGGGAGGAAGATATGGGATCAAATTATTAGAGTAACTAATACTCTAGGATCAGATAACGGTAATTATGAATATATATATCCCCTGGATCTTTCGTCCTATCAGCTTAAGTTTTTGGGTTGAATTGGACCCTAGATAATATGTGTGGTTTGCATCTAACATAAATTAGCCTTCTTTGTTCTTAATAAGTGCTTTTTTTGGTGGCATAGAAAAGCCCAGCCTCTAATGTGACAGTTGAGGCAAGAGGGTATTCAGTAAAAAATGCACGGCTCTCCCAGCACCCACCAAGGCTGAGGTTGCTATGCTATCAGCCTAGTCATTCCTTTCAAGGTTGGGCATTTGGTTATATTGGCTATTATCACGAGGCTGATCCTCCTGATTCGGCACCGTGCGGCGACTAACTGCGTCCCGCGCACCAGCCCAGCTTTCTCCTCCGTCCGCCTAAGGATCTGGTCAAGAAAAGCAACAAAAGGCGAAGAACACCAAGTATAGAAGAGAGAAAAATAACTCTCTTGAAGTGGTTAAGTTGACAACTTTGCCTCAAGGCTACAATAACTCACTTGGCCTCCAATGGCCTCCCTCTGCCCCTATATATAGGCAAACAAGTCTAGAAGTAACCACTTCGGATGAGGACTCAACCATACTGTGCACATTAGCCTACGTCAAGCTGCTCGCGTCACCGCCGGCCGTACAGGTGGCGTCACTCGGCCATGCCCGGCACCATGCTCCGAGCCATGCCTTACCGAGACCACTCCCTGCGCCCATGTGCAAGCCATGCCCTGCTAGCCCTACGCCTTGCCTTGTTAGCATCAGCCTGCCAGCGTTAACCCTGCGCTCAGCCATGCCTCGGTCAATCCTCCTTACCGATGGTGACCGGCACTATATCTCTCGGTAAGTGCCACATGACTAGCTCAGCCATGTATATATTCTAGGCCAATGCCTTAGAATATTTTTGGCCCTCTTCTCTCGGCCTAGCACTGCCAGTATCATCACGCCCCTCGCTCGGTCATGCGCGCACGGCCCTGCAGATGCGCCCTGATCACGCCTTGGGGTAGGTTGCGCGGGAATCACCCCGTTCATGACCAAGTTTGATGACCGACTGTACACTCTGTGCTGCGCATGATCATGCCCCGATCACGCTCTCGGCCAAACGGCCCGGTCACACCCGTGCCAAGGGCGGAGGCCACTACGCCCGTGCCAAAACCGTCCCGTGAACCGGGCATCTCGATCACTCACAATGTCTTGTGGCACATAGAAGTGTTTCACCACATGGCACAGAAAAAGGCTGCTACCTTCTCGACTAGGCAAGTAGCTGGTGTTGGAATGAACACAGCGTACTTGGTTAGGTGATCAATGACCACCATAAACGCGGAAATGTCGTTGACTCTGGGAAAGCCCGAGATGAAGTCCATGGAAATTGACGCCCATGGTCGA
This sequence comes from Dioscorea alata, assembly GCA_020875875.1. NCBI lineage: Eukaryota > Viridiplantae > Streptophyta > Magnoliopsida > Dioscoreales > Dioscoreaceae > Dioscorea > Dioscorea alata. The sequence goes on along the minus strand of CM037017.1, from coordinate 13,591,355 downwards.
TTCGGAATAGATAGCGGTTGTAGCAGTCCCGCTTCTTTCCTCCTCTCCGGTTTGTCTTGCTGACACACATGGCAAGATTTGACATAGGCCTCCATGTCACCCTCCAAGTCTGGCCAGTAGTAATGTCTGGACAAAAGTACCTTCATCCTTTCCCTACCTGGATGGCCCGACCACCGAGTATCATGGTGCTCCTTCATTAACTTGAGTCGGAGCCTGCCTCCCTGAGGCACGAAGAGCTTGCCACCTTTGCCGTGGAGCAACCCGTCCTTCACCCAATACATACGTACAACCCCTTCCTCAAGGTTCCGTACCAGCTTAAAGTACTGGGCGTCAGTCTTTGCGACCTCTTTGATCTGCACTGACAGATCAAATTTCATCTGAGCCAACGCGGCTATATACTCCACCACTTGCTTCTTGCTGAGAGCATTCGCAACCTGGTTATGCCTGCCGGGCTTGTGCTGCCACTCAAAGTGCTACTCCTGAAGAAACTCCTGCCAACGAGCCTGTCTCGGGGAAAGCTTCTTCTAGGTCGCAAAGTAGGTGTTGGTGACATTGTCTGTCTTGATCACAAAATGTGTTCCCAAGAGATAGACTCGCCACACTTGGAGACAGTAGATCACTGCCAACATCTCCTTCTCATGAGCTGAATACCTCAGCTCTGCATCCTTGAGCTTCCAGCTCTCAAAGGCCATCGGATGTCCCTCCTGGACAATTACTCTGCCTACAGCCTTGTCAGATGCGTCCGTGTGTACCTTAGAAGGTACCTCCAAGTCGGGAAGCTTCAACACGGGTTTGCTGGAAATAGCTGCCTTCAACTTCTCGAAATCTCGCCTCTGATCCTCTTCCTAGCCCCATGGCAGGTCCTTCTTCAGCAGGTCGGTCAAGGGAGTCGCAATCTTCGAGTATCCCTTGATAAACTTTCGGTAGTAGTTGGCCAATCCAAGGAATGAGCGCAACTCCGAGACTTTGCCTGGTGTTGGCCAGTCAAGGATTGCCTCCATCTTCCTCTTGTCCATCCGGACTTTTCCTCGTGAGATCAAGTGCCCCAAGAACTTGATGCTGTGCTGCGCGAACTCGCACTTCTCCAACTTCTTCTCCTTAGGCCGAGACTTGGCATTTTCTCCATCGAGTGCGATGGTGTTCCGAAAGTCCAAGGATTCCGCCGTCGCCATGGCAGAAGCCAAATCCTTCGCTCCTTGACGTCTTACTTCCAGCTGTGCCCACTGCTACAATCCTGTCAGAAAGTACAAAAGCTTGTCCTCCTCGGCCATTTCGGGGATATCTAACATCAAAGATGAGAAGTCTTTGACGTAGTCCCGAACAGTGTCGGTGTGCTTCAACTTCTGCAATGCCAGTCTTGCCATGAAAGCAGTGTTGCCAGGGAGAAATCGCTCTCGCAACTCCTTCAGGTCCGACCATGAACAGGTAGTCGAGCGTCCCGCACGGGCAGCCTCCACCTGCCGGGTTCTCTACCATAGCTTTGCGTCCCCAGTTAAATACATCCCCACTAAGGGGACTTGTTCAGCCTCCGGGACCTTCACCGTCTTGAAATACTGGTCGACGTACCACAAAAAGTTCTCCAGGGTCTTGGCACTCCTTACACCATTGAAGGGTGTCGGTTCGGGAACCCTCACACGAGGGCTTCTTTCCTGTGTGCTAGGGTACCCGCGGCTTTCCTTGAGTTGACTCAGTTCCTCCGAAAGTTCTTGCACCTTTAAAGTTAACACTTCCGTGGTGCGGCCAAGTTCGAGAAGTTGGCCGAGAAGGTCTTCATACCGTTTGCAAAGGGGTACGACCTTATCTCCTTTAGCCTCCACGCCCACCACGTCGTCTAGCTGCCAGACAGCTAGCTGAGTCCTTGCCATCTGCTCCTCAAGGCGATCAAACAGCACCTTGGTTCCTTCCGCCATCTTGATCGTTTCTTAACCTCGGAGCTCTGATACCAACTGTCACGGGGCTAATCCTCCTGATTCGACACCTGCGGCGACTGACTGCGTCCCGCGCACCAGCCCAGCTTTCTCCTCCTTCTGCCCAAGGATCTGGTCAAGAAAAGCAACAAAAGGCGAAGAACACCAAGTATAGAAGAGAGAAAAATAACTCTCTTGAAGTGGTTAAGTTGACAACCTTGCCTCAAGGCTACAATAACTCACTTGGCCTCTAATGGCCTCCCTTTGCCCCTATATATAGGCAAACAAGTCCAGAGATAACCACTCCGGATAAGGACTCAACCATACCGTGCACATCAGCCTGCGTCAGGCTGCTCGCGTCACCGCCGGCTGTACAGGTGGCGTCACTCGGCCATGCCCGGCACCACGCCCCGCGCCATGCTCTGAGCCATGCCTTGCCGAGACCAATCCCTGCGCCCCTACACAAGCCATGCCCTGCTAGCCCTGCGCCTTGCCTTGCTAGCGCAGCCTGCCAGCGTCAGCCCTACGCTCAGCGGTGCGCTCAGCGCGCGCGTCACTCCGGTACGCCGCGCCATGCCTCAGTCAGTCCTCCTTACCGATGGTGACTGGCTCATGCCGGCACCATATCTCTTGGTAAGTGCCACATGACTAGCTCAGCCATGTATATATTCTAGGCCAATGCCTTAGAATATTTTTGGCTCTTTGCTCTCGGCCCAGCATTGCCGGTATCATCACGCCCCTCGCTCGGTCATGCGCGCACGGCCCTGCCAATGCGCCCTGATCACGCCCTGAGGTAGGTTGCGCGAGAATCACCCCGCTCATGACCGAGTGTGATGACCGACCGTACACTCGGTGCTGCGCATGATCATGCCCCGATCACGCTCTCGGCCAAACGACCCGGTCACGCCCGTGCCAAGGGCGGATGCCGCTAAGCCCTGCCGCAGCTATCCACTAGTAGGATTAGTGATGATTAAGGTGAAAAGTAATAAATTGGAATTTTAGGAAGGATCTAGGAATTTGTAAAACTATGAGAGCTTATGAGGAATGTTTCTAGGACTATTAGTTACTTTCCTTGTTGGGATCCAACACCAGAAATCTTGGCTATCATCTTATATTAAGTTTTAGTATTACATAAGGATGGAGAATTGAATTAGATAACGAAGTCCTTAACATTATAACATCTATGATTTTTCATAATGCTTATTGGTATAAGCCTAATTTGATTTATTAACATTATTTAATTCTAAATGAGCTCATAGTATTTTGCACATATTCTAAACTAACAAGAAAGATAAATATTTTTGTGTGGCCATTGATCAATAAGCTCTTTAGTTGGTGAACATTAAAGGACTAACTAACTTGTAATACTTTGGGACTTATCTGTCAACACATATTTCTGCATTTTGTCTCTAGGTTATTAATTTTAGGATCACATGTGTGCTAGAGACTTTTATGGTTGTGACTATAATATATATAAAAAAGAAATTTATCTTTCAAAATAGTTTAGTGCTTGTTGCGTAAAAACTATAATTTAATTAATGAAAAGAAATGCCCAATGATTTTACTACAACTTGGTCAGAAACATGTGATTGTGGCAACTCAATATTTCTTCCAATACAGCAATGTTGCTGAGAGGAAAAACAGGACATGTGTAGACGTAATAAATGCAATGTTGATTCATCTGGGATATCCATTAGTATTGCATTTCATAAATAAACTTGCTTTGCTAGCTAGTAAATCTCCAACATTCTTAGCTTATTCTAGAAGAATAAGCTAACCATGCTTTTTTGTCTTCATTTATGATTGGGCATTGTCAGTTAGTATTTTGGTAATGCAATTTTATTAGATTCTCTTAGACTCATGATCTTTAATATATTTATTTACTCACAACTTGGAACATTCACCATATTATTTATCTCAACATTGTTTTTTTCTTTTTTTAATTTTTCCGCGCAATGATTATAAAGCCTTAGATCATTTTTTGGATTAGCTCATGCAAATTATAGAGTCATGGAAATCTAACAAAAAAGTCAGGCATGTAGTGGTTGATCTTTGCTTAGCAGTTAAGTTTATTTCATACTATTCTCAGACATCATTGGTATATGCATGCATTTGAATTATGTGGCCACAAACACACACTCCAACTTGGAACATTCACCATATTATTTATCTCAACATTGTTTTTTTCTTTTTTTAATTTTTCCGCGCAATGATTATAAAGCCTTAGATCATTTTTTGGATTAGCTCATACAAATTATAGAGTCATGGAAATCTAACAAAAAAGTCAGGCATGTAGTGGTTGATCTTTGCTTAGCAGGTAAGTTTATTTCATACCATTCTCAGGCATCATTGGTATATGTATGCATTTGAATTATGTGGCCACGAACACACACTCCAATTGGATTGTTGATTCTAGTTCTATATTATTATAAATTTATTTTTTCAGGAATACAAAGGAATACTAGATAAGCGAATTCAGCACATCTATAATCTCCGAAATCAGCCTAACCAGTTCACAGTGCTTGTTCGGGGAATCCCTCTTTGCATAGAGCATGGGGCTTATGGGTGTTCTGTTGATCACTTCTTCTCCAAGCACCATCCTGATATCTATCACACTTATCAAATGGTATATGATGGAAAAAGCATAGAGAAATTGCTGGTGAGTGCAATTGCAAATATGCAAGTTAAGATGGTGGACACATTCAATTGCAGCCTAATTTTCTCAGCCGCATACTGCAGTTTACAAATTCTACTCAATTTGTTGCTCTTGGAAATATCGTATTATTTGAAGACCTTCTCTTTGTATCATGGTGCTCTCCATGTTGAATTGGCCCTTTTTTTTTAAAGGGGCTTTTCACTGTGTTGCCTTTAATGTAGATAATATACAAAACACCTCTTCATGAAATGTAATATATTAGGTCAATGCTATTAAGCATCTCAATTGATATCTTCTTCTAGGTTTTTTTATTTATTTATTTTTTATAAATCTGGCAAAATTATAGGAAATGCATCTTTTGTTTGGAAGTAGTTTGATAAGAATTGCTTTTTTTCTCCTTTTTATGTATGTTTGGAATGGATGCTTTTCAAATGTTGATACATATTCCTAGTTGAAGCTGAAAATGACCCTTTTGACATATTAAAAAGACTATAATTTTATACTTGCTATCTAATCTCAACTTCAGACATCTATGTGTTCAAGCTAGTGAAGTTCACTGAAGATAATCATGTACATGTTTGATAACCTTGCTTGTTATTCGATAGTAGTTTACCTTTTCATTCAAAGAGTCTGCTTAATAATGAAATGCTTCACATATTATAGTTAAAGTTCCTTTTATTTTAATCTACATATTGCGTGATAACAGGACATGAAATTTTCTTATGAGATACCCTGGAGTTGTGCAGCATGTCTTTAGTTAATAATAGTCATCCTTGCAGAATCAAGCATCATCAGTCGAGAAAAAACTTGAGAAATTGCAACAAAGAGTGGATAAAGGACAAAGCATTGTGTCTGTGTTCTGCAGTATATCCCAATCAAACACTGATGACATATTGGATCAGGAAAACAAACTTGAGCAGCTATACCAAAAGATACGGCTTGGGCAGTCTGAGTATTTTCATAAACAAAAGGTATCCTTTAAATTCTGAATGTGGTATGTAGATGTTTCTGTGTTAACGTGGCTATTTTTGTTTTCTTAAGTTTTTCTTTTATAAATGTGAACTATTGTGGGTAATTATCCAATGCTGGCAAGTTTCACGCTAATGATAAAGAAGTTCTCTCAGGTGCAATTAATCTTCTTATGGCCTTTGCCCTTGGATGTCCCCAGATCATTTTATGTATGAAAATATGATCTAGTTATTTGAACTAATTTATCAGCTTTCTTTCATAGAATGTATTTTTTCACACACAATTAGTTTCTCTCAGCAAACATGTCTTTGTGGTCACATATATTAACTTTATTATTAGAATATATGGTGATTTTAGATGTCTGAATTAAAATTCCTTAGCTTCAGGTCACACATTAGTTTAGTTGTGAAGAAAAATGCAATCTTTTTTAGATGAATTTGGTTTAACATTGGGCAGCAGATTCCTTTTCTAGAATTACTTGGTTGGTGATGTGAAGGAATATCGAAATCTATAGTTATGTGGCATTGTTAAGCTGCTTGTATTTTCTTTTTTTTATTACTTCTTCAAGTTTCCTTTCTGATCCCATGGTAAATATCTATGTTAATATTGAACCAGAGCATCAGATTTAGATTTTCGATTCATCTACAGTGCATTTTATTTTTACATATTCAATCATGTGTGAGTGAGATGCTTGGGCCCATAGGTGCATACTTGTGGTTTTTCTGGGCAGTTTAAAGAAGATAACCTGTCAATGTGCATTCTGATCCAAGATAAACCTGATTGCACTACACTGAGCCATAAAAAGCCAGGAGCATTCAAAGTTGATCAGTAAATCTTCAAGTGTTAATGGAACTAGGTAGAGGTTGCATATATATCCAGACTCAAGACAGTTACACGCCCATGAAAACCTACGTAAACTGTGTTTGTAGTTGTCTATGTCGGTCCATAGCCCTCTTTAGATGAATATATTTTATTCTTTGTGATTTTTATGCAGAATTAGGAATCCACCTGATTTTTAGCCCAAGCATAAATTAGTCTTCTAGCTTTTGCTGGTCTTGGGTACCTTGTATTGATGGATGCGTTCCTAGGTTCCAATTCCTCAACTGAAAGGAAAGTAACAAAGACATCCTCCCTGTATGCTACTCCTGTTTAGTCTTTGGAGTGCTTGGGATTAGTCAATTGCAAAGAGAAAAATTTAGATGCATGGTTTCCTTGGTCAAGTTGGAAATAATTAGTCAGACCTACTACTTGTGGCGCATTCCAAATATCTGCAGAACTTATCCTGCCTACCACTTCAGTCTATGTAGTAGTCATGGCTCATTGTTAGACAAAAATATCATTTGGTACTGAAACCTCAAGCAAACCATGAGCCTTTATAATGCATATATTGTATAAGCTTAGATTATACTTAAGATTTGTTGAGACTCCATTATTTGTTGCATCAACCTTGATTGAGTCTTATGATCGAATTTGAACTTTAATTGTTTATGTGATTGAGTGTCATTTTCAACTATGATCATGGCTATTTACCTATAACCAAAGTTGGTGTTCCAACTATAATGAGCTTTACTTGCATATCACTAATTCTTTTCTCGTATTTAAATATTAATTATTGGTTCATCATCATATCTTTTACTTAATTATGGCAAGATGGTTATATTCTCATAACATGCAACTATGATCATGGCTATTTTTACCTATAACCAAAGTTGATGTTTAAACTATAATGACTTTTACTTGCATATCATTAGTACTATTCTTGAATTCAAACAGTAATTATTGGTTCCATCATCATATCTTTAACTTAAGGGTAAAATACCTAGATGGTCACCCAATTATTTGAGTGTTCCTATTTTAGTCACCCACCTATTAAAAATTTCAATTTGGCCATCCAACTTTGAAATTAAGTTCGATTAGGTCACTCAAGTTCACGCCGTTACGGTGTGCTGACGTGGCAATACATGTCACCCATTTTTTGTCACGTTAGCATAGCCACGTGGCATAAAATATTATTTTTTTAGTCCAAGTAAAAAGAAGAAAAACTCTTCATGCCACGTGGATGTCTACGTGGGCGTCCACGTGGCAACTTAAGCCACATGATAACTTGGACAACGAAAAAATAATATATTATGCCATGTGGATTTGCTGTCATGGCGAAAAATGGGTGACATGTATTGCCACCTCATCACACCATTAACGGCGTGAGCTTGGATGACCTAATTGAACGTAATTTTAAAGTTGGATGACCAAATTGAAATTTTTTATAATTGGGTGACTAAAATAGGAACACTCGAATAGTTGAGTGACCATTAAGGTATTTTACCCTTAATTTAATTATGGCAAGATGGTTATATTCTCATAACATGCATGCTTACTAGCATCTTTGGGTCCCTCTTTGATTATATTTTGGAAGTAATTAAATGCTGAAAGTTTAACCACATCACCTTGTTTCCCTTGAGTTCATAAGCCATCTTTTGTATTTTCTTAGTAGATTGAAGCACATTCATGCATTTCCATCTTATTTTTTGAGAAATAAAAAATAAAAAATGTTCTGTCTGTTTGAGTTCATCTCATATTGCTTGAGCTAACTTTTTTTCTCAATGCAGGAGTTACCATCTGCATTTGTATCATTTAAATTACGTCAGGGTATGGCTTTGGTTTCCCAGACACAGCAACATGTGCATCCACTCATGTGGATCACTGAGGCCACACCAGAACCAAGAGACATACTATGGAGCAATTTGGCCATATCTTACAATCGTCTGGTGATCTGCAAAGTTGGAGTTTCTATTGCAGCAACCCTGCTCACAATTTTCTTTGCACTTCCTGTTACTGCAGTTCAAGGGATTGTGCAACTTGAAAAACTAAAGAAGTGGTTCCCTCCTGCTAGAGCTGTTCAATTGATGTGAGTAATTTCATTGGTTTCTCCTTTTTTTTTTTTTACTAGTTTAACTATCCTTATTTATGCATAAGAAATCTTTTTCTCAAATTGTCAAGATGCAATTAATGAAGTAGAATATTTGTTCCTAATTTTTCATTAGCTTGTTTATTTATGCTTCTACTTAAACTGTGGGCAAACACAATAAGAGATGTGTATGGCTTTCAAATTAGTCAAGTGGAAATTCTTGTTTAGCCATTTTTACAAGAAGCTTTAAAGGATATTGATTTGTTAATGCACAAGTTGACTAGAGACCAGCAAAAATGGTGATAAGACTTCGAGGAGACTTGACAAGGCATAAATATTTTCAAAGAAGTGGCATCTTCTTGTCAAATATAAGCGATTCTTCTTTGTTACTGAACTATGAAAAGAGCATGTGGTGGCAAAAGAGAAATCTTACTGATACACAGTAGATGAAAACTGAACATATTATCTATGTTACAATCCTCAGTAGAATTGGTAGTAGAATAACTGAAGAGAGAATGAAGAGTTGAAGTTTTGAATGAGGAGAATGCGACACACCCTTTTGCGTATATGTACCGCAAGTGCATGGGTGTCGAAGTAATAAAGAATCTAAAGGTTAGGTTATCGTATCCATAAGGAATGAGATTACTTGCAAACACTCTAAACTTGTTATCTAACCTTAAACACAAAGTTGGAGAAACGATGATTCAACACAATTAAATGAATGTTAAATGCACAGGAATGTTAAATGCACAGGAAGAGAATGAGGAGACAATCAATAGATGGTGAAGTAGGTGCTTAAACACTGTCCCCCTAGGATATTTAATTTGAAGCACCAAACCTAACTAAACTTCCTTAATTCAAACCCCCAACCTATGACTTGTCACGTCACAAGGGTGATCTAAAAATACCCCAATTCCGCTTGCACGGTAATTGGTGACTATTCCAATAGAAACCCCCAACCTATAACTTGTCACGTCACAAGGGTTTGTATGGATGCATGATGCTCTAGGGATCACGGTTAACTGATTTGGCTCCCAAAATAGGTTAGCGCTCTTGCAAGACAACTAACCCCTAATCCAATAGAAATCCTTATCTATGACCTCTCACGTCAAAGGAATTTGTATAATTGCTTGAAGAACATGGTAGCGCGAGGGTAGGCGTGATCAAATCAGAAAGGAAGTGGATACCCCTCTACCCTTGGCTCTCTTCTCCCCCTCTTCAATCTTGGTAGACCTATTCTAGTGGGTCTTTCAACTCTTCACAAGAACATTCACAAACACAATCAATGCTCTCACTACAAAGATAATAAAGCAAGAAAAACTCAAGATCGGAACTCAAAATTAGTCTGAATTAACGGAAAGCAAGTTAAACTCTAAATCATCCTAGGGTTCACAAGTTTAAGCACCCATAAGAAGGTTTATCTCCTTATGGAGCAATATAATCCAAACATGACAATAAAAAAGAAATACATGTTTAAGTAAATAAAAACTCCCTCAAGTCTGATTGAAATTTGAAAAATGAGTCCTTTTCCTTGAACGACTGAATGACGCTTAATCTTGCCCACCAGCAATCGAGAAAAACAGAGAAATGATGGATGTTAGCAATGGCTCTCGTCTAATGTCTCCTCCTTGATCCGATGAGTCTTCTTATCATTAGGTCAAGCAACCATCTCTCTTTTCTGTCCAGGAAAAAACTCTCTTCTTTTCTCCAAAACTTGACCTTATATACCTATGTCCCGTGATTGTCCACAACCGTGGCAAGGTTACCCACGACTGTGCGCCTCTCTACCGTTGGATAACCAGATCTTGCACGTTCATTCTTAAAGATGACGTAGATTGATTGATCGGTCTTGTCTTGGAAAGCCCAAGTTGTACTGGGAAGATTGCCTGGGTTAGGACGTTGGGCCCACATAATTATATTTGCATCCATCTGGACTTTAATCCCCTCACATTCCGGAATGATGTCATGTATAACATAATCGATGGTGTAGCCCCTCACTATCTCAAATTAAAACACTGGATAGAATTAATCAGTGCATAGCGGGACTGGCAATCCAATTGTAAGTACGGCAAACCAGTTCAAATTAAAGGGGGTATTCCATCCATTGTTATTTGCAATCTAGGACATGACTCAAGCTATAAAGAATTCCTGGACAAAGAAGAAAATTCTTCTTTAAAAGAGTGGATCATATGCAATGCACAATTCGAATTCATCATATCACCGATTTACAACTCAGAGAGGAGCAATAGCTATACCGTGGATACTTGCTATACCGTGGATACTACTTCAGGTTGACTGTCATTATGCACAGTCATCAGCACTGGCGAAAGCACACCCATGCTCGTTCCTGCGATCCGAATTTTCATAACCCCTATAAATCGCACGGCCACAAGCATAACCCTGCTGACCTGGAAACACAGAGGAGTTGCAAAAAGGAACAAATACTCTCCTGAACACCCACTAGCTTGAAAATAAAGTTTTGGTAATGAAATTCGAGCACATTTGAGTTCACAATGACCCACACAATAAAAGAAAAACTCAAGTCCGATAACAGCAAACACCCCACAAAGAGCATAAAACAAAGAAAAACATAACACAACTAAAAGAAGGAAAGCGCAAGAACAAACGCAAAAACACTTGGGTTGCCCCCCCCCCCAAGAAGCGCTTGTTTAACGTCATTAGCTTGACGCATCTTCTAGCACTCACGGGGGATCATAAAATTGATTTTCCCCAAAATTTCCTACACCCTGAACACATGAGAAAGGGGTTAATGTCTCAATCATACAAACTTCCCCCTCACTTAAAACCCAAAGGATACATGCAAGCCCTAGGGTATGTCGGTGGGATAACGCTCTTCTTGTTGGTGGCGAGATGCTTCCACCGCTTCTTGGTCCAAGAGACCCTACGATTGACTAATTTCAGCTCCCCCTCAGACTCTTTAGTGCGGCATTGAGGATGGAGCTCCTCCACGACCCCATCAGGTGGTTCTTCACCATCTAGTACCTCAGACAAGTCATCCTTCATCCACGTATCCTGTACAAAATCCGAAACGCAATCATCAATAATATCTAAAGTATAACACATGTCATCACCATCCATAAAATGACGCATAGCATCTTTCAACTTGAACACCACTTGTTCATCACCCACTTTTAACACCATTCGACCATCCTTAACATCAATCAATGCTTGTGAAGTGGCCAAAAATGGACGCCTAAGTATCAAGGGAACCTTAGTCTTGTCGTCCAAATCCATAATAACAAAATCCACCGGAAAATGGATCGGTCCACCTTGACTAACACATCTTCAATGATACCCATGGTGTGACAAACTGAACGATCAGCAAGCTGTAGAGTCATCTTTGTTGGCTTAAGCTCACCAAGCCCTAACTTTTGAAAAATTTTATAGGGCATCAAGTTGATACTTGTCCCAAGATCGGTAAGTGCTTTTTCATCAAGCATCCCCCAGTGATACACGGGATGATAAATCCTCCTTGATCTTTCTCCTTCTTGGGGATCTTGTTGGAGATGATGGCGGAGCATTCCTCGCTCAAAGTGACAGTCGACAGCTCTTCTAGCTTCCTCTTGTTAGTTAACAATTCTTTGAGGAACTTAGTATACCGAGGCATTTGAGCGAGGGCCTCAACAAATGGAACATTAATATGCAAGGTCTTGAACATTTCAAGGAATTTCTTAAATTGCTTATCTTGTTAATCCTTCACCTTAGCCAGATAGGGTAGCTTAGGTTGAAAGCTAGGAATCTTGACCTCCTCCTTAAATTGCTCCTCTTTTTGCTCAACATTACCACCCGTAGATGTATCCTTCACAATCACCACTTCATGTTCCGAAGATTCTCTTGATTTGGAGATGTCAATTCCCTTCCACTTCTTAAAATGACCGCTTTTGGGGACTCACGGGGGTTGACTTCTGTATTGCTTGGCAATAAGCCTGAAGGACGTTCAACAAGAGTCTTGGCAATCTGTGCCACTTGATGTTCTAGATTCTGCAATGATGCTTGTTGATTCCTTATCACCTCTTCATGTCTCGTGAGATGGACAACAATGCTTCAAGAGTTGGCTCTTTCCAGCTTGATATGATGGTCGAGAAGGTGCAAGTTTAGGTTATTGTGGCTTGAACTATCTTGGTGACCATTGCCCTTGTTGGCTCCAAGAGAAATTTGGGTGGTTCCTCCACCCCGGATTGTAGGTCTCACTGTAGGGATTGTTCTGAAACTTGTTATTCAGACCCACATAATCAACCTACTCAGGGCTAGGAGACCCCTCATGAGATGGAACAATCTACCCTGCATGGCCTCCCCAAGCTTCACAACTCATGATCTGTGCTTGTTGTTGAACTTGCATAGCATTTAACCTCTTGGCAATAGCTTCCACCTGTGCTGCTAAGGTAGTCAGTGCATCAACCTCATAGATTCCAGTAGACTTTACTAGCTTGTTTCTTTATGAGCTCCACTGATAGCCATTCGATGCCGTGTCAGCAATAAGAGTGTAGGCTTCAGTTGGTTGTTTACTGCAAATTGAACCCCCAACTACTGCATCTATCATTTGCTTGGTAGCTAAGTTCAAACCATTGTAAAAAATCTGAGATCTAGAGAAGCGTCTGACCCGAAACTCAGCAAGCTGCTTAGGATGTAACTTGAAGCAGTTCTGAGCATGATGACCTATCTTCTTGCAGTGGGTGCAGATGATATCATTTACAGAAGAAGCCATGATCACTCCAGCCCGATGAGGAGCCGCCAAAACAGTGTGTGAGATCACTGAAGTAGTAACAAGAGCATGAAAACGTGTCTCCTGGGCGATCAAAGCTGCAAGTGCTTCAACAAAGGTAGGAAGGGGAGTACGCCCAAGAAGCTGAACGCATATTAGCTTAAACTCAGAGCAGATGCACATCACAAACAAGAACATGAGGTTCTGCTACTCATGTTTTTCCTTTTCGGCACAATTCTTGCAACCGGAGCATCCCTTTGGCACCATAGCATCCAACTGACCAGATACACGAGTGAAGACCGTGTAGAATTCTTCCACTGATAGATCCTGTTGTTGAAGACTATGCAGGTTTTGTAGCAGGGAGAACCGGAGTGCCTCACTAGTGTGTAGATAGCGCTGTTGAAGATAGTCCTAAATTTCCTTAGCTAATAAATGATCGACAAAGCTCATCCTAATGGAAACATCAGTGCTCATGCACAAGATACCCATGACATGATTATCGGCAACACGCCAAACCTTGACAACTGCCAAAGCAGTTATCGTCTCATGAGGAGGATCGTCAATGAGATGAGAGGCGAGACCAACATATCACAAAAGCATGCGTACCAAAAATGCCAACTCACAATAATTATGACCATTAAGTCTAATATCTATGTGAAGAAGAGCACCGCTGGCAATAACTGGATTAGAGGCCTGAATTGGATTCGTCATTTTTTTTTACTGTTGCATGTTACTGTGCACCATCACTGTGCTTGTCTCCATGCGGATGTCTCTTTGTGCTTGTCTCTTTGTGTTTGCAAAAGTCCTTTGAATTGGATTTCAAGAAGATGATTGAAGCTCAGAAAGGAATTATCGGCCGCGGCGACTTGAGGGAGGCCGGCGGGTAGTCACAGTGCAGTCGTCAGTGGCGACTTAAGGGAGGCCGGCACAGGTAAACCTGATGTAAGCACAAGATCTTATCTGAGATATGAAGAAGATAATCAGATAAGATTGTAGATAAATGGGTGGAAATCTTACCAAGATGGCTGGAGATGGCCCGAGAGGATGAAGATAATCGGAGAAGAAGAGAAGATATTAGATGAAGGCCGGAGAAGATGAGAAGATCTAGATCCGCCAAAGAAAATAGATCTTGGCTGGAAGTTGAGACGAATGAGGCTGGAGTTTGATGAGATGATGACCATAAGATGATCGGAGTTAAGGTTTCTCAACCCTCTCTAATGCCATGTTAGAATAGAGAGATGAAGAGAGAATGAAGAGAGAATGATCATCTATGTTTGTGTCACAATGTTTACAGGTATATATATATATATATACATTAGAGTGAATAGTAATGGGCTTTATATGTTTAACAATAAGGATATTTAGTTTGCATGTTGGGAAAAGGTTCTCTTGAACTCCATCCTTATCACCAACTTTCCTTGTGTTCATGTTCAAATCGTAAGTTGGTACCTAAATTCTATGGTTCATTTCAAATTATGCCCCAAAATAGGTTGATTGCCTATAAGTTGGAGTTGCTTGCTACTTGTATCCATCCTGTTTTTCATGTTTCCTACTTGAAGAAATTCTAAGGCGATGGTTAGGGGGTGTGGTTCTCTCTAAATAAGCCCTTGTTTGCTTAATCACCATAGGTTCAAAGGAATTAAATGCAATAAACCCAAGCATCAGTCAGATTTAGATTGGAACCTTATTGTTAATCGTCCATTGCTAGATCTCAGACTTAGGGCCTTAACTATGGTACTATTAGTTACTCCAATACAGCCTCTTCATACGTGCTAATCTATATTAACTTAATCACATTGCAAACAAAATAAATCAATTAATTAAGCTCTTCTAGTACTATGTTAGATGCAAACCAAATGTATTATTTAAGCTCAAGTCAACCCAAAAGCTTAATTTAATAGGATGAGAGACCCAAGCATATATATTCAAATCCACTTTGATGCAGGATATTAATTACTCTATATGCTCTTTTATATGCGCATGTCTATTTTAACTAGCAATATTACAAACAAACCAAACACATTATCCAACATCTCATGGAATTTTTCCTTTTTGGAGTTTTTTCTTTTCTTTTTCCTCAGTTCTTCTCTTCTTTTGTAAGCTCTTGTTTCTTCGTTAGTTCTTTCAATTAATTAGCCTCTCGGTTTTTTTTCTCAAAAAATAAAATAAAATAAAATAAAAATAAAAAATAAAATAAAATTCCCATGGAATTAGATCCTCCATAATATACCCAATTAACATACTTTATACTATTAGAAGATAAAAATACAGGGTATGAAGACCTACACAACAGCCACCAACAAAAGTACCACATGTATATCATGATAGATTTAGAACCATGGAAAGGATGTTATTAGTTTGTCTTTGTCATCAGTATTGTTAATGACAGAGTGGGATTATGACTTTAGTTAGCTTTGATATATTTTTGTCCCATGTTAGCCTTTTATTTAGTACGGAATGATAATAACCTCTTTTTGGGTTGTTTAGTAAGTCTAATACTCTTTCTTGTGAGAGCTGTCACTTTCATTGAGTTTAAAATAATTTTTTAGGATTGCCTAAATCCAAACATAAAGGGTTGACTGAGACCCTCTTCTCTTAGTGTGAGTCATCAAATTTATCGAAAGGTAGTAATTATTTTCTGGAACTTCCTGTTGAGTTTCCGGATCTATCCATTGAATCTAAGTTTCTCTTTGTTGCGATGTTTGGCTGGTATTGAACAGATAAAAGCAGCCGCCAATGCAGTTTAGGGCATGTGCGATGTGAGATTCCCTAAGGGTAAAACCGATTAATCACTAGATTATATTCTAGGAAGTGATTAATCAATTATTATTCACATGATGTTCTAGATAGTGGGTTAGTCTAATCTCAATATATTTGTCCAGTTCAACCCACTGCAGTTCAGTTTAACCAATGCATCTGTCATGTAACACATCCAAATCATAAATCCATTACACATGCTAACAAGACTTAGAAATTCTTATTTTTAGTATAGACATTGATCTTGCATACTTTTATACATGGTCTACTCTTTTTTGTTTTTATATCTTTGCTGATTCAATCAATGATTTAAATTTTTTTTTCCCAATATTGTTTGAAACTCATATAATATTTTTAATTTCTCCGTTATTTTTTTAGGGCTGCCTCTCCTTAGATCACTAGGCAATCTGCTTCCTACATCCTTGGTGGTTAGGAGTCCTACCGCCTTGGCATTGCCTTGCCATCTGAAGAATCTTGCTTGTCTATGTAACATGATTCATCAGCAAATGTGCTGTTTCACATTGATTGTTGCGGCTAACAAATTTTTCTTTGAAAACTTGTTTTATTCCTATTTACCAAATGCAAAATAGTTTTTCCTGGCAGGATCATCATCTTTAATATGCCCTATGATCATTCATTCTCTTTCTATGACTGATATTATGTTGGATGTAGACTAAGCACATCTTACAAGGGACGAATCCAATCTAAAAGCTTAAGCCCATATCAAGATTTGCTATATTAAACAAATAAATTATAATGTGGTTCGCCAAACATTGTCCACCAACAAATTGGTTTTGGGCTTAATTCCAAGTTATTGGAGGATGACAGCATAGTAGTATTTTGTAATTTAAAATGGTTAATGATGATCTTTGCTTTGACAAATGTCTTGAAACAATATTCACATAAGTAAATGTATGTGCATATTAATTTTGAAAAATGGATGGTCAAATTCGAAATTGTAATACATGCATGATGGTAGTTCCCAAATCAATTAGAACTTAGCCCTTGTAAATTTCAAAATTGCATAGATCGTGATCATTGATGTGGATTTTGTATTTTAGTGATCCATTATAGATTTCTAATTATCTATTAAAAATTGTCTTCTCCTTTTTCCACAAAATAGATAAATATGATATTTTTAAAAAGATTTGAGTGTGAAGAGAATCATTAGACATAATTTTTAGTATTCTATCCTGAATCCTACTATTAGGAAATTAGCCTTCCATGTGGTGTTTATATGGGGTAAACATTTGCTATGCCTTTAAAAATAGATTTAATAATCTTGTTGACAATTGATTTGTGTATCAAGATTTATGCTAGCAGAAGGATGCTTTTTTCTTGTTTGTTGTCAAATCACCATTTTCCTTTTTGCAAAAATCTGGAAAAATGGATGAAAGTTGTTAGAGTTTCTCCCTTAAGTTCTATTGCCGAGTAATTAACCCTATACAGAGAATATGAGCATTTTCTCACATAAAGCAGTCTTTATTTATAATTTCTTTTGTAATACATAGTCATTTGTTCTAATAGATGAAGCTTGTTTTACTGTTACTTCTTTTCTTTTTAATTTGTAAACTCTAAATTTTATAGCATACTCATTCATTTTCTTGGGTGCTTGAAAATCCTCAGACCTGGACTGGGGTCTATTGTGACAGGTTATCTTCCAAGTGTGATTCTTAATGGTTTCATCTATGTTGTTCCATACGCAATGCTCTCAATGGCCTCAATAGAAGGCTTTGTATCAAGGAGCAAAATGGAGATGAAAGCTTGTAGCATGGTTTTTTATTTTTTAGTAGGAAATGTGTTCTTCTTAAGCTTGTTATCAGGTTCTTTGCTGGATCAAATTGGAGAGACATTCACTCATCCCAAGGATTTTCTTGGTCATCTTGCTAGTGCTGTATCAGCTCAAGTAAGCTTAAATTATTAGATGCTATATCATGTCAGTTTTAAAATCTAAAGCTTTTAAGTTTAAATTGTTCTATGTTAAATTGGTCATTGAAAGAATAGTGTTCGTTTGAGTTATTCTCTTTGTCCATCTCACATCCATCACTAATTTCCTATATCCAACTGAAATTGGGCTTTCACTCTCAGAAACCATAAGGGCAAAGGTATATGTTCCTGTAAGAAACAAAGATATGTCCTGTATCCTTAGTTTTTTTTAAGAAAATTCATTCAATGCTTCCACAAATATATAATACACATGTAGGTTGAAATTTATGTTCTTGTCTGCATTTGGACGAATGCATGTATTTATTAAGTTCATTTTCCGAAGATATGAAGTCACAATATAATCACATCAATTAGAAAATTTTATGCTTCTGCTTCTGATAGCATTATGTTATCTGTTACTAAGAGAATTCCTGTTGTAGCATGTCTGTACACCCTAAACCATCATAGTTACTTTGATCTGTTCTCAGAATAGAAGAGCAGTGGCTGAATAAAATTAGGCACAGTTGTGCCAAAGAGATGATTATTGATTGCAAAGATTTGGCATGTAAAATAAAAATAATTTACAACTTGGTATGAAACTTCTTAAAAGAAAATCATAAGACACAAAGGTCATTATAGAGCAACATTATCAGATGAGAGTATGCTAAATTATGAATAAAAAAAAAGGAAAATAATAAACAGTACTGAGAAATGAAATATGGTGTCCTGCTTTCATAATTAAATTGCTCTGTTAAGCCGGACAATATTAAAAACCTAAATCTAAAAAGCCTACATAGTCACTTTGTTATTTTGTTCTGGTGACATATTGGTGGACTTATAGTAAGGCATGCTACATTTAACTAGAAATGCCAGTCCCCTGTGTTTTCTTTTTGCTCTTTTCGTGTGTGTGTTTTGTTTGGGTTGGGGTATTTTTTTTTTGTTCATGTGTGTCCTTAAAGTGAACTAATTCCTAAGCTAAAAGCTGCTTCTGTTAGGTCCCTGGTCTAAAAGCAAAGTTCAAGATAGCCACAGAGATGATCTTGGGACACTGCCACTTACATCTAATTTAAACTTCCTCAGGTATGTTAGTGGCATGGTAATTTATGCCATGTCAGCACCTGAAAGAGGAGCGTTTGCAGCATATGCATAAGTTGCTCATAAAACAAACACAGTTTGTTATTTGACATGGTAGTCAGGCTGGCATGTATGGTGAGTCATATCACCTGAAAATGGTGTCTTTTCTTCCTGAGGTACAGAACCTTTATTTTAGTTCAATGGCCAATTCGAACCAATTTTTGGTTCTAAGGACCAAGTTGATTTCATTGGATTGGTTCCAGGACCAATACTAACACTTTTTTTTTTTTTTGGTACGGACCACAGAGAATCAGTTAAACACTAAGTTTTAATTGGGGAAAAAAGTTGGAAGAGGAGATTAAAAAAAATGGCTTTTCTGAAGGTCTTGTGGTTAATCAGGAAGGTGTAGGAAGACTGGTGGGTCAGAGCTTCCATGGTAATGAGCTCAAAGTAGTCGGAAGTAGTACATAAGTGTAGGCCATAATCTTAGTCTCACACCATCCTATGTACAAATCTTGTGACATGTGTACATAGAGGTATAGATTATGTTGATCTTCCTTGTTAGTGGGATTTCTTTGAAAAATTAGCCTAAAGGACATGCTCTAACATTTGGAGTAAGGAATTAAACCAAGTTCCTTCAGTAATAAAAATTCTCAAACATCATATGCAACAAAGACATGGAGACTTGCTGATGCAAATGTTAGCATATTGGATGTTTTATGGCAATTATAATGTAAATTCCAAAGGTGAAGGTACTAAAGTGAGAGATGAATGAGACCTTGGAGGAAACCATATATCATCACGAGGGCCAGAGAAACATCCATAATGGGTAAATTTGTAATAATCATTTATTTTCATCTCAAACTTGTTTCTGGTAATCCTAATTTAACAAAGGTATAAGAGTTTTTTTGTCTGTGACTTGTAAAGAAGTGCCAAATATGTCCTTTTATTAATTAATGACTCTGTGCTCTCTTAAAGTATGCGATTATTTTCATTTACCATATAATCAAATCTAGGAACTTAAACAACTGGTTATGCTCACAAAGTTATTGATACTGATGGGTTCATCCATATCTGTAATGCTTAGCATGCTTTCCTTAGTTCAGTTTGCTTAGTAATGATATTTTTTTTTTTCTTTTTCCACCCCTTTGAATCAGACTTGTATCAGTGAACTATCATTCAATTTGTTTTGCAGTCAGACTTTTTCATTTCATACATCCTGACAGATGGATTGTCTGGCTTCTCCTTGGAAATTCTTCAACTTGGCTTTATTTCTTGGCATTTTCTACGAAGTCATTCATTTGGGCGAAGTTCAAAAGAAAAACCATATCTATATGGCTTTCCTTATTACAGAGTCATTCCAACAATTTCACTTGCAATATTGATCGGGATGATTTATGCAGTAGTCGCACCAATGTTGCTTCCTTTTCTTATCCCTTACTTCTTTCTTGGTTATGTTGTATACATAAATCAGGTTAGTTTTTCCCTTCCTACTTTTAACAGGTGAAGTTGTGATCATCTAATTGATGAGGATTATTTTTGTGTGCATGCAAAAATTAGCTTAAATTAATATTCCTCATATTCGCTGCATTTTACTCTTTTTCAGCAGATTATTCTGAAATATCTGTATGGCTATCATGGTTGCTGTTTGTACATGTTCTTATAAGTTAATTCTTTCAAAATCTAAAAGGCATCATTATTTGGAATGCGTGTAATTCTCTTTTGCAAGCATTTGGTATTGGTTTTACCCGTCTTTATCAACCATGATCATGCCCATGTCCATGTCTTTCCTCTTTACGGATGTGTTATTGTTGTGCGCAAAACATCTTTTATGATTTACATATATATATTTTGTCTCAACTTGTCTATATTGTGATGTACAGAACTATGGCTTGAACAATTCATACCTAGTAATTGGCTTATGATTACATCTGTAGATATAAAATTTGCATTGTTTAACCTTGATATGAACCTTAATGCCTGTAGAACTAAAAGATCTGGCATTTTTGCATTCTTTTACCATTCAATCAGGTAGTGATAAAATGAATTATAAAATTATGATCCAAAGAAGTTCATTTGAAGTCCAATAAATTATTCATGAGTAGTGATCTGAAAATACAAACTTCTTTCTCTACCAATTTCATGCTTCATTTTTCTTAATAGGCCTCAATTAAATACCAATGCCCAAGGGCTGTTTCATTTGCTAGGGGCTACACAATGGGCATTACCCTCCCCCAGTGCAAGGTCATACACAAAGGGACAATACCATTAAACATGGGAAGAACAACACATAATGTGCAAGTACCAATGCTCAAACATGACAACTCAAAATAAAGGGGACCACTAAGCTGCTAGAGCCAATGTTCAAAGCTTACTTTAGATCAAGTAACCTTATTGAGTATCTTTGATTGCAATTTAATTTTAATAGCTGTACCAATGCTTTTAGTTTCAAGTACGGAGTTTGTTTTTGTGATTCCTGTGAAGTCTATGTATAGACAAAGTAATCTTCATGGCCTGAAAAGGAGCATATAGTGATATCTGCAATGTTTGCTTTGTCTATGTTCCTTTGTTCAATTAGATTGACCTAACTAAATTACTCTTTCATGTTCATCTTGGACTAATGAGCTAATGAATCTCCATAAACTTTGGGTTGTATAAGATCCTATTTTACTGACTGTGTGTCATTTTTCTCTTTTTTAATGGCCATTGGAATAATCACATTATGTTGTAAAACTATGTGCTGGTTGTTGGTAATCCCAACTTGAATTATGTTTCCATAGTGCAACAAAAGGATGACCATTAGGGGCAGAACATTTATTAGTCTTTCCCTATGTTTCCTAATTCAGGGAACCATGCATCATAGCCTCCCTAAAGCCATTAAAAATAAATTTTGGCTGGTTTTGAATCAAAGAAAAGCCATTTGTTGGATCTGTGAAACATGTTCCAGTTCATTTTGAAGTTCTTTGACTGATCTTATATGGATCTGTTGAAATGACCATACATGAACATGATGGATATACCCATTTGAAGGGAACGTGCATCAAAGTCTATAATGAGCTCCACTCAAATTTATATCAATTTGGAGAGAAGAAGAGAAGATCATGAATATTTTGCAACAAAGAAGGTGAGAGTGCCTCTTCTTTCCCTTATTAAAATCAAAACCAACATCAGTCAGACAACAAAGGTTGGATTATTCTCATAGTCAATGTTTGATAGAACCTGTTGCTCCATGGCTTGTTAAACTACGTAAAAATGACAAAAATCGTGTGAACAGCATTGTGGTGTAGTGTCTATCTTATCATGTTGGTCTGCAGATGCCTGAAAGTGGGCACCATCTGAGTAAAGTATAACCTTTGAAAGTTTTATTAGGCAATTGCCAATGTGTTTGTGTGACCAAACTAATGTCATACCCTAACTCAGGCCTGTTTTTGAAGTGGCTTAAATGATCCAAAATCATTTTGACAGCTTTCTAGGTTAATAATAGTCATATTTACAGGAAATATTTAGACTGTCTTACTTCATAAACCATGCAATCCTTTGAGGTGAAGTTTTTTTGAGTAACCTTTAGTTTTAACTTACACAAAAGTGGCATTTCAATTATTTGCTGCTTTATTTATTTTGTATATTGTATTTTTTTATGAACTCCATTTATTTTTCTTTTACTTGAAGTGGCAATAGATTTGTGGCATAATCACTTATATTACTGACATATGTATTACTTGTTGTAGATGCAGGATGTATATGAAATCATATATGAAACACATGGCCAATACTGGCCTCATATTCATCAGTACATCTTTATGGCGGTCATACTTATGCAAATTACTATGATTGGTTTATTTGGATTGAAGTCAAAACCAGAAGCTTCAATTTTAACAATAGTTCTCCTCATCTTAAGCTTATTGTTCAATGAGTACTGCAAGGTCCGGTTTCGTCCTCCATTCTATCATTTCTCGATCCAGGTATCCTATCATCTGTATTATTTTCTTTAATTGCAAATCATTTAGAGTGGGGAATGAAACTAGAGTATCTCTTCTTTCCCAACATAATTAGTTATATTAATATTGTGAGAATAGGAAAATTAGTTCGTATATATTATTTGTAAAAAGTACAAGGGTATATATAGAGAAAATTAGGGTTTTGTAGTATGGGTCCAATATGGCCCATTAACTAATCTAAACTATAACAAAACTCTAACACTTCCCCTCAAGTTGGAGCATATATATCGAGCATGCTCAGCTTGTTACATAGATTACTAATGGCTTTAACATTTAAACCCTTGGTGAAAATATCCGCCAATTGCTTAGATGACTGGGTATATGGCGTAGAGATAACTCCTTTTAGTACGATATCATGAACATAATGGCAATTAACCTCCACATGCTTAGTACACTCATGGAATGTTAGATTATTTGCAATGAAGATAGTGGCCTGGTTATCACATAACATCTGCATAGGTATTGTGATGGGGAATCCCAACTCAGATAGAAGAGACTACACCTAAACCATCTCACAAACTGTTTGTGCCATCAATCTGTACTCTGCTTCTGTAGTCAATTTTGAAACCACATTCTACTTCTTGCTTCGCCAAATAATCAAGTTTCCATCGACATACATACAGAAGCCAAACGTAGACTTTCTATCTCCTCTATCGCCAGCATAGCCTGAGTCAAAATAGGCTGCAATGTCTAGATGACCATAATTCTTGTAGAGAAGACCTTTGCCAAGCGCTCCTTTAACATATGCAAGAACCCTCAGAGCACCCTGCCAGTGAACTTCTCGTGGTTCATGCATAAACTGACTCAATAGTCCAACTACGTAACATATATCAAGACGAGTAACTGTTAGATAAATGAGTTTGTCAATCAGACGTCTATATTGACCCGGATCTTTGAGAGATGGGGAAAATGTCTCTCATAAAGATGGTGACGGCTCAATAGGTGTACTCTCTGGTTTACAACCCAATAAACCAGTCTCCTCAAGTAAGTCTAACATATACTTCAGCTGTGAAAGCATCATCTTTCTTTTGGCATATGCAAACTCAATACCAAGGAAGTATCTGAGTCGTCCCATGTGTCGTGTAACGAAATGCTTCATTAAATGCTCCTTAGTTCTTTGAATGCCCTGACGATCACTACCCGTCAACAAGATGTAATCAACATATACTGCAAGTACAACACATCTAGATAAAGTGTTCTTATAGAACACAACGTGATTCACATTGCACTTGTGAAAACCATCTGCAACTGCAATTATACTAAACTTTTCAAATTATGCACAAGGACTTTGTTTCAAGCCATAGATCGCTTTCTTGAGTTGGCAGACTAGATTCTCCCCCTAAGCAACATACCCCAAAGATTGCTCCATAAATACTGTCTTAACTAAATCTCCATAAAGAAAGGCATTCTTCATATCGAGTTGACAGAGTGCCCACGATCAATTCATAGTTACCGACAGTAGAATGCAAATGGAATTCAGACGAGCAATCGGTGAAAAGTCTCAGCATAATCAATACTATAAGTCTGAGTAAAACCACAGGCCACCAACCGGGCTTTGTAGCGATCAACTGTACCATCGGCTTTGTGCTTGACAGAGAAGACCCATCGGCAAGTGACAACGCTGGCATCAGTAGGGAGACGCACGAGCTCCCATGTACCATGAGATCTCAAGCTTCCATTTCCTCATCCATTGTCTACCATTGTGGAAACAATGCACATCCTAGTAGTTCCTGAGAATTGACTCAGTAGACAAGGAAAGAGCAAAGGTACGGAAGGATGGGTAAAGATTATCATAAGAAAAAAAATGAGATGGGATGTTTGGTACAAAAACGAATACCTTTGCGAAGGGCAATAGGAAGATCAAGAGATGGATTTGCATGGTCCAGGAAGGCGCCATTGGAGATCAAGAGACGGATCCATTGGAGGAGGCACAACACTAGGCATAGGCACAGGCAGAGGGACCGAAACAGGGATGGGGAGAACAAAATCAGATGATGTAGTCAACATATCGTGAGAAAATGAGTCAAAAAAATGATTTGAGACTCAAAATATGTGACATCCATAGAAACATAGTACTTCTGACTAGTCGGGTGATACAAACGGTATCCACGTTGGGTCCGGGAATATCCAACAAAGGCATATTTAAGCGCACGCGGGCGCAACTTATCCAAACCAGAAGTTAAATCCTGAACAAAACCGACACAACCGAAAACACGAGAGAACAAGCGAAATAACTCAGTATTAGGGAGAAAATGACATAAAGGAACCTTTCCCCCTAGGGGTGCAAAAGGCATACGATTAATGAGATAGACCGTAGTTAAGATAGCATCAGACTACAAATACATAAGAACATTACGCTCCACCAAGAGAGTGCGCGCAACATCCAAGATGTGATGATGCTTTCTTTCAGCAACCCTATTCTGCTGAAAGGTGTGTAGACAAGTGGTTTGATGAATAATCCCAAATGACGCACACAAAGAATTTACAGCATAAGCTACAAATTCTAAAGCATTATCGCTGCGAAGACATTTGAGAACAGTGGAAAACTGATTTTTTATTTTCAAAATGAATGTTTTAAGGGCATCAACAATAGACCGACAGTCTTTTAACAAATATACCCATGACATTCGGAAAAAATCATCAACAAATTCAACATAGTAACGATGTCCAGAAATAGACGCAACCTTGGAAGGTCCCGAACATTACAATGAACTAAATCAAATAACGACCGACTAAACACTAGAGTATAACGTTTAAAATTAGCACGATGATGTTTACCCAACTGACATGACTTACATTGAAACGACTCGACCCGAATCCAAGGCAAAATCTGCTAAAGACGACTAAGAAAAGGATGACCCAATCTTCAGTGCCATATGAGTGATAACTCTGAGTTAAAAACAGAAGCTGCCAGACCACGAGAAATATCATTGCACACCAACGTATACATGTTGTCACCATGATTACGCCCTAAACCAATCCTCTTCCCCGTCTGCAGATCTTGAAAGATGCAATGAAAAGGAAAAAAGGTCACACTACACTTCAAATATTTGGTGATCGCAGAAACGGATAGTGAGTTGATGGGAAATTCAAGTATGAAAAGAACATCATTTAGTCTAAGCTGAGAGGAAGCCTGCACAACTCTCTCTCCGGACACTAAGCACGATCGTCCATCTGCAATTGCCACAGAACAAAAACAGACGTAGAAATATTTTTAAAAAAGGGTTTTGTACCTATCATGTAAGAGGAGGCCCCTAAGTCAATAATCCAGCAACTATCCCTAGAAGCAAGAAAAACATTACCTGAGGAAACAAAAGAAGAGAATGTGGCATGAGAAGCTGTACCCTATAGCTGTTGGAATCGTGCAAAGTCAACCTAAAAGATAGTGACTAACTGTTCAGCACTAAAAGTGGATGATGGATCAGGCACGTCATTACTAGCATTGGCCACTACCTGGCGACCATGCTTATCTCAACAACGATCCTCAGTGTGGCTCGTCTGTTGATAGAAGGTACACACAAACCTACCTCGAGAATCACCACGACTAGCTGCTCAACCACCACGAAAGGAGCCTTTACCACCACGCCCACGAGAAGTTAGGAAAGTGTACTGATCAAAGGACACAACGGGCGATGAAGATGTGGATTTAGAAGATAGGCGAAGCACGCGAACATAAATAGCAGTAACATCAGGCATTCTCTCAGAACTCAAAATAGAACCCTTCACCTGGTTTTACACCTCAAGAGGTAGTCCGGAAAGATATGCGATGACTGCAACTTCATTCCAGTAATGACAAAGAATTGCCAAATCAAGAACAAATGGCTGGTAAATATCTAGCTCATCCATCAAGCTGTGGATATGAGTGAAGAATTGAGGGGTGGTACGATCGCCTTGACGGACTGTAAATAGTTGCTCATACAACTCAAAAACACGGGAGATGTTATTTTCATTTCCATATGTCTATCTGCACATCTCCCAAATTACCTTTGCAGTAGTCAACATCATCACATTTTGGGCATTATTCAGCTCCATACTACCTATCAACCATGAGCGAACTGCAGCATCCTCAGCAAACCAATCAACATACTTGG
The DNA here is from genome assembly GCA_020875875.1 of Dioscorea alata. Taxonomy (NCBI): domain Eukaryota; kingdom Viridiplantae; phylum Streptophyta; class Magnoliopsida; order Dioscoreales; family Dioscoreaceae; genus Dioscorea; species Dioscorea alata. The sequence goes on along the minus strand of CM037017.1, from coordinate 13,564,349 downwards.
CGTCCTTAAAGTCCGGCGAATCTGCCATGAGGTATGACGATTTCTTATGAGCCATAAGAAACTGCTCAAAACTCTGTGCCTAAAAAACACAGTTCCTCCCATCTAACTTTTGCAAGGTACAATGAAGATTCTTAACTAAAGAATCATGAGACGAAGACATGACGACGAACAGACAAATTCTTCAGCAATGAGACAAAGGCATCACTGGTGAGGGCTAAGGAGGAACATCACCAGGTGCACATAGACCAACAGGAACTGCGAGAGATGAGCAGCTGCTGGCAGTAGAGGTGGAGGAGCAAGTGGAAGGCTAGGGTTTGGAGTGACGGTGGCAGTGGCGGCGGCGGCTAAGGTTTAATCTAGTGCTCTAATACCATGTGAGAATAGGAAAAATAGTTTGTATATATCATTAATAAAAGAGTATAAGTGTACGTATAGAGAAATATTATGGTTTTTGTGGTATGGGCCCAATATGGTCCATTAACCAATCTAATCTATAACATAACTCTAACAAATATGACCATTTTTTTCCATCAACCGTATTTAATTTCAACGAAACAAATAACAATAATGTCCCTTTTTCATCATTTAGATTTAAACTCTGTTTCCATGACAAGATCTGGTTTCTAGATTCAGATTTTGATTAAGTTTAGTTTAATAATTTTTTGTCAAAAAAAAAAGTTTAATGATTACTATGATGTCATCTGTTAAATTTCTAAAGTACATTTGATTTTGAGGATGACTAAAAAAAACAATCCCTCACATTAGCTGGCCCAAGTTAATATAGATTCTATAACAATGTTTATCCCTACGTTACTTGGTATGAGTTATGTGCTTCCATCTTTATTATATGTGGAGTACACTACCACAGACATGGTTTTTGGAAATTTTAGTGGTATTCTAGACTCTTAAATGTAACTCTAGGAGCAATCTGTGCTAGAAAGGCACATGCTGGATTACATCCTGTATGGGTACCCTTCAGCTGGTTAGCATGAACATATTCATCAACGAGTGATTTCCTGGAAACAGTAAATCCATGTAATTGTGTGTTTTCACTGTACCATATCCTTTTCTTGGCTTGGCTCGGTTGAATGTTTAGTTTACAATTTTCAGCGTAGCCAATCACCCATTTTAAAACCATGATTGGCATTTAAAAGTGGGCAAGGCATTAGTACGGGTTTGGATTAAAAATTTTGCTTTTTGAAAAACTGCTTAGTGTTGGATGATCTCTTACTTGAAGATCTTAAGAAGGCCCTCAAGGTTCCTATAATGTCAGTTTCTGATCTATGCCAACATGTACAAAATGCTAAATAACCTTTTGGTCTAATAGAGGGGTCTGAGCCATAGAATAATCAATTATAGATGATGTACTTAGATGGAGTGGCTTTCCCTTAATTCAGTAAGTTGAAAATCAGATTTTGCTGCAGATCCTACTAATGAGAACCTCTATGCCTGAAATCAGGTAAATAATACTCGTTTTGGCTCACATCATTTGATGTATGAAGTGAAGAAAACAGTATGTTCTACCTTCACTTGAAGCTCGAACGGTTATTTCTGTTCTACTAGATTAGATTGGCATGTAGCAATTGAATCTTTTCCACTTTATTACTTGATGAAATCTTAACGAGGTGAAATTCCTTTTGGTGGTTAAAACTTTTATTTAACTGTGGTCTATATGATCAGCAAGCAAAGGAGATCGATGATCTCGATGAATTGGAGGGCCAGCTGGAAGCCCATAGGGAGACTGCGGTCAATGCCTACCGACCTCATTGGATGTCTCCGGTGAATATCAGCGAATCCAGTTCCACAGAGCCTTTGTTATCATCTTGTTGATCTGTCTCAACACTTTCTATACCTAATACTACTATATGTAAATCGAAATTCTACAATTTGTTCAGCTTATCTTCTTTTATGGAGTTCCACCATTAGATACTCTTCCATTTGAGAGCAAAGAACTAAACCAATCATGTCTTTTCCACTCAGCAGATACAAATGGTGGAACTTCTTGGAGCCCTTGTTAGTGTTTACCAAGAGTTGGAAAATTTTGTTTAGAAAGGTGCATTTTTTTCCCCTTGGTATTTTGCTGATTTTTTTACTGTGGATATCGTCTATTTGTTGTTTTGGACTCAATTGACTCTTTTAAGTGATTGAGGACTCGGTCAGAATTTCATGGAGACAAAAATGAATGAGATGTTATTAGGCACATTGAGATCAGTCAGGATAAAGATTCTGAAGAGGTGGTGGTTCTTTTTTAAATATTATGAAAAATCATATATTTGATTAATTTTAGTTTTAATTTTTCATTATATTTCAGTTCGCTAATCTCATTGAAGCTGGTTGTGTATATTATAGAATGGACTTAGGTATATGTATGTATTTATTTGTTTACTTATTTTTGACAAATATGTACAAATCATGTGTCATAAATGTGCGGGTTTTCTAACTATGTCACACATACAGCTTCAACTAAAGTTGCACGAATTCTGATTTTGGTCTTCATTTGCCTTGACGGAATTTAATGTCAATAGGTTAAGGCGCATGAATTTGATCAATCATTTGATTTGATTTTTACCAAAAGATTAAAATATTTGGTTATCATTTTTTTTTTTTTTTTTCTAAACTAACTGAAATTTAACGAATTTCATTTAATGATTGAAATTGAGAGTTGCTAGAAAGTAACAATAAGAAAATATGAAATAAATAACGGAATAAGAAACAGGGAAGAAAGACTAGTTCGTCCCAGAAAAAGAAATTTGAAGGCTTAATAATAGTATTATATAATCTAAATTTTAAAGGAAAATAACATCCAAAAAATGGTAAACTATAAATCACAAGAAAAAAAAATATTGAATAAAATTTATAAAAAGAAAAAAAAAAAAAAAAGGGAAGAATGTAAATGTAAAGTTAAGCTTCATACAAGTTTATGTTACAGTAATAATATATATAGAGTGAGTATAAGCATAACCCTATCTTTTAGATTGATTTTTTAGAGTTGTCTTCCATTATTTCAAAAAAAAAAATAGTGTTAAAATATATATTTCACTAGTTTGTTTGCTTGGTTTGAATTAACAGTTGAACGTCAGTAGTAGTTTTTTTAGTATTACTTATAATATGTATAAGTCACTCACACACCATTTTTTATTATTGTACCTCAACCATGTATTGGGAGACAGTCTAACCCTCAGCTTGGAAGTCAAGTGTCTTATCGTCAAGGTGACATTAATAGTTTTTTTTTTTTTTTTTTTTTTTTGAATAAAGGTGACATTAATTTTGTTATAGAAAATAAAAAAAAAATTAAGAGGGGAAAAAATTATGGCTGAGATTAGAAGGGAGAAAATCATAATATAATAGTAATTAGTATTAGATTATGAAAACAGCAGCTCTAGTGAAAGCTTATTTCATTTATATAATTAACCATTCTTTATATCTATTAAATGCTCAGGAGGTCACTTACCTTTGCCTTCATTTTATTTCAGTTACCGATCTTTAATTTGCATCAAAACAGTTACTCACCTTTGATTTTGTATCAACAGAGGTCACCCGCGAGTAACCAGATTCAAATCGCTGAGTTGGCAGCCGGAATTCCACGTCAACGCTGCCGGTGACAGCGCAGCAGCATGCCACGTCAGACGAAATTATTGAGTCAGCATTTCCTTGCCACGTCAGCCAAAAATAAAAATAGCGAGAAACCCGACGAGGCTCAATAGCTCACTTACCTTTGCTTTAGTTTCATTTCGGTTACCGACCTTTAATTTGTATCAAAATGGTTACTTATAAAAAAATTATTTTTTTATTACTATCCTAGTGCGTGTTTTTTGTTTTTGTAATGTAATGTGAATGTTGGAAAGCTAATGAATAGGATGGGAATGTAATTTTTATCAATATGAAAATGCTGGAAATCTGGAAAAATTGGATAATATGGAATGTATTTTTAATGTTCATAAATAAATTTTTTTATAAGTAACCATTTTGATACAAATTGAAGATCGGTAACCGAAATGAAACATAGGCAAAAGTTAGTAAGCTATTGGGCCTCATCGGGTTTCTCACGATTTCCAGTGTTTGGCTGACGTGGCAAGGAAATGCTGACTCAGTAATTTAGTCTGATGTGGCATACTGTTGCGCTGTCATTGGCAGCGCTGACGTGGAATTCCGGTTGCCAACTCAGCGATTTGAATCTGGTTACTCGCGGGTGACCTATGTTGGTACAAAATCAAAGGTGAGTAACTGTTTTGATGCAAATTAAAGATCGGTAACCGAAATGAAACAAAGGCAAAGGTAAGTGACCTCCTGGGCATTTAACCCATAGTTTTATATTTTTAAAAGTTTTTGCATTATCTTGCATATTATTATGAAACTTTGTTCAATAAGAAACTTTTTTAAGAGGATGGTGGTATATGGTTCTAAATCCATTGATTTTATCAGAAGGGTGAGAAGTTGTTTCTCTAAGAACACTGTAGCAACAGTGCATTGTTACTGTAACACTGGAATGTAGCATTGGAAGTAAAGTTCTGAAATTTCCCGAGAAAATCGCGGATTGATGCACGCCCATGAATTTGGCACTGTATCACTGCTACCATATCTCAGACACTGTAGAAAATATACTGTAGTCATAATACTATAGTATTTTACTGTAGTACTAGTAGAGAAATTTTGAGACTATATTGTCCCGAGATAATCACGGCGTGAAGCACAACCGTGCTCTCTTCCCTGTAGTACATGCACTGTAGCATTAAAAGAAAATTCAGGTTCTAGAATAAACATGGTCCAAGCACGGTCATTGTAGCAAACCATGTTTCCTCTAAATTTTTTGGATCTTCTTGCTCTTCCCCACTTTGAGTATAAACTTGTATCTAATCAATACAATAGAAGTATCAAACAATAACAAGACTCAAAGACACATGATTTAGCATGGAAAACCCCTTCAATCAAAGGGTGAAAAACCACGTGACCCTAAGGCCACTTAACAATCCTTTCCACTATATCAACAAAGGATTACAAGAGTTCTCTCTAGCTCACTGGAGGATTTCAAGCCCTATGGCCAACAACATTCATGAAGAGAGTATCAATGATATAAACATCATCATCATCATCATCATGGATAACAAACAAACATCAAGTAATGATCAAAGGAAAGATCAAACCTAACCAATAGGTAGAGTTACTTGCAAGGGTCCTCCACCCAAAATTTGAGTGAGGCCCAGTGTAGTATTGTCGTCCGATCTTCTTGCCCTAACTCACACATTTCCTCTTCTTCACTTGGTTTTTCTGATGGCTTCCTCTCTTTCTCTCTCTCTCTCTCTCTCTCTCTCTCTCTCTCAATGCAATCATAATCACACACATCTCTCATCAAACAAAGGAGTTTTTAACCCCATGTGAAATTCCAATCATACCCTCATGAGTTTCATTGTTGACATAGCTTCACTTTTTTATTTGGAGATGGGTCCCACTTTTTGGTTAAGCCCCACTAAATGGAAGTTGACTCAACAATTCTCCCCCTCAACACCATTTAGGGGGGCTCAACTAGGTCTTCTCTTTGCCTGCATGCTTCAAGCTTCTTTCTTGGTAAAGTCTTGGTTAACACTTTGGTTTGATTTTTTTCCTATTCTTACCTTATTACCCATATGGTGAGAATTTCTTTTGATCACACCCCTCTACTTTTATCCACATAGACTTGCGCTTATCCTAGGAGAAAATTTTTTTCGCTTGGATAGCTTCTTTTTAAAATATCCTAGTTGCCTTGATGCCGTTGGATTTGCTTTTAACTTTAAACCTAATTCCTCTCCCATGCATACTTTTACACATATGCTCAATCAATCTAGAAAATTCATTTTAGATTGGAGGAATAAGGGACTTAAAATCAATTGAATTCCAAATCAATTGTCAGGAGAACCATGTTCATAACAACTCTATGGTAAATCCTAACTCTATCTCCTTTTTCCACAAACATTTGAGGGAATTTCACAATACCTACAATTCCCTGTTCAAATATAACAATATTAAATGGGCTCAAAGATCTTGATTAATGTGGATCAATAATGGTGATATCAATTCCTCGGTCTTTCATAATTGTGCCCGCATTATCAAACATAAGAATTCCATATTTCATATCGTTGATGGCATTGGACATGTCCAGAATGATAAGGACAAAATTAAGAGTGTTTTTTTTTTAAATCATTATGCCTAGTTTTGGTTTGATTCTAATAAATTCTCCATTTTTGAACTCATCTAAGCTCTCCCTTATGATTTACCAATCATTTCTTCTACTAATAGGGAGTTTCTTGTTAGGAAAGTTTTGAGAAATGAAATTTATAAAATACTTATGTCCCTCTCCTCTTGGAAGAGCTCAGGTCCCAATGATTTTAATATTGAATTTTATAATTTTTTAGCAAGACATCCAGGAAGATGTTTATAACTCTGTAAATTATTTTTCACTAATGCTCAAATGCCTAAATCCTAGGGTCTTGCCTACATAACCTTGATCCCTAAAAAGGACAATCCTAAATGTGTAGATGATCTTCATCCTATATCTCTTTATAATGTCTGCCACAAAATTATTGTTAAATTTCTGAAAAATATATTGAAATTAATATGTGATTCCTTGCCTTATTGTCAAGGAGCAAACAGGCTTCAATCAAGGCAAATCTCCTACTAAAAATTTCATTACTATTTAGGAGGCTAGCCACTCTCTTGATCAGACTACAGTAACCCCCCTAAGATGATTATCAATGTGGATATTGAAAAGGCCTGTGACACTTTTAGTTGGAAAGTTATTATTGCTACCCTAGCTAAAATGGGCTTCAATACTATTTGGCTCTATTGGATTTATGCTTGTATCTCCACTCCACAATTTGCTTTTTTAATTAATGGTCTTCCTACTAGCTTCATCCTTTCCGAAATGAATGTTAGACAAGGAGATTCCTTGTCTTCATACCTATTCATTTTGGTTTCCCATAACCTTACTACCATTCTTAAGCATGCTCTTGCTTTAGGAATGATTCCAGGTTATGACTTTAGACTTTACAGAAATTTCAACCATTCGATGTTTATAGATGATCTCATCCTTGTTTCTAAGGCTTCTAGATCTATTGCTAATAACATCAAAACTCTATCTTTCAATATATACCAATTTTACAGGTCATAAACCCAATACTTCAAAGTTTGCAATTTATTTTCCCAAATGGCTTAATAGGAGACTTGTGAGGAGCATCAATAGTGCCTTAAATTTCAATGTGGGGATCTTCCTTTTACCTATTTAGGCATTGCTATTTCTCCTATTAAATTGACTATTCATAGTTTTCATTCTATGATTTATAGAGTCAAAAATATCATTGCCTTATAGAAACAACAACATATTTCCTTACTTAGCAGAGAAAATCTTATCAACAGTGTGTTAATGAGCATTCCCTCTTATACTCTTGTTGTTCACCGTATTCCTGATAATATCTTGGATAAGATTGCCAAATTAGCTAAAAGTTTCCTTTGGCATAGGGGTAACAATAGTAGTGCCCTTCCTTTTGTTGCTTGGAGTAGAACTACACTTGATAAAGCTGAAGGGGGCTTGGTTATTAGAAACCAGACATTTGAGAATTGGCTATATGACCAAGAATGTTTTAAACTATTTAAACAATGACAATACTTTTTAGATTGACATCTTGAATGTAAATATGGTTGCATGTCCCCATAGAATTTCAATATCCCCTCCAAATGCTCTTGTTTTTTCAGATTTCTTTGAAAAAATATAAACTCGATTAAACCTTATCTTTTGTTGAAAGTTATCAATCCCAAATGCACTTCAGTTTGAAAGATCCTTGGCATTTGAGATCCCTATCAATTACAGACCAACTTTCATCAACATGCATATGCTTGACACTAACATTCATTTTGTAGATTTAATTGTCAGTGTTAAGTAATAGTCTTGGCTCTCCCAATAGGAACCTTGGTAGAATTGGTCCATACAATCAAAATTTCTGTGTTTTTACAATCAATTTCTAATAGTACCACTGTTATCTCTGTGTTTACAATCTTAATAATCCCAACTTTTCTAATTACACCTGCAAGGCTTGAAAAATCTTTGGAAATTAAACACTTCTCCTCGATCTAAGTTCTTCATTTGGACTCTTTACATGTGAAAGTCAACCTTGAATTTTATGCATGTTATAAATCTAGTTCCTAATACTTGTGCCCTTTGTGGTTTATGCAGGGATGATATTAATCATCTCTTCATCTCTTACTCTAATAATCAACTTGTTTGGAGAAAAATTGAGGAGATGACACATTCTATCAATTTTGGGCCCAATTTTGCCTTAGGATCCTGGTCGAAGAATATTGGTAATGCCAAAGATAAATAGGCAGCTTCTCTTATTGCAACAACAACTTGGAACATTTGGAAAGCCATATGCAATTTTATCTTCAACGAAACTCAATAGGATTCCCCAAGATACTAGCCAACACAAGTGAAAACTTCTTCATTAATGCTTTAAATGTTTATTCTCCTGATTGTTACTAGTCTTTTTACTTATGCTTCTTGGACTTCCAATAACTTAGAGGTCGTTTGGCATTATTGCCAATTCCTGTTTTTGTTTTCAATTCCATGTTTTGGAAACAAAACTGAAAAAACATGTTTGACACTTTGTTTTTGTTTTCAAAAATTTTGGCAACTATCCTCATGTTTCCAAAAAAAATAGAAAACAACAATTTTATGTTTTTAACTATTTTGGAAACGTTTTTAAAACTCTTCCTCCCACCATAAAACCCTTCCTCTTCTACTTCTATCTCTCTCTCTCTCTCATTTTTAATTCCTTTTAATTTTTAATTTTTTTACAAATTAATATTATAATTTAAAAAAATATATATTTTTAAGAAAAATATTTATAAAAATTTATTATTTTGGTTTCATATTTTACAAATTAGTTTATATAGCATAAAAAATTATATTTTTAAAAATTATTTAACCAACGACCTTCGGGTCTATTGGTATTCAGGTCCCTGCGTAGGGGATTCGTCTTGGGTTACGAGCGGTGGCTCCCCGAGTTCGATCCCCCGACTGCGCAGGTGAGTGCATTGTGGGGTTTTCAAGTGCCTCGTGCCCCCCCCCCCCCCCCCCCCCCCCCCCCCCGCCACGTGCCCACCCTTTGATTTGACGCTTGTCGTCTTTGTAAAAAAAAAATTATTTATAAAAATTATTATTTGACCCTTGATTTTTATAAATTATGATATATATATATATATATATATATATATATATATATATATATATATATATATATATATATATATATATATATATATATATTTAAGACAAACGCTATAATATTTTTGAAATTATATATATATTTAAGACAAACGCTATAATATTTTTTAAATTTCAAATAGTATAATTTTTATGAGATATTTTTTACTCACACAATACCATTCTATATTTTTAATTTTATTTAATAATATTATCAGGTAAACTAATATGAAAAATAAAGTTTATAAAAAATTTTTAAAAATATGAATTATAAAAAGATAAAAAAACATTATAATAATTTTGTGCTAACAAAACATGTTTTTGCTTACAGTTTTTAAAAATACACAACAGTTAGTGTATCCTAACATATTTTTATTTTTAAAAAATTAAAAACAAAACGAAAATAAAAATAAAAAAAACAGAAACGATGCTAAACAACTCCTTAATAATTGGTGTTGGATTTGTTATAATGAATGCTCATAAAAAAATTATTGTTGCAGGTTGTGTTAGAATATAAGTTGATTCAATTATAGAAGCTGAACTATATGCTGCCTAGTTGAGACTCAAAATTGTAGCTGATTGGAGAGTGAAAATCAACACAATTTTCACCGTCTGTACAGGGCTCAAGCAAGCTTTAGAGAGAACTAGCCAAAGACTTGCAGCACTGAGACAGAATTTTTAGCTGAATTGGAACAATCTCTTTAATAAATTAGCAGGCCAAGGGAGACACATCCACATGATATCACTTTATTATTTAGGCCTTGACCTTTCCCATCGGTTGATGAAATGTGTAAAAAGTTGGGTTTTCATTTTTAAGCTTTTTCCTACTCTTCTTTCCTTTGAGCTGCTGTCTGGTTAATTCTTTAAGCATTCCCTCTTCTTCTCTTTGGTTTTGTTATGTTTTCTTTTTAATAAATTAGCTACTCAGTAAATTTTTTTTTTTTATAAAAAAAATTTGTTTGATTCCAAAAGTTGAGATGATATTTGACAATTCAAATATACAATAAAAATCATCTTGAAAATCACGGCCCCAGCGTGAGCATCCGATGAAAGAAGGACCACTCCGATTCTTGAGGTTCATTGAATGAGACCTTTTTAGCCTTTACCATGATCAACTCACAAACATGACTAGTGCTCAATGGGTTGGCCATTACCACTAGTGGTCCAGTCAACAAGCAACAGCTATTTGTTTTTTCTTTTTTTTCCTCTTTCAATTATTTGTGTTTTTCAATTTCAAAAGTTTTTGGTTTTAAATTTTTAATTATATGCTCATTGTCCACATTGTCCAATAAAATAAATTCAAATATCCCCCACATTAAAATTCTTTCAAAGCTTGAGCATGTGAACAGGATCCTAGCTTGAATGAATATTAAAATTTCAAATGATTTCAAGCTACAACATTTTAGTACCAACTGGATAACAATTTTAATAATTTGAACTGAGTTTTGGCCTCAGGTATTCCTTTCCTAAGTCTATGGCTTGTATACCAAGTAAAAGCAAGCTTAAACAGATAAGGCATTTACACAGATAATATATATAATATACATAATATGCAAAAATAAAAAATATATAAATCAAATTATAGCAATTTAAATAAGTAGAATATTACATATTTCTAATGTCATTCTTCACGTGAATTGTGAGACTATCTTTTTATCATAATCTTAATACTCACCAAAAGATTTCTACCTTAAGATAGTGCTTCATTATAAAAGGTATGATATGAAATTTTTAAGTGTCCAGAATTCAAGTCCAGTTTGACATATATAATTGTGATAAATCACTAGTGTGAATACAGTTTCAATCTTAAATTTTGCGCCATTATTGAGGACACAAAAGTTGGATGATCAATTTTCGAATCATGCACACACTTAGCTAGGCCCCTAGTATTTGACTATTCTAATGTCTATGCCATTTTTCCCAAAAAAAAAAAAAAAAGAAAAGAAAAGAAAAAACTGTGAAACTATAATTAGTATTGATTTATATATATTTTTTATCGTTAGAGAATAACTCCACTCTAAATTTTAAATTAAATTATTAGTCAAAATAACGATTAGGATAAGCTTGATTCAAATGATATAATAAAAAGGTCTTTTAACAAAAAGGGTTTTGTTTATTATAACCTTCTCAAATTTAAAGGTTTTTGAATTTTGGACCGGTAATTAGAAAATTCGTTAATATTTTTCAGATATTTGAACACCTTTTTTTAAATTTCAGCTATTGTCAATGTCAAAGGTAGCTTTTCAGGCTTCAGCCGGGCTAACATGACAATCCCATTTAATATTGTGACCACTCTAATGAAAAGACATAAATACCCTTTCATGTGATGGTTGGCACAAGCTTGTGTGGATGTAAAACAATATTTATTTATTTTTTTGATATTTCATATTTGCTGCAAAAATAATATTATCTGAAATTAAGACTATATAGCATGGTTTTCAAAAAGAGGCTTAAAAAATAATTGTTCTAAAAGCAACATGATACAGCTTTCTGGAATTATAATTTGAATAATATTCATATGATTAAATTTTTGAATCATTTTAAAAACTTTTACAGCATAAAAAGATTTTCAAATGAATTTTGATGCTAATTATCCAATACATGGCATCTATTCAAAAGTTTTTAGTTAACTTACTATTATGATTATCTAGCTTTTAAAATAAAAGGAAAATTATTTATTAGTTGTTGGTCGCTCTGACATTTCAATTTTTCCTGTAATTTTTTTTTTAGTTTATTTATTTTTCAGTCTTTGCATCAGTTTATTTTATTTAAAAATCTAATTTTGCCCCGCTTACGAAATGTACTTCTCGTTTATTAATTATATATTTTTTATTTAACATTATGTGTTTACGGCTAATTACATAAGTTTCATTTAAAATGTAACGTTTGTGTTTTCAGTTAAAATTATTGAGGGTCATTTCTGATAAAAATACTGAAAAATTATGTTTATATAGTTTCAGAAAAAAAAAAAAAAGATTTTGGGGATATGAAATAGTCCAAGAATTTTATTATCAAGTGAGATAGTTGGAGGGATGATATAAATAATTTCTCAAAAAATAAAAAATATTTATTTTAATCCATAAGTTTATTTTTTCCTCTCAACTGTGAACAGTATTATAATTAGGACAAAATTAAATATTTTAAAAAATAAAAAATTAAAACACACAATATCAAAAATTTAAATAAAAAATAATAAAAAATAAAAAAGAAAATTAAAAGACAGGAACACGAAGGCCCCTCACTTGCCCGATTATTGGCCCCAATGCTAAAAACAACCACCAAACGCACAAAGAAACAACAACAAAGTCCCTTAATCCCATGTCCAAACAACCCCTAACTAAAACCGTGTCCCCCAACCGCCCTTCCCTCTTCAACCACAACCCACAGCCCACAACCCTCACCCCTCACATTCCCCACGTTTCCCTCCCCATGACCCTATTTTTCAACTTTTTTTTTTTTTTAATACGGATAAACAATAGCCCCTATGTTTTCGTGTGGTGTTTTTGGTTTTTTAGTTTTTCCTTTTACAGTTTGATTACCAGAGACCATATATATTTAATAAAAAAATAATGACCATATATAATATAATATATGTATGACATTTTTTTTTCAAGTAATTTACAAGCCCCTCTATGATTTGCACATGTCTTAAAAAACCTTTGAAGTTTGTTTATCCCTCAGAGGTCCCTCCTTTTCAATTAAATCCCCATCAAGTCCAGATACCAATAACGGAGGTTACCATACAGTTAAGTGGCCATAGAAATGACCTCTTTGCTCCTTGTTCAAATTCTAATAGCGAAAATACCCTCAAATAATTTTGGAAATTAAGTGGCCGTGGAAGTGGAAGTGATCTCTTTGCCCTTTATTCAACTTCCAAATTTCAAAGGCCAGAAATAACGAAAATACCAAATGGCGTTGGGAACATCCCGACGGTTGGAAACCGCACCGCCTGAAACTGCTTAGGAGGCTCTTGGCCTTATTCTTATAGGCCTCATCATAGTAGAAATTATTTTTTTTCTCATTTTCTCTTTCGCCGACGACTTTCTTCGAGAGATGTTGCCAACCGGAGTTCTCTTTGCAAGCCAAAAACTAAGCAAAAATGTAAAGAGAAGTTGCCCGAGTTTCTGCAGATTGTTATTGTGTGTGTTTTCATGTGTATTTTTTTTTTTTTTGGTTTCTTGTGTAGTATCTGACTTTTGGCGATGTTTAGAACAATAATGGGTTTTAGGTTTTCCTATGTATTATTTGGCGTTTTTCGGTTTTTCGGTGTAATATACGTTTCTTCCTGTGTAAAACCGAAAAAAGAGACGATCTTCCTAAAATGGTCTCACGGGTGGCTAATAGACGCCAAATAATACATAGGAAAACCTAGATACTATTGGCAACTACGCTTAGGCGCATGCCATCCACAGGTGGCTAATAGACGATCTTCCTAAAATGGTCTCACGGGGTGCAGCTACACTGTGAAGGAAAAGTACCATAACGCCGGATACTTGAAAGGGTGCGTAGTTGCCCTCATTGTCTGGTTCTACGAGGTGTTCGAAAGCGTGAAAAAGCAACGCATCGGTCGGACACCCCGTAGACTGTGTTATGGGGAGAGTACATTCATCAAGGCGGTATCAATTGGTCCACTTTTAAAATCCTTGGAAGAGAAAGATGCGAGTTTCTTTTAATCTTGTGTAATGTTCTAGCTTTCTGTGTAATTTGTGTTTTATTACTGTGTAATATCCTAATTTTCTGTGTAACATATTAACTTTCTGTGTAATCTTCTACCTGTTCTAGCTTTCAGTAGAAAATGGTGGTAGGTGAAGCTTCTCAAGATACGCACCAAATAACGTGATGTGATTGAGCCGGAGGAAAAGAGGGACATTTTTGTCATTTCACAAAAAATAGAGTAATGGATGTCATGTCATGAATTGAAAATAACATTGTGTAAAAAATAGGGACTACATTAAAAGTGAAAATATCATAGGACTGCAGAGAAAAAATAAAACTTTATAGGGATTTATAAGTAATTTTCTTTTTTTCATTTGATCTAAAATATGGCACTTATTAATCAATTTTAACTACATATGATTAGGTGATTATTATAATAAAAATAAAAAAATAAGAGATTAAACTGTAATTTTTTAAAATCGTATGAACAAAATAAAAAATATATATTTTATCTAAAAATTAATAATAAATTTAAAAATAAAAAAAATAAAGAGAAAAAAAAAGCTTAAAATGTGGTCCTGTCCTGATAATTTAAATAAATAAATAAATAAAAAGAAAAACGTTTTTCCCAAGTGCGCTTCCTTCCCAAATAAAGAAAACAAAAAGTAGAAAAGAAGCATCATCATCTGTTTCCTTTCCCTCCCCTCAATTTCTCATGGGCTGTATCCATTCTCACACCGACCACCGTTCCTTCATCGTCTTCTCTTCCTCCTCTTCCATCTCCAACCCCACCGCTACCACTACACCGCCTCCGCCACCGCCGGAGAAGATCCTTCCCGCCGGTTCTCGCTCCCTCAACCTCCCCTCCCCCATCGTCGTCCACCACCCAGCTCTCCACCGCGGCGACTCCCACCACCTCGTCTCCCTCACCTCCACGTCCTACGGTTCACCTCTCCTCCTCGTCGACCCCATCTCCATCTCTCCCTGCGAGTCCTTCCTCATGGACCATCGCCGCCGATCCTGTTTGGCTTCCGGCGGCGCCGCCACCCCCACCACCGTCATCAACGCTTGGGACCTTATGGACGGCCTTGACGAGCCCTTGTCTTCCTCCCCCTCCCCTAACTCCAAGAAGCCTCTCCATCTCTCCCGATCCTTCACTTTCCATCATCGCCACTCTTCCAAACCCCTCTGGGAACCCGTCTCGGAGGAACCCTCCAAGCGCCCTTGCGTCGTCCTCTACACGACCTCTCTGCGCGGCATCCGCCGCACCCACGAGGACTGCTGCTCCGTTCGTGCCATCTTGAAAGGCCTCCGCGTCGCCGTCGACGAGCGGGATGTCTCCATGGACTCCTCTTTCCGGCATGAGCTCCAGTCCCTGATCGGGAGGAACAAGCCCTTCTCGTTGCCGCAGGTGTTTGTGAAGAACCGGTGTATTGGTGGGGCGGAGGAGGTGCGGCAGCTCCACGAGGCCGGGGAGCTCGTGAAGCTTCTTGAAGGCGTGCGGAGGCAAGACCCGTGCTTCGTCTGCGCTGGCTGCGGCGGTGTGCGGTTCGTGCCTTGCGGGGTTTGTAGCGGGAGCCGTAAGGTGTTCGATGAGGAAGGAAGGATGATGAGGCGTTGTGGGGACTGCAACGAGAATGGATTGGTACGTTGCTCCAACTGCTACTCTTTGTGATCTGGTTTCAAGAAAAAAAAGATGGAAACTGCTTCTAATTTCCATTTCTTGAATGAGATTATGGTGTGGAGTTGAATATGGAGATTGCTTATCTCGGTTGTGGAGTTTCATTGGTGCTTTCATATTATTGAAGGCAGAAAACCTCCCCTTGGTTCTTGCCTTCCGGAATTTAATTGTGTGTGGGTGTGCTTGCTGATGATGAGGGGAATAAATTCATTTGTATGGATTTCATTGTTTAGTAAATTCATGTAAATATGAGGCCTCAGATCAATATTCTAATATATCATCTTGCTGGGATTGTTTCTTTAGTTTTTGGATGTATAATAGTGTTGACTACTTGATTTTAATTGAACATCTGATGCTCAATTGTGTTTTAGTTCTATGTTACAAGATAATTATAATCTGTAAGCATTTCATGCGTGTTTGAAGATTATTGATTTTGTTTTATTGATCATGCAATGATTTTCATTATTTTCTTGCGTGTTCTTATATGGCCTTAACTTTGACATGATGAATAAGGTGATGGTTTTGCAAGGTGGTTTGCTCTACTTATAAACTTTGAAGGTCTTTCTAATGCTTTCACTTCTTTGTTCATCTGAGAGGACATGTAGGAAATTATCTTGCATCCATGCTTTAATAGCTCTCTCTCGCTGGATAAGTCGTTGTTGAATAACACTTTATGTATTCTTTGTCTGGTAGATTTTCTTGTTATAATATATATACCTCAATGTAAACATGTATGCTTCTTTAAATTGGATGGTAATGGTATGGAGATTGCCTTGAATACATTCATTTAGTTGTATTGTTTGTGAGCTGGCCCTTACATATGGTTGTGAAATGATTTTGTCTTTCATGGAAAAGTTGGATTATGCCTTTTGTCTCTGAATCTGGTGGTTTGCTGGCTTTTGGCATTTGCGTGTTTCATTTAAATGGGTCTTGTAATGCTGTCAGTGGATTATGATTTTTTTGTGACTAATAACCCTATAACCCTATAAATAATACATAATAAGAATTTTCTAGTTTAAGATATTTGCTTCCCTTGTTGGTTAAATCTGTTAGTTTGTTGTATGAGGTGAGAAATTGTGGGGTATACTGTGAGTGTCAAGGTTATTTTATGCATGATTTGTCTTTTGGTTTAAGGCGAAGGATAGGGAAAAAAAATTGTGGAAATTGTACATCAATTAATGAAGGAAAGGATGATTCAAGTGCAGAATCTTGGGTTGGAATGTATACTGCTTGGTTGAGTGTAAATACCTACTGCAAGTTGGAAACTTACGAGAAATGGAAAATTTGATGAAACCTTATTTGAAGCCTCTACTTCAAGAGTTATGATTCATGCTGAGTAGCATTATTAAATTAAATAATACACTGATAGGTTGACTATGTTGGATGTGCATGATATGTGTCGTGACAAGGGATTGTTTGTTGGAATATCACTGGGGCATGTGATTTCTTTTATTTATTTGTTTACTTAACATTATATTTTTCTGGTGTCCGGTGACTATGCCATATGGCACAATTTCCAGATTCCTGTGAAGCATGTTTGATATCTTTGTTTACAAACCTGAAGTGGCAGTGGCAGTGGCAGTGAGTGTGTGTTTCTTCCCTTTCTGTTATTTTCTTAGCGTTGTTGTTTATTATCCTTAGTTGTTTTGTTTTTAATATTGGACGACCATATAGGAGACTTTCGACCATTGGAATGTGTAACCTCTTTTGTTGTATAATGGTGTGGTTATCATTTAATTCAGAGGCCATATCAAATTTGCTATATTTATATCATGATGATTTTCATTGTTACCTGTTAAGTTATATTTTCTCTTTGCCTTAACAGCATATGGTGAAATACAGTAGTATAGTACCGCAAGAAATGATTGTGTGCAGCTTGAGATTAAACTTGTGCAGCTTGAGATTAATCTTGTTACTTGTTGGGCTGTGGGTATTATGAACAGCTTCTATTCTTGTGTTAATCACTATAAAAATTTGTGTACTTTTGTTACTTTGAACTTGCATACTATCCATTGGTTTATTTCTAAGTACTTTTTGCTGCTAATGTGCTATTGATGTATTTTTTTTTAATAAAAAAAACAATGGATAGTTTCATCCTAACAATTCTACTACTTATGGTCTGTTGATTAGATGGATTGTATCATTCTTCATTTTCTGTGTGGTTTACTTCGTTTGGAATATAATTATTTTTATGTTATTTACTGTTACTGATGCTCGTTTTCTTCTCAGTTGCTTGAAATGGTAAGAGTGGTGCTTTATTTACTAGGATTTTTAGATGTTTGCATTGGATGTAGCTGGTGCTTTGGGAAACCTATTGTTCACCTGAAAAGTCTAGTTTGAACAAAATGACAAAGGAATATATCTTTGCTTTTGTGGTGATGATAATTTCCTTATCCATCCGAAATGATTTTTAGGTGCAACTCAGTATATATATTGAGTTAGAGGCAGTCATCAGGCAGGGCTATATCTGGTTGTTCTTTTGTTCAGAAAGTCACATTTAGAGCATCAGGGCCGGTGTAATTTGTCTTGTTGCATGTTTACTGATGCAAAATGACCTGCTTTTATTTTTATTTTTATTTTTATGATATAAAAATGAAATGGATAAGGATATTGTGCTTTGCCCTTGGGAGGGTTGTGCTATGTTTTGCTGGTTCCGCAAGTAATGGTGTTGGTTTTTTTATTTTAAATTTAATTTAATTAATGTGCGCTTTACAGCAAAGTTAGCCATGCCTTGTGAATCAAGGGCAGGATGTTTTATTTGTTAAGTAAATGTCCATTGATACTACTACAGAGGTACCATCCAAGCCTTCTGTGTTCTATGTTTTTTATTGGTTCTGTTTAGATGTTGCCGGCTCTGAAAGGCCAATGGCTTCTGTCTTGGGGCCATTGCACAACACAATAGCTGTCGTTTGTGACATGTGTCATTTAATTATGGAAATAGTTGCAAAGGCTAATTCTTGGTGGGTGTGGCACCGGGCCTGATTGCATTGAAAGGTTGTTCAAAAGAACATGCCATTTTGGTTTGAGCAATGCTATTTGGTCCGAACGAGTTGTCCGAATTTGTAACATGATTGACGTGGATGGCAGCCATTTAAAAAACCAAAATGAACGGAAACATCACTAGCATTATATAGCCCTAACTCCTCTTTCTCGCTTCGTCTTCACTCGCCGCTGCTGCCACCACTGACGCCGACGAACCTCTCCAAACATAGTCACTAAACCCATAATCGGCGACGATGATCATCGACAAGAAGTTGCTCAGCGAGTGCCTCAATGATATCAATCTGGTGTTGTTGCAGGCAGATGTGCAGTTCAAGATGGTGTGCGATATGTAGTCCAATATCAAGCGCATCATCAATTTGGATGACCTCATGCATGGGAATTTTGTTTTGTTTTGTTTTTTTTTTATCTGTGTTCTAATTGCAATTAGGGTTCTAAATTGTTGAGATGTATTGTATGTTTGGAAGGAATATTTGGATGGTGGTGTTTGCAGATGGATCTAGGTCGGTTAGTTTTAAAGGGCTGAATTGAGGGCATTGGTTTGATTCAAAGGCATTGTATTGCTACTATGTGTGATTTTTTTTTCTGGCCTACTAAAGTCTAGCTCCTTCCAATAATGCCTTTGTTTCTCAGTATTGATGTTCAAGTAATTTTGATGCATTGTCAAAGGAAACTGATTAACAAGATGCAAAATAATGACCATCCAGTATGGGTATATGCAATCAATTGTTAAGAAATTCTCAATCCACTTCCTAGCCCAATTTAAAGCATACAAACCACGAGAGACAGAAACAACCATGTGTGCTACAAGATAGCATTCTTACAAAAAAATACAAGCCACAACATCATAAAGGACATAGAAACAACAAATTATTACAAAAAAATCTCATTTTAACAAGAGATCATCTACCAATTCCACTTCCTAGCCCAATTTAAAACAATCTCCTTGCTGCAAGTTGTATCTCCAAACTTGAGCCAACCTAAATTCCCTGCAAATCAAATTCATATATTAAAAATCTAAAATGACTAAACCCACTTGGTAACATCACAAAATGAGATCACCTGCTCAATAACAAACATATGTGCTACAAGATAGCATTCTTACAAAAGATACAGACCACAACGTAATAAAAGACATAGGAACAACAAATTATTACAACAAAATATCATTTTTCTTAGAGACCACCTGCTCTTTAACAAATCCATTGATTACATAAATGGTTTTAAAAACCTAAATGAACATGATGTGGTAAGTAATTTAAATAACCTCATAGTGAAGTATAAATGTGTGTATATATACATAATAAGTGAATATACCTTAGTCATGATGCATGTGTGAGGATGTCCATTCATTGCATGGACTTATGAAATTTAAAGATGAACCATGCTATTGTACTATCACCTATGGATAAAAATCACAGTCTAATATGTTATTATTATTATTATTTTTTGGCAAAACCATAACAAATATAAATATCGAATGAGATAGCATTACCACACTTTCTTGTATGCAAAGTTCAACTTGTGGGTCATTTTGAATTTGTGCATTCTCCTTCATTTGTGATTTCTACAAAGAAAAATATTTGTTTTAGACTTAAAAAATAATTATAGAATTGAGAAGGATGGTAAAAGCAACTTTTTCTTGTTTCTAATAAGTATTTCTTCAACTTTTGACTTGTTTCTCTTTGATGGTGGTCGGCCTATACTCCATAGCTTTAAAGGAGTTAGAAATTTTGTCGTTGAAGTAATTATTTATAGTTGTTCACTAAATTCTCCCAGCAAAGGCAGTGGTAGAACTTGAGTAGAATTACTCCTCCAATAATTTGCATAATCTGTTAGCTTCTCTAATGCCCCATCCACACATTGCATCAAAAAATTATATTCTCAAATGATTTTGCTCCAATGTCAGCGGTTTTAGAAAAATGAGAACATAATTTGTTATATCTCATCTTTTGCTCACTGCTTTGCATATCATCATAACAATTCATCATATAAGTATGAACGTGTTTAATATCTTTTCTCTAACGAGGTAGAATATATTGAGAAGAAAGTTCTTTTACATTCTTTTCAATAAGAACCTTGCATGTGTTTGCAAATAACTCCTCTAAACTCAAACAAACGGCATGTGCATTTAATATCACATTCAACCTCAATGTAAAAGACATTGAACATCACTTGCCTTCTAAGTTTGCCTTCTTTTCCTTTGAGAATGTCTGTCACTTGAAATAAATATATAACCCCATTTGAACTAACAAGGGTAAGATTGCAAAATAATATTCCTCTCAACTCATCTTGAAACAACTTGAAATTTTCATTTGTATAGGTTTCTTGTAATTGTTTCTCAAAGTAACAATCAGTTAGCACTAGAAAACTTGAATTAAAAGAAGCAAAATCAGCTTTCTTTTCCTATTCAATCTTACTCTTCAATGCATTGTCATATTGCTCAACAAATTGTTTTAGGGATGTTGTCGGACCAACATAACCATAAAAAAAAACATTTATACTTTCACTTCTCTGAGTAGTAGACATTCCTGCCCAAGAAACTCCTTTGACATATATAGGAGCCCAACGATAGTGATTTTTATATAGTAAATTCAGCTATGCATTTTTCTCAATATTATAGTCTTTTATCATCTTTAACCAAATGTCTTTAAATTCTTGAACATCAAATGCTTCATAGACGATGCTTTTCAAAAAAATTTTTATAGCCTTGTGCTCAGTCAATCCAACAAGTTTCTCAGGAACCTTCTTCATAATATGCCAAAGATAAAGATGATGGTGAGAATTTGGAAAAACTGTTATAAGTGCACATTGGATAGCCATGCATTGATTTGTAATGATCACCTTGGGTGCCTTACCTGACATTCATTGTAACCAAGCTTTAAATAACCATATGTAAGTTTCTGTATCTTCTTTTGATAATATATCACATCCAAATAATATTGTTTGTCCATGATTGTTTACACCAACAAATGGAGCAAATGGCATATCATATTTATTCGTTAAGTATGTTGTGTCAAATGATATTACATCACCAAAAACTTCATAAGCCGCTATGGATCTTCCATCTGCCCAAAATACATTTCTCAAACTCCCTTCTTCATCCATATCAATTAAATAAAAAAAATTAGGATTTCTTTGTTGCATATGAGAGAAAAATTGGCAAGTGCCTCAGTATCCCCAACTCCAAGTCGGAATTCCCTTGCTTTAGCAATATAATTCCGACAATCTTTTTCAGTATATGTTAAATTTTCATAGCCGCCACTTTCAACAACTAATGAATGGAAATTTTTGCTCAAACTTATGCTTGCTTGATCATTTAGTTCAAGTCTTCTCTTAACATATCCATCCATTTTTTTGTTGCACTTTTGAAAATGGGATTTGTGGGGACTAAGTACATGATTATGCTCCAAATGTGCACTAGAAATAGTGAAAAGCCCATCATTGCTGACAACCACATTAATTTTGGCTTGACAACTTGTTTTAGCCGATAGCCTTGGATTGAATGAATTTTTTGCAATGGATATCCTTTTGCCACTTCTTACACATGCAAGTGTGCAATATTTTAATTTTCCATCATCAGCCGTCCTTGTACTTTTTTTGTAATACCAAACCCTTCTTTGAGAGCATACTTAACGAAGAAATTATAAACTTCTTCTTCAGAATTAAGTACCATACCGACATGTGGAACAACTTTTTCAGATAATGAATTTTCTAGATGTACTGATTTCTCTTTCTCCTTGTTTAGTATTTCTGAGGTAAATATATTCTTGTTCTGTTCAGAAAACCCAACCTCCGATTCTTCCATATTGTCCTACATATTAATCTAAATTGATAGATAAACAACCATAACAAATAATCAATCCAAATGGCTAAGCTAGCTTCATTAATCAAGTAAATTGATAGATAAACAATCATAACAAAAGCTCAATACTGGGACTAATTTGTTAATTTGTTGAAACAAAGCTGCAAAAGAAATTTTTTTCACTTTAATTATCAATATATTTAGTTTTAATGATGATACTGACTCAAAAGTCCTAACAATTGAACATGCATCCCAAATCAATCAGTAGTATGGCATTGTAATTCTATACCCACTCATTGAAGTAGCTTCGCGACTTTGTGTGGAACAATAATAAAGATGCTAATTCTAACCATAATGAGAACAAAAATAGTAGCATCAAGCAGTATTAAAATGGGAAAGTAGAAATTAACATCATTCTAAGTAACTGTAGTAAAGAAAAAAAAAAGATTTGTCCATACTCTAAAAATATTGAAGAATTGAAAGAATGGAAAAGAATCGAAAACAATATAAACCTTCATTCAAGAAACTAAATTGAGCAGAAAGAAGAGAGAAGCTACTGGCGAGGGTATCTGTCGGGTTGGGTGTCGACGGTGGCCTATGGGGTTCGATGGTGGTGTGAGGGAGAAGGGAGAAACCGCCGGCAAGGGTATTCACCGGGCTGGGTGTCGGCGGTGGGCTATGGGGCTCGGTGGTGGTGTGAGGAAGAAGGTAGAATCCGCCGGTGGAAGTATTTGCCGGGCCAGGAGTTGGCAATGGGCTATGGGGTTCAGTGGTGGTGTGAGGGAGAAGAGAGAAATGAAAATGGAGAAGGGGTTGCTTTTCTTCAACTTTAATTTTATTATTTATTAAATAAATCAGCTAACTAGGAGAGAGTAAAGCCATCCACATCAGTCGTGTTACAAATTCAGATAACTTGTTCGGACCAAATAGCATTGCTCTTTTGGTTTTTCTCTTTGTTTGGTTGCCTGTAAGTGGAATTACATGCAAGTGAAAATCATGCATTTTAATTTACATCATTTATATTTGGTTTGTTGTAATTGGAAATGTTGCATTTTATTTTTTCTTTGTTTGGTTTGATGTAAGTTAAAAGATATAGTTATCATGTAAATAAAGGGGTGAGATTACCCCTACTACTACTACTACTACTACTACTACTACTACTACTACTACTACTACTATTATTATTATTATTATTATTATTATTTAATATTTTTCATAAAAAATAATTTAAACGAAAAATAATTAATTTCATTAAATTTATTTTTTAAACTAATTAGTTGATTTAATAAATTAGTGATTACATTTAAAAAATACATAATTTTTTTAAAAAAGAAAATATTTTTAGTATTAAATTTGACTAATAAATAATAATTTCTATACCACCAAAACTAAATTACAAAATACAAAATTCATCTTACATTACTTCGTATACATAATGTTATATTTGACATTCATAGTTCAATATGGCATCATTCAAGATCCAACACAGTAAAAGAACAATATGACACTTGTCCATTCAACAAAAGAAAAACAACATGACAATAGTTCAAACAACAAAATAAAATACAACACTTGTCCAAGCTTCAAAAGAAAATACAACATGATACATGTCCAATTAAAATAAAATACAACATAACACTTGTCCAAACTTCAAAAGAAAATACAACATGATACTTGTCCAATTAAAATAAAATACACCTAATGGTATTATAATAACTCATGCTCGACGATCACCCCTCAATTGATAAAGAAAGTCATCTGTTCAAAGGCATCGAAGGGAATGAGTTTTGTTTATAAACCCATTTGCTAAAGGAAGATTCTGGACCAAATAGTCATATGCCAGTCCAAGATCATATTCGGTGTAGTGATCACTCAAAATCATGACCTCATCAAACAATTGCCTACTAATAAATTGGCTCTTGTCCACTTCTAATGCAATTACAATTCTTCCCAATTGGTGCTCAACATTTCGCATGATTTCTTCCTTTGCCTTAGCATGTTTTCCATGTTTTGTTACCCTCCCTAGCCATGCAAGTGGAGCTCGTTGGTGTGTCATTATTAGGAGGTTGAGTTGGTGCAATGCCATTTAAATTATTGAAGCCTTGGGTTTGGTTATCAAGATTGATTACTGCCAATGTTGGTGGTGGTTCCATTTGTGCGTCTAGGCTTCTAGAGCTTTGAGCACCTGATCTTGAAAATTATCCCATTGTCCGATCATTTCAGCATACAATGGTCATTTCCTCATTGTCTTGAATTGGATGATTAATATAAATCTCTTCCCCGGGGTGTGCCTACAAACATAAGATGTGCATGGAGTAATTAGATTCAATAAACTCCAATTTAATAATAAACACCATATATTAACAATAAACTCTAATTTATTACTTACTTGTATATATATTTGGTATTCTTCCTCTCCCATGATTATGTTTTTCTCCACATCATCCCATGACACACCACTTAAATTCTTGATCTTCTTAATTATTAACCAAAATTTCTCACATGCCTAAGACGATTAAAGACATGTGAGTCACTTACGGCCAAATTAAATCTTACACTAACAGCTTTAGCAACCGCATTGATGATAACACTTTTAAACCCCTTGTCAGATTTAAGCCCAAGATTTTCTTACTCAACTAGAGATGTCAACATGAACAATGTCATTATAGCAGTCCATCGGAAATTAATTGATGCTTTCCTTCCAACATGGTCATTGTTTTCCGATGTAAGGTCTTGAGAGACCATCTCTAATACATAACAAGCATTGAAATAATTATTTCACAAATGAAAATATTCAATAATTACCAACACAAGCCACACAAAATTTTCTACTTACAAAAAAAATGACATAGGAAGATAGGAAGATAGTTTCATCTACTACTCCACACACAAACAAACATACAAGTGTTTCATGTTGGCCACACAACACAAGCCACACAAAATTTTCTATTTATATAATGTAAAAATGAAATAGGAAGATAGAAAGATAGGAAGATAGTTTTATCTACTACTCCACGTACATACAAACAAACAAGTGTTTTATATTGCCCATGCAACACAAGCCACACAAAAGTTTTTACTTACATAAAAAAAAGCACAACATAGGAAGATAGTTTTATCTATTACTCCACATGTCATTCATGATCCTTTATAGTATTGTTGTCCATTCTCTTGTTTTTTCACGAACTTGGGCTTGTGTTCTTATTTCATGTACATTTGGATTTGGTTTCCAATCTTCAAGGTTTGGTACATACATGCCATTACCATTTTTTAAGATGTAATTTTGAAGAATACAACATGTAAT
Organism: Dioscorea alata; assembly: GCA_020875875.1. Lineage (NCBI taxonomy): Eukaryota > Viridiplantae > Streptophyta > Magnoliopsida > Dioscoreales > Dioscoreaceae > Dioscorea > Dioscorea alata. Next base: position 13,538,674 of record CM037017.1, on the reverse strand, counting down.
GACAATATCAACTTATGTTTGAAAAGGGAAAAATGGTTTGGATTTTAGAATTTTGAACCGATTTTTCAAAGCTCCAAAAGCTCGCTCTACCAAAGTACGCAAAGAAGAATGTCTATAATTAAACAATTCCTTGTTATTTGATGGAGTTCGTGCACTAAATTCCTTGGAATGGTATCGAACACCATGAAATGGTGATATAAAACCCGGTCACGTGGAGTATCCAGCATCTACGAGATATATTTACCTATGACAAAATAACCACAAAGTATTACACAATTGTATTAGATTAACTATGTTAATTATGATATAATGATATGATACTTTCAGGACGGCACTACAAGCCCATCTTCTCTTTCCAAAGCATTTTGAAGGACAAGTGCATCATGTGCAGAATCTTCCTAACCGGCTAGTACATAAGTAAATCTTAATTCAAAATTTATTGTCGCTAATACATTTTGAGTGAGATGAGGTTTTCTTCCACGAAAGCGTGGTACAATGTCACTTGGGACGGATGTAGGAATATGTGTACCATCAAGTGCTCTAATGCAATCCTATTGATTAATGAAAAATTATTAATCCCTCACATTGTGAAGTTAAAAATATTATATAAAGTTAATTCTAAATTTCTTACCTTGAAATATGGCATAAATCTTTAGTCATCTGTGATAATTGGACTTGTATCTATGTTTGGTGGTTGGATTAATTCTCCTCGAAGTTCTCCAGTAGCGTATAAAACATGATTAAAATATCAACTAACAGTTTCTTCCGATCGTAAGTAATTAACTCCAACAACCCTATTTCTCACATTGTGACCAACAATGTGAAGAAACATAGCCACTTGCTCTTCAACACTTACATGTAAAGTACGGTATAGCAATCATTTTGCTTTTAGTAGATCACACAATCCAAATAATGATGTTCTCTATTGTAGCATCCCTATTGTAATAAGCCTCCCATGTGCGTTATGCATCCTATATACTAGCCTCATCAGAACTATTTATTATTCTTGGTATATAGTTTGTGCGTTGTGCATCCCTATTGCAATAAGGCTCCTATGTCAAACTAAGTCTTGTTTTTCTAAACCAAGTTAAAGAAAAAATAGTAGCAAACAAAGCGGAGGCAACTGTAGCATATTCATCGTCGGAATTTGTTTCCATCTACAAATCATATTGCGGTAGTCACTACATAAAATAAATATAAAAATAGTAACTAATTTTGTAGAAGTACAAATATGCTCCGATCATTATGAAATTCCAAGGAAAAAGTCCTTAAATTCTTATATAGTGCGCTTGTACATAGAGGAATAATAAACATATGATACAAGAAATTACAATTATTATATACATTCCAAAATTAGTGTCCAGCTATAACAAAAACATAATAATATAAGTTATGTCTCATCCACATGATGGTAATTAGCTAAGTTTTGCAATTTGGGTCTTGGATTCATTACAATATAGTACCCTATTGAAAGTGGAACCAAATCTTAATAATTATTTTGTAGATATTTTGATGTCATAGTGAATAGTGAATTGAATTAGTGATAACTAAAGCTTAATTTGTTACGAACTTGGGCCGACCACAGGCAGTTCTTCCCAGAACATATGGAAAAGATACGGCCAAACCAATAAACATTATTATTAGTTAAAAAAAAACCATTATTGGTTAATTGATTACTTGTAACTAAACCTCATCCTCCTCTTTTTGCATTCATTCCAATATTGAGATTGTAATGGTAATGGTAATGGTAGATATATATTTACTTGATGAGTTGTGGTTGATGCCATGCTAATTGTTGAACAACATATTATTTAATGATGATGATGCAGCATGTTCATTGCATTTTCCAAAAAATGCACTGGTGGCCTTATATATATATATATATATATATATATATATATATATACACACACACAAGATATTAATTAGCAAACTTTTGCAATTTGGTTTCCATGATTTATTACAACACATGGCTCTAATGGAAGTGGACCCAAATTTTAATAATTATTTTCTAGATATTTGATGTCATAATGAACACTATTAATTTTCAATTTACTCTCTCTAAATCATCAAAAGCCAACCGATAGAATGGATGCCAAGTTATAACAACATTTATCCTCAAATTAAATCTAATCTAACAAACAAAGAATCATAACTTAAATCCATAAAATACTTTTGGTGATGAGCATAAATTAGTTACCAATAAGATAAGGAGCAGATCGCAGATCTCACAGAATTTCAAAAGATCTCGTCGAACTTAAAAAAAAAAGACATAGATCTCACTGAACATCAGAAGATCTCACCGAACTTCAGAAGATCTTACTCACTGAACTTCATAAAGAGGCGCAGATCTCCTCATTGCAGGATTTCCACTTACAACTAAATTAGATGTAAGTGAAAATCTTGCAAAATAAGCCTCTCATGTAAAATATATTACATGTAAAATCAATTTTGCAGGCAGCCGAACATAGTTTTACATGTAAAACCTTTTGCATCACACCTAATTACACCTAGTTTTTGTTTTTGTTTTTTGTTTTTTTTTTGCCTAGATGAGCGGTCTAGCCGCTAAGACAGGGGCATGCACAAGCCTCGGCGGAGCAAGTGAGAGCGGGGCCTGGGCACACATGGGCGTAGGGACCACCCGCACACAACCACTACTCACACTCCCAGAAATGTGTTCTCACCCAAGATTCGAACTCTCACCACTTGTGAAGGGTTCTATTGGGGACCCAGCTACCAATAGACCACTTAGTCGTTGGTCTAATTACACCTAGTTGACAACCCCTTAAAAGGGAAACAAAAGTTATAAAAGGGTGGGCTAAGGGTACTCCACTTTTTTTATTTTCTAATTTTTTAAATAATTTTTTAATGAGTTGAATGACTTTTTTATTTAGAGAGAAACGTGAACTATTGTGTGAAGGTGGTAACATTAGGAAAGTGGTAACTTATGTTTTTCTTTAAGAAAATAAACTAAAATAAGTTTACTTGTGCATCAAATATAATAATAATTTGTTACTATAATACAGAAAAAGTTTAGTTATATGTACAAAGAAACTTTGTTACATCGGTAATTTTAAGTTGAAGTTAATGCATGATTACTTTATATGTATAACTTAATAAACTAAAATTATTTAATAAAATAAAGCATTAAATACAACTATCTAGTGTAAATTCTTGTGCCTTAAATAGACATTAATGCAAATTTTTATAATAAAGCAAAAATATTATTTATTCATATTGTCAAAATCAACTACTTCAACCCTTATAATTTAAATCAAGATAGTTAGCCTATTGATGTCCATATCACTCCCTTTGTCATCTGGTTAATATATATATAATATATATACCAAGTTTGTTTGATACATTTCGCAGGTTGCTTAGTCCAAGTCTTCCAACAGAGTGTAGCGTGTGGTGATGACTGATGGGAATATAAAGGAATTCCACAAGCCACTGAAAACAACTACAAGTCTGCAAGATATTAATTAGAACAATACAAAACTCAAGTCTTGTTAGGAAGTATGAAGCCAACCAGTGAAAAGGCCTAGACGAGTCCTTTTTTTTATTGACTATTACATCAAGCTAATTAACTTCTGTGGACCCTTCTAATTCACCGTCCATAGCACGGCCCCTAGAGGGAGATCTACACGAGTTTGCTATTAAGCTTCACTCTCTTGATGAGCTGATGTTGAGGAGCAATGGCATTTTGCAAAGACCCTAGACAAGGATTGGCACAAGGAAATTTTGCTGGTCTGTCATGCAGATGTCACTATTGGCCAGCAAATATTTGCTTGGTAGAATAATTTTATGTTCGCAAGTTTCTGAGCATGTCCTATGACCTCTATCTTATTTTATATGTAATTAATTGGTTGTTCATACTTTATTGTTTGTGACTAATTAATCCAATATCCATATAAACAGAGAACTCATTACTGAGCAGAGGTGATTCCAACAGATAATACTATTCAATAAATCTATGATTGTGCATTAACAACTTAAAACTACAATTTTGTAACTCACCTTTTTCCTCGTTGCAGAAGGATAAGGTCTACGTTCAAGGAATACTATTATTTATACATGTTTTCGAAAAACCACTTTTTGCCATATTGTCCATATGCCAACAAAATTTGAAGGACAATGATGAATGAATTCTTGAATTAACACATTGTGCTTTGACAATGGGATCCTGATTACTGGACTCTGTTTTTAACATGAATACTACACATGCTTTATATCTACAACGACCAAATAATGCAATATTTGTAACTACTCAAATTCTATTCATGAATTTCATATAACATATACTACAGTGATTTTATCACAGGTAAGCCATATTCTTGTATAAAGAATAAAACAAATTCAAACAAAATAAAGAAAAAAACAAATACATGCACAAATATATGTTATAATTGCAAGACAATTATATATTCATGAACCGGTTGAACAGTTTGTACCACATATTCCACTTGGGAAAAAGTAGTTGAAGTCCAATAACAGATGCAAATCCTACTATGAACCTCAACCATGTGAACATCGAAATCCACATCCCTTCCACGTCAAACCCAGGGCATGCATTGTTGAAATTTGAAGGCAGCTCCGCACTAGAATTAACACATTGCCTTAATAATTGACTCCCACACAGTCTTGGATTTCCTTCAAATGAATAACTCAAAAATGTGGACCAAATGGTAATTTTCCAACTAAGTTATTATTCGAGAGATTAAAAAATGATAGAAACGTGAGGAAGGTCAGAGAGTTAGGAATCTGTCCAGAGCGTTGGTTTCTTGAAAGGTCCAATGACTGCATCTCTGTCAAGTTCTCAAACACGGATGGAATTCGGCCATTGAAATCATTACTTGACATGTTCAGCGAAATGAGTGCGTTAAGGTTCCCGATATCTTCAAGCAGAGGCTCTTCAAATTGGTTGTTCGACACGTCAATAGCTGTGAAGATTGTCATAGTGTTTACTAGGTCCCTCTTAACACCTTTCAAAGCAACCGTAACCAAGTCCCAATAATCACTTGAATCGAGCAAGCTATGATGACCACTTATGGATGAGACAACAATAAATGAAAAATTGGTGGTCAATCCTCCGAATGCATTTGTTATCCCTTGATGACTCATCATTGCCTTCATATTCTTGAAGCAGTCAGATGAGAGGGTGCCACTGAAGTTGTTAGAAGAGATGTCTAAGATATGCAACATTGAGAATGTGTGATTGCCTTCACAATTGCCCCTAGTATTTTCATAATGTCTGTACAATACATTCTCCCTTAGTACAAGAACTTTCAGTTTAGGAAGGTTGCCCAACCAATACAAGAAAGAATCTACAAGATTGTTGCTGCCAAGGTCTAGAAACTCTAGCTTGACACAATTGACCAATGATCGAGGAAGTTCCCCTTCCAAATTGTTCCCATGGAGATTGATCTTTTGCAGAGCACACCTTGAACTGATTTGTTGAGGAATGGCCCCTTGAAATTGGTTACCTTGAGCTCTAAGAACTAGAAGTTCAGTAAGACTCTCCATGAGGCAAGCTGGTATTGAACCATTCAAATTGTTGTAGGAAAGATCAAGGATTCTGAGATTTGTTGCTTGACAAATTGATGAGGGGACTTCTCTTGTGAGCCTATTGTTTGATAATGAGAAGAATAGGGTGTTTTTTATGTAGTATGATATGGTGGAAGGGATGAAAGATACAAAGTGATTATTTGAGTAGTCCATAATGAAGCTATTTGGTGGGGGAAGGGGAATTGGTCCGCCAAGCAAGTTAGAGTGGAGATCCAGAATGAAACCCGCACTCATTGTGACATGAGGTGGAGGTCCCTCAATAAATGTAAATAAGTTGCGAGATAAATTCAAGTAGTAGTAGCTCATGTTGATGTCCCCAATGCTCCAAATCCATTCAGGTATGGTCCATGTTGTTTTTGGCCTTGTTTGGATTGGCTTGTAACAGAAGTGCTTTTTTTAAGTTCTATAGAAGCACTTTTAAGAAAAGTGCTTTTCAGAGTAAGTTAAGTGCTTTTCTGTGTTTTATGTTTGGATAAGTTAATTCAGAAGCACTTTTATATGTGTGAAGTTGTTTGGATGTGGAATTGTAAAAGCACTTTTGGAGATGACAAATTACCAAAATGGGCATTGTTTGAGTTTTTCTTAAATTACTATTACATATTGATTTGATAATGATAATTACAATTGTAATAATCATAATATTTATTGCATGATGATTACATTTTTAATTGCAATTATAATATTAATTATAATTATAATAATTATTAATATTATTATCATTAACCCGAATATGGGGTTAAAACCACCCTATCTATGTAATTATAATAATAAACTATTGTATTATAATTATAATTCTAATTCTAATTATAATAATAATTACAATTATAATAATAATTATATTTATTATAATACTAATTATTATTGTTATAATACAACAACACTTCAAAAGGAAGCCTTCTCACAACATTGTCATGCTTACAACACTTGAACAACATTATAATACAACATACACAATATTCATGCTTACAACACTTGAACAACATTATAATACAACATACACAATATTCATGTTTACAATACTTGAACAATATTATAATACAACATACATAATATTCATGCTTACAACACTTGAACAACATTAGAATACAACATACACGATATTCAAGCTTACAACATTGTCATGCTTACAACATAAGAAGACAACATACACAAAAGATAGGAGACCATTTTTTTTTGACACCACAACCATTACAACAAGTTATAAATACTACAACATTAAGGCAAACATCTATTGGAGAGTTGGTCCCGAATATTGTTCCTAAGTGTGATCATTTGTTGAGTGTCCTCATTTGTAGATTGTTGCCATACAAATGAACTTCCATAGTCATCACCCTCAAAGCCACATTCTCCTTCTTGAATTTGGTTGATATCTTCAATACTCTCAAGAACATCTAAATCATTAGCACCCATTCTACGAATAAAATTATGGAGCTCAAAACATGACCATATAATTTGGAATTGAACCTTTAATGTATACTTGGTCATTTTTTGTAGAATCCTCCACCTTGCTTTTCACACTCCAAATGTTCTTTCTATAACACTTCTCAAACTCGAGTGATGATAGTTGAATACTTCATTCGGAGACCTAAAGGCGCGAGACATCCTAAATTGTGGAATGTGATATCTTGCACTCTTGTATGGTCCCAAAAATCCTTTCATTGTAGGATACCCGGAATCCACAAGGTAGTATTTCCCTACAAAAGTATAATACCATAAGTAATGAAAAATAAAACATAGATAATAAAATTAACTTCAAGTAATTGCGAACCTTCGGGCGGTTGAGGAAATTTCAAAGATGGATTCCTCAAAGCCTCCATTAATATATGTGTGTCATGTGCCAATCCCTCCCAACCAATAAGTGCAAATGTGAAACACATATTGAAGTCACATGCGGCTAGGATATTTGTTGACGTGTACCCTTTCCTATTCATAAATGGAATCTGACTATCAGTCGGGACAAGAACGGCTACATGTGTTCCATCTATTGCGCCTATGCAATCTTTGAAATAAGGCCAATATCGATCATCACCACGGATGTAATCATCCATCTCTGAAATTTCCATCTACAGGTCTGATAATGTCATTTCCAAGTTTGCAAGTAGCTTTTAGCACTCGATGGAAATGCCTATGCACTGTTTCTCCAGAATGTTGAAATCTTTCTTCCACATTCCTATAAGTAGCTCCTTGTCTGAGTATATATAGAAACATTACAACTGATTCTTCTACAGTGACATTTTTGGTATGTTGTAAACCATACTTTCGAGTAAGTTCATTTACCAATCTTGTAAACACAGTTTTATTCATTTGGACTTGCTCAAAGAAACGAGTATCTGATCCATTCAATATTTCATAAACCCACCTATTACCAGTTAAAGATGATGTCCTCTTCTCATTTTTCAACATTGACTTCATATACTGGTATTGTACACATGCATACATCATTCTAATAAACTCATCTGTATGCATACCCAAATGGCTAGCTTCTTCTTCTGAATCAAACATTGATTCTTTTGATTCTGTATCTGAATCGGTCAAGTAATTCATTTCGATTTTACATCCTACATAAACCATAGCATATGTTTGATGTCTCCTTTACCACATGAAAAAAAAAATCAACATACAAATGCATGAATAAGCAAAAGCAAATGCCATATAAGTCTAGCATTAAACAAATTCAAGATGATAGTTGAGTACAACATTCAAACATAACAAACAAGTTGATGGCATAAGAAAAAACATAACAAACAAATCCAAACATTCACTAGAAAAATAAACATCCATCAAAGTCAAAGGTGGGTGAGGTCGTCCATGTTGAAAGTGTGACACTAACCCGTAGCAAGAGTTGGGTCTTTTTCCACTAGTGCCACGAAAGTCTCACGATGATATTTTTTTGCAAACAACCTCACCATGAGAAAGTAATGTGGGCTTCCTCGTTCTATCCTCGGCACTATATCCAACAAGTCCACACATTTGGTGATACTACAACGATCATCATTCTCAACGCCTGCATTACTTGAACGTGACATATTATCCATCTCGGATAGAAGACGATTAAATGATTCTTGTAATTTTTCATTTGCGCTTTTTTTCTTTTGTCTTTGTGATGTTTTATATCTCTTTCTAGCTTGTGATGCACTTGTTTCTCCCCGTGGAGTATCATTATCTTGTTGAGGACTGTCACCAATATCACCATTATCATCAAAGTTATTTACCTCCACATCAACATCATTCATCCGAGCACTTCCTTGTTCATTAGAAACTTCATTTTCTGATGATGGTTCTGCATATGGTACCAATGCCATATAGCCTGTCGCCACTATATCCTTAAAGCATATCTCCATCATATCTAAGAACTTTGGACCCTTATTTCTCCATTTCAGATATTCTGGGTTTTCCTATTCCAATTAAATAAAAAAAAGACAATGTATTATTAATTTTGTGAAATAAAAATTTTGAAATAAATAAATGAACTACATCATTATATAAAAAGATTTGATATGCTCACTTGTCCTTTTCTCTCCCACCAATCATCACTTGCTAACACTGTCCTTTTAATAGGATCCCAACCAAGCCCTATTTGGTGCTCTACTAGTTTTGCCCATATGCCAAACTCTTTCTTGAGAGAGTCCCACCTGTTTTTCAGTTGCTTGTGGTTGTAACTCAACCCTATTCTCGTAGCAAACTTTGATAATATATTTTTCCAACCTTCTTTTGTAAAATGTGAGTGTGGTCTATTACCAATCTGGACCTCCTCGACACATATCTTTAGGAACATTTCAGTGTTTGTGTCATCCCATTTGGCTTTAATATTATTTTCAGTTGGTATCACATCCACATTACCCACATTTGTCCCTTGTACAGCTCTTCTAGGTGGTAGTTTTGAGGCCATATTCGAAAATTATCCTTCAAACCTTTATTTGCAACAAACCAAATAAGAATGTAACCAAAGTTTTTTCTTTCCACATATCAAGTGAAAATAAACCATATATATAATTGTGACCAAACTTATATATAATTAAGTACATCAAATTGATTAATTAATTCAGCAGTAACATTAAATTTCCTGTTTTTTTCCGTGAACAAATCATACAATTATATGTTTATAGGTAATCAAAAGAAATACAATTGATATAAAAATCTTATATGGTTATGTGACCCAGTCAAACAAGCTTGAAGTCATCAAACTTCACATGATAACAATAATTACATATACATCCAAACTATTAATCTTATATTTCTATTACATGGGCCTATTATTATTTAGTTTGAACAATTGATATAATTTATATATTAGAATGTTACATAAAAACAAATAAATAAATGAGGAAAAGCTTAATTCCACCAACTCCATAAGCAGTGCTGCTTGATAAAACTGACTTCAATAATTTGACTTGGGTGGCAGTAAATGAAGTGGAGGAATTAAAAGAGGAATTTAACTATATATAATCCAAATAAAGTTTCCATAATAGGAAAAACTTAGAAAAAACTTTGCATTTAAAACAACAATAAATAAGTATTTCTTGTTCTCATATTTGAAACAACAAATTTCCTTCACTGTTAATCCACAAAGTACTCTATAAAATTTATTTCTATTTCTTGTTTATAAGAGTGAAAAAAAAAAAAAAAAACCAATCAAAAGAGCCACTGCATTAATATTATAGGAATTTAAAAAAATTCTATTTCTTCATCCCAATAAACTTAATTTATATGAGAAGAATGACCTCATGAAAATACTAATGGCGGCAAGTTAATTCTATTCCTTTGTATAACGTATTTATTTAAAAAATTCAATTATTAGAAAATCAGTCTTCTAAGTTACCTGCTTTCGAATGACCATTGAAGTGGTCATTTGATTGTCTTCCAACTCTTTATATATATATATATATATAACTTAATTGTGTTTGTGTATTTAAATAAATTAAATAGATGTGGCTTGTTTACTAGAAAGAGAAAAAGAAAAAAATAGCTAGTTGTGATGAACTACATGATGATTGGGGTGTTAATGAAAAACATTATATAGTTTGATCATTGAAGGAATGATGTAATTCGACATGATGACCCATCTAAACCAATGTATCATTTATATCATAGAAAACAATTCATCAAGACATAGGAAAAAAAAAATCATATCTATACCCACAATATCTCAACCAATATCTCAATCAAAATTAAAAAAACCAACATTATCTTAACTAAAATTAAAAAAACATATCTATAACAAAAAATAAAACTAACCAGCAAGAAATTCAAGTGAGAAGCCGGGAGGAAAAATTTGGGTAGTTGCCGGTGAGTAAAAATCCAAGATCAGGTGGTTGCCGGTGAGAAAAATCCAAGATCGGGTGGTTGCCGATGAGGAAAAATTCCAAGATCAGGTGGTTGCCGGTGAGGAAAAATTCCAAGATCGGGTGGTTGCCGGTGATGGATTGGCAGCCGGCGCTGAGGCAAGGATTGGCTCGGAGGCGAGGATCGGTGGCAGACGCTAACCAAAAGATTCAACAACAGCCTAGGTCATTACAAAATGAGGATCAGCAATGGCATAGAGGAAAAGAATAAAGAATGATGAAGGAATTTTATTATTTGGCAGGGGTAAAGTAGTAATTTCACACACCCCAAAACAGCTTCTCAGAAGTGCTTTTCTAAGAAGCACCTGGTGGCCAGCTTCTGAAAAATGCTGAATTTCAGCTTTTTTCACAGCTTTTGCTTCTGTCCAAAAGCCCAACCAAACATGATTTTTAAAATCCAGAAGTGCTTAACTTATAAAAAAGCACTTCTGGGCTTAAAAGTGCTTCTGAGAAATTTATCCAAACACCCCCTTTATGCTTCAGAAAAGCCGAAATAGTGACTAGATTGCAAGATTCCAACCTCAACTCTGCAAGGGAAGGAAAGAGAAGAGAAGCATCGCCAGTTCTGTCTGACACTGACAAGTTGTTGCTTGTAGATCTAACTATTTGAGATTCCGGAGGTTGCGAAACAAGTCTAGTTCAATTGTGCCAATGAAGTTGTTTGAGGACAACACAATAGACTGGAGACCCAAGAGATCAAACATTGATTTTGGGATCTCCCTTGGGAGATTATTGTTGCCCAAATCAACGACTTGTAGCACAGAAAGATGCATTTGAGAACTCTTCCAGCTACCTAGAGAACTCGTTCTCACTCAGCTGTAACTCTTGCAATGCAGGGAGAGTGAACAAAGATGCCGGGATCGATCCAGAGAGAGAGTTCTCCAGTAAATCAAGAGTAACAAAATGGTTGAGCTGGCTGAAAGATTCAGGGACGGATCCTGTCAGATTATTATTTGAGAGCAAGATTTCAGAAATCCATATTCCACCAAGAACCACTGGTATCTCCCCTGTGAGATTATTATAAGAGAGATCCAAATTGACCAACTGGCTTAGATTCCGGAATGACCAAGGTATTGATCCTGAGAAATGACAACCACTAAGATCCAAATCTATCAATGACTCCAAATTTCCTAAAGAATCTGTTAAACTACCAGAGAAATTCGTGGATAAAATTATCAAGCTCTCCAGAGTGTTATCTTTCAGGAAGTCCGGCAAATAGCCTGAAAGCTCATCATTGTGTGATATATCAATATACTTCAAGTTCTTGAGTTGAAACACATGTTTCGGGAAAAATCCCTGGAGTTTGCAGTTGGAGAGAGTAAGCACATTCAAAGAGTAGAAATCTTCAAAGAATTCAGATACCTCAAAAGACAAATCATTGTCATCAAGACGAAGTAGAGAGAGATTCTGGAGCTTGGACAAGGAACTGTCAATTGGCCCTGTGAGTGAACAACCCACCAAGCTGAGAGCTTCAAGCTTTGGAACAGATTCAGAGATGACACTACACCACTCTGTCCCATTTGCAGAGACATTGACACCATCCAAGTAGAGTTCCTTCAAGTTTGAGAGGCCTCCAATGAGCTTCCGGAGATCCAATGAAGGTGATTCTGTGTTCTATCCTAACCAAGAGAGGTCCAAAGATACCAGCTTTCTGAGGAGAGAGATATCTATGGGTACTTGGTCTATGACCCCGGAATTAGAGAGGTTAATTAGATAAGTGAGATTGCCAAGGTTTCTGATGTCAAGTAGAGGACTTTCGTCGAGCGAATTGCAGGCAAGGTTGAGTCTTTGAAGGGAGGTGATGTTAAAGAGGAATGACATTATCTTGCAAGAGATATTTTGGTCGCTGAGGTTGAGAAAGACGACCAGACCAGAAGCTTCTTCGCAGGTAAGTCCTTCCCAGGTGCAGCAGTCTGTGCCGGTGAGCCAAGACGGGAGCGAAGAGGTTGCATATGAGAATAAAAAGCCTTTCATGAGCTCAAGAAGGTCGATGCATTGGCAATGGGAAGTTAGTGTCCGAAAAAGGACCTGAACCTCAAGAGAAACACAATGAAAACAAGGAAGAAAGTGATGGGGTTCCGTAGGCCGGAACTCATTGAGAGACTTTGGCTCTGAAGAGTTTAGTGGTGATGTATTTAAATTATAATAAGAAAAGGTACAAAGAATTCAGAGTCTTCAAAGTTCAAACAGGACTTCTTGCAAGTCAACAAGAGATAAACCTACTATGAGTTAATAAATATTGAAGTTCATTGGGATAACATCCAGGAAATAATAGGGGTCACTCAAAATGTTGCAACTAATAAAAAATACTCTAAGCGAGTCATCCATTAGCACTAGCAGAAGGAATAAAGACAACAATACCGAATCATCTACTAAAAGAAAGAAGGCTAAGACAAAAAAAGGATAATGTTAATACTGATGATGTTTTTATCAGCAACATGCAACAAATGAGTAAGATATGTGAGAGTACAACAGTTGAATTTGGTAGAATGTCTAGCTGCTTGGAGGCTCTAAAAATGATGCTACAAGGAAAGCTAAAGATGTAGAGAAAATGATTGAGATGAAAGCTTTTGATAGTGGGAAAATTGATTATTTTTTTAGCATTTCAGATGAATTCAAGGCTATTATCCGCTGTCTTTTTCCTGGAACAATTAAGTTTTGTTATGAATATGATTTAACATTTTAAACTTGTTAGGAACAACTTAAGCTTATTTTGAATTTGACTTATTATGAATGAACAAATAGATGGACCATTAGTTATATTTTGGGTATTATATATTGTGATAAAATGCAGACAATTTTGAATGAATATTTATTAATGTGTATGGAATATATATATGTCCCAATCTAGTATTTGTGGATTTTCGCCTTAATATAGTTAATATTTATTTTATATGCTAGTGAGTATGTTAGTGTGTATAGAAGGTTAATTTATTATTATTATTATTATTATTATTATTATTATTATTTATTTATTTATTTATTTATTTTAATATTAAAAAATAATTGACAAGTTGTCCATAAATAGAATAACATCCAATACAAACAAAAAAATGTTATTTTCTAAAAAAATTATTTTTCTATCAATTATTACGGGGAAGTACCCAAAAGTCCCCATGAAGATTCGTTATTCCAGAAAAATCCCTGTAAGTTTGCATTTTCCTACAGGGTCCCTCCTTTTTGAAATATTTCTTTTTGAGTCCAAACCACATTGACGGTGTGAAGTTTAGGGTTAAGTTCGATTGGAAATGACCATAATGCCCTTGTGAAATCCAGTCATCATTACGTGTGTGAAATGACAAATTTGCCCAGCTTTTTCCTTGGAAACTCGCGAGGGCCAACGAGGCCTTGGGATGCGCGCACGAAACCCTACGAGCGAACGGGCGCAACCCTAAAATATTATACACAGAAACCAATATTATACACAGAAAAGCCAATATTATACACAGGAAAGCCAATATTATACACAGGAAACACGAATATTATACATAGAAAAGTAATAATATAACACACCAAATTATTCACATAAATTAATAATATATTTCATGGACGTACTTACATTAAATGAGATTTGACATAAAATTACTTTTTACTTTTTGGTACATGGGCATTTATGTAATTTCCACCCGTATTAAATGATGGAAGTAACACCGGGGACGAAATTGAATTTGCTTTTAAAAAGGAGGGATCTAAAGAGAAATCAAAATGTCAGAGGGACTGCAGTGGAAGTTTGAAACTTTTCAGGGACTTTTAAGTAATTTTCCCATTATTTTTTCATCAATTAAATTTCATTATAACATTTCAATGGTGAATTACCAAACATATTCATTGAATTGACTTGATTAAAAAAAATATATAGAGAGAAACTCGATAAAATAGAAAGAAGGGACTAAAATCGGAGTTGTACAAAACTATCTAAGATTTGAAAAAAAAAAAAATTATGCGAATCTCAAGCATGGACCGAGGGAGAGAAGCAAATCGGTTTAGGAAGAACCGCATGGAGTGGGTCACTGTTGTCTCATTTTCCCTTTATTTGAATTTCTAAGCAATTTTCTATTGCCGGTCTCCATAAGATGAAATCATCCCTTTTTTTTTTTTATTATTTTTTATATTTCCTATGAGAAGATAGGATAAAAACGAATCTTTTACATTATTATTATTTCTTATATTTTTTTATCATGTGTTGTCTTTTCTATTTTAACATTATTATTTATATTTTTAAATATATAAAAAGAACCAGAACATAAACAAATTCACATCATTTTTATAAAAAACAAACTAAATTACAATCAAATAAAAACAAAAATGTTACCCTGCTCAAACATATCCATCAAATTCAAGATATTAAATAAACGCCCAAGAAGCCCTTTATTCCTTCAAAAACTTAAAAACCCAACACATTTCACAATCACAATGCGCTCCCACGTGTGCTCCATCTCTCACCGTCCATTTCTTCCCATCTTTCCATCCAACGGTCTCACTCATCCCTTTGGCCACCACCCTCGCCTTCTCCCTTCTCACAACCTCACTGCTCCTCTATTAAACCGCCTCCACCTCCGCTGCTCTCTCCTCCCTCTCTCGTCCCTTTCCTCGCCTGCTCCTCCTTCTCCTCCTCTTCTTCTCCATCATCTCAAGCCAAGAATGGAGGACCTCATCGTCGATCTCCATGAGATTGAGGCCGTGAAGCTTGGCAGCTTCAAGCTCAAATCCGGCATCTCCTCTCCTATCTACATCGACCTCCGTCTCATCGTCTCCTACCCTTCCATCCTCTCTCGCATTGCGTCTCTTCTTCACGCTTCTCTCCCTTCTTCGACCCAACCCTTCGACCTTATCTGCGGAGTTCCTTACACCGCCCTTCCGATTGCCACCGCCATCTCGATCTCCAATTCTATTCCTATGCTCATGCGCCGCAAGGAGGTCAAGTCTCATGGCACTGCGAAATCGATTGAGGGGTCTTTCCGATCCGGCCAGTGTTGCCTTATTGTTGAGGATCTCGTCACTAGTGGCGCTTCTGTGCTTGAGACTGCCGCCCCACTTCGTGATGAGGGGCTTGTGGTCTCTGATGCTGTTGTTGTTATTGATCGCGAGCAGGGTGGCCGGGAGAACCTTGCGGCTCAGGGTATTACGTTGCATTCGCTTTTCACTCTGTCGTATATGATTGATGTGCTTGTGAGCAAGGGGAGGGTTTCGGATGCTGTTGCGAAGAATGTAAGGGATTTCTTGGACGGAAACCGACGGGTTGCGGTTCCCGTGGCACCAGCTGTGGAGAATAAGGTTGTAGCCAGGGTTTCGTTCGGGGCTAGGGCGGGCATGGCGAAGAACCCCACTGGGAGGCGATTGTTTGAAGTGATGGAGGAGAAGCAGAGCAATCTCTGCCTTGCAGCTGATGTTGGCACTGCTGAGGAACTGCTCGCGATCGCAGATGAGGTTTGATCAATAGTAATGAGTTTGCAATGATTTGTTAGTATTTATTGGTTCTTTAATCTTTACTTTGGTTCTCTATTGCTTCAATTTGTTGTTTAATGCTTGAGATATGATTGAAAGTTTGTATTTTTCCTCGCTAATTAGAGTATTATACTAGTTGTGGCTCTTTTATTGTCATATATTTTATTTTAATATGTATGAGAACTTGTTGATGATGCTTAACTGGTGTAGGAATGATTTCTATTTGCTCATCTGTTTCCAGTTTTTTAGATTGAAAGGGCGCAAGTAGGTGCTCTTTTGTACGTTCCATTTTGAAGAACCTTTCAAGCTCTGTGACCAGTGTTTTTCTGCATAACTTTATTTTCCTTTTTCCCATTGTGACATTTGGGCATAAAGTAGAAACCCTATCTCATGTTGAGATTCTTATTCTTTTGCTATATGTGATTGATATCTTGACAACTGTCTGGATTATATTTATCATTCTTTTTTGAGTTTTGAAATAAATAACTCATGTTTGCTTCATTAACAAGAGAAAACCTGTATCTTGTGCAGGTTGGACCAGAAATCTGTTTACTGAAAACCCATGTGGACATCTTGCCAGATTTCACTCCAGACTTTGGTTCTCGTCTGCGTGCGGTATACATTTTTAAACCTAGTCAATCTAGATCTTATTATGCCCATTTGAGCTTTAGTGTTGCAGGCACAACATGACTTGTTCATGCTTGTTGGGGAGATGTATTTATGTAATACTTTGATAAACTTGATTTTAAGCAGTCACAGAACTTTTTCTTGAAGTGGGGATAATGAAGCTATTATATTTGTGGCTTTAATATGAGACTCTAGAAAACGGCTGTGATGAAATAAATTATATATATATATATTCTCAACTTGAATATTTCATTTTCAATATACAAATTAACTTGGTAGAACTATTTGTTTTTTAGCAAATGATAGTTGACATACAGGTAACCCATTTGCGTTGGAATTCCAACTTTTTCATGTATTATATGTTTGTAAATTGTAACATTAGATTATTTCTTGTGTTGCTTGCCCTGTGAGAAACTATAATTGAGAACGTAAAAGGTACCCTGTTTCTTTAATGTTGATTTTGGGGTTCTTGTCAAAGACATAAACCTCCTTAATAATGTGTTATGAACTTTCTCATTGCTCTATTTGTTTGTTTAATAAATTGGTCATCTGTTTATGAACCACTTATTACCAGAAGTTTTTGTTTATATTGGCACTGTTCTCTTTTTATTTTTTGTTTTATGTGTTTTTTGCAAGGATCCTTGTAAGAATTTGCTCTTACTTTGTACTTCTTTTACTACTATTTGCCTTGAAATTCCAAGTTATTCACGATCAAGTCTGTGTCCACAAACTGGGATGCTATATTTTTTTCTGGTGCTGCTTACCCTATGAGAATGATAATTGAGAACTTATAGTAATGCACATATTAATTCTCATTGAAAATTGCCATATCATATCTGTGAATTCCATAATGATTAGTTTCAATACATTCTGAAGGTTGCAGAAAAGCACAACTTTTTAATCTTTGAGGACCGAAAGTTTGCTGACATTGGCAATACTGTAACAATGCAATATGAAGGGTATGGTGCAACCTTACTGTCTCATAATTGAATACTTTCCTAATGGTGGCTCTTCATGACTTATTAGTTTGCTTATTTGTTTTCTCAGAGGTATCTTTCGCATTTTGGAATGGGCAGATATTATTAATGCACACATAATTTCAGGACCGGGAATTGTTGATGGTCTTAAGTTGAAGGTGTGGTTCAAAGTTGTGTTTGTTCTTTAGCCTTTCATATTAGATTCAACTTGTCTGAGAGTTTCTAATAAATATTACAGGGTATGCCTCGTGGGAGGGGACTGTTATTGCTTGCTGAAATGAGTTCATCTGGTAACCTCGCGAAGGGTGATTACACGTCAGCTGCAGTGAAAATTGCTGAGCAACATTCAGATTTTGTTATTGGATTTATATCTGTCAACCCAGCATCATGGCAATGTGGACCTATAGATCCTTCTTTTATTCATGCAACACCAGGAGTTCAAATGGTTTCTGGGGGAGATTCGTTGGGCCAGCAATATAATACTCCTTATTCAGTAAGGCCTTTGTCGTTATTTGATTAAGTTTCCTAGAATCAAGTTCTCAAATCCCAATACTGACGTGGTCACAATAATTTGTTTGCTAGCACATTCAGTACATCTAGACCTTGATGAGGGGCATTATCTTATAATATTAGTTTTTGCTAACTTAAGTGTAGGTCACCTATCACATAGGAAAGCGTTATGTGAAATTCAGTGACCTGAAATGTGAGCTGAGAATTTATTTTATTCATATTTTGGTCTTTTTGAGTCATATCTTATCTAGGTAAAATCTATTTTTGAAAAAAAAGCAAGGTTTTAGCTTTCGTGTTTACGTAAAGAGGGACCTCTACGTTCGAGAATTATCAGGCAGGCCTCACTTGATACATGTTGCACTGGATATGTCTTTAACTCTGGCAATTTGTCCAATGAATACCTTCAGCTATTATCACCAATGGTCTCAAGGAATGAAGTTAACTTTTTCATGTCATAGTATGAAACTGTTTTGCAGTAGACTTTAACTTATAATGAACCTAGTGATCACCTCAAAATGCTATATTGCAATGGAACTTTGTGCTCTCACAATCCTTGAGGAATGGTACGTACCCTTGGAAGCAGTAACACCTCCCTAACCTATAACATAAGGAAATATGTTTGGCCTGTTTTCCCTTAGGAGCAAATCCATCTGCATAACCATTCTGTTGGTAGGAAAACCAAACTATTCTGTCTGGATGCAGGATTGTGTCACCAGGTAGTGCATTAATCAAGTCTACAAAACATACCTCAAAATGCTAGGCATCACTTGATCCAAATGTGTTAAAACATTGATCTTGTCTGTTATTGATGGTCTTGCCCTATTTTACGCATTCTCCAATTTAATTGATATCTATATTATCAATCAAGTTATATTCTTTGTCATATGGATCACTGGAAGTATGTATAATTTCACTTTGGATATCTTGACAGAGACTGTCTGATATGTTTTTTCTTCTTTTCCCTTTAGGTATGAAAAATATTATTAGGGATATTTTCATTTTACATTTCTGCCATACTTTCCTCCAAAAATATTGGAAACAATTTTGGAACCTTTGAATGAAAGCGCTATACTACTTCCATTATGCTTTTAATTCTTTACATGTTACTGAAGCTCCATTCAAAGAAGTTTAAATTTCAATGGTGAATTGGATTGAAATGGGTTATAAATTTATTTTATAATTAAATTTTGAGCAAAGAAACTTTTTTCTCAAATGGATTGAATTTTTAACTGGTCACATTTTGTTGATAAAAGTTTGTTTTTTCATGTGTTAAACGGTTTTTTTGTTTGATGCCAATTTTATAGATTAAATTAAGTTCATTTGAATTTAATTGTCAGTGCATGTTATACCTTTCCAGCATTCTTACTCTTTCCTGCATATTTGTACCCATATAACTCACCTGGTTATTCACCACAGGTTATTCATGATAGAGGTAGTGATATGATTATAGTTGGCCGTGGAATCATAAAAGCAAGCAATCGTGCAGCAGCTGCCAGAGAGTATCGCATTCAAGGCTGGGATGCTTATAGGGCCAGTTGTCAATGAACTTACTGCCCATTTTACGTGCAGATTATATGTTTAACTGATGGTGTCAAAGGATCATTGAAATGTTCCTCATACCATTATGGTATTGTTAATGATCTGCATTGTACGGTATTCTGATCCAAAGGCAACAACATAAACATGAGTTCCTTGTTTTGGCGTAATTCTAATTTTTGGTTGTGGCCTCATGTAATTTGGAATTTTTAAAAATGATGTAGCTCTGGTTTCTTGTTAGAGTAATAAAGAGCATATTTACATTCTTAATCACAGCCCCAAGGGACGGTTCCTTTTCTATGATTTAGCTCTCTTGTTTGCACGGCAAGGTTTCGTGATGGCTAATTTTTGACAGGGTTTTCTTTGTCAACAGTTTTACAGAGATCTTTTCTACAATATGAAGAAAGTATTGCTTATCTACACAGCATATGATTACCAGACTAACTGCAATTGATGAATTATATCATCTGATATTGTTTCCCTGCGATAGCTGCTTTCCTTGTTTCAGGCATTGTAGGATATCTGCAATCATTCCTAGATACGCACTCGTCTCCTTGTCCGCTTGTCCCTGCTGACTTCCCTTTCCTTCCCCTTTGCCATGGCAAGTGGGGGACAAGCTGTCCCTCCTTCCATACCCCCTCTCCCCACCCTCCCAGGGCACATGTTGCTTTAGCAAATGCTCATACTTATGACAACTCTCCTCGTCACAATCCTCACATCTTAGCCAAGCTCAAAGACTCCTCTTCTGATTTCGTTAAAGTGGATGGAGAAATGATTTCTTGAGCCTGAAGTTCCAAAATTCGCTGTATGGTAAGTTCTTCGGCAAACCCCCTCCATTTGATCAAGTGAAGCAGTATCTGATGACTAAATGGATGGAGTTTGGTGAAGTTCAAATTTTTGACCTGCCAAATGGGTTCCTCCTGATCTGCTGTGCCTCCCACATCTTCTCATAGATGGACCTTGGTCCACGGCATTATCCTCCAGCTCTCCTTGGCAACCATTCTTGGGACCGACCTTCTCTAAACTCAACATTGCTGCCATCTGGGTTCAATTCCATAATCTTCCAGTTGACTTTTGGGATGGTGAGTCCCTGGAATCCATTACAGCCCATCGGTCAGATATTGAAGGTTGATGATCTCATTCTATCCTTAAGTAGATCCAGGTTTACCCGTGTTTGTATTGAAATCGATCTTTCTAAACCCTTAAATAAAGGATTTTGGATCGAAGATGATTCCCACAGTGTGTTTGTCATTATTCTTTATGAACATTTGCCTACGTTCTGTTACACATGTGGTGTCATTGGGCATGGTCCAAAGTCCTATTCTCAGGCAACTATAACTTGGAACAACGGAACCTTTCCACCTTTTCGTGACCCAAGGAGGCCGGCGGTTGGTTCAGGTCAGAGCCTGGCTGTTGTTGAAAGAGACACAGAGATGATGAACATTTGACCAAACTCACTGGTTTTGGAAGTTCCTAGCGACCTTGGATGATCGTATCTCGCCGGCACGGCCGCGCCCAGGGCAGTGGAACAGGCTTCCAAGCCAGTCATGGGACTGGCGATGTGGCAGGCATTGAGAGGATTAGCCCCAATGGTCCCCAAGCGGCCTATTCTTGAGGTTCATGAGGTGGCACCCTGAGGGCGTGGCCGAAGGAGGTCTTCCACTTCTCGTGTCGTCCACACTTAATCCACTGAGCATGACATGACCATGATGGGAGTTATTCATGTTCACCTAGACTCGTTTCTTGATCTCCTTGGTAAAGAACTTTTTCGGAACCCACAACCTATTAATATCTTTGACAAAAGGGCTTCTACTATGAAATCGCTTGAAGTGCCAATGCAGGCTTATAGTTTTCTTCCTTTTTCCTCCAAGGGAAAAGCTACTTTTCAAGCCCGTTCGAAATCTCCATCTTGGTTCTGGACATCCTAGTCTCGGATAATCCTAATATTTCCCATTTGATGGCGGTGGACAGTGTGTCTACTATTTTGGAGGATGAATCTTCTAAGTAAGAGAGTGGTAACGACAATGATGATGACACCTCAAAGGACTTCGATGAAGTTATGTTGGATGATAAGGGCCCAAATGACTTGATGACTTTAGACCAATTTCAGGAAGAAGCTTGTAGAGAAGCTGATGAACTCTCTACAAGTGCACGGATCGTTACCAGCAATAAAGTAGTACCCCACAAGTGGATAGGGTTGTCAAACCTCAGGGATTAGACTTTTAGTACTAGCTGATCTTCTAGTGTCTTATTAACTAGAAGGGTGATGAAGGTATTAACTACTACAAGAATAAAAACAAAGAGTGGAAAAGTTAAGTAGATGATGCGCTAACCGCAAGTGCACGGGTTGCAAGCAAGTAGTAAAGTGATACCCCGTGAAGGGTAGATTGTCGAACCATAGAGAACTGTACTCAAAATACTAATTAATCTTCTGATGTCTAGTAAATTGCAAAGAGAGTGACAGAATCTGTCACGCCCCGACCCGCGGGTCCCAAGCACGACATACCGCCACGACAACCCAGGGGAGGTCTAACACTGCCTCAACCCTAGGTAGCCGTAAGGCTAAAATGTTTCCTGTACAATGCATCTATAACCACAATACATAACTCAACATTCAAATACTTATATTTCTCAACAAAGTACCACACACTGATACTCATGACAAGGAGTACCTAAGAGAGATAATAACAACCATTCCAAATAGAGGATACACTCCTCAAACAAAACATAGTCTAGACTGGCATACAAAATATTCTGAGTATGGAGAAACATGAAAGGGTTCAATAATACATAGTGGATCCCTATTAATACGTGCCAAGACAAAAGATAACATACACAACCCAAAATGTAAAGACTGTGATGACTCTAGCCAAGCACTTCACGTCTTCACCCCTGCACTGTGCTATCACCTGGGAGGAGGAAAAGAGGGGGGGGTGAGTAACTAAGTTACTCAGTGAGGGGTTAGTCATGGACTATAGTTCAAGTATGATTAAATCGATATAAAATTAAAAAATAATAGCTCAATACTCAATGAGAATGAAACATGCTTTAAGTAACAATATCTCATAAAAACATAGCTTTTCTCTATTGAAGTGCAAATAAATGTTCTTTGAAAATCATCATGAAAACATATGCCATCCTGGACCTAATATAGCACAATTCTAATTTATAGAATCAAATATCAAAATGCATATAAGCTAATAACTCATCGATCGTAAATCAATAATAATGTCCAGAATGGCCTCAAAACTCTCCGTCGCTAACCATGGCCTTGGTTAGGTCTGGAGCTACCAAGATTCACATATCTTGGCATTGGCCGTTGAGAAGTTCGTGTGGTGACTCCGAACAACCCAACTATACCCATATCAGGGATCTACGCTCCCACCTGACATGGTATAACCATTTTTGACAGTATTCCATGCCACCTCTAAATAGGTGGGCCCGTGGAAACCATCCACTTCTTACTGCAGCAAGTTCTGGAGCTCGGCTCCCATGTCACCAACAAAAGATATAACCAATAACTTAGCCCGTAGGCTCAATATATACATCATGATAGCATAATTCTCGACAAGAGATAATAAATGTTCACAATGGCAATTCCCACCCCAAGGGTGATCAATTTGATCATAATATTAACAATGAAACCACTTTTCATCAAAAATATCATAGGAAGGTGTCTTTTGAAAATACACATCAACATTGACTTAATCACAATGAAATCAAATTGGTTTCATATACTTTTTGGTCATCAAAATGAGATCATCAATTTTCATGAAGACATGGCTTAAAACATGTATTTTGAACATAGAGTCCCAAATCATAATCAACATATATATATAAATACATATGTATTGCAAGAATTTAAGAGATAAGTCAATTTCATAAATCATCATGATTCAAATCTTTAGTCAAAGCTTTCAAGGAAAATTTAGCAATAAGAAATCCCTCATTCAAATGGGCAATTCAAATAACAAATATCATGCATGAGTCATAGTCCAATGTTAGAAATTTTCCCACTCACAAACTTGGCGAGTGAAACACCCCGGTGTTACTCCTCCACCGGCTCTTTGCCCTCACTTGAAGTCTCACCTCCTAGAAGTATTTAAACCACCAAAACAAGCAACCACACACCATCAAACACTTGATTAACTAAAATGGAGGAGAAAATGGAGAATAATTACTTCTAGGGTTTGCTAAACACTTTAACAAAAAGTTCTAGCAAGAATAGGCCCATCACAACCCTTGAAATCAACAAGGAAAGCAAGAAAGACCAAGCTTGGTTCGGTGCTACAGTAACTGCGAGATTGCAAGCACTAGGTTCACTCAAGATTTCCACAATATTTTGAAAAAAAACAAGGAAGAATATGGTGTTTACCTTGCTAGCTTTAAGAGATAAGGATAAAGGCAAGATGGAGCTTCAAACAAGAGAAGGATTTCATTCAAGGTCTCCTTCTTCTCCAAGAGAAAAACAAGAGGAAATGAAAGGAAAATGGTAATAAGTCTTGGCTTTTAAGATGACATGGCTTGAAGTGACATGGTATGGATGGAAATGACAAGGAATGGTTTGAAAATGACAAGGCATGGCCTTGAGTTGTCATGGTATGGCCTTGAAATGAAGGGATATGGTTGGGGTATGGCAAAAAGAAAAGTCATGTAAAAAGACCAAATTGCCCTTCTAATTCCAAGAATGGCACAAATATTTAAAAAAAAGATTAGGATTAAAAAAAATAGGATAGGGTACAACACTGTACCCCCCTAACAAAAATTTCGCCCTCGAAATTTCACACACCTTTGTCCTCAAACAAAGAAGGATACTTTCTCAACATCACCTCTTCTGGCTCCCAAGTAACCTCTTCTACAACATCATTCCTCCAAAGTACTTTTACCATGGGAATGGTTTTTCGCCGAAGATTTCTCTCTTGGTGATCCAAAATCTTCACAGGTTGCACTTCAAACTTTAAATCCTCTCTTAACTCCACTGGTGGTGCTTCAAGACAATGAGAAGGGTCGGGAATATACTTCTTTAACATAGACACATGGAACACATTATGGATCTTCTCCAACTCAGGCGGTAACTCCAGTCGATACGCAACCGGTCCAATCCTCTCTAGGATCAAAAATGGACCTATGAACCGGGGATTCAACTTTCCCCTACCTCGAAATCGAATTACCCCTTTCCATGGAGAGATCTTCAAGAACACTTTATCCCCAACCTTAAACTCCAAGAATCTTCGGCGGTTGTCAGCATAGCTCTTTTGACGATCTTGGGCTGTTTTCAATCTGTCTTTAATCACTTTCACTTTCTCAACAGTCTGATCTATCAGTTCCACACTCTGAAGTTTCCTTTCTCCAACTTCATTCCAACAAAGAGGAGTCCTGCACTTTCTTCCATACAAAGCTTCATATGGAGCCATACCGATGCTTGCTTGGAAACTGTTGTTGTAGGCGAACTCCACCAAGGCTAGGTGTTGATCCCAACTCCCTTGGAAATCTATCATACATGCTCGCAACATGTCCTCAAGGGTTTGAATTGTCCTTTCTGATTGACCATCTGTCTGAGGATGATAAGCAGTGCTAAATTTCAAAGTTGTACCAAGAGCCTCCTGAAATCTTGGCCAGAAACGAGAAGTGAATCTGGGGTCTCGATCTGAAACTATAGAGACTGGCACTCCATGCAACTTTACTATCTCATCAATGTACAACTTTGCCAATTTCTCCAAAGAATACTTAGTATGCACTGCTAAGAAATGCCCCGACTTGGTTAGTCTGTCCACTATCACCCACACTGCATCGAAACCACGAGGTGTTCTGGGTAAACCCACTACAAAATCCATGGTTATATGGTCCCACTTCCACTCTGGGATTGGAAGAGGTTGCAAAAGTCCTGAAGGTCTCTGGTGCTCTGCCTTGACTTGTTGACATACCAAACACTTAGCCACAAACTCTGCTATCTCTCTCTTCATTCCTGACCACCAATAGCTTTCTTTGATTGTTCTATACATCTTGGTACTTCCAGGATGAACTGCATAAGCTGAAGAATGAGCTTCTTCCAAGATAGCTTTCCTGAGCTCTGAATCCGCTGGAACACAAACACGTCCTCGAAGTTCTAGGATTCCATCTTCTCTCAATCTAAACTCACTAGGCTCGCCTGCTTGCAACTTCTGCATACCTTGCATCAACTCTTCATCCTTACTCTGGAGTTCCTTAATACGTTCCAATGATGAAGGTCTCACTACAAAGCTGGCCACTAAAACTCCACTTTCTTCAGTCTCAAGTTCCAATCTCAAACTCTTCATTGCTGAAAGTAGTTGCAGGTAGGACACTCTCATGGAGGACACTGAAGTAGATTTCCTGCTCAAGGCATCAGCTACAACGTTGGCTTTTCCTGGATGATAGTCAATGATCAAATCATAATCCTTGATTAATTCTAACCATCGCCGTTGCCTCAAATTCAACTCCTTCTGAGTGAAAAGATACTTCAAACTTTTATGGTCTGTGAAAATCCGACACTTTTCTCCAAAAAGATAATGCCTCCAAATCTTCAAAGCAAAGACCACTGCTGCCAACTCCAAGTCATGGGTAGGGTAATTCAACTCATGTTGCTTCAACTGCCTAGAAGCGTAGGCCACCACTTTTCCTTCTTGCATCAACACACAACCCAAGCCTTGTAAAGAAGCATCACTGAAGACTACAAACTCTTTCCCATTTTCTGGCAAGGTAAGCACTGGGGCTGATATCAAACGATCCTTCAGTATCTGAAAGCTCTTCTCACACTCATCATTCCAAGTAAACTTCACATCTTTGCGAGTCAACTTTGACAATGGCAAGGCAATCGACGAAAATCCTTCCACAAATCTCCTATAATAACCCGCAAGTCCAAGAAAACTTCGAATTTCAGTCACATTCTTCGGCCTTTCCCAATCAACAATAGCTTCCACTTTCTTTGGATCCACAAAGATACCTTCTCCTGACACCACATGTCCAAGAAAACCAACTTCATAAAGCCAAAACTCACACTTGGAAAACTTGGCGAATAATTGCTTCTCTCGAAGAGTTTGCAAAACAATCCTCAAGTGCTCGACATGATCCTCATCTGATGGTGAATAGACCAAAATGTCATCAATGAACACAATCACAAACTTGTCCAAGTAAGGCCTGAACACTCTGTTCATCAAGTCCATGAATGCTGCGGGGGCATTGGTCAAACCAAATGGCATCACCAAAAACTCATAATGTCCATAACGGGTCCGAAATGCCGTCTTTGGGACATCCTCTGACTTAATCTTCAACTGATGATACCCAGATCGCAAGTCAATCTTGGAGAACACCCTCGCTCCCTTTAACTGATCAAACAAATCATCAATCCTTGGCAATGGATACTTGTTCTTGATCGTCATCCGA
Organism: Dioscorea alata; assembly: GCA_020875875.1. NCBI lineage: Eukaryota > Viridiplantae > Streptophyta > Magnoliopsida > Dioscoreales > Dioscoreaceae > Dioscorea > Dioscorea alata. The sequence continues at coordinate 13,511,271 of CM037017.1, read as the reverse complement.
TTCAATTGTCTGTAGTCGATACACAACCTCAAAGATCCATCTTTCTTCTTTACAAAGAGAACTGGTGCATCCCAAGGTGATACACTTGGTCGAATAAAACCCTTGTCCACAAGATCTTGCAACTGAGTCTTCAACTCTCTCAGCTCTGCTGGTGCCATCAAAAGATCCACATCTAAGCTGTCGGGCTTCCTTCAAAAGCTTGGACAAAGCTAGAGACTGACTGGATCCACTGGGCTCTGCAGGTGCATGCTGGGTTGCTGGCGCCTGTGGGGGTGCTGATGCCGGTGCTGGGGTAGGTGGAGCCTGTCCACCAAAATTCCTCCAGTAATCTAGGAAGTCCTGATACTCCTGATAAGTAGGTTGCCTTCCCTTGGTAGCCCAATGAGCCTTGAAGGCTTCTAGTGCCTCTGGAGTTGAAACAGAACCAGGTAATGGAGCAGCTCCCTGAACCTCAGGGGCATGCACTGAAGCAGCTACTGCAGGATCATGCCCTGAACTGGCATCCTGCCTAGGTGGCGACGGAGAGGAAGGCGGGGATGGCTCTCCTCGCCTCCCACCCCTCTGCTCTCTCGGTGTAGCAACAGGAGGGGGAGTGGTTCTCCCACGGCGAGTGCGTGAACGCTGTGCTGGCATTCTACTGAAAAAAAAACATAAGACACTCTTCCGAAACAATTTCCTACATGCAACAATGCTATATGCAACTCTACTGGGATCCACTAAGTACAAAGACAAAGAATCATACTCCTGACCCAAATCAAGGAACTGACACTAGAACTGGATTAAACTGTCAAACCCAAACCTAAATCTAAACTAGGGCTCTGATACCACTAAAATATGTAACGCCCCGACCCGCGGGTCCCAAGCACGACATACCGCCACGACAACCCAGGGGAGGTCTAACACTGCCTCAACCCTAGGTAGCCGTAAGGCTAAAATGTTTCCTGTACAATGCATCTATAACCACAATACATAACTCAACATTCAAATACTTATATTTCTCAACAAAGTACCACACACTGATACTCATGACAAGGAGTACCTAAGAGAGATAATAACAACCATTCCAAATAGAGGATACACTCCTCAAACAAAACATAGTCTAGACTGGCATACAAAATATTCTGAGTATGGAGAAACATGAAAGGGTTCAATAATACATAGTGGATCCCTATTAATACGTGCCAAGACAAAAGATAACATACACAACCCAAAATGTAAAGACTGTGATGACTCTAGCCAAGCACTTCACGTCTTCACCCCTGCACTGTGCTATCACCTGGGAGGAGGAAAAGAGGGGGGGGTGAGTAACTAAGTTACTCAGTGAGGGGTTAGTCATGGACTATAGTTCAAGTATGATTAAATCGATATAAAATTAAAAAATAATAGCTCAATACTCAATGAGAATGAAACATGCTTTAAGTAACAATATCTCATAAAAACATAGCTTTTCTCTATTGAAGTGCAAATAAATGTTCTTTGAAAATCATCATGAAAACATATGCCATCCTGGACCTAATATAGCACAATTCTAATTTATAGAATCAAATATCAAAATGCATATAAGCTAATAACTCATCGATCGTAAATCAATAATAATGTCCAGAATGGCCTCAAAACTCTCCGTCGCTAACCATGGCCTTGGTTAGGTCTGGAGCTACCAAGATTCACATATCTTGGCATTGGCCGTTGAGAAGTTCGTGTGGTGACTCCGAACAACCCAACTATACCCATATCAGGGATCTACGCTCCCACCTGACATGGTATAACCATTTTTGACAGTATTCCACGCCACCTCTAAATAGGTGGGCCCGTGGAAACCATCCACTTCTTACTGCAGCAAGTTCTGGAGCTCGGCTCCCATGTCACCAACAAAAGATATAACCAATAACTTAGCCCGTAGGCTCAATATATACATCATGATAGCATAATTCTCGACAAGAGATAATAAATGTTCACAATGGCAATTCCCACCCCAAGGGTGATCAATTTGATCATAATATTAACAATGAAACCACTTTTCATCAAAAATATCATAGGAAGGTGTCTTTTGAAAATACACATCAACATTGACTTAATCACAATGAAATCAAATTGGTTTCATATACTTTTTGGTCATCAAAATGAGATCATCAATTTTCATGAAGACATGGCTTAAAACATGTATTTTGAACATAGAGTCCCAAATCATAATCAACATATATATATAAATACATATGTATTGCAAGAATTTAAGAGATAAGTCAATTTCATAAATCATCATGATTCAAATCTTTAGTCAAAGCTTTCAAGGAAAATTTAGCAATAAGAAATCCCTCATTCAAATGGGCAATTCAAATAACAAATATCATGCATGAGTCATAGTCCAATGTTAGAAATTTTCCCACTCACAAACTTGGCGAGTGAAACACCCCGGTGTTACTCCTCCACCGGCTCTTTGCCCTCACTTGAAGTCTCACCTCCTAGAAGTATTTAAACCACCAAAACAAGCAACCACACACCATCAAACACTTGATTAACTAAAATGGAGGAGAAAATGGAGAATAATTACTTCTAGGGTTTGCTAAACACTTTAACAAAAAGTTCTAGCAAGAATAGGCCCATCACAACTCTTGAAATCAACAAGGAAAGCAAGAAAGACCAAGCTTGGTTCGGTGCTACAGTAACTGCGAGATTGCAAGCACTAGGTTCACTCAAGATTTCCACAATATTTTGAAAAAAAACAAGGAAGAATATGGTGTTTACCTTGCTAGCTTTAAGAGATAAGGATAAAGGCAAGATGGAGCTTCAAACAAGAGAAGGATTTCATTCAAGGTCTCCTTCTTCTCCAAGAGAAAAACAAGAGGAAATGAAAGGAAAATGGTAATAAGTCTTGGCTTTTAAGATGACATGGCTTGAAGTGACATGGTATGGATGGAAATGACAAGGAATGGTTTGAAAATGACAAGGCATGGCCTTGAGTTGTCATGGTATGGCCTTGAAATGAAGGGATATGGTTGGGGTATGGCAAAAAGAAAAGTCATGTAAAAAGACCAAATTGCCCTTCTAATTCCAAGAATGCCACAAATATTTAAAAAAAAGATTAGGATTAAAAAAAATAGGATAGGGTACAACAGAATCAAGAAACAATAATGAACAAATAGAATGGTGAAGATGATAGGAAGATTATGTCACGCCCCGACCTGCGGGCCCACGGGACGCTACAACCGCTGCGACAATCTCGAGGAGGAATACCCCGCTACTTAGCCCTCGAGACGCCGCAAGGCTAACCAACAACTTGAAATCCACAATAACTAACACAAATATACAGGGGAGCGATATAGTGATACACAATGGAAGTAACAACGACAACAATGATATACAATAATAGGGTGAATCACACATGCATAGGGAAGCTATACCCACAACAACAAATGTTAATACACAAGAGTTTAAAAGTTGAAAAGATACAAAACAATGCAACAAAGTTTGCTACCCACTAGTGGATCCATATGCTAAACAACATGTCCATGTTCAAAATAAACATACATGAAACTGAAAAAATACACCAAAGGTAGAACAGCAACAAATGGCCAGCACACTGCCGCACCGCCTCACCTACTACCTGTAACAGTTTAGGAGAAAGAAAGAGGGATGAGTAACTAATGTTACTCAGTGAGGGGAGGTAAGCATCTCCCCACGATAAGTCACCAATAACAAAAATAAATACTGATAAAACATCAAAATAAAACTTTAGAACATGATTACATATAATAGCGGACTTTAATATAGTAACAAAAAGATAGGGTTAAGAAGCCCATTTACCTCAATAAGATTCTAACAACTTCAACATCTGCTAAAATACTGAACATTGGATTTAAAATACAAAGAAAGAGTTAGCATAAAACCAACCATCAACGATGCCACATAAAACTCAAGATAGTTCGAAACACAAGCATAACAAGCCAAGTAATATGAATTTCAAAATAAACAGTGCTGAGTTGAATTTATGGGAGAATGCCCTCACAGGAGCAATAGCTGGACTTCATCCCCTCACCACAAATTCGAGATGGCACAAGACAAGGAACACAATGGAAAATAAATCTCAAACCCAGCAAACCAACATAAGGCAAAACCCAACACTCACCCAATATAGAGTGGTCTAGAAACATCCATAAACCTTCACCGTGGCTACGCCTAGGTTCAGGACCGTCAAGGTACTCAGGCCCTTGACGTTGACTGACCAGTACACTGGTTAGGGACTCCAGCTTCTCGGTGAGTTTCCAGTCAGGATCCCTTACTCCCACCTGAACTGGCCCTCATAGTAATCAATTGGTCTAGCACGCCACCTCAACAGGCTGGTCGTGCAGACCGCCTATTGTAGTAGGATACCACCATGCAAACACCACAATAAGCAAAGAACTCCACTTGGAATACAATATCCGACAATAACTAACAACCAAAAAATTTCGGCCATTTCCACGAGGAAAATGATAAAAACAAATACAAAGCCCAAGCTTTTCAACACAATTTAATTTACAAAACCCAACACAAGAAACATCATGAAAAAATCCTTACTTTTCAACAACTCAAAATGAGTTCCAGCCGTAGATTTCACAAAATCAATGATTTTCACAACAAATTCCAAGTTCCGCACAAACAAGTATTTCGCAACCTTAATAAAGTGTATAAATCACAAGTCGAGCGTTAACAAATCAAATACCAATTAAGACATTCAAGATTATTCTCACTACTAGCTACCATTCATCAAAATTCCAAACCAGTATATACATCAATAAAACATTACCTAAAACATAATATAAATATATATATACGTTTATATCTAGCTATCGGCATTCTCCTAGTGAAGCTATGCATAACAATCCCACTCATAGAGTTTGGTGATTCGTCTTCCTCGTAAGCTAATCCTCGACAAATCCCTTGCCTCGAGCTGACGCATCTTCTCCTTGCCAAAGAACCACGAACAACAGGTTAGCACAAGCCACACAAGTAAACCCTAGGTTTCCCCTACGAACAACCCTAACCAACACTAGGGTTTCCTAACTCTCAAACTAGAAGATCTAGCAAGAAGATATCTCACAACCCTTAACCCCAACAAGGGAAATAAGGAAAACCCACTTTGGTTTGGTGCTACAGTAATTACGGCCCCAAGGTAAGAAAAGATTCAAAGGTTTCTCTAGATCGAGGGCATACAAACCAACAAGGTCACTTCTCACAAGTTTTACCATCAAAGAAGAAGAAAAAGAACAAGAATCAAGCCCCTAATTGAAACCCCAACCAAGCCCTAGATATTCTCATCCAAGAACAAGGAAAAACAAGCAAGGAAGGGAGCTTACCTTAAGCCAAGAGAGAATCGCACCTAAGATCCAAGAACACACCCACCAATCTCTCCAAAATCTGCCCTTAGATGCCTAAGAATGGTGGGAGAGGAGAGGGGAAGAAGGTAGAAGGGTTTGGGGAAAAGAAATGAAGAAGAAGGGTCCAAATCGGGCTTTAAAATGCCCAAAAACCCAGATCGCGCGGCCCATGCGCGGCCGCGCGCTCCTGGGCAGAAAGTTGTGCGGCCCAATGCGAAGGCAAACGCCGCCCGCGCAGCTCACAGCCCAGGGCCCTGCGGCCTCTTGCGTGGGCGCACAGGGGGCCGCCCAGCCCCTTGATTGGGCTGTGCTTCCTGTGCATAGCCCGCATGACTTCGTGCGGCCTGTACACGGCCCACACACTCAAAAAACACCTCAAAACTCACCCCAAACACTTGACAAAAGTCTCCAAATGGTTGACAAGAAGCCTCAAACAAAAGCCAATGGGAAAGCGACCAAAACAACTAAGGAAATGGGAACACAAACAAGGAAACAAGAAGACTAAATATCACAGATTAGGACCAAGTGTTTCAGCAATATGAGAGTAATGCCCCGGGGTGATCCCTATAGACTATTGCAAGCTATTTTGCCCTAAGTGTCTGCCAAGTACATTCCAATAATCCAAGTGTGCTCACAAGCAATGTTGCATCTATGAGTTCTCAAATACACCGAGTTTTGCTAAGGTAACTGTGCATTTCTTGCTAAACAAGCCATGTTCCGAGTTTTACCCCAACAATTGTGCAAATCAAACACATTAAGTTATGCAAACACAAGATTAAACACAAGAATTAAATAGAACTCCGTAGAACAATTAGAAACAAATGTCTAAGCAATACAAATCATCTAAGTTCTCAAACCCCAGGACACTATGGCTAGTTAGCCCCTCATAGGCGGGTACAACAAGGAAGAAACGTTAAAAGAACAACAAGAGGAAGACATGACTCCCTTATTTACTCTAGATAATCTCCCTTGTCGAGCTTCGTGTGCTAACCCCACCTCTCTTGATGCCTCCAACTCGTCCTTGGTCTCCTTAGGTGGTGTTGTGAAGCTTGATCTTCGCTCTTATCCAAATTCTCCCAGTGGAGAAAAGAATCCCCGAACCAAAGATGAGAAGAAACCCTAGCATCTGGAGTTAAAAAGACACTTTTTGAGCTCGACACGGCCTGGACACGGTTGTGTTCAAGCCGTGTTCTTTTCCAAAATTCCATGAGTGAAAAACCTGAGATAATCAGCGCATGCCACACAGGTGTGTGCCCCCCGTGTCTGGCTGGAACACACCTGTGTGAATGGTAGTGAGGCCGTGTCTCCCCTAAAGAATAAATTGAGTCCATTTCCAGTAAATTGCAGTGGGAAGGACACGGGCGTGTAGTGACCATGTTTCGCCTGAGACACCCCCGTGTCGTGGTTTTTGCTCCTTTGCTCACTAGGCTGGGAAAATCAGTGGACAGAGCACGGCCGTGCTCTACCCGTGTTCAGCTTGCTTTTTTCCCTTGGCCAACAAACACGCGCATTCCGCTCTCGGTTTCACTCCAAATTTGATCCAAGCCCGAAATTCCTACACAATGAACATTATACCTCAAATAGCACCGCACATATATGAAAGTGTGCTAAAGGACGAATAAAAGAGTGCGAAAATGGGCATGAACATATGATATAAAATGCGCTCATCAGCAGACTAAGGTTAAGTGTTGATAACAAGAGGAGAATTCCCCGGGATGATCTCTAAGTGCCTAAGATACTGACTTGAGTCTAATGCTTACTAGGGTACATTCTAAGATCCTTGTGGGTGCTCAAAAGCAATGTTGCATTTATAGCTATCAAATACGCCAAGTTCTGCAAGTATAACTACGGGCTTTATACACGCCAAGTTTAACAGCTACACTAGGTAATCGCAACTATGATAATCCATACACACCAAGTTTTACACAAGAATCTACGCAAATCAAGTACACCAAGTTATGCAAACACATGAATAAACACAAGAAAACAACAAAATTCCATAGGCATTAGAACTCAAGTAGTTAAAGTATCAAAAACAACATAGTTCACAATCCGGGGCACCGCGAAACGATTAGTCCCTTATGAATTCATACAAACAAGAGATAGAGTAACAAGCATAAGGAAGAGAGACATCTAGACTTTCCCCTATTTACAAAATCTCCTCAATTGTACTTCAAAAGCTACATGAAATGGGCAACTCCACTCTTCTGGCGTCTCTAACTCACCCTTGACCTCCTTAGTTTGAGTGGTGGCAGCTGATTATCATTCCTTGGAAGGTTCCTCCGTGCTTTTTCAGGCATTAAAAAGGACTTTCGGGCTAACACGGTCTATGCATGGTCGTGCTTAGACCGTGCTCTTCTTGAAGCTTTTGAATGAAAAGGGTAAGTGCCATCCAGAGGGAATCATGGGGAGAGCACAATCGTGCTCTACCCGTGCTTAGCTTGAGCAAGCCCATGAAAGGAGCACGTGGACTATGCATCCCCTAAAAGTATAGGACATTCTTTTCCCAAAGTAATCATAGGGAGAAAGCACCCCCATGCTTCGCCCGTGATCTCGCTGATAACTAGAGAAATCCCAGATAGAGGAAACCATGGGGAGATAGCACGCCCTTGCTCTGCACGTGCTTGCATTGGACACTTAGAAGAATTGTTTTCATTGGTTGGTTTTGTCCGTAATTTCATTCCATGTGTGTTATGAGCCATAAAAACTTACAACAAGGACAAACATACCTAGAATAGCATCATTTATAGAAAAAATAAGCTAAAAGACAAGAGAAGGAGTGCATTGGAGATATGTAAAATATGATATAAAATGCACTCATTAGAAGCCCTAATAAGGAAAGGTTCAAATGTGGCAATTACTTCCCAGAAGAAGGGAAGACTTGAAATAGTAGAATTGAGCTTCTGGTTTCCCTATTTCTTGTTCTTCAACCTTGTGATTGGTTTCCTCCTCTCTCTTTCAAGAAGTTTTCTAACTTATAGTTTTTTATCTCCTTCCTTCCTAGTTTCCTCATGAATTACGCTAAAATAATTTGCTGGAACTGTAGGGGCATCTCGCCTCGGGACACCTTCACTTGTGTTCTTCGGTTTATTTGGAAGCATAATCCTATGATTCTCTGTTTGGTTGAAGCTAGAGTGAAGTCTGCACATGTCGATCGCTTCTGTGCATAGATTCCCCATCATTGGGCTTGGGCAGCCTTGCTGGCAAATGGGTTTTCTAGAGGTATTATTGTTGTTTGGAACAAAGCTATCGGCCAGGTTACCCATATTGCTATTTCTCGCAGAGCTTTACATATTGTTATTTTCCATGACTCTTCTTAAAATTGGATTATTTTTGTTATTTATAATTCCACTCATTTTCATACTTAGTGTTCCCTTTGGTATGACCTTTCTAAAATGTCTGTTTTAGAACTTCCCTGGCTCAAAGTTCGTGATTTTAACTCTATTGTCACCCGCGGTGAGCATAGAGAGTTCTTAAAATTGTTACTCTAAAAAATATTGTTATTTTAGTAATTTTATCATTGAAAATAATCTTTTGGATTTGAATTTTTTCAGTTTTAATTTCACTTGGTGCAACAACCAGTCCGGTGCTGCTCATCTGTGTGCTCGGTTAGATCATTGCTTAGTGAATCTTATTTGGATTTCAAAATTTCATTCTTACTCTCTAATTCACTTATCGAGGTCTTTCTCTGATCATGCTCCTCTTTTTCTTTTTGTCCATTTTTATCCTTTTCGTCGCAAAAAAAACTTCCGTTTTGATAACTATTGGGTTGATTATTTGGGTTGCCATAACACTGTCAAAGAAGTTTGGAATTTTTCTTCTCACTGGAATCCTATGCATGCCTTTTCTCATTTTTGTTCTTATTCTCATGCTAAGATTAATTCTTGGAGATTTTTTGGTTTAAATTCCATTGACCCTGCCTTTATTAATACTGAGGCTTGTATTCACTCTTTAGAAAGCTTTGACTCTCCTGATTCAGGCTCTTTTTCTCATCTCATGAATTTCTATGCCAAGTTTGCAACTGTGCAGATATAGAACTCTATGAGGTGGGCCCAACGTGGCCACTTACTTTGGGTCAAGGATGGAGACCGGAACACTGCTTTTTTCATAATACTGTTGGAATTCATATTCATTATAATTTCATCTCTCAAATTTTAAATCCGAATGGCATGCAAGTTTACGAGAGTTTTGAGATTGAGTAGGTTTTTCTGGACTTTTATTCTAATTTATGGTCTGATCATTCAGATAGTAATTTCCTTGATACCTTTAATGCCTTCTCGGATGACCTCCCAAAAGCTTTCAGATTCTAATGGGTTGTATCTTACTCGTGAGGAGCTCTTTGCAACTATTTAGGAGCTTCCCTTAGGTAAGTAAGTCCCCAGGACCCGATGGTTTTAATGCTGAGTTTTACTATTTCTTTTTGTTTGAGATTGGAAATCATCTTTATTCAGGCGTTAATTTTTTTTCACCATGTTATGCCTTCCTCTTAGGGAAAAACTTATATTGCCTTTATTCATAAGAAACCCTAGATCAGTTTCTGATTTTGCCCTATTTCTCTCTGTAACATTTGTTTCAAGATTATTTCAAAAATTTTGGCAAATCATCTCAAAACTGTTCTTCTAAGCTTATTAATAAAGAGCAAGTTGGTTTTATTGATGGTCGTTGTTCTTTTGATAACATTATAGCCTTATAAGAGATTGTTCATTTGATTAATTGTGATAGTAAAGGCCCCTCTTGGATGTCAATTAAAATAGACAGAGTGAAAGCTTATAATACGCTTAGCTGGACTTCAATTCTTGCCACCCTAGCTAAGGGATTAAAACTTGCCTTAGCTCAAATTCTTTTTCTTTCCTAATTAATGGCCACCCTACCTCTTGGATCTCTTCTTCCAGAAATGTTCGCTAGGACGATCCTATCTCATCTTATCCTTTTATCCTGGTTTCTCAAACCCTTACTTCTATGCTAAACTTTGCCCTTAATATTGGTTTGATCCTTGGTTTCAATAGTAGTCTCCGATACAACTTCAATCATCTCATGTACATGGAAGATATTGTTCTCATCACCCATGCTTCCAGACAAGCTACTCGGAACATTAACCTATGTTTTTCTATTTATGGTAGGATTTTAGGTCAGAACGCTAATGTTTCCAAGTCAGCTATTTATTTCCCCTCTTGGTTTAATAAAAAATTTTCAAAGAGCATTAGCTCTATCCTTAGATTCAAAATTGCTTCCTTTCCTCTTACTTATTTAGGAGTTCTTATCTCTCCTAAAAGACTGTTTGCTGCTTTTTACAAACCTCTGGTTGATAAGATTCATAAGATCTATGCCAGATGGAAGCACTATAAATTATCCATGGTAGCTAAACCAGTCTTGACTAATTCCTCCATTCTTTCTATTCATACTTACTATCTTTCTCTATTTATCCCATTCCGGATTCAATCATCAAAGAGATTAACAAGACTGTTAGGAGTTTCTTTTGCTATAAAGGTGACAACAAAAAGGGCGTCCATGCTGTTTCTTGGAACTATCTTACTGATTCTAAACCTGAGGAGGGCCTTGCTATTTTGAACTTGTTTATTGCTATACATTCTCTTATGGCTAAGCCTGTTTTCAATTATTTGAATCTTGGAGATGCTATTTGGGTGGATATTTTACATTTCAAATATGGCCAGCTGAATTCTGGAGGACCTTATCCTTGCCAATTACTCTTGGTTTTTTAGTAGGTTTTGTGATTCCGCTCTGTTCTAAAACCTTTTTGTTGGATTAAATATGTGAATCCTTCTTGCATTTCTCTATTTTTTTTTTATCTTTGGCATTTTGAGATTCCTATCGACTTTAAACCTACTTATATTAATATAAACATTGATTTTGAATCGATTAACGCTGCTTATTTAATTTTAGGTGACAATCGGGATTCTCATGGTTTGCCCACTCTGATTAGTGATAATTTTCCTGAGTTCTTTCCTAGGCTTGGGCATATTGATAACAATGCAAGCAATCATCGGATTTGGTTTTATAAGTCTCACAACACCAAGATTTCCTCCTCCACGTATCATTTTCTTATTCATAGTTTAGGGACTTTTGATCCTTGGGAGGGTTGGACCATTATCAGGACACTTAGCGTGTTCCCCCGTGCCAAACATTTCATCTAGCTAGTCATGAAAAGGAGAATTTCCACTAATGATTATCTTCATTCTATCAACCTAAGCCTAATAAATGTTTGTATCCTTTGTGAGTTGAATTATGAAATGGCTGAGCATTTATTTCACCATTGTGTCAAGGTTTATGACTTTGGAATCTTATCTCCTCCATGTCTGGCAATCACATTAGCTTCTCGGATGATTTTATCTCTGGTGATTAACTCACGAAAGCTCACTATTCCACTAAGATGAAAGCTCTTATTGCAGTAGCTACTTGGTACATTTGGAAGGCGTGTTGTAATGAGATTGTTTGAAGCTCAAGGAGGGGGCGTTCTCATTGGCGTCAAGGGGACTGAAGCCCCCACAAGCCCCTTTTGGTTCCACCACTAAGCATTGGCTTTGGGTGGGAGAAGGTTAAGGTCAAAAGAATGAAAACCAATAGGGTGTGGTGGTGTGGTCCACAAAAATGGTATGGTAATCATTAAGGGGGAAAATACTCAAACATATGGCATGATCTAGCCTGCAAATATGTGGTATAATCTTAGAGCATTCATCTAGATATATGTAATTAGTGATTCAGTTAGAGAGAAAACATTCCTAAAGTGTTAAATCTCATTATCCCATCTAATAGTGAAAGGGAATCTCCGATGGTAGTGAAGCTTACTCAGCTGTCAAACAAAACTTACGGACTTTCCAAGGTAGGGAAAAGTCCATCTAGCTATATAAAAGGTGATTAAATCACTAAAGGCAAGGAAAATAAGTTGGCAAAGAGTAAAGGCTATAACATCGTCATCAAGGTAGACTAGGAAAAAAAAAAACACAGTGGGTAACTTTACCATGACATCCTTGTTTCTTCATTCTTTTACTTTCCGGCCTCCAAAAGATTGAGTCCTATTTGACTTAGGCATCCGAGTGTCCTTCCTAGATAAAGGCCCCAACCAACCTTAGTATCTTAGTGCATTAGTTGCAAGATTCCAGTGAAATGAAATGCAAGATGTGGTGAAGATTTTTTCTAAGAAAACCAACTAAGATATATCAGTGACAAGTAACAGAATAAGGGCTCTTCTTAAAGTCAAGTGATCAACTTCTATGTCAAACGTTTGGAATTTTGCATCAATAATTTTGCTTCATTTATAGGGATCACTAACATTAAATAGTGAGACTCATTCCAAGGAGTAAGAAGATTCTTAATCTTTCACACCTAAAGGAAAGCATCTCTTGGTGTAACATGGAGCTAGAGCAAAGAGTAACCATTAGTGTCAACCCGTCTTTCAACTGAAGAAGACTAAGAACATAGATATTGGGTTTTGGAGGAAAGAATTAAATTCCTCACCCAAGCTTCTCATAATATCAAACAACATGTATCCAAACCTTCCAGAAAGATGACATCACAAGAGGCAAGAGAAAAACTGATCTTCTAAACATTTAACTATAAAGACAATTTGTGTGAGAAGAATGGGGACGGGTTTGCTCACAGGATGAGCAACACGGGATTGTCCGGGACCCAACTTAATATTCAATAAGATGTCATTTTAAAAAGCCATATCCAAAGATGAATCAACATGTAAACCAACTATATCATACTATCTGCTAACGATCACATGGTCTATTGGTATCCGGGTCCTCGATAGAGCTCTTCACCTAGTGGTGAGAGTTCGATTCTCGGGTGAGGACACATTTTTGGGAGATGTGAGTGGTGGTTATGTGCAGATGGTCCTTATGTCCATGTGAGCACGGGCCCCACCTCCACTTGTGATAAGTGCTTGTGTTATAGTAATATGAAGTATTATTATCTTACATTGAGCATTACTTTTCTCAGATTTAATCACTAATTAGTGTGTATTTGTGTTCTTTTGTGCATTGAAGGGTTGTGGAGAAGATTTAGAGAAAAAAAAGCAAGAATAGGTTATGTTCACCATTGTTGAGGAGTTCTCGGACCAAGCAAGGAACAAGGCACGAGTCTACACTTTTGGGTGTGTGCCAACCTCCATTGGAGGGGCACAAGGGCAGTCACACTCACAAAAGTCTATAACTCGTGTAGCATTGGAGAACTTTGCCAATGAAGAGAAATGAAGTAATCGACATAATGTAACGTTGATTGTGTGCCCAATTCAACGGCCTCGATGAAGAACGATGAATTTAGGAGCATTTTCGGCGAGTACTGTAGCAACACTGTAGATTTGTTACTGTAGCAAGCTACTGTTCACTTTCTGCCGAAAATCAGGGTTTCAGAGGATTCACACGGGCGTGTGGAAATTCCACACGGCCGTGTACTGTAGCAAAACACTATAGCAAGTTACTGTTCACATTCCGCCGAAAATCATCAAAACAGAATTTCCACACGGGCGTGTGGAAATTCTGCAGCCCGTGTGGAAAATCCACAGGGGCGTGTGGAACTCCGATTTCAGCCTATAAATAGCCCGTTTTCAGATCTATTTGGGGACCCTCCTTCTATCTCTTGCCTATCTTGTGGGGGGCTTTCGGCTACGGTTTGGAGAGATTCTTGGAGGTCTTTGGAGGCGATTATACGGCATCGGCATCGACATCTATTGGAAGATAGCTATTGGGGGAGCTTTCGTCGGCATCGATTCGGCGAGGTGTGCCTTAGGCTTGACAAGGGATTCGTTGGAGAAGACGTGCGACTCCACAAGACCATCGATACGATCTATAAGGGGGTTTTCTTTATGGTTTTATTGCATATGTTCTTAATCTCTTTATTGATTTTGTATTGCTCCATGGAGAGCTAAACCCTAGTGGGTATTCGGACTTGTAAACCCTAGGATGATATTGTTTCAATGACTTTTATTATGCTTTTTTTATTGATGAATTTAATTGAGTTTCAATTTTAATTATCTTTTGCTATTGTTTTCTCCTAACAGTGACACTAGGGTTGAGAGCAATTTAGGTTACCCTTTGGAGGTGTGACAACTTCTATAGGGTTAGACTACTTAAGATTGAAGAGGGTTGAGAGAGAGAGTTGTGAGGTAGCGATGTACCCCTTTCCCTTCCGGTGTGATTTCTCCCTACCTCTGATTCCTTGATTTATTAGCGGTCGAAATAGAGTGAAGTGTTAGGTAGATAAACTCCCCCAAGGCTTTGGGGTGACGTGAATCCTATGCACTGGGGCTTAATTTAGACTAGGGTTCTTTCATCTGGACCAAAGGGTTAGAACTACTATACATAGGAACAGGTTTTATCACTAGGAATCCCTAGAGCTTAAAGCAATTCCACGTAGTGTTAGGCTTAGGTAGATATACTCCCCTGGGGCTTAGTTACGCAAGTAACAGAGTGAAGGGTTGAAGTGAATCCTATTGCCGGGACATAGTGTTGGGGTTAGTCACGGTTGACCTTAGGTTTGGGACCGTGTGTTTAAGGATATCCTCGACTCAATAGGCATCAATTGTAGAGCATAATACAAGTTTTACACTAGAAGCATTAGTCCTGGGGGAGCTTTGTTCGGGTACCCCATCGTTATATCGATTACCTCTCCTACCCTCATTATTCTTCTTGCACTCTTTTATTTTCTTTTACATGTATACATATATACTTTTCTCATCATCGATTTCCATCATAGCTAAATAGCGATAACACTTGTTTCTGAACACTATTCCCTGTGGATACGACTACCCACTCACCAGGGTATTTTATTACTTCGACAACCCGTGCACTTGCGGGATACACGCAAGGGGTCGTGTCAACTTTCTTCATCGAGGCTTGTGCACGCCCCGAACTAACTAGCAAGGCCTTCAGGCTGTCTGTTTTTCGTGTAAAAAAAAAACTATATTAGATTATCTAGCCTCGAAAATAAAATATTCTAGACATTCTACTTCTTTTATAATTCTAAATCCTATCTATCAAGATGTATCATAGCCTATAAATCTCATTGTGATGATATGACCATTGGAGGCCTTTAAGGTGATGATGCTCCTTTATAAGGCTTGAAAGCAATAATGTGTAAGTATCCCTAGCTAAGCTTTTGGGAGCAACCCAATCATTTTTCTTTGAATTTTATATTGGCTTAGTATCTTCCTCTAAAAGATTGAGCAAGTTTATCTTAACCACTGGCAGAACCAAAGCGGCTAGTGGGGGCTTTAACCCCCTTAACGCCGATGAGAACCCCTTCCCTCTCTTGAGTTTCTTTCCTCCGGGCTCAGGCGGCGATGCCTTGATGAGTTGATTGTGTCATGGTGATTCAGTGAGGTGTCTGAAGCCTCTCCACAAAACAAGCTTAAAGTATTTAATTATTATTTAATCATGCTTTGATGGAGACAAAAGAAAGATAGAGCATTACTGGCATTGGATTCCATTTTAACTTCTAATATCTTCACATGGCTAAAGAGCCCACATGTCTCCCATTTTAGATTATATTTAAATAATCAATTAATCACCATTAATAGATTAATGCTATCATTATGCGATAACAAATTATCCCAAAAGCTAATAAAAATTTTGTTATCAGCATGGCCACTCATGTTTGGTATCAGCATTGACTGTGCAGTAGTTCTAGTTCAAATGTGCAAGAATAGTTGTTTTATGCTTTTTCCTATTTGTGTATTTGAATTGTGGTTATTTTACTTAAAATTTTTATTATCATATTATTTTATATTGTAGACAATTGCTTTGTTGGATTTTTTTACCTTCATTTTTAGCCCCCTACCCCTTTGCCAATGCATCCTGGTTCCAACATTGGCCATGCTTCCTCTCTTTAAAAGACCATGCTATGACATTGTTCCTCTCTTTAAAAGGCCATGCCAAGCCATACCATCGTCTTGATGTTTGAGCTTCAAAAGGAAGTATGGTAGTCCAAACAATTTCAACAACCTTGGGGCTATCATCTTTGGCAAAATTAGATGGGGACATGAAGCTCTTCACTTGCACATCTTGGGAACCATGAGAGGCTTCAAGTGGGTGGTGTGCTATGCTTCTTCTAAGCAAATAAGTATTTTAAACTTTTAAAACTTAGAGTCCTTCTTGCTTCCTTCAATCTAAGTTGCCAAATCATGACATGTTTTGTAGTGGTGAAATGCTATGTATTATTTGATAGAATGTATTTTTGTCGAGTTATCTAATTGCTTAGATTTAAGGATGGACACAAGGTGTTTGTTAAAATGCCAATTCTCTAAAACTTGATTTATGGCTATTGTATGGCTAAGTGATCTTGTGGTTGGATGTCTAGTTTGAAGATTAACATGTGTGCTTGTGCTTAGTGATTGTTGTTATTCTTTGTGGTGGTTCTAAAGCCTTAGAGTAGTAGGTGTACTACAAGGGTCCATGGTTTGAATCCTTTCTTTTAAATTGCTTTTGTGCAAATCTTGATTTCTTTTGATTGTTGCTTCTTTTGATTTGGTCTTTTAAGTGTTGTTTTGCTTAGTTGTAAGTTGGTGTTGGAGTTATATTTGAATAGTTGCATGAGTTGATTTTTGTATTGGTTCTCGACAATCTATATGGCTATAACTAGTTCATTGTTTTGGGTTACTTTTATCTCTTGAAATGATTAGATGTCTAGTAGTGCTAGATGTACTAGAAAGTGGTTTTTATTTTAGCATGGTTATGGTCCATGTTTTGGGTTATGTTAATTTATTATTTTGAGCAATTAGTTTTGGATTGCTTTTAGGGTTGTCTGAGAAGGATTGATCTTATCTTCGAGTGTGAGTTAGAGTTGGGGATCTCTAGGTAAGTAATCCACATATAAATTATAAATTATGTTTATTGTTAAAATTCAACAATCTATTTATTTATTTACCCATTTTTTTATCCTGAAACAATTGGCTTAGTTTCTAAATAAACGTTGGATCATGCAATTATTTGATTATATGCTAAGTTATACTATTTTTTCTCAAGTGAGAATTTGGAAGAGTTTGATATTATAAATTTTGTTATATTTTGCTATTTTCGTTTGATAACTTAGCAATATTTTTGTTGGCAAGTATTGTCAATCTAGTTCTTTGGAAAATACTACTTTTGACATTTATAGCAAAATTTATTTTGTTATAAACATTTTGTCTCCAAATAAGCTATGTACTAACCCGGTCAGTGGGGCCAACATTGACCATATGTCAATATGAGTTCTATGAATTGAGACTATAGTTTCACGCCTGGCCGTCGGTGGAACAATAACAGTATCTGACTCTGACCATCAAGGTAAAATAAATTGATTTCAATAATTCTGACTCGTGCCACCGAGATAAAACAAATGGCCTTCAATATTCTGACTTAGGTACCACCGAGGTAAAACAATTGACCTTAGTAAGTTTGGGAGACGTATAATCTTGGGAAACTATTACATTTGGAATCTATATTCTCTGTTGAATTCTTTTGGTCAAGAGACTTATATTTGATAATTATCACACTTTCATATTTGATTTATACACAATCAGTATGTTTTGAAAAAAAAAAAACTATTATGAAGTGATGTTTCGGTAAAATATTATCGATGCGAAATCTATCTTCTGCATAATTATTATTATTACTCTTTGATTTTCAATATATGTTGTAATTTATGTTCTACTCTTAATATCAGAATTGAAAATTTTAAACCTTCTATGATCCCCAAATATTTTAGTGGGTTGCTTACTGGTCTGTCAAGCTCATAAAGTTGTTCTTAATTCTTTTCAAATCAGGATAAAGTTCTGGTGGTTGCTTTGCGGGCCATCGATTACTTTTTCCCGCATTGTAGCCGAGTTGTCATTCTGTCATGTGATAGTCTTTGAATCTTATAATTGGAAGTTGTTATATTTTTGTTATATGTGATTAGTAGATTTGTTAGATCATATTTGTCATGAGTCAGGTTTTTAGGTCTTGCTTGCTTGCGATGTTTCCGTCCTGTGGGTGCACGGCCATTTGGCCGCTACTGGGCCGGGCTCAAGTTGCGACAATTTTGATCTTTATGTATACTACTAACATATCCCTATTTTGATTTTCATCTTTAAAAACTTTGCAAGCTCATTTGGATTTTTTTATTTAAAAAAAGAAGGTTGTCAGTTCCTTGTTGTTTGCACACCAAATTGCAATTATTTTACTTTTGAGTATTGAAGTATATATAAGAATGAAAAGAAGAAGGCGTGCAATTTCATTTTTGATCGTTTGGAACTCTACGTTTTTGTGAATAAACTAAAGAAATTAGTTTTGTTTTTTGTTTTATCCCTTAACTTTAAGAATGATTGATATTTAGAAGTTAAGTTATTTGCAATTCATCAATTTTAATGAAAAAATTAGATAAAATGGATGAATTTTATTTTAAATAATTTTGTTGTTTATTGTTTAAATTTTGGGATAGATAAATAGAGTCGCTTTATATCAGACAAACATGGCACATATATCTCAGAAATACTAAAATAATTAATTTTTTGGGGTAAAAAAAATATAATTTGCTCCTTCAACTACAAGGAAGGTTTTGATCAAGTCTATTATTCTCATGCATGGCCTTTTTTTCCTAAGGGCTTCCGGTCCCTTAGGCGGTTCATGTTTTCTTGTTTTGGGCTTTTGGCTTTTCTTCCACCCCTGGTGGTTATTTTGTATGCCTGGCCTTTTTGTATGACTGATTCTTCTTCTTTTAATGCATGTGGTTTATCCACTTTATTAAAAATAATAAAAAAAAATATTATTCTCATGCCATCTCTTCAATTGTGCCCCAGCCATTATTGTATTTTCAAAATTTTTATTATGCATTAATAGGAAGAGGATGAGGCTGAGGTATTATTTTGTGTCATTGACTTGTTCGTCTGCCACGCTGGTTTATATTTATATTTTTCCTCTTGAGATAATGTTAATGCCATGCTAGAATTTTTTTTTTTTTTTGATAAAATCATGTTAGCAATTGAATGAAATGATTTTTCTTTTTTCCATATTTTGTGATTAAATTTGCCTTGGTAAAAATGCATATTTTCATAACCCATAAAAGTTGAGTTGTCCGACAACTAGGGAACAACTAAGTACTAGGATAGAAGAATATTGATTGTTTCATCGGACCAAGAATAAAACATGTTAAACTTGGTTTTATATCTGCATTAATGTGATTGCAATTGTCCATATACATTAATTTTAAAACTGTTGTTCAATTTGAAAGCACTTGCAAATCAACTTAAAAAAAATATGCCCTAGTTTGGACTTATGAAGAAGCGAACTAGTGCCAAATATTTTGTCATCAATTACACTAAAGAAGATGATTTTGTTTTTTTCCTTTATAATTATGAACAAGCCATGTGCACATCCCCCACTATTAAGTTAAGGAGAAATTCAAACTCTGGACCACATTCTTTTGGAAGAGAAATAAAATCTTTCATCTTCAAAGAGTGATAAAATTATAAAAAAAATAAAAAAAAATCAAACATAGTATCTGTAAAAATAGAACTAATCATGGTTTTCGTGAGAATAGAGAGATGGATGGTGAAGATGTTTGAAAAAAATATATTAAATAAGCCAAATCATTATTATAGTTCACTCTCAATGCAATGGGACATTACTAACTATTGTTTTCAATAACAATTTTTTTTAATAGTGTAAAAATAATTTATTACACACACACACACACCATCGGTGTTCCATGTTATGGGCTTTTATAATTTTTGAGTGACACATTATATATAATCGTATATAATGTACACATCTATTGTATTTTTAAGATACATTTTATATATACTTATTACTTTTGTTTTAATAGTTTTCTTGGGTTTTGCTTTTATAAAAGGTAGTATATGTAATACCTATGTATATAATATTGGTCTTTGGTTAGTTGTTGTTGTTATTATTATTATTATTATTATTATTATTATTATTATTATTATTATTATTATTATTATTATTAAGGGATCTTAGTTTTTTAAATATTTTTTAAACAATTTGCATCATTTTATAAAACCCGTAGCATAAACATAGACATCCATGGTAGTATATTTTATTTGTATACTCGCTTGAAGATCATATGCTAATTTTTATATCTTTAACTTGGTCAGCAAGCCATTTAGGTAATATTTTTTTTTTAAATTTGGTTTGAAAAACTTATATATTAGACATCATACTTTGATTTTAATTAATATTATATTAAATTGAGTATTTTAATATTAAATTTTTAACTTTTTTTTTGTCAATAATAAATTTTTAAAACGCATTAATAAATGTAATAGATAATGATTCCAAAATCCATTAGAAATGGTATTGGCAACTTAGAATTTTGAGAAAGTAAACTCCCAGTAAGTCCTTAGTAATTCAATTTGAAAGAATTATTAGGCTATTTAACACTTTTTTTTATTATTAAATATGGTGTAGCTTTACGTAGGGATGTATTTAAGCCGAGCTGTTTCTGAGCAGCTCGGTGTTCGGTTCGTTAAAGACTCATTCGTGTTTAGCTCATATTGTAAACGAGTCAAGCTTGAGCTTCATTTTCAAGCTCAATTAATAAACGAGCCAAGCTTAAGCAGTCAAAAGCTTGGCTCGTTTTGCCTCACCAACACAGCTCACGAACAAGCTCATGAACAAGCTCATTTATAAGCTAGGTTGGTATCATGAACAAGCTCGTGTATATATATATATATATATATATATATATATATATATATATATATATGTGTGTGTGTGTGTGTGTGTGTGTGTGTGTGTGTGTGTGTGTGTGACTATGTTGTTGTTATCAACTTGAATCACACATAAAGGACTGCAAACTATTATTCGAAGGCTTAGCTCGTTAAATGCTCGGGTCAACTAGTTCATTAAGTTAAATGAGCTCGTAAGATAAACAAGCCAAACCTGAATACTACCAAGCTCGGCTTGTTAAATTTTGTGAACAGCTCGTTTATTGTATAATTAAAAGCTCATTTATAGTATTGACACACCCCTTGCGTGTGTATACCGCAAGTGGACTGGTTGTCGAAGTAATAATACCCCGGTGAGAGGGTAGTCAAATCCACAGAGAGTAGTGATTCAAGACAAGAGAAGTTGCTACTTAGCTAGTGTGAAAATAATAGTGGTGAGAGAAAGCAATGTGTGTGCAATAAAAGAAAGAGAAATATGAAAGAAAGAAGACTGCAAGCAAAGAGTAAGGAGGACACAATCAATGCAAATATGGGGTACCCGGACAAAGCTTCCCCTAGGATTAATGCTTCTAGTGCAAGATTAATATTATACCTTCTAATTGATGTCTAATGAGTCGTAAAAATCCTTAAGCACACGGTCCCAAACCTAAGGTCAACTGTGACTAGTTTCAACACTATGCCTCAGCACTAAGATTCATTACAACCTTTCACTCTGTTGATCACTCAATTAAGCCCCAGGGGAGTCCATCTCCTATAACCTCACACTAAGTGGAACTGTTTGGGGTTCTAGGGATTCCAAGTGAAAGACCCTGTCCCTAAGTATAGTTCTAACCCTTTGGTCCAGGCGAAAGAACCCTAGTCTCAGTTAAGCCCCAGCACTAGGATTCATTACAACCCTTCACTCTGTTGCTCGCGCAACTAAGCCCCAGGGAGTTCATCTCCTAGCACTTCACTCTACTTTGACCGCAAAGAACTCTTGTAACATGGAGATAGGAAAAATCATGCCGAAGGGGAAAGGAGACGTTTCGCTACCTCTCGACTCACCCTCTTGACCCTCTCCAATCTCATGTAGTCTAATTCTATAGAAGTTGTCATATCTTCCAAGTATAACCTAGATGACTCTCAACTCTAGTGTCACGACTAAGGAAAAATCAATGTAATTGTCATACAAGATTGGAACAAAATTAAACGCATCAATTAAGAAAGCATAATAAAAGTTATAGAAACAATGTCATCCTAGGGTTTACAAGTCTGAATACCCACTAGGGGTTTAGCTCTCCATGGAGCTATACAAAATCATTAAAGTATATGTATCAACAAGCATAACAAACATGAATAAAACCCCCTTGTGATGCGTGGCGATGGTCTTTTGAAGCCGCTTCTTTTTCTCCACCAAGTCCCTTGTCAAGCCTAGGGCACGCCTCGCCGAATCGATGTCGACGAAAACTCTCCCAATAACTATCTTCCAAAGGACGTCGATGTCGATGTCGATGTCATAGAACGCTCCAAAAGCCTCTCAAAATTCTCTCCGAACTCTCACCGCGAGCTTTCCAGAAGTTGGGCAAAAGATAGGTCGAAAAGTCCCCAAAATAAATCTGAGTCGCGGTATTTAAAGGCTGAAATCGGGCATCCACACGGCCGTGTGGATTTTCTAAAAGTTGATTTCTGGCGTGCAGTGAACAGTACTAGCGCCCAAGTTGTTCCTGACTTCATTTTCTTCATCGAGGTCGTTAAGTTGGTCACACAACCAACGGTAGATCATGTTGTTTCTTCTTTTCTCCTTATTGACGAAGTTCTTTAATGTCACACGGGTCAAACTTTATGAGTGTGACTGCCTTTGTACCCCTCCAAATTATAGAACAATTTGAGCACATTGAAGGTTGGTGCACACCCACAAGTCTAGAACCAGTGCCTTGATCCTTGATCCTTGCTTGGTCCAAGAAACTCCTCAACAAACGCGAGCATAACCTAATTTTTCTCTTTTTCCTCTAACTCTTCTCCACAACCCTACATGCACAAAAGAACACAAATACACACTAATCAGTGATAAAATCTGAGAAAAGTAATGATCAATGTAAGAAAAGAATATTTCGTATTACATATACACGAGCACTTATCAAGTATCTTTGCAATTTTATTTGCAACAATCATTAATATAATCATTTATAGTGTCATGAACAAACTTATTTACCGGATCGTTAATAATATTACAAAAAAAAATTATAGATGGTTACATCACAATGTTAATTTTGTTATTATTGTAATTATTTTTTAACTTATTTAATGAAGATTTTAACAAGTTGGAACTCAAACCTTAATGATTCCATAAACAAGCTTAAATTATTCTTTTACTAAAATGATCCTCAAACTCAAATCTAGTTGAGTCGCACTTGATAATGATTCATTAAATAAGTTTTAAATGATACTTTACTAAATAAAAAAAGGAAAATAAAAAAATAATCAAGCCTTAATCAAACTAACAAGCCAAGTCTAAGCTTCAAATTTTCTTAACAAGTTGAGCTACAGCATGAAGCTTAAAATAAGATCTGTTAGAGCTTGAGCTCGGTTAAAATAGTAACGAGCCAAGCTTGAACAAGGCAAAGCTCGGCTCGGCTCGGCTCGGCTCGTTTACAGTCTTACTTTTACGGATCCCTTGAACTAGCCCTTTCATTTGGTAAGTCATACTAGGTATCTGACTTTTCAAAATTAGCTTCACATATTAAAGATGGTAGTTTTTACCAAGGTTCTTAAACCTAGACAGGGTATTAACCTGGAGAAGGTTAGGGGTCAGGGTTTGAGGGGTTGAATCGGGTTGAATCAGGGTTGAACCGAGGTCAACAATTTTTATTAAAAATAATATAAATTTTAGTTATATATATAATAAAAAAATTAAATATTGATGAATAAATAATAAAAAATAAAAACATGACTTTTCAAATTTAATTAAGTATTTACATAAATAATATTGAAGTACATTGATAAGTGCTCGTGTTATAGTAATGCGAAGTGTTATTATCTTGCAATGAGCATTAATTTAATCAGATTTTATCACTAAAAAGTGTGCAATTGTTTACTTTTGTGCATTGTAGGGTTGTGAAGATAAAATGAAGGAAAGGAACGAAGTTAGGTCGTGTTTGGCATTGTTGGGAAGATTTTCGGACAAAGCAAGGAGCAAGGCATGAGCATAGACTTGTGAGTGTGTGCCAACCTCCTTTGGAGGGGCACAAATGCAGTCACATTCACAATAAGTCTAACTCATCCCAACAATGAGAACTTCACCAATTAGGCGATTCGAAGCAATCGGCACGATCTACCGTTGATCGTGTGCCCAATTCAACGGCCTCGATGAAGAACGACGAATCCGGGAGCGTTTCGGCAAAATCACTGTAGCAAGTTACTGTTCACAGTCGGCCGAAAATCAGAATTCCAGAAACTTCACACGGGCGTGTGGAAATTCCACACGGCCGTGTGAAATCCTTTTTTCAGCAAATTTAAAGCCGCGACTCCACATTATAAAAGCCCGATTTGGAGACTTTTTGAGATATCTTTTAACCTATTCTTCTCCCCAACTTCTGGGAGTGCGGCTAGGGTTTTGGAGAGGACTTCGTGGAGGTTTAGAGCGCGTCACCGGCATCGTCACCGACGTCCGGCGGCCGCACAAGACCATGGCCACACCATACGTAAGGGGGTTTTCATCTATGTCTTTACTTTGTGTTTTATTTCATACATTGATGAACATGTATAGCTCCATGAGGAGCTAAACCCCTTGTGGGTATTCGGACTTGTAAATTCTAGGGTTATCATGTTTCTTTGACATTGTTATTATGCTTTTCCATTATTGATGAATAAGAATTGAGTTTCAATCTTGATTTTATTTTGCTATTGTTTTCCCTTAGATGTGACACTAGGGTTGAGAGCAATCTAGGTTTTCCTTTGAAGGTGTGACAACTCCTATAGGATTAGATTATTCAAGATTGAAGAGGGTTGAGAGGGAGAGTTGTGAGGTAGCGATGTACCCCTTTCCCTTCCGGTGTGATTTCTCCCTACTTCCGTTTCCTTGATTTATTAGCGGTCAAGATAGAGTGAAGTGCTAGGTAGATAAACTCCCCTGGGGCTTAGTTACGCGAGTAACAGAGTGAAGGGTTGAAGTGAATCCTATACACTGGGGCTTAATCTAGACTAGGGTTCTTCCTCCTGGACCAAAGGGTTAGAACTACACATAGGAACAGGTTTAATCACTAGGAATCCCTAGAACTTAATGCAATCCCACGTAGTGTGAGGTTTAGGTAGATGTACTCCCCTGGGACTTAATCGTGCGAACGATAGAGTGAAGGGTTGTTGTGAATCCTAATACCGGGGCATAATGTTGGGGTTAGTCACGGTTGACCTTAGGTTTGGGACCGTGAGTCTAAGGATTTCCTCGACTCAATTAGCATCAATAGGAAGGTATAATAGCATAGTCTTGCATTAGAAGCATAGATCCTAGAGGTAACTTGTCCGGATACCCCACTTCATTCATTGTTAAATCCTCCTTAATATCTTTTTCTTGCACTCTCCAATCTTTCATCTCTCTCTATTTAATTTCCTGTCTTTTAGTATAGTTGTTCTCACAATTCACACACGAATCGATTATTACTTTTCCGTATTTCGCATAGTTTTAATAGTGAAATCTCATACTCTAACTCCCTATTCCCTGTGGATTCGACTACCCTCTCACCGGGGTAACTTTTATTACTTCGACAAACCCGTGCACCTTCGGGGAGCCTGTCATACATCACATTAAAAGTATGAAATATACCAAATAATATAAAAATAAACTAGTAAAAAATTAATTGCAAAACATAAAAATATTTAACGAGGAAATAAACAACTAAGAAATGCGTAAAAAAGAAACATAAAGATATTCCCTTGGTCTCTCCCTTTCTTAGTTTTACAATTTTACATTATAACCTCCAAACATTAGTATATTATAAAATAAAATAAGAATTAAAAAAAAAAAATAGGTGTAGACCAGGGTTAATGATCCAACCGGATCACCAAGTCATCGGTTCGATCGGCCGGGTTGCCTATTCAATCCCAGTTTTATTAAAATCCAAGTTTATATATTGGACTGGTTAGTTTTAAGGCCTGGTCCGATCAGCCGGTCTAGCCGAGGTCTGAAAACTTTGGTTTTTACCACCAAATGCACATCTTCTCTCTTTTGGTAGGACATACAAAGAACTTGACTTTTTAAGTGTGGCTTATGGCAAAAATCATAGCTATTTTACAACAACAATTTCACGGGTCCACTTAAATAGATTCTTCAAACATTATCTCTGCAAGGTATCTCGTTTGTGATGTAAGAGGGACTATGTGTTCAAGTTAATACAAAGGAGCCAAGAACATATCACAACATAAAGATTAGTCTATGAATGGATCCACAAAACACATATCATTCTCGTAAGGGAACATGACTAGAATGGAATTTGCAACAAAGCTATATTGATTTTCCTACATAATTTTTAGGGAATTAAGCTAGTTTAATTTATTTATTTATTTATTTATTGCATTTATCTTATCTTGCACATGCTTTTTAAATTATCTCTTATTTTTTTTATCCATTGAAGAAGTCGAGAAATTTAGAGATTTTTAAGAAAAATAGAAGCTAAGCGCAACAAAATCATACGTACTAGTACTCCAAGTTTAATAAGTATAAAACTTCAAAGAAAGTACAAATACTCAAAATAACAAAATTAAAAATAAAAAGAGGCAATTCTAACAAATGGGTCAAACCTCCTATTGACTATATGGGTACAACATAGAATATAATTCCATGGTCTACCAAATAAAGATTTCAATAGGCATATCACAAATTTCTCGGGGATTTTTGACACAATTATATCAATAGGGTCTTGGATGATGCAATACGACTTAGATTGTTCCCATTATCATTAAAAGGCAAGAAAAACAGTGGTTCACTTCATTCCCTAGAGGGTCAACCACAACTTGTGAGCAAATGGCAGAAAAGTCCTTGCAAAGTACTTTCCACTTGTAAAAATTGCCAATATGAGAAATGAGATCTTTTTATACTGCTAGCAAGAGTCAAAAACATTATATAAGACATGGAAGATATTTAACAATTTGTTGAAAAGGTGATAACACCATTGGTTATTTGTTTCAATACAAATGTAGATCCTTTAAAATGTAATAAATGAGTATATACAATAGACTATTGATGAGGTAGCGGGTTGCATATTAAATTATTAAACACCTAAGGCAGCATAGTAGTTATTTAAGGGGATGGTAATGAATAGATACCAGTGGGGTGCCACATAGTTTAAACCTAGTAGAATAGTAGTAGTGTATGATGTAGACGGCATCATAGTTCTCACAACCTAGGTAGGAGCCCTCCATAAGCAAATTGACAGGTTGTTAAGTCTTTAGCAACCATTAATAGATCAAACAATATGAAACTTGTGGAGGAAGTCACATTCTTTCTGATTGCCTAAATATTTGTAGACTGTTGAGCCATGTGAAACAAGTGGACTTTGTGAGCAATGGGCCTCTACAATACAATAATCCTTATAGTCAGACCTACAATCCCGGGTGAAGACACTACCCAATTTCTTTTCGAGAATTTTTTTGGGCAACAGAGGTTGAATTGGACCACAAGCTTTTAGTAATAGCAACCATAAGAAAAGAAGCCCCATTTGGAGGAAGTGATGTTAAGATTTGTACATTTAACTAAAAGCAAATTCCAAGTAATTAAGCAGCTATAAGAAACACTCAAATGTTCCTCTAAAATCTTTAGAGTCAAGTAGGACAAATTGGCAAGTTAGTATCAGGAGAGACCTCAAGGTAGCCTACCACACACCACAGAGGCTAACTCCAGGGAGCAACTAAAGGAAATTGCTTTGAGAAAGGCCATGAAGTCATTATGCCCAAGAGAAATAACCCAAAATAGTTGAGAAAAAATTAGCAAAGCATCAGTAGGGAAGACTAAGGAGTTATCTAAAGGGAAAGAGAAAACCGGGATAGTGTTGATTTAGGAGTATTAACCCCAAATTCCTTATTCCAATATGTTGAAGAAATACTGATGGTGGTGACACATGTCATTAGAAAATGAACACACCAATCCCTGACCGTAAGTGCATAGGTTGTCAAGCAATAATCCACTTATGTGAATGCGAAAGGGTCGTATTTCCTAGGGTCCCAAGAGCTACTATTACTTCATCTTCCACTGCATTATATAATCTACCAAATAGTTGTGATTATTCAATTGCAAAGTAAGAAATAAAGAAATGAGCTAAAGCACACCACACAAACAAATAAAAATAGTAAATGCTAGTGAGAAGGAAAGGCCTCGGGCAAGGATCCCTTTGGGAAAAGAAAAAGCATGGATGAATTTGGGAATTCAAGAATGATGTTGGCTTAGGATTTAGTCCGCTAGACACTAAAGTTGACTACCCCGAAATCTCCGTAGTGTAGCCCTGATCTCATATGGGTTCTTCCATCCGAAAGATACCCCTACTATATCATTGGGTGCAAGGAGTGTTAGCTAGGGAAGCCCTAATGGTCTCTGAGATAGAGCTAACCCTAATGCCCATGGGGGCTACCGACACTTAGAGTCTTCACGCGTGCAGATACAATGAATCCCCTTCAATCTATGTGTGACCTAATACATACAAGCATCCTTGTTTACAAGCATTATTCAACAATCAAAATCTACAAATCTATTCATTGTAGGTTGAACATTAAAATAATAGACATAAACTAAAATAAAACATGCTAACAATCAATTAAAAATTAAAGCATTATCTATACAAGTTTTCTCCCAAGGTTCATAGAAGCCAAATGGCCTTGGGAGTTTAGTTAGACATCAAAAGGAGAGAAAACAAGAGATACAAATAACCAATGTAGAGGTTCATTACAAACTCCCTATTCTATCAACTAATGGTGTTGATGAGACCTTTTCAGATCCGCCTGGTTAAGCATTTTGATGTTCCCCTTGAGTTCCACCTTCTTATCCTTCGATTATCGCTCGAATCGACCTTCTCTAATGGATTTATACCTTAGGAGTACTTGGAGATGTGTGGTAGCCAAGCTCTA
The DNA here is from genome assembly GCA_020875875.1 of Dioscorea alata. NCBI lineage: Eukaryota > Viridiplantae > Streptophyta > Magnoliopsida > Dioscoreales > Dioscoreaceae > Dioscorea > Dioscorea alata. Next base: position 13,482,165 of record CM037017.1, on the reverse strand, counting down.
TTCTAAAAACCCTAAACTCAACTTAAATAGTTTCCCAGGTGTGCGGTTAGGCAGGCGCCCGCATAGGCGTTAAATCTGAAAAAGTCCGAGTTAGGTCTGCCTAGGTTACGTGTGGTGGGCATTAAGGAAATTGAATTAAATGAATAACTACCCTTTTTTGGAATTACCAACATTGGCTTAGTGATAGGTTCTTTTCTATACATATTTTGGCACATCATTTTATGCACATTGAGCATGATCTTTATCAGGTATTTTCACTCATATATTGTGTATTTTGTGTAATTTGAGCAATTAGGGTGTGTGATGTTGGTTTGAAAAGAAAGGAAGCTAAGATAAGGTTATGAAGCACTTTTGAAGCTTTTTGTAAGCCACAAGGGCAAACATATGGGCTTGGGATTTCTCCATGGGCATGTGTGCCGACTTCTAGAAGTTTTAGGGCTATTTTCATATGCCAAAAGGGCACAGGGTTAGTCACAAGCCTATGTACCAATCCATGTATGATTTTCCAAAGCTATTTCAACAATTTGAAGAGCCAAGAAGCCACACACTCTACTATAGAACAGTGTACCTAGTAGTGTGGCCTTAAAGGGGTAGTTAGTCACCATATTATAGAAGAGTTATTGTAGCAATTCTAGATAAGTACACAAGCATTTCCGCATGGGCTGTGAGAGGCCGTGTGAAACACCAATTTTTGTTTTAAAAGGCTTCTAGAGGAGGTCTTTATATTGAAGAAATTGTTCTATCATCAACTTTCATCGATTCCACTATTGTTATAGCTATCAAGGGAGTTGCCGAAGACTTGTTTAGAGGTGTTGTACCTAGCTTCTTTTGAGGGATTCTTGGAGACGTTAGAGCTGCTCATTAATGTTATTATCACAAACTTAAATGGGGTATTCTTTATGGATTTTACTTATTTTTATTCATTCATTAGTTGGATTTTGTATCACTCCATGGTGAGTTAAACCCCCTTGATAAGTGTCTAAATGTACATGTTTGTATACAAAATTTTTATACTCTTTGCATATAATTTTATTGAATCGATGCCTTTTTCATGTTCGATTTGGTTTTATTTGTTTTGTAGGCCTTAAAGAAGCCATTGCATGCTCAAGAACACATTATGAAAGAAATCCAATATAAAAACGGTGCTTCTGAGTAGTGGCATTGTAGCTATTACTATATCACTGGGTGATTTCATGAGGGCCTCATGGATGCCTGCATGAGCCTAGTTGAAAGCCTTGCGGGCTACCATGTGGCCCACATGGATTTGGAACCTTTATAAGGTCAAGTTAGGGTAGAATGAAAGACACTTTTCCTTGGGCACCACCCCATCCTTCTTGGGGGCTATTTTCAGGTGATCTACCATACAAACTTCACCAAGAGGCAGGAAATCAAAGGAGAAGGAGATCGGGGAAGATTCAAGTCACCAAAGTAGCTAATCGTGGGAAGATCTTGGCTGCATCATCGGCAAAACTTCAATATCTTTGCCCATCCAAGGAGATCTCAACATAGAGGGAGCTTTTAACATTTTCTTTCTTGTATTTACTTTCTTTGGTGTTGTATATGTGTTCCTCCTTCATGAGAAACTAACTTATTCAGTGATTAATTTGGACTTGTTGAACCCTGGGTTGCTCTTTATTCGATGATCATCTTTATTGATGTATTTTTGGAAGTTTTATTTCTCTTGTAGAAGTTTGTAGGTTGTGATTCACTCTATTGTACTTCATAATGTCTTGAATTACCCTAGAACCCTGCGGTTCAATTTTTTTATTATACTTAGTGAATGCGGCATGCTCACTTGTTAGGAAATAGACATAATGGAAGTAATAGTAGCTCCTTGGCCATGGGGAATAATAATAACTGCTTGCAAGTGTGTATTTTAAATATCATTTATACTGCATTTAGCATGAGATTTTACATGATTGACACCATACTAGTACATAATTTCATTTTTTTTCATCACAAACTTTTATTCTATCTTAGGGCCAAAGAAGCGAATATGGAGGCATTTCATAGCAAAATAGGTCAACTTGCTAAACCAGAGCATCACCATGGCTCACAACGGTCGTGGTAACATCTTACCAAGACCATTGTCTACTTCTATCACAATTGTTATCAAGCCGTGTTAGTGTGGAATGATAGAGACAAACACAGAAGTCATAACGTCCTCCACAACGTCCGTTGTGAATTGTAAGGGGTATGGCCTATCCATACAATGACAAGGTAGACCATGCAAGGATGTAACTTGCGGCCCAAGAAAAACAACTTACTCACCACGGCCTTTAGAACCGGCGTGGTGAGGGCGTGGTGGACTCAGGTTATAAATACCCTAGGTCTTACAATTTGAGGATGGATTATTTTGCCAAATTGAATAGAGGCTGCTGGACTTCTAGAGACCTATGCGGCTGGAGACTAGTTTGATCAATATTTCAGCGGATTCCAGAGAGTTTCTCAAGGGGAGTCCATGTGCATCGATAGTGGAGGCCGTGCAAAGAGAATCGACGCCATCTTGACGATCTTGGGATCCTCTTAACCTCAACCATCAGTGACCTATTACAGGGAGTTAGTTTAGGAGTTTTTTTTTTATTATTTTCCTTTTGATTATTATTATTCATTGATTGATACATTGTATATCCATTAGAATAACCCAATTCGAGGGGAATTGCATTTCAATGTACCTTGATTGTTACTTGTGATTCTTAATTGGTAATTCAATATTCTTTCTAGTCTTTTATGATTTATTACATGTTTGTTTAATGATATTTTGTTGATATGGTGAGGAAGATATGCCTACACATTAGAACACCCATGCTCTATTATATCTATGCATGCACTAAGGGATTAGGTATTGCTAGAATTCTGGATGAGGGTTTAATTAGCCCTTTTAGTGGAGTTCTTAAACTTAAGGCAGACATAAGAGGCTAGGGTGGAAGAGATTCCATCTTAAGTTTCTAGTGTTTTAGACTTGGTTGCCAAGAGATTAGGGCCAGTAGGCTCTTGAATTCCAAAGATCCAATACTAGAATATAATTGTCACAGCTCAAGTCATTTCATAAGTAATTGCTAAGGAAATTTCATACAATGACTAACTCTTCCAATTGCACTTAACGATCCTCAATTGTAAGTTTATAACTATTTTGTAGGAATAGATTTAAGAATTAACATAGACGTCAGTCTATTGATTAAGCGAAAAGAAAATAATAGGAGCTTCTAGTCATTCCCTAAGGAATACGACCCTCGTGCTCACCCATGAGTTATCACTTGACGACCCATGCACTTGCGGTACATACAGACTCGATCCGTCTGTCTATCAAATACAACACCTATCCACACACAGAGTATTACTTTCCCTATTGGGTACTTGGGCATGTGAACCCTAGAATCTAATCTTGTATAAACTTTTATTTTGTTTCCTTTAATTAAGGTTTAATCTTGTGTTTTCATTATCATTTAATCCTTATTAGCTATTTTTAGCTTAGTTGTATGTTTTAATCACTCTAGTGATGATAAAGATTACTGCTAGAATTAGATTTATCGAGAATAAAGACTGTTAAGAAGATGAGTCGTGAGATAGTAGAGCGTCTCTTTTACCTCAGATTTGATTTCCCCTACCTTCATATTCCATGAACTCTTTGTAGTCGTATGTTGACACACCGCTTGCGTGAGTGTTCCGTAAGTGCACGGATCATCGCAATAATAAAATTTACCCTGGTGAGTGGGTAGTCGTATCCATAGGGAATAGTGCTTAGAAACAAGAGTTATCACTATTTAGCTATGAAGAAAATCGATGATAAGAGAGATCAGTAATAGAGTGTAAAAGAAAATAAAAGAACGCAAGAAGAGCAATGAGAGTAAAAAAAGGTAATCGATATGAAGATGGAGCACCCGGACAATGCTCGCCCTAGGATTATTGTTTCACATGTAAGATTAATATTATACTTCCTAATTGATGTTTTAATGAGTCGCGGAAATCCAAAGACATACGGTCCCAAACTTAAGGTAAACCGTGACTAGCCCTCTACACTATGCCCCGGCGAAAAGTGATACTCTCGACGCCTCACACTGTGTGGGACTGCATAGGGTTCTAGGGATTCCAAGTGATAAACCCTATTCCCTAATATAGACCTAACCCTTTGGTCCAGGCGAAAGGCCTCTAGTCGCAATTAAGCCCCAGCACTAAGATTTATTACAACACTTCACTTTGTTGCTTGCGCAACTAAGCCCCAGTGGAGTTAATCTCTTAGCACTTCACTCTATTGTGACCGCAAAGAACTCTTGGAACATGGAGGTAGGATAAATCACTTCAGAAGGGAAAGGGGACATTCCGCTATCTCTTGACTCACCCTCTCAACCCTCTTCAATCTCACTTAGTCTAATCCTAATGAAGTTGTCACACCTTCAAAGGATTACCTATATAGATTCTCAACCCTAGTGTCACATCTAAGGGAAAATCATGCAATTAATATTCAAGATTGAAACTCAATTAAAATCATCAATTAAAGAAGCATAATAGAAATCAATGAAATAAAGTCATCCTAGGGTTTACAAGTCTAAGAACCCACTAGGGGTTTAGCTCTCCATGGAGCAATACAAAATAAACAAAGAGTTTGAGAACATATACATAAAAACCATAAAGAAGACCCCCTTGTGGTTTGTATCAATGGTCTTGTGGAGCCACCTCGTATTCTCCAAAGGTTCCCTTATTAAACCTAGGGCACACCTCGCCGAATCGATGCCGACGAAAGTTTCCCCAATAGCTCTCCTCCAAAGGAACTCGATGTCGATGCCGTAAATAGTAACTACTACAGTAAATTACTGCAACGGTCTGCTGTAGTAACTGCTACAGTAATTTTCCTCCCGACTTCATTTCTTCATCAAGGCCGCAGAGTTGGGCACACAACCATGCGATAGATCAAGTCGCATCTTCAAGTTACCCGCATTGATGAAGTTCTTAATGATGTTGCACAATTCAGAACATGTGAGTGTGACTGCCTTTGTGCCGCTCCAATTCACATATTTCCTTGAACTTGGTTGGAGGTTGGCACACACTCACATGTCTTTGAACACAAATTGTGCCTTGTTCCTTGCCCGGTCCAAGAACTCCCTCAACAATTGCGTTCATGACCTATTCTTGCTTCTTATCTCCTGAATTTCCCTCCACAACCCTATATGCACAAAAGAACACAAATACATACATATAAGCGATAAAATCTGAATAAAGTGATGCTCAATGTAAGAAAAGTATACTTCGTATAACTTATACACATGCACTTATCATATGTGTTTCGAGGCGTCGAGAAAATTCTCAGCGGGGACCTCATATAAGATTAGGGATCTTTTAGCTAGAGATAGATTTGATCTATTCTTAGGAATCTAGTTAATCACTTGGTATTCCTAGAACTCCAAATAGTCATATGTGGCATGAGACGTCAAGCGAACTCTTAGTCGGAACATCATATAGGACTAGTCATCGGTTGTCTAGAGATAGGAACTGGCGTGTCTTTGGATTTTCCATGATTCAACTATACTTAGTTAGGAAGCATTATATTAGTCTGACACTTATCATAAGATTTTTGGGGAGCATTGTTGAGTACCCATTTATCTTGATTGATTTTCCTCTTAGTTTTTTTTTTTTTTCTCATTTACTTACTTGTGTGGTTGATCATTTCATTTCTTGCTTGAGACTAGATAATGAGGTTTTTAGCCATTACTAGTACTTTTCTTCCTTGTGGATTCGACTACCTGACCCTCCAGGTATACTTTTTTACGAGACGGCCAGTGCACTTTGCGGTCACGCAAGGGTTGTCACGTAGCTTCTCTAAAGTAGGATGCTTAAATTTGGATTTTAGAGTACAAGTAGCTTTTTTTATGGTTAAATTATATAGCATTTTAAAAGTAGGATGCTTAGATATGGAATCTAAACTAAATTTTGAAGTGAAGTTTATAGAATTAGTTATGTTGCTCGAATATAGGCATCAAGGGTTTGAGATCTAAAATTTCTCTCATTCAATTTATTCAATCTTAGAATGCGATTATATACGATTGTTTGTTTAAATCAATATTTGTAGTGTTATTTAAATTCCATTTGAATTTTTTTTATACTTCTAATTTGAACTTTAGATGTTCTAGTATTAGATCCTAAGTTTAGTCACGATTCCTTTGAGATCTAACATGAAGATCTAACATTCTAACCTATAGAATGACAAAAGATAAAGAAAATCCGAACACCTTCATTAGATAATAACACTTTTTTAAGATCTACCAACTAACGATGATTTCATTTTTTTTTGTTAATGAACAAATACAAAAATAATAACAAAATTAAAAATTAAAAATAGCATTGTTTTAACTGTAGGTATTCCTTTTATTAACAAGCTGAGTAAGTTTTCATGGCTTTTGAAATTTCATCTTCTCCATTAGATGAGCTGGCTTACATTGCAATCTCAAGCGATTCAATATCTATTTCTTTAGATGGTCGAATACTTGAATTTATGGATCAAGACCACCTTACATGTCCATGTTCCAAATTTTTTTTGAATAAAGTGGATAAACCACTACTTTATTAAGAAACGATAAGAAGTATAGGAAAGTACAAATAGCAAAGGGAAAGAAGAACAATAATACAGCTGAGTTTATACCAACAGTGAAGGACTCAGTAAAAGAACAGAAAGAAAGAAAAATGGAGCAGTTGGGAAGTGATGACGTCCATCTGGAGTCACATGACTGTCTGAGTTGTAAGATGGAGCTGATTACTCCTGAGCAATGGAGGGATCTGCGTTGCTGGAGTTATTTGCGATCCATGCGCTTAGGAAGTCGAGGGAGCACTTTATGTTTTGGGAAGCTTCATTAAGGATTTGCTGATGAGACATTGATGCTTCTCTCGGGTCCTCGGGTATTTTTTTCTTCATAGATTTAGGAGGAAATGGAACAAACCCTGCTTCTTTATTCCAATGGCCAGAGGGTTTCTTGGTTCTTTCACTCCTTCGAATTTGCTTCTGAGTAATAGGAGGTGAGGTGATATCAGGTTGTTGAGGATTTGCCAATGGGAGGTCAGGAGAGAGAATATAAGTAGTTGGTGCTCTCAATATTTCTTTGGAGGATTCAGAAACAAAGATGATTGACTGATCGTCGATCAGGTCGGATGGGTGATGATCAATCTCCATATTAGAGAGATTGTCATCTCTCAGAAATTGTTCATACTCAATGATCTCATCTTCAAAGTAATCACCTCCGTCTTCCCAGTCGACAAGTTCTTCATCATTAAGATCTTACAGGTAGCTGTTATGAGGGGATGGATCTTGAGAGTAAATTTTTTTTTTTTTGAATTAATGCTTGGAATTAGGGTCTATTCGCCATGAATGAAAATCCACTTGTATCCTTTAGGTATTGGGATTGTCGGTAGTAATGATTGAAGATGATTAGGTAGGAGTACAGCATTGGAAATTGCTGGTCAAAAGGGAAGATCTCCATACTATGAGAGAGGGGATTGGAGCCTGAAAAGAGAAAATCAGTCTCAGTGGATGACTTAGTAATATTGGTATGAGAAATGGGATGGATTAAATTATCATGAGATGCATCAATGTAGGAGTGCTTATCTCGAAGCATTAAGTCTTCCCTGAGTGAATGATGAGAGGATTCATGAATGCTTGGATTTAAATTATTATGAGAAGCATTAGTGGGATAGTGCTTATCTTGAAGCATTAAGTCTTCCTTGATTGAACAATGAGAAGAATCATGGATGGTTTCATCATGAGGCAAATCAGATGTGTAAGTCGGATTTGCATGTTGATCACGAGAAGCAGCGGGTTGATCACGAGGCGATAGAACTAATGAGAAGGAGGGATCTTGGGGTATTGAGATCAAGTAAGATGAGTTATCATCATTGATATTATCTTGGGGCAAACTCAGAAAATCAGAGTGAATTGATGATCTCTCATTAGTGGAATTATCCTGAGGCAAGACCAAAGATTCATAGTGAATTGCGGGAAGTTGTTTTGAAGTATTAAGAGAATCTTTGGAATTCCGATCTCTAGACAGAGCGGACGTCTGCATGGCTCCAAACAAGAGATTAGAGTCCATATCCCGAGGCATAGCAATGACCATTATGCGTCCAGCAAGCACGTTGCTACTGTTCAAGAATAGAATGTCCCTTTCCTCGTGTCTCTCACGAAAGACCAGAGAAATCTGGGGGACATCCTCCCTCCGTCGGTCGTCGGAGGGCCGTATCTCGGCAGTGGTAGAATGATCACTATGTGATCCTATCATCCCCGAAAAGGTATTAGGACAGTAGGGTTGAGTTGCACTTCCCCTCTACTGGCCAAGATTAGAGCTGCGCTCGACTTTCTTGCCACTAGAATTAGATAGAGGAGGGGGGATGAATGATAGGTTCTTTGCCTCTGTCTTCCCGGGGAATGTGATGAATGCTACAGGAAGAAGAAGAAGGAGGGTGCAGGTCTTGAGATCCCGGGGGAGTCAACTTAGAGGTTTGATGTTATAGGTCCATTAGTAGATTAGCTGTGGAGGAATTAATCAAGGAGAAGAGAAGAAATAGCTACTGAGAAGAAGAGAAAGATGGAGGGAAGAGCCAAATGACACCCGGTACCCCGATAGTTAAAGTGGGTAGAAACATAGCTAGGGTAACATGGTAATTACACCCTGTTTGAATTATGCGAAATGTCATAAGTTAGCCCTGACCGTTACTATTGGTTGAGTGAAGGAGGAAGGGCATCATTGTCATTTTACTGTGTTTGAAATGGCGAGAGGGAATGAAAGAGTGAAAAGTCATTAAGTACCCCTGAATAGTTAATATGGGTACACTGAGGAAGCAAGGGCATTTGTGTCTTTGGGGGAGATCATTGTGAATGTTTCAAATCAGTCATTGTTGGTTGCCAGCAATTGGGCCCAGCTGTTCTGGGATTGAATGAATTTTATCAGGCCTCGGGAAGGGGGGCATTATTGAGAGTATCTATGCTATTCCGGATCATGTTCATCTTCTTCCTTGCTTGGATGAAGATTAGAGAGAACTCCAAGCTTTTCACAGCTTCTGGTCTCTATTTATGTTTTTCTTGTATTAGCTATTAAGTACTTGAGGTGTTTGGTTGTGTACTGAGTTTTTTGAGTGAATTCTCGATTATTAATTGAGCTTCTGTGATCTGTGTGAGTGTCTTCTAGCAGTCAATTGCAGGTTAACAGCAACTGGCCGGGAAGAGCTTGCATCAACTGGTATCAGAGCAGAGGTTGCATCACTGAAGGAGTGGGTGAAGTGCTGAAGGAGTGAATAGTTGTACAAGACTCCACGGAAACCAGGAACCAAGAGCTTAAGAAATTGAAGGAGAGCTTGAAGGGTTTTCTGAAGGAGACGGTTGAGAAGAATTCTGAGAAGCATGATAAGGAAATGCAAGAGTTGAAGGAGAAACAAGACTGGGAGATTAATGGGTTGAGAACCTTAATGTTGAACCTGCAACCTGCTGAGAAGACCCAATCTGGGAATGTGGTGGTAACCTCTACTAGGACTGAGAAAGAACTATCTTATCTTAAATCTATCAGGCCCAAGCTAACCAAATTGGAGTTTCCCAAATTTGATGGTAATCACCTGTATGATTGGTTGTTCAAGTGCAAACAATTCTTTGAATTTGATGAGACACCAGATGGCATCAAAGTGAAGATAGTTTCACTGCATTTAGAGGGAGCAGCCCTTCAGTGGCACCAGAGTTATATGAAGAGCAAAATGGGAGATAATTCCCTAGTTGGGAAGAATACTTGGCTCAATTAAACATCAGGTTTAGTAATGAGCTCTACTATGACCCCATGGCAGAATTAAAGAAGCTAAAGCAGACAGGATCTGTCCATAACTACTTAATTCAATTTGAGGAACTTCTCAATAGAGTGGACCTCTCGGATGACCATATCTTGAGCTTCTTTATGAGTGGGTTGAAAGAGGAGATTAAGGATACTATCAGGTTGCTAAGACCTGCCAATTTGCAAGAAGCTATCAGCTTGGCAAAAATTCAGGAAACAACCATAGATAATGCACTCAGGAGAGGTAAATCAGCAACCAGAATGGGGAATACACCATCACTGTCAAATCCTAGAAGAATGGAGCCAAATTCTACATATAAGAATCAACAGAACTACAGAAGTTCAGGAATGAAGCCATTCAAGAAATTGTCAAGTGGGGAGCTTGAAGAGAAGAGAAAGAAGGGATTATGCTATTGGTGTGATGAGAAGTATACTATGGGGCATAATTGCAAACTGAAGAAATTGTATAGCTTGGAATTAGTGGAAGGTGATGAGACGGATGAGGAGGATGAGGAAATCCAATTCTATGAACCAGAAGGGGAGGCAGAACCTAGTGGAGAAGTTGCAGCTATGATATCCATGAAGGCTTTATCAGGTATACAAACACTGGCTGATTACAACACCATAAGGGTGAGTGGGTCAGTTAATGGACATAAGATTCACATCTTGATAGACTTAGGAAGCACACATAATTTTATTGATGTGTTCACTGCCAAGTAGCTGGGATGTGAAATGAAGGACCATTTCCCCATGACTGTGGTGGTAGCTAATGGGGAAAGAATCAAATGTAATCAGTTATGTCTTGAATTAAAATGGAAAATGCGGGGAGTGGAGTTTACAGCAGACCTGATGGTGTTGTCATTAGAGGGTTGCCAAATGGTCTTGGGGATCCAGTGGCTCATTCTACTAGGATCCATCCTATGGAATTTCAAGGAGCTCAGAATGGAGTTCAAGGTCAACAGAAAAAGGGTTGTTCTGAGAGGCTCACCTCAGCCAAGATTACAGATGATGCGTTGTAAGTCATTAACCAAATCACTACAACTCCCTACTGAATTATGCAAGGCCAATCTATGTTCATATGTGATGGTACCAGAATCTCAAGAGGAAGGTGAGGAGAATGAACAGAAGCAAACACAATTGACTGCAGGCATGAACTCTCAGTTAGAACAACTACTCAGTTTGAATGCAGATATTTTTCAGGAAACTCAGTAGCTACCCCCAGTAAGGTCCCATGATCACAAAATAGTTTTGAGAGGGAACTGATCCCATTACTGTAAGGCCTTACAGATACCCAGCCTACCAGAAAAATGTCATTGAGGAGATGGTCAAGGAAATGCTTGATAAGGGAGTTATTAGACCCAGTTCAAGTCCCTTTTCTGCACCCATTGTATTGGTAAGAAAAAAAGATCATACATGGAGACTATGTATTGATTATAGAGCCATCAATGAGAAGACTGTCAAGGACAAGTTTCCAATTCCCCTCATTGAAGAGCTCTTGGATGAATTACATGGTGCAACGTACTTCTCCAAGCTTTATTTAAGGTTAGGGTACCACCAAATCAGAAATAATGAACAAGACATTAGTAAGACTGCATTTCGCACACATTAGGGCCATTATGAATTTCTAATGATGCCATTTGGGCTCATTAATGCCCCATCTACTTTCCAGGGCCTTATGAACAAGGTATTCAGACAATTTATGAGGAAATTTGTACTAGTCTTCTTTGATGATATCTTAGTGTACAGTGGTAGTTGGGGAACTCACTTGCAGCATCTAAAGATAGTATTAGAAGTGCTCTGGGAGAACCAGTTATATGCCAAGAAGAGTAAGTGTGTCTTTGTAGCAACAAAAATTGATTATTTAGGGCATGTGATCAGTAAACAAGGAGTAGAGATGGACCCTATCAAAATTGAAGCCATTAACAACTAGCTTCTTCCAAAGAACATCAAGGAGTTGAGGGGGTTCTTGGGCTCGACAGGCTACTACAGGAGATTCATTCAAGGTTATGGCATCCTATCCAAACCATTAATTGAATTATTGAAGAAGAACAAATTCTCTTAGAATGAGAAGAGCACAGAAGCCTTCCACAGACTCAGAAGCAGAATGGTGACCAAACCTTTACTTGCTCTCCCAAACTTTGAAGAAGAATTTGTGGTAGAGACTGATGCCTGTGAAGAGGGTGTGGGGGCTGTTTTGATGCAACAAGGCAAACCAATTGCTTACATGAGTAAAGCACTGGCAGAAAGACACAAGGCACTATCTATTTATGAAAAAGAGATGTTGGCTATTGTCTTGGCTCTACAAAGATGGAGACCCTATCTGTTGGGCAGACATTTAAAAATTAAAACTGACCATCAAAGCCTCAAATTCCTCATCCAGCAAAGAATCTCAACACCAATACAGCAAAATTGGTTGGTTAAGCTCATGGGGTATGATTATGAAATCATCTATAAGAAAGGGAAGGAGAATGTGGCAGTTGATGCCCTATCTAGAAGACCAACTGATGAGGCCTTACCAGTTACTGAAGCAAGGCTTACTGCATTGTCAACTGTCAATTCAGACTTGTGGGAAAGAATCCAGAAACAGTGGGCAGAAGAGCCTGAATTAGTCCAACTAATACAGCAGCTACAACATGATAATCAGAGCAGCCGAAGTTATTTGTGGGAAAGAGATCAACTTACAAGAAAAGGGAAATTGGTTGTGGGCAAGTAACAGGCGGCCCGAAAGTGCACGGGTTTGTCGAAGTAATAAAAGTTACCCCGGTGAGAGGGTAGTCGAATCCACAGGGAATAGGGAGTTAGAATACGAGATTTCACTATTAAAACTATGCGAAGTACGGAAAAGTGATCAATTGATTCGATGAGTGAATTATGGAAACAATTATACTAAAAGACGAGAAATTAAAAGAAAGATGGAAGATGAGAAAGTGCAAGTAAAAGAGAATAGAAAGGATTTAACAATGAATGAAGCGGGGTATCCGGACAAACTACCTTTAGGATCTATGCTTCTAGTGCAAGACTATGCTATTATACTCTCCTATTGATGCCAATTGAGTCGAGGAAATCCTCAAACTCACGGTCCCAAACCTAAGGACAACCGTGACTAAACCCAACATTATGCCCCGGTATTAGGATTCACATCGACCCTTCACTCTATTGCTCGCACGATTAAGCCCCAGGGGAGTACATCTACCTAAACCTCACACTACGTGGAATTGCATTAAGTTCTAGGGACTCCTAGTGATAAAACCTGTTCCTATGTGTAGTTTTAACCCTTTGGTCCAGGAGGAAGAACCCTAGTCTCGATTAAACCCCAGTGCGTAGGATTCACTTTAACCCTTCACTCTGTTACTCGCGTAACTAAGCCCCAGGGGAGTATATCTACCTAGTACTTCACTCTATCTCGACCGCTAATAAATCAAGGAAACAGAGGTAGGGAGAAATCACACCGGAGGTGAAAGGGGTACATCGCTACCTCACAACTCTCCCTCTCAACCCTCTTCAATCTTAAAGAGTCTAATCCTATAGGAGTTGTCACACCTCCCAAGGAAAACCTAGATTGTTCTCAACCCTAGTGTCACATCTAAGGGAAAACAATAGCAAGATAAAATCAAGATTGAAACTCAATTCTTATTCATCAATAATGGAAAAGCATAATAACAATGTCAAAGAAACATAATAACCCTAGAGTTTACAAGTCCGAATACCCACAAGGGGTTTAGCTCCTCATGGAGCTATACATGTTCATCAAAGTGTATAAGAAAGTACAAAATAAAGACATCGATCAAAACCCCCTTGCGTATGGTGTGGCCGTGGTCTTGTGCGGCCGCCGGACATCGGTGACGATGCCGAAGACGTGCTCTAAATCTCCACGAAGTCCTCTCCAAAACCCTAGCCGCACTCCAGAAGTTCCAGAGAAAGATAGGTCAAAAGATGCTTTAAAAAGTCTCCAAATTGGGCTTTTATAATGTTGAGTCGCGGCTTTAAAATTGCTGAAATCAGGATTTCACACGGCCGTGTGGAATTTCCACACGCCCGTGTGAAATTTCTGGAATGTTGAATTCTGGCCGACAGTGAACAGTAACTTGTTACAGTAATTTTGCTACAGTGTTGCTAAAGTACTGTGCCGAAACGATCCCGAATTCATCGTTCTTCATCGAGGCCGTTGAATTGGGCACACAATCAATGGTAGATCGTGCCGATTGCTTCGAGTCTCCTAATTGGTGAAGTCTTCATTGTTAGCATGAGCTAGACTTGTTATGAATGTGAATGCCTTTGTGCCCCTCCAAAGGAGGTTAACACACACTCACAAGTCTATGCTCATGCCTCGTTCCTTGCTTAGTCCGAAAATCTTCCCAACAATGGCAAACACGATCTAACTTCGTTCCTTTCCTTCATTTTATCTTCACAACCCTACAATGCACAAAAGTAAACAATTGCACACTTTTTAGTGATGAAATCTGATTAAACCAATGCTCATTGCAAGATAATAACACTTCGCATTACTATAACACGAGCACTTATCAGCAAGAATGAAGCTATCAAACAAGCAATTCTACAAGAATTTCATGACAGTGCTGTTGGGGGACACTCGGGGGCTGAAGTAACTATGAAGAGGATTGGAAGGCAATTCTATTGGAGGGGAATGAAGGGAGACATCAGAAGATATGTACAGAACTATATGACCTGCCAAAGAAATAAACCAGAGAATTCTCCACCAGCTGGACTTCTACAACCTTTACCCATACCAGAAGGCATCTGGGAAGACATTAGCATGGACTTCATCACGAGTCTCCCAAATTCACAGGGAAAGGAAGCCATATTGGTGATAGTAGACAGGTTGAGTAAATATTCTCACTTCATTGCTCTTGCGCATCCTTACACTGCCATGACAGTTGCTCAACTTTTCCTAGACCAATTCTACAGACTACATGGGCTTCCAAAATCAATTGTCAACGATAGAGACCCCATTTTTCTAAGTCAATTTTGGAAGGAGCTATTCAAGTTGCAGGGAGTCAAGCTCAATTACTCTACTGCTTACCATCCACAATCTGACGGGCAGACTGAAGTGGTGAACCGCTGCCTAGAACAGTACCTCCTATGTATGATGGGAGAAAAGCCCAAACAGTGGAATAAATGGCTTCCACTAGCTGAGTGGTGGTACAATTGCAGCTACCACACATCCATTAAAGCATCCCCTTATGAAGTGGTATATGGGAAACCTCCACCAATACATCTACCATACAAGAATACTACATCAAATTTGGATCTACTTGACAGAAGCTTGCTATCAAGGGAGAACATGCTGAAGACCCTCAAGGAAAACCTGTATAAGGCCCGAAATAGGATGAAACAGTTGGCCGATAAGAAGAGGAGTGATCGGGAATTCAATGTGAGAGATTTGGCTTATGTTAAGCTGAAGCCATACAAACAAATATCAGTAGCTCAAAGGAGAAACCACAAATTGTCTCCCAGATATTTTGGTCCATATGTGATAGTGGAGAGGATCAGGGCAGTCGCTTACAGGTTGCAACTACCCGCAGAAGCAAGAATTCATTATGTTTTCCATATATCTCCATTAAAGAAAAAGGTTGGTGAAGGGATTGCAACAGCAGAGTGGCCTACATTTCTGAATGAAGCTCCAGAAGCGCAGAGGGTTCCAGTAGCCATCATAGATCGACAGTTGGTGAAAAGATTCAATAAATCTAGTGCCAAGGTACTTGTGCAATGGTCTAATTCATCTATCGAAGAGTTGACATGGGAATTCTATGTTGTGTTGCAGAGGCAGTCCCCAGAATTTTGTTTAGCAAATCCTTGAGGACAAGGATTGGCAGAAGGGGGGAAAAGTTGTTACAGGTCCATTAGTAGATTAGTTGTGGAGGAATTAATCAAGGAGAAGAGAAGAAATAGCTGCTGAGAAGAAGATAAAGAGGAAGAGAAGAGCCAAATGACACCCGGTACCCCGACAGTTAAAGTGGGTGGAAACATAGCTAAGGCTAACATGGTAATTACACCCTGTTTGAATTATGCGAAATGTCATAAGTTAGCCCTGACCGTTACTATTGGTTGAGTGAAGGAGAAAGGGCATCATTATCATTTTACTGTGTTTGAAACGGCGAGAGGGAATGAAAGAGTGAAAAGTCATTAAGTACCCCTGAACAGTTAATATGAGTACACTGAGGAAGCAAGGGCATTTGTGTCTTTGGGGGAGATCATTGTGAATGTTTCAAATCAGTCACTGTGGGTTGCCAGCAATTGAGCCCAGCTGTTCTGGGATTGAATGAATTCCATTAGGCCTCGGGAAGAGGGGCATTATTGAGAGTATCTATGCTATTCCGGATCATGTTCATCTTCTTCCTTGCTTGGCTGAAGATTAGAGAGATCTCCAAGCTTTTCACATTTTCTGGTCTCTATTTATGTATTGCTTGTATTAGTTATTAAGTACTTGAGGTGTTTGGTTGTGTACTGAGTTTTTTGAGTGAATTCTCAGTTATTAATTATGCTTCTGTGATCTGTGTGAGTGTCTTCTACCAGTCAATTGCAGGTTAAAAGCAGCTGGCCAGGAAGAGCTTGCATCATTTGATGGTCATCCGTCAGATTCTTATGAGAAGAAATGAGCAGTGAAGGTCCTTGAATTATCTTAGATCTTAGAACTAGAACACCGTCATCTTCTAGACGGACTTTAAAGCTACGGATGCCCACATCAACAATCATCTCGATCGGGAAAGTTGTCGGAGATTTGAGTCTTACTAGGGTTCTGAGATGTTCCAACGTGACGTCTTCTTCTTCTAAACATAGGTGAGTTCCCCTAATGGTCTAAGGACCTCGACGATGGAGTCCCAATTCCAGCAATGCAATGGGAGATTCGATAAGCGAACCCAATTATAGTTCCCCGCTACGATGGAATGGGGGCCAAATTCCGGTGTCCAATGAGAGAAACTCACAGAGTAGGGTCCATGGTTAGTCTTGAGAGTTAACTGGTTTTTCTTCACTCCCATGACGGTTGCTCTAGCAAAGTCCATTGGGAGAATAAAGTCATTATCGAAAGGGGTTAAGCTATCGCAATAGCTGGAAGGGAGTTGTTGAGGAAGAGCAGCGTGAAGGGATTGAACGCTGGCGTTACCAGATATGACTCGGATGATGACCACGTTCTTGAGCTCCTCCTTCGATTTAGTGATAGCTTCGAAGATGGGTAATGAGACTCTGAGGGAATGAGAAGGGTTGGGAGGGATATGAAGGAGAGGCCTAGTAGGCTTTAGGTTAGGAACTATAGGAGAGAACTTCTTTAAGCGAGCTTTGTCTTTCTTTTTATCAAAGATTGGTGATCGTTGCGGGCACCTAGTAGCGAAGTGGCCGACGCCACAGCAACGACGGCACGTAAGATAATGCCTACACTCATCAGCCAAGTGATCGGTTCTCAGGAATCGCTTACATGCTTCAAAGCTGTCTGGGGAACGACGGCGTTTTAAGGAAACAACATGGGTTGCAGGGTCCTTCGGTTGTGGAGGAGAGATGGTTGATTCTAGAGGAGAGCAACGAACCACGTCCACAAAGGAGACTCTGTCTCTAATAGACGAGTTCCTAATTGTAGTTGAGTTGTTCTCCGATGGATGGGGTTGCGGGGTCGATTTGTTCTCCAAAGGTTGGGATTGCGGGGAGAATTGCCGAGGAGGACGAGAGATAGAGACGGAGTAGCGCCTATGTCCTCCTCTAGGTGCTCAATGAAAAGAACGACCTCCGCTCGTATCGCTATAAGCTCTGTCGTGGCAACCACCATGAAAATCATGAACTCCACCGTGTCCTCCGTGGGAATCACGACTGCTGCCCATGTTCCAAATCATACATTGTCCTTAAGCTATTTTTTACCCAAAATCAATAGAGGAAAATAATCACCAAACTCTCTAATATCTATTCATCTCGTAGACTCAAATTGTATGAAACTCACATTATATATTAACCAACAAACAATTATTTATATATTTCAAACAAACATAAAAAAACACACACACAACACCAAACTTTAGTACATCACAACAAAATATATATATATATATATTCTCCCAATACACTCAATATAATCACCAACAAAAGCAGGGATTGTCACAAAATCTCACTCCATACATACGTCCACAAATAACCAAAAACACACAACACCGTTCCCGACACATTTTATATAAGTGCCTCCTTAACGGAACATTTACCCACTCACCCTTCTCTTAATCCGCACAGGAAACCCCCCTTTCATCCTAAGCGTGAGCGAGAACTCAATCTCCGGTGCTCCTTTCTTTCCATCCACCACCGGCTCCACCTCAAACTCCCTCATCACCGACGCCACCACTGACTTCATCTGCACATACGCCATCTCTCTCCCAAGACAAGTCCTTGGCCCCGCATGAAACGCCGGGAACTTCACAGTTTCCACCCCCACAAACTCCCCCTTCTCATTCAACCACCTCTCAGGCACAAACTCCCCACAATCCCTTCCCCACACTCTCTCCATCCTCCCCATCGCATAAGCCGAGTAATCCGCAAACCAACCCGCACGCACTTCCGTTCCATCAGGCAACACATCATCCTTCACCGTCAACCTTGAGTCAATTGGCACCGGCGGGTACAGCCTCAATGTTTCCGATATTGACGCATGAAGATAATGCATCACTTTGAGATCATCAAACTCTAATTGACCACCTCCAAGTTCAGCGAGGATCTTTTTCTCACAATGCCGGTTAATGGAGAGCAACCAGAAGAACCAAGTCAGCGCTGAGGATGTGGTGTCTTTGCCTGCGAGGATGAAGCTTATGACTATGTCTCTCAAGAACTTTTTCTTCTCTTTCTGTTCAGTATCTTTGAGCGCCACCGTGAATCTCGAGAGCAAGTCTTGCTTCTCATCATCTACTTCTTCTTGTCTTCCATCTATGATCTTCATGGCATACTCATCTATCACTCTGATTGCACGGTGGAGTCTCTGTTCCGATCCAACGTTCAAACTCCTCTTGGCTTTCCAAATCCATGGCACAGGATGGAAGAACCGCTTGGCTGAGATCTCTACTGCCTCATCGAATGCTGAAAAAAAAGGTTCCTGTTCTTCTTGTTGTTGCTCATCGGCACGCAGTGCGGCCGGGTCGGTGCCGAAAGCAACGCGGCAGATGTTGTCAAAAGCGAAGCGGCGGAGAATGTCTTGAAGGTCGAGAGGTTTGCCGGAATCAGCGGCGGCGGTGAGTCTGGGAAGGAGACGGTTGTGTATCTCGAACTGGACTGAGTGAGAGATGAAGGTTTTTAATGAGCGAGTGGTGAACTCGTGGCTAGAGATCTTGCGTTGAAAAGCCCAGAGAGCATCGTCGGCGACGAAGATGCCATGGCCGAGGAGATCTGAGAGGACGGAGTTGAAGCGCTGGCCTTTGATGTAGTTGGAGAAGTTGGTGCGGAGGAGATGGTCGACGACGGTGGGGTTGGCTGTGCAGATGCCGTGGTTGAGGCCGAGAGGGCTGGAGATTTGGATGGTGTGAGTTGGGGAGGAGGAGAGCAAGTCTGTCGCCCAGTCAAGGAAGCGGTGGCGGTTGGAGATGAAGCCGATGAGGTTGCCGATAATGGGAAAGGTAGCTGGGCAGTAGTTGGAAGTGGATCGCTGGCGAGAGTGGAGAAAGAGGAAGGAGATGAGAAGAAGGAGAAGGAGAAAGGGTAGAGTTGTTATGAAGGTGCTGTTGGTGAGATTTACCAGGTGAGATGTGGTTGAATCCATGTCTGGTGGATGAGTTTGCAGTTCTTGATAATGGAAGTGGCTTCTGGTTTTACTTTTTATTTGCTTCGAAAAGTGGGCAAATAAAGATTGACTTTATTGAAAGAGACACATGTGGCATCATTGAAGATGCTCCGGCTCGTAACCAAGATATATGCATTGTGTCCAGATTTTTCCTGGAGGAAAATTAGTAGGACGTCGTTGAGAAATTTTATTTTAACTATTTAGTTTTTTTTTAATTGTGGTTTTAGTTTTTTCACATTATTGTCCTTTAAGTTTAATGTTAAAAGTTTCTATAAAAATAAATATTCTTTTTAAATGGAGCAAGAATTTCAACCTAATTCCATAAATGATGCTAACTTGTTATTTTTAATTTCTCTACACCATCTTCTTTTTTGTATGTTATTTTGTCACATTTGTTTTTTTTTTTTTTTCAAATTCAGAGGCTATAACAAACGTCCTACCGCCACCTGTATCCTCTACAACGCGGCAATCGAATCGGTGGACCATCTTTTCCTCTCTTGCCCCTTTTCCATTCGACTCTAATCCTTCTTCTGTAACCATTTCAGCCTCCCTAGCCCCTCCTTTTCGGTCAAGACCCTATGGGGAAGTTGGCAAGCTGCCTGGCCCAGTTCCACTAGGACCTTTAATGACCTCATTATTAGGGCCATTTTGTGGAATATTTGGTTGGAAAGGAATGCACGTATTTTTAAAAACAATTTTGCTCACTGTACTTCTATTCTTGCCAAATGTATTCATATGCTCATTTCTTGGATCCATGCAGCGCCGGCAACCAAACGGGCCAAGTTGGAGGACGTCGACTCCACCCCCAAATGTAGCCTGACTTTCCTCAGCAGCCAGGCAGGTGATTCGTCCGTGTTTGAGCAGTCAGCAGTGTTTAGTTGCCCTCTCCCTGCGTGGGGAGTGGATGCCTTTGTTGTTTGTGTCGGCATCCTGTTTTATCTTTTTGTTCCTGGCTATGTGTTCGTTTTTGTTCTGTTTTCCTTTCTGTACCTTCAGCAACCATTGCTTGTGATTGCTTGTATCCACCCTTCTTTTTTAATGCATGTGGTTTATCCACTTTATAAAAAAAAAAAATTCGTTTTTTGGCAAGTGTGATAAGTAGAGCATATTTAGGGGCGCGCACACTGATTATAAATTAATCGTATAGCCGCAACTATAAATTCGTTAGTATCACTGTATCTAATAGAATTTAAACTTGAGATTCGAATTCTTACACGGACGTTTTTCGCAATGAGCTCATGCCACTGGATCATGAATTTTTTGGTTTCATATCTGATTTTCATTTGATAATGCGCAATGTAAAATTTATTAATGCTCTTCTTTGTCATTTTTCTAATTCTTTAAAACTAATAATTTTTTTTAAACTCTCATATGCATGGGCCTTATCATAGTTTTTGAAAATACTTCTCTTCTTAAATTCAGTTCCTTCTCCAATTTTCTCATCTTCCTCACCGTCATTATCGGCTCATGTGATTAATTTGATTTATCCTCACCCAAAGCCGTTAGGAGAGATATGTTTCCACATTAAAATATTTATCTTGTGAAACTTTTCATTATATGGATGCGATTTCTTCTCCTCAAGGAGTTTTTTTTTCTTTCATTTTAAAAACCTGTTTTTTATGAAAGAATAATACTAGAGCACACAATTCTTCTCTTTCATCCAGGATCCAATTAATGACAAAAGGGACATCACTTTGAAACTGAATTCCAACTATAAAAGTATCCTCGTATTTGATAGAAAAAAAAAAAATATATATATATATATATATACTTGACATTTCACATGTCCTCGCAATGTTCTTTAAACATTTAGGTTAAAATTGATTAAATATCAATTATCAAAATTTTGGTAATTATGGATTGTAAATAAATGACCTTAAAATCATAAGTTTTCTTTGTATTATAAATAATATATGTCACGCCCCGAACCCGAAGCATTGACAAACGGTCACATACCTACAAGGCCGTAACCAAGTAGGTACTTGATGCCTCATTACCTGTCCACATTAGAAAAAACAACATTTAACAGAGATACTAACTTTTAAAAGCAAAGGAGAGTCATAATGTTCGAAATACAACGAAAACAAATAATAAATGTCTGACATGACAATTAAACAAAAGACAAGAAAATCTCAGTATACAACAAACAAAGGTTATTAACTTGTTAAGAACTAGACGGCGACTTGCTCAACAACCCCGCTAAACTGTCCATCACCCAACCCTACTCCTGATCTGAAAGAGAAAGAGAACAACTTAATGAGCTTGGGAGCCCAATAAGCAACAACTAAAAATATCATGATCACAAAAGGTTCAATATTATTTTAATTAAAAAGCATACAAAGTGTAACATTGTGAAATAAATATAAGAATGAAACCCAAAAATCAGAAATAATTCAAAAAAGATTTAATTTACTAAAATAACGAGCATATAAGTACCCCAAGTAACAAATGGCAAAACAAAACATCAGAATTCATTTGTTTAAGCTTGGTGACCCGAGTCAAATTTTAGAGCTCATTTGTTTACCCTCGGTGACCCAAGCCAGAATGTTAGAGGTCGTTATTCTTCACTGACGGAATGGTTCAAAATTATAGTTTCTATATCAGAAGTACGTGTTGACACGGTTAATGTTTAACCACCAGTGACCAGGTCAGTGCATAGTTAATTGGGGACTACGAGTTTCTATAAAAAAGTATATTGGTCCAAAATTATTATAAAAAATAACACATTTAGCAAATTACTTGTTTACATTCTGGCTAAACGAGTCAAATTTTAGCATAATTACTTGTTTACATAATGGTTTACATAATACTGAAATTCAATGATCCCGTTTTCTAACAAAAATAATTCCAATTATATCAACAATAACACATTTAGCAAAACAATAATTAAATAACCAATGTGTAACAACATCAATTAACATAAATAATCAATACTGTCTACATAAATAAGATTTATATATATTTTCTGAAACAACACTCAACAACAGGTATCTTTATTTTCTTTTAATAATTTGATAATAATAATAATAATAATAATAATAATAATAATAATAATAATAATAATAATAATAATAATAATAATAATATTAAAATAAACAAGTAAACAACCAAATGAATAGCTAATGTTAGGTTAACATATATATAATCCGTACTATGCTAAAATATCATAAATCAATTAAATAACATCAATATATTTGAAAGTAATTATCAATAGTCAAAATATCAATAATCAAATAAGTAATTAATAAATATTACTAAATTCTGAAAATGATAGTCAACATAACCACAAAAATTAGAACATAAATTTGTGAATAGTATAGAAATGGTTTTTCGTTTTTTTTTCTTTTCTAAACAATATATCCATATTCATTAAATAATTATGTAAACCATTATCGTAAATCAGAGATTTATATATATATATATGGTTTATTTACCTATCTAACGCCAAAAACTAAATGCGCCCCAAATTAGGTTTCCACGAAATACCCTATTTTTGAGAACACATTCCAAATATATCAATAACAATGATCCACACAAGCCTAAAAGTTATACCAAATTAACCTCACTTATTAAACGAGCACCTACTGAAGACAATTATAACAAGGTTAAACTGAGGAATTTTAGCATGAGTACCAAAGGCTCCAATTCAAGAAGTAGGTTTAAGACCCCACAAGCAAACAATATAATCACTCAAATTTAAGCTTCAGGGGTTGAACCAGAACTCGACGTAAGGTAGGCTGAAGCTTAAAGGCAAAAAAATAAAAAATAAAAAATAAAAAGTAAAAACATAATCCAACAAAATAATTTTTTAAAGAAGAATAATGTGCTAATATAACAAAAATTTGAATACGCATATTAAAAAAATATAGAGTATAATTTATAATTTTGTTATTACCAATAGCGAATATATGAGATTTCAATAATTTAACTAATAATAATACATCTCGAGTTTGTATTTTTTTTAAAATATGGTAAAATTGATTCCTTTCACTACAAACAATCAAACTATTGTTTATAAAAAACTTTTGTTCTTTCACTCTAGCATATATAATATATTATAACATATGTGTATATATGTTATAATATATTTGTTAGGCCTCATGATCAATTTAAAATTTTTTAAAATTACTAAAATTAATATATAAGAATTTGTTATTAAAATTTTGAAATTTTAGTAATTTTTAAATTAAAAAAATAAACTTTGAAAAAAATGCACCAAAGGGATTTGAATTGGGTGGATCAAGAGGTCACATATTTATAAGTAAATCCACTAACCACTCAAACACACCCACATTATTACACATTTTAATATGTGTTCCAAATGTTGTATTTTATATTAATTTAAGTATAGAAAAATCAAAAACCATCCAATCTTACATTGCTTAAAAATATTCTTTTGGGGGGGGGGGGGGGGGGGGGGGGGGGCTCCAGCCCCTGCTAGCCCCCCCATGGTTCTGCCCCTGACTGGCTTGGTATATCAATATATAACTAAAACTAATCGGTAATTATTTGGAACCTTTACAGTATGCTATTCTCTCATCACAAGGTCCGCATTTGATAAGATTACAAATCAGAATTAGATGCGATCATCCAAATCAACAACTAAGAATCAACTAATATTTTATTTCACATGCATTATCAAAATCGACTAGCATCTCCAAACTCTTATAAATACTAATAAACTAGTAAATAAATAAAACTATAATACTATATTTCTTTATAATGAAAAATAATATACATTATCAATATATAAAGATCTGGCCAACTCTACACACAATATGAAGCCATTCTAATATATATATATATATATATATATATATATATATATATATATATATATATATATAATGTGTGCGCTAAATTAATGGAGATAAAAAGAATTCCACCACTTAGCCGTAGGTCCTAGGAAGAAAATATTTACCTCACAACGAAAGTGACACAAAACCCTTGACGATGAGACCTATCTCCATCTTCACCGAGAGCACTACACATA
Source organism: Dioscorea alata (assembly GCA_020875875.1). Taxonomy (NCBI): domain Eukaryota; kingdom Viridiplantae; phylum Streptophyta; class Magnoliopsida; order Dioscoreales; family Dioscoreaceae; genus Dioscorea; species Dioscorea alata. The sequence continues at coordinate 13,457,618 of CM037017.1, read as the reverse complement.
TTTCTTTATAATGAAAAATAATATATATTATCAATATATAAAGATCTGGCCAACTCTACACACAACATGAAGCCATTCTAACCTATATATATATATAAAATGTGTGCGCTACATTAGTGGAGATAAAAAGAATTCCGCCACTTAGCCTTAGATCCTAGGAAGAAAACATTTACCTCACAACGAAAGTGACACAAAACCTTTGACGATGAGGTCTATCTCCATCCTCACCGCCGGCACTACACATCAAAAAAAGAAAAGAGAAAAGAGGCTAGATATCTCACTCTTTCTTAATTCAAACAGAGATCTACAATGGACCAAAAAGATAGGTAGGGTTTGAAAACTGAAAAAAAAATCTAAAGCTAAACATAAAATCGGTGTTTTTTTTTTTTTCAACAGCTGTTAAACATTCAAAATTAAATAAAAATTATTAATTTTGTGGGGCCTGAAATATATAATTGTAAGGTATTTTACAAATCTCACTATATTCTGATGTGACCCTTCCGAGTGCAAGACACCCTCTGGGTGAGTGCATAAATATTTGATTACTTTAAGGGGTTGTTTGGTTCGCGGTAATGTAGAAATATTACCATGTGTTAAATGGTAATCTGAAAATATTACCACGTTTGGCATTGCACTGAGAAAGATTACCACTTGTTACGTGGTAATCTGGATGATAATATCACATTGCTAACATGTAAATATTACCAAAAAGGTGGTAATCCTATTACCACCAAATTTGGTGTCTATCTTGGATTACCATGGTAATCTTATAACTTTTTATATTTTACCAAATTGATTACCATGAACCAAACAAGGTAATGAACTATTCCCAGTAATAAAAGTTCCCAATCAAACATGGTTATATCAAATTACCACAATATTCCCAACTATATAACATTCCCACCCATATTATCATGGTAATCTCATTATGTGATAATATGTTATTACCACGAACCAAGTTTATTATTATTGTTATTTTCAAATGATAAGGATTTTATTCAAGTCAAATTAGCCTACAGAACATTTAATAGAAAGAGAGGAGGATCTTAAAAACCACTTCTCACTATTTGTACTACAATCAATTGCCTCAATTAATGCATGGCCTACCCAGAACTCTTTACAAATTGAAAAAAAAAAACCAAACAGTCTCTCATCACAATGGCCAAGATTGCTCTACTATGAAATAACTTATAAGTCAAACCCAAGATTAACAATTATGAATATTATTCAATATCCAAATAGTCATATCCATTATATAACAATTAAAATAAAACCTTCCTGATGCGAGGCCTTCCGTTGTATTTAGATTAGACATGACTTGGAGAGAGCCGTGTGGATCGTTCCTTAAAAGCTTCCACGTACGACATGGATTGAGAGCTGCATCAACTTCGTACTTGAGTCGCCCAAGAGAAGATTTGGACCAACGAGGAAGAGAAGTATGAGCATGAGGTGAAATTAAAGTTGACGATGGACCTGTGACGCTTGCCACTACTCTAATAGCTGTAAACCCAGTTGAATGATCCTTGAAGCTGTGGTCCTCCTCCTATCCTATAGAAGATTCTTCCTATTATTCCATATGCACCACAAAAGGATGCCATCTTGGGATTATTGCATTTGAGACTTAAGCAAGCAAAGACTTCACCAATCCATAAACCCAGTATTAGCTAAAGCCTGTATTAAAGAATGAATTTATCATTATCTCAATTAATTGTAATTGATTGTAATTATATTGTCATTTGTATCATATTAGGAGATAATATGATTCCAGACTTGATATTAGGGAGTAAATTAAGGAACTGATTTGTTGACTCTTCTCTATTTATTCCCTCATTATACTATAATTGATTGATATGAGAAATATTCTTTAATTACTTTTCATATATATGGTACTAGAGCTTTGCCTGAACCATGAAACTTTAGCCAACCTTAGCCATCATTAAACACAAACCATGCCCGCCGAGCATAGCATCAAAATTTCGGCCATCTCCTCCCTTTTTTACGTCAACCCGTTTGATCATACGAGAATGACGCTGACCACATAGCTGCATACGGGGGACAATTATGCGGGATGGTCATGAACAATTAGGAGTGCTTTGGTGGTGAAAAACAAGCTCGAGTTCGTGGACGGCTTGATCCAGAAACTAGGAATTGACGACCAGAACCATTATTGGTGGATTATCTACAATAACATGGTAGCGGCATGGATCTACAATTTGCTAGACAAGCCATTGCAAAATAACATCACATCGAGTGACACCAAGGCCATCTAGGGGGAGCTTAAGCAATGCTAGTCCCAAGGCAATACACCACGAATGCATTAGATCAAGAACAAGCTGAGTCTTCTACAACAAAAGGGAAAGTCCGTGACCAAATGCTTCACAACCCTCAAGTGTTTCTGGGATGAACTCGATGACTACTATGAACCACTTTCCTGTATGTGTGAAGCTGGTGAACAATACGTGAAGGAGAAAGAAGCTAAGAAGATCCATCAGTTTTTAATGGGTCTCAATGTGAAGAGCTTAGGTGCCATTTTATCCTAGATCCTCAGCATGGATCCACTCCTTGTAATAAACTGAGTATATGCTTTGATAGTGCAGGAGGAACGTTAGCGAGCCATCATTTGAGACTTCGAGTCTAAGGAGGCGGCTATTAGATTCCACGCTACTCAAGGGGTTGTTCGGGATGGAAAGCCAAGGTGTGATCATTGTGGCAAGGTAGGGCATTCAAAAACCCATTGTTACTAGCTCATTGGCTATCCCAATCATTGGGAACCACACGGTGATGGCTCTGGTAAGAAGAGGGCCAATGTTGGTAGTAGTGGGTGTGGCAAGCAACAACCAAAAGGCAACTCCAGTAGAGGGGCAATGGCTCATCCAGTGCAAGATGGAGTAACTGATGTGGATCAGATCAGCGGCAGCTCACATCAATTAACTGAGACAAATTCAGCAACTCCTTGGACTTCTCAGCTCGTTCAAGCCGAATCAACTAGCTAAATCGCTAGAAGGTACTAGAATTGGTAATTATGGTATGTGGGTTCTTGATTCGGACACCTCCGAGCACATGATGGGGCAACTTGCATTTTTAACCAACCAAACACGAATCCATGGACCTTGTCCTATTACTATAGTAGATGACAGCGTCTCGCATTCTACGATACGTGGGAATGTACATATTAGGACTAATATGATTTTATATGACATGTTATACATTCCTAATTTGTCATGCAACCTAATTTCGATTGGTAAGCTTATGATTGATTTTAAATTGTTATGTGACATATTTCTCTTCTCGACATTTTTTATAGGACCTAACCTCGAGGAGGTTGATTGGAGTGGGCGAGTCACAAAGGGGAGTTTATTGCATTGGGTTGACAGTGGTTTACGAGAGTGCTTCAACCGAGACCATGACAATCGCCAATATATGGAACTGAAAGCTAGGTCATCCGTCTTTTTAAGTCATGAGTATGATTCCAAGTATTTCTTTTAATAAGAAACATGAACATGTTTGTGATACATGTCACTGTGCAAAACAAGTACGCTCATCTTTTCCATTAAGCAATAAATGAGCTTAATTTATTTTTGAATGATTACATTTTTGATATTTGGGGTCCCTATTGTATGAAGTCTCTTTCCGGGGTGCACTACTTCGTAACCATTCTAGATGATTTTAGTTGGGCACATGGATATATTTGATGAAAGAAAAATCTGAGATCTTCCGTTTCTTAACCTCTTTCGCACAATGGTTTGAACTCACTTTGGGCATGTTATTAGATTTGTTCGTACTGATAACGACAAAGAATTTTTATTGGGCTAAATTCAAATAATTTTCCATGATCATGGCATTATTCATAAAACAAAATGTGTTTATAGTCCTCAATAAAATTGTCATGTTTAGCAAAAGGATCGTCATATTATTAATGTGGCCCGGGCTCTTCGTTTTCAAGAGCACCTCATTGTTAAGTTTTGGGGTGAATGTGTTTTAGCAGCCGCTCATTTGATTAATCATACCCCCACCACATTGTTGTCGGACAAATCCCCTCTTGAACTTCTTTACCACACTTCCATCTCCTATTATCATCTTAGGGTTTTCATTTGTTTTTGTTATGCTAAGGTTCTCCCATGTAATACCAATAAATTTGCGACTCATGCTCGTCGTTGCATTTTCTTGGGCTGTCCTACTGCTAACGAAGGGTGGAAGGCTCATGATTTATAGTCAAAAGAAATTTTTGTCCCTCGAGATGTGACATTTCATAAACACATTTTTCCATTCCAAAAATCAACGACTTCTCTAACTTATTTTCCACCCCCCTCTAGCTCCTCAAATCTTATTTCCACTGACTTGGACTTTCAACCCAATTTGAGCTTTGTTCTGACTTCGGCCCTGCCCATCATCTCTCAGCTCGCCCTATCACCTTTGAGCTCAACGCCCAGTTCACAAATCAGCCCACCCCATTGCTTGTCTGTTCAATCTGCCTCAATGAGCCCACTCACCACCAACCCATCTTTGGCTCAACCTATTCCTAGCCCCGTCATCGATTCGTCTTAACTGCCTATATCCCACAATGACCCACCTACTCTTGTTCATCTGGCCTAACCTTCGACTCTAATTGCCACTGACCCCGCTTTCGTGTTACTTCAGATAGATCTTTTTATCCTCGTTGATCCCAACTCATCTCAATGACTACATCTACTACACAGTTGTAATACCTTTCCTTTGTCTCGCACCCACCTTTTCTCCTTCCTCAGGTATGGTTCATCTGATGTAGAAATTTATCACATGGCATCTTCCTCAATCGCCTGACCTCTTTCTAGTTGATTGGTTATTGTGATTCTCACTGGGCCAGCTGACCGACCACTTGCTAGTACACTACCGACTATTTCATCACTCTCGGAGGATGTCTGATATCTTAATGCACAAAGAAGCAAGTCATAGTTTTTCACTCTTCAGCAGAAGCCAACTACCGCTCCATGGCCGTCACCACCAGTGAACTTGTCTAGCTCCACAGCCTACTTTCATCTCTCCATATGTGCTACTGAGGCCCTATTAGCTTATATTGTGATAATCAATCTACTTTACATATTTTTGCTAATCCAGCCTTCCATGAACAAACTAAGCACATCGAGGTTAATTATTATTTTATTCGGGAACGTTTTCAGTCTAGTGAGCTAACTGCTGCCTATGTGTCTACCAAGTTACAACTTGCTGATATCTTCATAAAGGCATTGGTCGCGATCATTTCCACTTTCTTCTCCATAAGTTGGGCATTCACGATCTTCATGCTCCAACTTGAGGGGAAGTATTAAGGAATAAATTCATCATTATCTTAATTAGTTGTAATTGATTGTAATTATGTTGTCATTTGTATCATATTAGGAGATAGCATAATTCTAGACTTGATATTGGGTAGTAAATTAAGGAACTAATTTGTTGTCTCTTCTCTATTCATTCCCTCATTGTACTCTAATTGATTGATATGAGAAATATTCCTCAATTACTTTTAATAGCATGTTGACCGAACATAACACCTGTCCAAATCGTTCATGCAAAAGGCCATCCAACTAAAGCATGCACGGTAATAGCATATGGAGAAAGGTTAGATCTTGTCGACAAAATATTGTGATGGGTACGACAAAGAAATGTTAGAACTTTCAGAGGAACACTTAATCCCCAACACCCCATCCATTCTGAGATGAGAGAAGGCCAAGTTTGGTCTAGCATCATTCTTGCATCTCAATAATCAATTTTGACAGAGTATAACCCTGAAGTTAAGAAATGCCAAACCAAATGATCCCTAATAGAGCAGATGGAAAGTGGTATGTGTCTGATGGCCTACACATCTCTTTCATGAAAAACATCATTGAGAAGATCCACATCCCACTCTTTGCGTGTAGTAAAAACAAATGATTAATAAGGGTGTTCCCCAAACCTGTAACTGGTTGCATATGAACCTAAGAATCCCACACAGTAGGTTACCATGAGTCTCGCTAAACATTCACTCGAGAAGCATATCCTATCCTCCAAACTAAGGATTCTAGTATTAGTTCTTGAGAAGCTAATATACTACTCCAAATAAAGATAGGATTACTACCCCATATTGTATGCATGAAAACCTACACCCTCTAGAAACCAAGACATCTAAACTTCTTTAGCCAACATAGCTTCTCCCATAAGCGCGAGCATAGCACTTGATTGAGAGTGCCCATTTTATCTCCACCAAAAACAATTAAACAAAGATTCTAACTCATAACAAATAGTTTTGGGTAATAGAAAGAACCCCATTAAGTATACAGGAAGGGCCTGAACTACACCCTTCTATAGATCTCTTTTCCTATTTAAGAAAGAAATTTGCTTGCATTCAACTCCAAGTTCTATCCAAAATATATTGAAAAACATCTCTCTTACACCAGCCTATCATGAATGGAAGACAGAAATACTTTCCTGGTTGATCGACTACCAATACTCTTAGAGTAGCTCCCAAGGAAACTTGCTCACACTGCGAGTCATTACAACTGAATGAGATCACAAACTTCTCAAAATTCATCTTCTACTGTAAGGGTCATTTATAGACTCGAAGACACTCATTAGTTATGGTACACTCTTGTGCATTAGTGTGAAAAAATAAGAGAGAGTTATCAACAATAAATAAATGAGAAATTAAAGGAGCTTTCCTTACCACGTGACAACCTTGAAGCATCCCAAATTATTCCTCACTCTGCATGTGGTGTTTTGGTCTTTTGCGAGCTGCGACTCAAAGTGCTAATCTAGTGTTGTTTGTTTTTGCCTTGGTAGTTTTGACAAAGTTCATTGAAGTGTGTTCAAGTTGTTTAGGACTCCTGCGGTTGAGTGTACCCCTATGAGCTGACTTTCTCGCCTTGGACCATAGCCCCGGCCTCGTGTCGGCGTTCCTTAGGCAGGTGTTGGGGTTGTTAGGCAACCTGACAGGTCGTCTTTGCCGATATGGTGGGCGCAGGGCTCGCCTTGGCCCTTTCTAAGGCCCTTCTAAGCCTTCTTGTTGGTGTTTTATCTCCATCTTTATTCCTCTATTCCTCTTTTCTCCCTTGGTGTGCTTTGGAGCTATAAGTTTTGGCTTGGTTGATCCCCATTCTTGTTAGTTTGGAACTTTAGATCCTTTCTTGCTCTTTGAGATCTAGAGGTAAGATCTCATCCCCTCTTTTATCCCTTGTTGTTTGGATGAATGGTGGATCTAGGGTTAGGATTGTGAGTTGACTCTTGTTCTTCTTCTTGCTCATTGTTGTTCGAACTTGAGAGGATGGTTGTATTGTTGATTTTTCCTTGATTCAATGTAATGTAGAACTAGATTTTGCTGGAATTTATGGTCATTGTAGCCCTACTGTAGTATTGGTAGAACTTGCTTATTTCCTTACTTCCTTGTTTTGGGTTAGAGCAAAGAACTCTCAGGAACTCCTTGGAAACATTTAAACCTAGTTTTAAGCCAACTCTAGGGCCGATTTAGGGTTGCATTGCATCTTTAAACTTAGCGTTTCATTTGTGTTTTCTTTTGCTTAATTTCTTGCTTGTTTGTGGGTGAGTGTGTTTGGTTAGATGGTGAGAGCTCAGCTCGAGGCAAGGAGCCAGTGGAGGAGTAGCACACTCGGGGTTTTAATCGCCTAAGTTGTGAGTAGGTTATGTGATCACACATTTCTAGTAGAATACTATCTAAATATCTTTATGGTTTGATTTAAAGGAAATCCTTGGTTTATCTTATTAAACTAATGATTTGATCAGTTTAGAAAGAGTTTCTATGCTTTCTATTTTATAAAGGAAACTCTTGATGTTTAATGAAAATGCTTATGGCTATGTTGGAATATCGGGTTTGAAATGAGTTATGAAGCTTGATACATATATTACACTTTTGACATTAGTTTATATATAAATGATGTTCATTCCGAATATGTGAATATTTGTCCAAGACAAGGACCCTGTGATATGATTTATGTGGATTATAATATTGATGCACCTATGGGGTGGTTTGGATGGTGACGTTCTACTGCAGTAGGCCGTCTTCATGTCCAGCCTATTGAGGTGGAGTGGAAGACCGGGTGATTGGATATTCATCGGGAAGCCGAAGTCACAACACAATGGACCGATGGGTCAATGTCAAGGGCATGTGTACTTTGATGGCTTTGAACTTAGCCACTACCATGACTAGAGTTTAGAGAGATTTCTAGACCATTATTCGTTTGCTTGAGATGCAAACTTCATTTTTTAAGAAATTACGTTTTTATGTAAAGCAAACCCTGGAGTTGTGATTATTTGTAAACTATTTGGAAAGTAAATTATTTTGATGGTGAGTATCATGTTTATAGTTTTTAAAACTTGTGTTTTGCCATTCATGAGTTATGAATGTTGAAACCATCATTTGAGCAAAAGTGATTCTTTTGTGCTATCTATGGTTTTCTTGTACTTATGTATATTGTTGTATGCTGAAATGTTTTAATCTATACGTATTATTGTAAAAGCTTGGTTTTGTAGATTTTATCAATTATTTTGCATATTCTATCAGAGTTGTGCTAACCCATTCACTGAGTGACCTGGTTACTCACCCTCTCTCTTCTTTCCAGGCTTTAGCTTCTAGTGGTGTTGCAGCCAGATGGAGTGCTGAGTATCCTTCTAACTATCTTTCTTAATTTCATTCTTATGTATGTTTCTTCTAGAACATGCTGTATTGTATAAGGACATGGATCCACTAGTGTATTTGTCAGTCTATATTCATGATTTGTATGTGACACACCACTTGCGTGAGTGTTTCGCAAGTGCACGAGTCGTCACAGTAATAGAATATACCTTGGTGAGTAGGTAGTCGTATCCATAGGGAATAGTGCTTAGAAACAAGAGATATCGCTATTTAGCTACGATGAAAATCAATTGGGGATAAAATCAATATATCAATGCAAAGAAAATTAAAAGAGTTCAAAGAGAGCAATAAAAGTAAAGAGAGGTAATCGATGAGAAAATGGGGTACCCGGACAATGCTCATCCTAGGACTATTGTTTCAAGTGCAAGACTAATATTATGCCTCTTAACTGATGTTTAATGAGTCGTGGAAATCCAAAAACACAAGGTCCCAAACCTAAGGTCAACCGTGACACTATGCCCCGGTAGAAAGGAGTACTCTCAACACCTCACACTGTTTGGGACTACTTGGGGTTCTATGGACTCCAAGTGATAGACCCTATTCCCTAATATAAATCTAACCCTTTGGTCCAGGCGAAAGGTCCCTAGTCACAATTAAGTCCCAGTGGAGTTCATCTCTTAGCACTTCACTCTATCATTGCAGCAAAAAACTCTTGGAACGTGGAGGTAGGATAAATCACTTCGGAAGGGAAAGGTGACGTTATGATATTTCTCGACTCACCCTCTCGACCCTCTTCAATCTTACTTAGTCTAACCCTAATGAAGTTGTCACACCTTCAATGGATTACCTAGATAGATTTTCAACCCTAGTGTCACATCTAAGGGAAAATCAACACAATAGACATTCAAGATTGAAACTCAATTAAATCATCAATTAAAGAAGCATAATAAAAGTTAATGAAACAAAGTCATCCTAGGGTTTACAAGTCCAAGTACCTACTAGGGGTTTAGTTCTCAATGGAGCATTAAAAAATCAACAATGAAATCGAAATCATATGCATGTAAACCATAAAGATAACCCCTTTGTAGTCGATATCAATGGTCTTACGGAGCCGCCTCATCTTCTCTAAAGGTTCCCTTGTCAAACCTAGGGCACACCTTGACGAATCGATGCCTACAAAAACTCCCCAATAGTTCTCCTCCAAAGAAACTCGATGTTGATGCCGTAGAACCACTCCAAAGACCTTGTTAAAATCTCTCCAAACCCTAGCCGCGCTCTTCCCGAAAGATCGACGAAAGATAGGAAAAGGATCCCCCAATAAATCTCAAATTGTGGTATTTATAGGGCTGAAATCGGGCATCCACACAGCCATATAGAATTTTGACACGCCCGTGTGGATTCTCTAGAATTTGATTTCCTGCGCAACGTGAACAATAACTGTTATAGTGAATTGATACAATGTTTACTACAGCAAGCTGCTACAGTACTCGTGCCAAAATTGCTCCTGACTTCATTTTCTACATCGAGGCTGCCAAGTTGGGGACATAACTACGCGGTAGATCACGTCGCTTCTTGCTTTCAACACATTGATGAAGCTCTTCGATGTTACACAAGTTAGACTCTATGAGTGTGACTACCGTTGTGCCCCTCCAATTTGTGTATTCTCTTAAGCACTTTGGAGGTTGGCACACTCTCACATGTCTACAACTTGTGCCTTGGTCCTTGCTTAGTCCAAGAGTCTCCTTAACCATTGCGTCTATGACCTATTTTTGCTTCTTTTCTTCCAACTCATCTCTACAACACTAAATGCACAAAAGAACACAAATATACACAAATGAGTGATAAAATCTGAGAAAAGTGATGCTCAATGCAAGAAAAGTATATTTCGTATCACTTATACATGAGCACTTATTAGTATGCTTGTCTAGTTTCTTGGAAACCTTGTGGTATTTATGACTAGTACATTCCTTGAACTCTTTTATCTGGTTTTGGTGTTGGTGCTTACTCTTTGCTATTGTTATACTCCTTGCTTTGTATTTTTTCACTTGAATATTATGTTCGGTTTGTTCATTTCGGGTATTTGTTAGCCTGGCGGTGACCTGAGGGTTGAGTAGCACGGGTGTCCCTCCTCGGGTTGTCGCAGCGATTATTGAGTGGTGGTCCTATGGGATCGGGTGTAATATTGTAGTAGCCTTGAGAGTCCTTCGTCGCAAATTAGAAATTGGCATGGTGATAATGGGTCCTAGGATGTAAACCTCGAGAAGGTTTGAAAGGCATTGTTGGCATTCCAAAACCATTGTTGGCATTCCATTAATAAGGATGCCATATTCCAATGTGGAAACACACATAATAATGAGTTGAATCCAAGCTTTTGAGAACCCTAAAGCTTCCATCATAAAATGCAAAAACTCCCACTTCACCCGATCATAAGCCTTCGCCATCTCTATCTTCAATAAAGATAATCCCACTTGGTCTTTAGGTTTACTTTTTAAATTATGGCATATCTTATGAGCAATCATGATGCTATTTGTTATTAATCTGCCTTGGAGAAAAGCAGATTGGTTTAAAAAAATCACACTATAAAGGACTTGCTTTAAGTTATTCACCAACACTTTAGAAATAGATTTAAAGACCATGTTGTGCAGGGAGATAGGACTTGCTTATTCACCAACACTATAAAGGCTTATGCTTTGAGATCAAGACTAATGAACTGGCATTCTAGCCATTACGAATTCTGCATGCATGAAGGTATGATAAGTAGAAATAAAGTTTTTTTCTGTTTTTTTTACTTGGTGCTTAAAATATCTAAAAAAATTCATATTTTTTTAATTTTGTAATTATTTTAGTAGAATATCTTTCAAATTATTTTTTACAAAATTAAGCTAATTTTAATTATATTTATCAAGCTAAATTATTTTATTATATAGATCAATTTCTACTTAATTTTAAATGTATTTCTCAATGCAAATTATTTTTACTTTATATTAATATTAGAGTTATTTTCATGTATATTTTCTATGCAAATTATTTAGTTATAAATGATACAAGGGAGTTGCCCAAACACATATTATGATCTAGAATGTAAATAAAATGGTGTAATTTGGACCTATAAACTAAGATCTAGACTATCAACAATCCAACAAAGGAGAATGAAACTCCAGCTAAAGAAGACCTAATCATAGAGATCATGGAATTTGGAGGAAAGGATTGAGATTCTCTCACCTAGGCTCTCAAGTAATAGAAGCAAAGGGTGTTTCAACCTCCAGGAAAGATGACCTCCCATGAAGCAGTGAGGAAGCTAATCTCTCAGTCCCTTGAAACCAAGGACAAAGTGTAAGTGATGAATCCAAAAGAACCAATATAGGCAACAAGAAACATGAGATCATTTCACTACACCAGGGAGAGGGGTAGAGCCAGTTTTTTAAAACTGGATCAAATGGTTAGTTTGAAAAATTACCACCCATTTTTAGATCTGGTTTACAACAACTGCTTGTCATTGTTAAAAATATTTTTAAAAAAATTGCCGCCTTTCTTTCTTGACCGATATATATCGACTGGTTCGATGACCACATGCAAGAGGATGCTCCATGCCGGAGCCAAAGATGAAAAGAAATGGCTGGCTGAAGGCATCTCCAACATCCATCTCAATGCATTCTACATTCATCGCACTTTGGTTCTCACCATCGATCTTTCCTTGTCCTCCTTTTCCCCTATCCACAACAATAATTCTTCGATGCTGATGTTGGATCCTGAGTTTGTCTTTTCTAGGATTTGAACAATTTGAAAGATGCGCTCCAGTTCTACGCCCATATGTTCTCCAAGCTCTGCATCTTCCGGGTTTCTGCCCACATGTACTACGAGCTATGTATGCACTTTCTTGGATCTTTTTGTGGTGATTCTTAGGTTTTTTTTTTGCTTTTGATTTCAATTTTCTTTGATTGTTAGATTTTTGGATGTTTGACATGTTGAGGAAGGTGGAGATGTTCTTGGCGGAGGAGGCCAAGTGAGGCTGCTCAGTGCTTGATCTGTATGAGATTGTGCAGTCTATTGGGAACATCTTTCCTCGAGTGTAAGAAAATTCACCTCTTGACCTTCCTATGTTTTTAATTAATGCTCGTGATCCTGTTTCCATCCTGAAAATAGATTGTTTATTCCCATTTATACATCACAATTAGTAATTGTTCTTATTTGTCTTCTCTTATCAATTGTTTCGATTGTTTGTTTCATGGAGGATCAGCATGGTCTTTGATTTCTTTGTATGATATGTTTTGGATTGTTTATTGCCAGGCTTATCCTTTGCACTGTAGGATCTATATACATAAAATCAAAAGTCTGCATTCCATAAGTTAATTAGTCCCTGTATATATGCAACCGACAAATAAAAGCCTAAACAGCAAAATGTTTCTTAGTGCATGAGTCTATGGCTTGAGTCACCAAGTGGACACACACACACACTGTCACGCCCCGAACCCGGCTCGCGGGACCCGGCGCGCGGACAAACGGCCGCAGACCCACAGGGCGTGAACCCCATAAGCCTGCAAGGCCTCAGAACTTGATACAGAGTGGACAAAACTAAAACAAACCATCTGAGCTACAGGACTACAGACTCTACAGAGTATACAAGGCAGGGGTACAAGAAATCCAAAATACAAAATACAAGAATACAGGGATAGACAATGACAAGAACTCAAACTTTACAACAGGAACGACAACATCCACAAACAGTCTTTCAAAGGCCATACTGGTCTACCACTCTTGATCTGAAAAGGATTTAAAGCAAATCCATGAGCTCACTAGCCCAGTAAGTAATCCAAAACAGTAAACTGAAACGAAAGTTCAAAACTAAAACTTGCACAAACTCATAAACACAAAATAGTGTAAGCAAAATCAAGAGACGAAGCAAGATGTAACAGATTCCTGAGTGTGTCTCCAAATTTGCTATAGCTGCCAGAGGTCATTTATTTACCCTCGGTGACCCGAGCCACAATAACAGAGTTCATTTGTTTACCCTCGGTGACCCGAGACTGAATATCAGGTGGCCGTTAATTATTTCACCGAACGGACACGGTGCGAAACTGCAGTCTCATTTTCCAAAATTTCTTGTCGACAAGGTCAGGGTTTAACCCCCCACTGACAGGGTTGCATATTGCTCATTTGGAGACCAAAAATCATTCAGATACAAAAATATTTACAAAAATACGAATTCAGAATTTCTCAAATTCACAAATACCCAAAAGAAAAATACTAATAGTTTCAGGATCCCACTTTAGGGAGAAAAAAATACAGAAATTAAAGATTAACCAAACAAAACATTTAAAATTATTCAAAATACTAATTTCTCCAAACTAAAGCAAAACAAATATACAAATAAACAAATAATGAGCATAATTAAATTAGCCCAAATGATAGCAGATTATACCAACATCTGGGTACATATAAAATATACAGTTTAAAACATTTAATATAATCAACTAAATGAAATCCCAATACTAGCATAAATAATAAATCGATAGCCAAAACGAAGTGAAACGTAATCACTTAATTAAAACAATTAAATAAAAATATCTGATAATATTTATTGAAAAATAAATAATTTCAATATTAACAAAAATACATGTATTTGAAATAAAATGCCATAACGAAATAATAGGCAATTATCTTGCCAATAATTATCAAATACTGAAAATACGAGGTTAACGGTGAATTACTTACCTCGAAATTTACTCTCTTCCAAGACACCACATGAAGACCGAAGTCAGTTCTCAAATGGTCCTATAACCCAGGGAAAAACAACCAACACGAAAATAAGAATACTAGACATTCTACAACAAGGTAAGACCTTTCCAACCACAAACACTTCTATAGCTTCAAAGGAAGCAACACAAGCAAATCATCAATAGTTTGGGTTCCAAACATTTAGTGGGGTGGTAGATCAACCATACAAGCATAAACACATGTACATAAAATAGATATATTACTATACCTTAAGGTTTGTAAAAATCAGGGTTAATACATATATATATTCCAAATGTTTCTATCATCAGGACATATGTATTATATATTAGGTTGCATAAATGTTTTCAAAAAATCAGGATCAAGATGTATTTCAACGGTTTGTAGAATTGGAACGCATGGATGTGCATGTATCATGCATGTGCGTGTGTCTATATATATATATAGATTATTATATAAATAAATGAATATATTTCAAAAGCCTTGTTCAGATGTATGAATGTATATATTTCAAAACTTGGTTCAGATGCATGCATGTGTCTTTTATATATATATATATATATATATATATATATATATATATATATATATATCAAAAGTGGTTCAACATATATATTTATATCAAAAGTTTGTTTAGTTGTATGCATTATAGTTCAGCATATATTTTATAATATTTCAAAACTTTTACAGATGCATGAATGTGCGAGTGGGTGTGTATATATATATATAACAGAATACATATATATATATATATATATATAACAGAATATATATGTGTATATATATATATATATATATATATATATATATATATATATATATATATATATATATATATATAGCATTTGCAGGATGGCAGAACATGTATCTATATACACACAAAACAGAATATATATATATAGCATGTGCGTGTGTGTATATATATATATATATAACAGAAATCCGGATATATATATTTATATTTAAATCAGTGTATATATATATATATATATATATATATCAAAAGTTTGGCAAAATCCATGATGCATGCATGTATATATATATTCAAAAGACTACCCAAGCATGCATAACCAAATATACGTACAAGTATAGTATACACATATAACAACAACCCAAGGTTGAGCAACAATGTTTTGAAGATCAAAAAGCCTTCAAATGCACTACAACTAAAGCATCAAGGCATTAACCTCAACATAACATGCCAAAAGATCCAAAAACTCCAAATAGATGCATAACCTTGGCCTTAACATTCAGATCATGCACTAAATAAAACCACTTATATCTAAGGCAACATGGCAACCATCACCCAAGTATTTCCAAGTACCACAACATCTAATAATCAAATCAAAAGAAAGGCTAGAAGATTACTTGGAAGAGTGAAAGACAAAGCAAAGATATCTATGCGGTTGTGTCCACAAGTTCATCGTCGGAGTTCGCCGGAGGTTCCAGTCCGGCCAGATTCACAAATCTCTCCCTATCTCTCTCTCTCTCTCTCTCTCTCTCTCTCTCTCTAAGGCACACACACAACCAGGGAAGATGGGTAAGAGGAAGAGATTTCTCATGGTTTAACTCAACAACACTAGGATGCATGGCAAAAGCAAGGAAAAGTTGAAAGACAAGCTTCCCAAAATCAAGGCTTGCATAGAAATGAGGTCCGGGAATTAAGGCTTGCATAACTTTTGCAAATAAATGGGGACAAAAAGTTGGGGCCCACACACACACTCATATATATATAATGATTGAAGAGAATAGGAGATAGTAAGTGATGAAGGTGTTCTGCTAAGAGGGTTTTGTTCAGAGTTTTATTCTTCTTTTTGTGTTCTGTTTAACTGTGTACGTTTTCATGAGAAGGGTAGCATTGTAAATTTATGTGTTTGAATAGTTGTTAAGTTTGTTAAGCACAAACCTTCAATTATACATCAAGGTGATGCTAAACATTTACTAAGATATTTATCAGGTACAGTTGATTTTGGTATTCTATATAGTAATTAAGATTGCTACAAATGGTGTATTACAAGGATTTTCTGACAGTGATTGGAGGCTAATCCAATAGATAGGAAGAGTACTAGTGGTGTGGTGTTTAATATGGGTTCAGGTTCTATTACTTGGATATCTAAGAAGCAAGACATTGTAGCTTTATCTTCAACAGAGGCTGAATATATAGCATTGTGTGTAACTTGTTGTTAAGGTGTGTGGTTAAAGCAAGTACTTGAAGACTGTGGATTGAAATATGCTGGATCAATCAGGATTAATTGTGATAACAAATCGTGTATTTGCAATCGCTGAAAATCCCATTCTCCATGTAAGAACAAAGCATGTGGATGTTGTTGGGACGCAGTGATTAACATAGTCCATAGTCCCACATCGCCTGTGAGAGTCAATTCCTCTAGTCTTATATACCCTTACCAAACCTTCCCTATAACTCGGATTATAAAAAAGTTTGAGTGGTGGATCCCTATATTAACATGGTATCAGAGTTGTAGGTCCCCTGCGCCTATGATCGGCTATGGCTAGGATCTTGGGTCCCACATCCGCTGTGAGCTTAGGGGAGTGTTGGGATGCAGCGGTTAACATGGTCCATAGTCCCATTGCCTGTGGGAGCTAATCTCTCTAGTTTTATATACTCTTACCAAGCCTTTCTTGTGACTCGGATTATGAAGAAATTAAGGTGGTGGGTCCTTATATTAACAGATGTGAAGTTTCGCTATATCAGAGATTTAGGCAGAGAATACTATAAGTTTACATTATTGTACATCCAAAAATCAAATTGCAGATATAATGACAAAGTGTTAGGATGGAAAAAAATTTCTAAAATTTTGGGAGATGCTGGGTGTTTGTAAGCTTCAATCAAGTGGGAGATTGTTGGAGGCTGATCGAAGAGAAGAGGAGATAGTATGAGATGAAGGTGTTATGCTGAGAGGGTTCTGTTCAGAGTTTCTGTTCTATTTTGTGTTCTGTTTAACTGCGTGTGTTGTCATGAGAGGGGTAGCATCATAAATTTATGTGTTTGAATAGTTGCCAAGTTTGTTAAGATCAAGGAGGTAGAGTGATGAATGGTGGAGATTTGATGATCAGTAGGAGTAGGTTAAGTTCGAGGCATAGCCCAGATGAGCGGTTGAAGGCCTTCACAGAAGGACACGTATTACTATGACTCAGCTATAGAAGTTTAATAGCTTTGCTTTACTTTGTTGAATCAATTTTGTAGGAATAGAAAGAACATGAGTTCTCCCCCACTTGTTTTTGATTTTTCCTGGCTGATTTATAGGTTTTTAGATATTACATGCTTTTGTGAATTTGTTGCTTGAGTCTTCAGGAGTCTAACATATAGTTCTCATCTTTATCCAGTTGGCAAATAAACTAATTATGAAGAAATTAATTAGATGCGAATATTTTTGCCAATTAGCAGCTGGAATATAATAATTAAGAACATGCAAAGATGATACAATTAATAACTAGGATGATCCTGTACTAGGCCACGAAAAAGTGCAACAGAAACTCCTCAAAGAAGTTTTCCAGACAGAAGATGCTTGCCTACAATTGATGTAGTTTGCTATGTGTTAAATCAGAATAATAAATGGAAACCTTCGTAGTTAAGGAAATGGATATGGAAATAATGGAACATCTCTTGTCATCATCTCTCTTTTCTTATGGTTGGCAATTGCCATGGCATTTAATATGAAATGATGGAAGAAATTATAGCAATTTATTGGTGAATGAACTCTTGTGATTTTGAAAACAGACTGAACTAGAAGGATCAAATGGGAGGATAAAACTAATGACTTGGTTGCTTCCATGAGGGGGCCAATTTCATCATGCCGTAAAGTGCAATTTTTAGACAAACAAAAAAACAGACTAATGGGAGAGTCTACGTATTAAGATTAATTAGAGTCCCTAAAGTTAATTAGGCCTGATTATATATATACACACACAAAATTATATTTATACTTAGTAAGTTATCAATCATTAAAGAATAAACTAAAGGAACACATCATCATGCTTCATTCCACCAATATATCTATCCATAACTCCGTATTGTATTTCTCCTTCATACTGTAACTCCATAACTTTCAAGTCCATCAAACATGATCTCCAAAGCCAACTAGAGTCTACAACCAGATGAGCACTCACTGTACCTCAGATGAGATTGAGTGATGTGTTGATTATGAAATCCTATTCCAAAATTAAATAGAAGGAAACCTTCCCTCCAAAATGTTTTCTTTAGATGATACTTGGAAGTTGACAGAATTGTTTGTCTGAGATCTGAATGAATGGAAAACCAGTTCCTACTTGTTCGACATTAGTAAAAAATTGAAGGAAATACAAGCAAGAATAAATTAAATGCCGTATGAGTCCATAAGATCTTAAACAAGCTCTAAATATTGTTTAATTTTAATTCATTGATTAATAAGATAATGACTTGATTCTTATCTTATAATAGAAGAGATTAAGACTAATATCTGCACATTAATAAATAGTAGTTGTTGTAATATAAATATAAATATATAGTTTATAAACTAATGTGAAAAATTGTCTATTTTGATTTGAATTAAAAGTGCACATTAATAGAAAGATTACAGTTAGACCTAAATAATGATAAATTAAACAAGCAACAATATTTGTGATTTTTTTTCCTTTGTAATTCTTGGTGAAGTCTTTAACTGATGAAAATTGAAATTTTGGGCGTTATTGATTCTTGTCTAGTTGAAAATAGTATTAGAGTTTGATAAGAGATCAGTCCTTTTTAGTATTGTCACTGTTATGGCTGCATAAGTCTAGGTCAATAAATTTATGATTTTGAATTCATGATGATAATGCTGATGTATTTGTGATATTTTTTTCTATTTGAATTATTGATGATGATGCTGCCTTTCACTGATGGAATTCGAAACTTTGAGTTTCCTTAGTGCTTTGTAAATGAAAGTAAATGTTTAGGACAATGTCTTTTGATAGTTTTTTATACTTTGTCTTTTTAAATTTTGTAAGATTAATTTATTCTAATGAATAGAAAAACTTATCTGGTAGTCCTATGCCAAGTCAAAATTCGGCATTTTACACACTTTTCTCAAGGCATTCTTGTCACACCAACACATGAGTTAGACTTGCATCATTGCACTTAATTGCAACCAAAAAATAGAACATGAGTTCTTTGGTACGGGGATACAACATGATCCTTTTTAAGTGGGAAGACATTAGTTCCATGTGCGTGTGGATCACAAATGAATTGCTTCTTAAATGAACCCTAACGTTGATTTTATTTCATTTTTAAAGCTTTAGAGGCCGTTTTGTTCGTGGTAATGTAGAAATATTATCATGTTTGATATTGCACCGGTGGTAATCTGGATGGTAATATGACATTACCAATATGAGAATATTACCAAGAAAGTTGGTAATCCTATTACCAACAAATTTGGTGTCTATCTTAAATTACCAAGTATGTAGTAATCTCATAACTTGATAATGAACTATTCCCGGTAATAAAAGTTCACAACCAAACATGGTTATATCAAATTACCATATGATAAGTGCTCGTGTATAAGTGATACGGGGTATGCTTTTCTTGCATTGAGCATTACTTTTCTCAGATTTTATTACTTATTCGTGTGTATTTGTGTTCTTTTGTGCATTTAGGGTTGTGGAGACAAGTTGGGAGAAAAGAAGCAAAAATAGGTTATGGACGCACTGGTTGAGAAGAATCTTGGTCTAAGCAAGGACCAAGACACAAGTTGTAGACATGTGAGTGTGTGCCAACCTCCAAAGTACTCAAGTTATTATACAAATTGGAGAGGCATAAAGGCAGTCAAACTCATATAGTTAAACTTGTGTAACATCAGAAAGCTTCATCAATGTGTTAAAAGCAAGAGGCGACGTGATCTACAGTGTAGTTGTGTGCCCAACTTGGTGGCCTTGATGAAGAAAATGAAGTCGGGAGTGATGTTGGTGCGAGTATTGTAGCAGTTTATTGTAGTAAAACAATGTTGCAATTCACTATAGCAGTTACTGTTCATAGCTTGCAGAAAATCAGATTCCAGAGAATTCACATAGTCATGTGGATGCCTGATTTCAGCCCTATAAATACCGCTATTTGAGATTTATTAGAGGATCCTTTTTCTATTTTTTACCGAACTTTCGGGGAGAGCGCGACTAGGGCATCGCTATCGAGTTCATTTAGAGGAGAGGTTTTTGCAAGGCTTTTGGAGTGGTTTTACGACATTGATATTGAGTTCCTTTGGAGGAGAGCTATTGGGCGAGCTTTCGTCGGCATCGATTCGGAGATGTGTGTCCTAGGTTTGACAATGGAACCTTTGGAGAAGACGAAGCCGCTCCACAAGACCATCGACACGGACGACAAGGGAGTTTTCTTTATGGTTTCTATGCATATGATTTCAATCTATTTGTAGATTTTGTATGATTTGACATGGAGAGCTAAATCCCTATTGGGTGCTTTGACTTGTAAACCCTAGGATGACTTTGTTTCATTGACCTTTATTATGCTTTTTTAATTGATGATTTTAATTGAGTTTCAATCTTGAATGTTAATTGTATGATTTTCCCTTAGATGTGACACTAGGCTTAAGAATCTATCTAGGTAATCCTATGAAGGTGTGATAACTTCATTAGGGTTAGACTAAACAAGATTGAAGAGGGTCGAGAGGGTGAGTCGAGAGATAGCGAAACTTCCCCTTTCCTTTCCGACGTAATTTATCCTACCTCCACGTTCCAGGAGTTCTTTGCGGTGACAATAGAGTGAAATGCTAAGAGATGAACTCCAGTGGGGCTTAGTTGCGCAAGAAACAAAGTGAAGTGTTGAAGTGAATCTTAGTGCTGTGACTTAATTATGACTAGGGTTCTTTCGCCTAGACCAAAGGGTTAGAACTATATTAGGAAATAGGATTTATCACTTGGAGTCCCCAGAACCCCAAGCAGTCCCACATAGTGTGAGGTGTTAAGAGTATCCCTTTCCACCGGGGCATAGTTTAGAAGGCTAGTTACGGTTGACCTTAGGTTTGGGACTATGAGTCTTTGGATTTCCACGACTCATTAAACATCAATTAGGAAGTATAATATTAGTCTTGCACTTGAAATAATAGTCCTAAGGTGAGCATTGTCAGGGTGTCCCATCTTATCATTGATTCGTCCTCTCCTTTACTCTTGCTCGTTTTCTTCTCTCTTTTACTTTTCTTTGCATTCATCTATTTATCTCTCTCACCATTGATTTTCTCTATAGCTAAATAGTAATAACTTTTGTTTCTAAGCACTATTCCCTTTGGATACGACTAACCACTCATCAGGGTGTATTTCATTACTGCGACAACCCGTGCACTTGCGGAAACTCACGCAAGGGGTGTGTCACCATAATATTCCCAACCATATAATATTCCCAAGTATATTACTATGGTAAACTCGTTATGTGGTTATATGTCATTACCACTAACCAAATGACCCCTTAATGTCATTTTAGATCTCTATTGTGGGCCCCTCAATTTTTTAAAATTCTAATATTAAATTCTACGATTATGTTTATTTATTTTAATTTTATAATTTATGTTTCAGTTATTTTTCAAAACCCTACGCAACCCTTCGTCTCCTTCTATCTTAGTCTTGTCGTTCAAAAAAAGTTAGATCTAGCATTTCTCTTTAATTCACTATAGCATATTAGGTCTTCCTTGGCGTTTTTATTGACCTTTGGTGGCGTTTAGAAATGGCACTAAATCACTCAATAGCGATTTTGGAAAATGCTTGTGCAAACATCGAGAAATCTAATGTCACTGAAGAAGTGGTGTTTTTAAGAACAAACGCTGGCATTTAGTGGCGTTTGAGCATAACACGCTGCCAATGTTGTAGCCAATTCTCCGAGAAAAGCTCAGATTTACCGGCGTTCTAAATATAAACGGCACCAATGTTCCACCGTTTGTATTTATGATCATTGGCCAAAGAACTGCGTGTAATAAAGGATTTTGTTTTATTTGCGGTGTTTTTAGTAATAAAATACTGTCAACAAGACGACATGTTTTGAATAAAATGCTGAGAAAATAATCGGCGTTCGATGTATTCTTTGTTGATTATGACAGTGTTTTTAAATAAATGCCGGTAATTAGATAAATCCTGTAATAGGTTTTTCATATTTTTTGCACTTAATACCTGTAATAAACTTGAATATTACCTAAAATCCAAATTAAACCTCAAGATTCTCCATATGTTAATAAAAAGAAAAATCAAAGCAATAACTAATGTACATTCATGTACTAAATGCCACACAAATATATAAATCAACTTAGAGATCTTGAATCTCATTCACAATCACAAGTATTTAACAAAATATGATAGGTAAAATTGTGAGAAAATCTCATAGAGACACCAAGACCATTCAAAGTTCACATACAATCACATATGAAAGGGGGAAAAAATCAAACATTGATCGGTCTTGATCATTGAACCTCCTAAGAGTGCATCAATGTTTTGGAGAAGCTTGATTCTGCAAGAATAATTTAGAGTATTAGATAGTATTCACAAACACAACATTTTATATTTAATGAACAATTACTTGAACATGCACACTAGACACGGCTATGTTAACCTTAGGGGTCTGAGATCCGATGCATTGATTCTACAATAATTACAATTACATGTTTGAAATATAGAAATGAAAATAATAATATAGTACTAGAAACTTGTAGAGAGTATCACCCAATCACACACACAGACACATAAATGAAATAATAATATCTGATTATGGAAGTATCCAAAGTATCTAATTACTAGTTTACAAGTTTGAAATACCTACTATTGAGAAGATGATCCACCTATGCTAGGCAGGGGGATAGTCGCTTATGGGAATTGTTGTTGCAAGAAAGTATAAAGAGCATTGTAATTAGCACGTTCATGCCCAAGCTCATCTTCCATCTTTTGGAACTTTTCATCCATCTATTGGCGAAGATCCATGCCCTTAGATGAATGATCACCACATGTTGCGAGATGATGACTACTTGAATGGCCGTAATATTTTGTAGGTGCATGACCCAATCTAAGCCCTCTTACTCGCCCGTAATATCATGTTGTCTTCACTTGACTTATCAAATGCAAAATCAAATAATGCCTCCACTCCTTCTGCATACTCGTCAGACAATCTTAACTTATGCATCCAATACTTATCCATCACTGTTTACTATCATTGAAGTTAACACAATGCTTACAAACTATAATGTGTTTTCCATTTCAATTGGTCACAAATACATTATAAAATTAAAGTTGGAATTAATAGATGAAATATTTTTGTACCTTTATATGTACATCTTAAGCATTTCATATCTTATAAAAAGTTTATAAATCAATTTATGATTTAATACAATAAATCATGATAAACTACCAAATATATAAACATAGTAAAAAATTTAGGACTTGAGATGCATTTATAAATCAGAGTAATGCAAATTATGATACATAAAAAAAAAAAAAAAAAAAAAAAAAAAAAAAAAAAAAAAACAGAATGGTTAGCATACTTCAAAGAAGTTGACTGGTGGGCTTTACAAGGCATACATACTTTTAAATAAATATATACATAGTCACAAGAAGGAATTTATTAGGGTGTATTTTATAATAACACTGTATAGTAGTCATCGTGATAGATCTTGGGATTTGGAGCTCAGAATTTGCAATACTCAACATTCAAGCTATTACTTTTGTTTAATAATAATAAAAAGAATGGAAATGCCTTGGCTAGTGTGAAAAGGCTGTTTATTTATTTATTTTAAGAATATTGTTGGCTGCAATGTAGGGTCCAATTGGGGATTGATAATGCAAATTAATAGACAAAAGTATAACTTTATTCATTCATGGGAATTGAAAAATATTACATGAATTAACAAGAAAAGTTAGAGAAATGTCCAAGGTGAAATGAATACTGTGGAACTAAAACATATATTCTTTCCTACTGAAATTTCTGCAGTTATAGGTTCACTTTATCATTTTTAAAAACTTAACAACATTGATGACATTATAAACTTAATATGGTCAACTTAGTAGATCATTAGCTTGTATAATTAGACTTGAATTTTTAGCAATAAGAGTTGACAAAGAACATGTTTCAAAGTTCTGACTGTCATTTTTCCAATCTAATGCAAATTCATACAAGGAATACTGTAGTAGTTACTGTTCACAACGCGCAGAAAATCAGATTCCAGAGAATCCACACGGGTGTGTGGAAAATCTACACAGCCATGTGGATGACTAATTTCAGCCCTGTAAATACCACGATTTGAGATTTATTTGGGGATCTTTTTCCTATTTTTCGCCCATCTTTTGGGGATAGCGTGGCTGGGGTTTGGAGAGGTTTTTGCAAGGCTTTTGG
Organism: Dioscorea alata; assembly: GCA_020875875.1. NCBI lineage: Eukaryota > Viridiplantae > Streptophyta > Magnoliopsida > Dioscoreales > Dioscoreaceae > Dioscorea > Dioscorea alata. The sequence continues at coordinate 13,432,944 of CM037017.1, read as the reverse complement.
AGCGGTTCGACGGCATTGACATCGAGTTCCTTTGGAGGAGAACTATTGGGGGAGCTTTCGTGGGCATCGATTCGGCGAGGTGTGTCTTAGGTTTGACAAGGGAACCTTTGGAGAAGACGAAGCGACTTCTCAAGACCATCGATACGAACTACAAGGGCTTTTTCTTTATGATTTCTATGCACATGATTTCAATCTATTTGTTGATCTTGTATTGCTCCATGGAGAGCTAAACCCCTAGTGGGTGCTTGGATTTGTAAACCCTAGGATGACTTTGTTTCATTGACTTTTATAAATGTTTCTTTAATTGAGGCAGCAGAACGTCCCCTTTCCCTTTTGACGTGATTTATCCTACCTCCACGTTCTAAGAGTTCTTTGCGGTCACAATAGAGTGAAGTGCTAAGAGATGAACTCCACTGGGGCTTAGTTGCGCGAGCAACAAAGTAAAGTGTTGTAGTGAATCTTAGTGCTGGGGCTTAATTGTGACTAGGGTTCTTTCGCCTGGACCAAAAAGTTAGAACTATATTAGGGAATAGGGTTTATCACTTGGAGTCCCCAGAATCCCAAGCAGTCCTACACAGTGTGAGGTGTTGAGAGTATCCTTTCCACCAAGGCATAGTGTAGAGGGCTAGTCACGGTTGACCTTAGGTTTGAGACTGTGTGTCTTTGGATTTCCACGACTCATTAAACATCAATTAGGAGGTATAATATTAGTATTGCACTTGAAACAATTATCCTAGGATGAGCGTTGTCAGGGTGCCCCATCTTATCATCGATTGTCCTCTTCTTTACTGTTGCTCATTTTCTTTTCTCTTTTACTTTTCTTTGCATTCATATATTGATCTCTCTCACCATTGGTTTTCTTAATAGCTAAATATTGATAACTTTTGTTTGTAAACAGTATTCCCTGTGGATACGACTACCCACTCACTAGGGTATATTTTATTACTTTAACAACCCATGCACTTGCTGAACACTCACACAAGGGGTTGTGTCAAAGTTTTGGCGCTGTTGCTGAGGAGTAGTCATTTTAGAGACGTTTGCATTTTGCTAATTTAGCTATTCATCATTTATTCTATTTTACACTTTCTTATTCTTTCATCGTTCTTATTTGTTTTTTCTTTCTTTGATTTCAGCTACATGTTATGACCTGTGGCAACCTTTCGACTTTAGTTGAAGGCGATCAGGAAATTGGAAGAAAAACTCATAGACGGGGAAAGGAACCTATACATGAACAATCAAATCAAGCTGAGATAAAAACTGAAGGGTTTGACACTATGGAAGAACAACATAAGCAGCAGAGAACACTCTCTGATTTTGCAAGACCCGCAGTTTTGGGCACATAGTCGAGTAATGTGGGCCACCAATTACAGTTACATCAATAGAATAAAGATACTTTGCTAGTGATCCAAATAGATATAAATCAAGCATCAATAGAGGCAATCATCAAGCATGCATTTAACATAGATTAGCATTCACATTAAAGTATAAGCAAGGAAATTTGCAAACACATGTGATTTTCATCAATCAAACAGACCAAGAATCACCAAGGGAAAACATCTCAAGCAAGCAAACCTGAGATCGGATTGTCAAAGATGAGCAGCGAGATGTGCGGCCGATGGAGATTTTGATGTGACGACTAACAAAAGAGGACGTGATGCCGATGGAGATTTGGAGGTGTCGGCTAACAAGAGAGAATATGCGGTAGGAGATCGAGAAGCTAAAATTTGGAAGCTGGTGGGCAGCCACGTGATGGAGAAGTCGACCTGCAGGCCAGGGGAAGCAAAATAATAACACTCGTCGGCATTTTCCACATATAACGGCACCAAATCAAATGTTGCGTTTTTAAATTAAAATTATTACAATCATATTTTCCTGGCATTTTACAAAAAACCCCACTAAAAACAATAAGCTCTCGGCGTTTTATAACATAAAAGCCGCTATAACAAAACGTTTCCCGACATTTCTCCTGGCCTTTTAGAGAAAACCCCGTTGAAGTTCTAAAATTCATCATGCCATGCTTTTCTAGCTATCACACCTGTGCGCATTACCGGTGTTTACATGATACATGCCGCTAATGTCAAAACCAATGCTGGCATTTCTTAAATCAACGACGCTAATGAACCAACCTTCACCGGCATTTATTAAATAAACATCGATAATGTCCGACCCTTCCCCTCCTAATTAAGAGCGTTTGTGGTCTTTCATCGTCATTTTTTTTAAAATGACGCAAAGGTCTAATTCTTCCATTCTAGAAAGAGCTTTCCTGGCTTTTTACAATAAAAATGCCACAAATACGGCGGCGTTTATGTAAAACACCGCCAATAAAATGCTGCTAAAACCATATAATGCTGTAGTGATTACGTGTGGTGCCGGGTATGAGGAAGAGGGAAGGATCTCACCGTTACGGGTTTGGTTGATTCACTGTTATTATTGAGGTAAGCATCCTTTTCCTCTTATTTTTGAAAAAAATTGTAGAAATTTGTTAATATTGGGTTAAGGTTATGATTTATTTTGTTTCTCCTCTTCTTATGCTTGTTTGTGACGTGATTCTAATTTGGGTTAGGGTTTGGTGACAATGTTGAATTGTTTTCTTTGAGGATAAGATTTAGAAATTTCTTGTTAGTATAGCAGAGATCCCTCTTTAATTTTGGGAGACCTAAAGGCAGAATTTGGAAGAGATCAAAATAGCAAAATTGTAGATTGAGGTCTTATTTAGCTTACTACCAAATTCTAGAATTTTCACACAAGTATCCTGTAAATTATATGCTTTAAACATAGGTGACGCGGTCAGGATTTTTGTGCAGCCTTGATCCCTTTTGGATTTATTTCATGATTGTAATAAAGTTGTAGAAGATGACTTTATCTTTGTATCTACCAAATTGTAGAATTTTTAAACTAGTAATTTGTGAGATATGATCAGATTTCTGTAGATGTGCTCAATGATATTTCTACAGGAAGCATGAAGATTGATTAGAGAATTTAAGGATCTTAGAAGTTGAGTAAAGACTCATGTTTAATATAAAAGTTATATATCTGGATGTTATCTAAAGACCTGAAAAATTTTAGGTTTTATACGCCTGTAGTTTATGAGATATGATTTTATTAGTAAACTATATTCGATTGGATGTCTGTGCAGAATATCAATATTGATGGGTATTTTTCATGGTCATAATGGTTAAATTGGGTAAGGTGAAAAATAGCAAAGTTGTTTATTATTAAGTTATCAGATTGTTAGTAAATTATCTCTAATTTTGGCGACCTAGATTGATATATATGCACATTTAAATGGGATATGTCAGAATTGCAAGTCTTTAGGAATAGATGGGCATTCAAATAAATGTTATGCATTGAGTAGTGCTCTAAACCATGTGAATTTTGGGTATGTCATAGTCTTTGATGTCTAATATCCTTAGAATTTATAATTTGGTGATTTGGGAAAAGACAGCCAAATTTATGTTTGATTTAGTACTCATGGGTCATGATAGAATTTGAAAATGACCTTAAGAGTTGTTAAATGCTATTATACCATTGAAAATAACCAATATTTGGAAGAGCAAAGTGATAGCTTGACCTTTTGCTTTTGTATCTTTCTTTTAATTTTCTTACTTTTGTTAAATAGGTTTTTGATATCCTTGAAAATTATTCTAAAATTTAAGGTATTTTAAGGATATTTGTTCTATTTGGGATTTGGAGTTTTTGGCCGTTAATCAGGTAAGTACCCGCATATAAATGATACTATATGTATAAACTCAAAATTTTTTTTGGTTTTCCTTACCTTCGAAAGTGCGAAAAAGAAAAGAAAAAGAAATTATTATCATTATTATATATTATTACTACTGCTCGAAAGCTTTGCTGTTTAATATTATTCTGTTTATAATTTTTATTTTTGTTTATTAAATTATGTATTTTTGAAATTCACCGTGAGAGATTTTGTTTTCTTAAATAAATGGAAATAATTTTAGTAAAATTGGGATCATTTGAATCTTGGTATTTCGAGTTTGTCGAATGTTTGGATAAGAATTATTTTGACACAGTACTCGTAGTCCCGAAATTAACTTTGCAATCGCCCTGTCACTAGGGGTTAAACACTGTATGTGTTGACATGTATTATGATATAGAAACTATAGTTTCCCACTGCTTTCCATCGATGAAGAATAATGGCATCTAATAATTCTGGCATGGGTCACAGAGGGTAAAAATATGACTTTTGATAATTCTGGCTCGGGTCACAGAGGGTAAATATATGAATTATGTTATTTTATTTTGGCAGTAGTTGTTTGGTGGACCTTGTTGGGATCGACAAGGGTCTACGAGCATGCTAGAAGCAAAATATGCACAGCGGATAACAAACAAAACTAGCATAGACCCTAGCATGCAATGGAAGCGAATAAAGATATAAAAATCTAAAATAAATAAATAAATACAATTCCAAGGGTGAAGTCGAAAAAGGGACTGCATATACGCGACTCCCCTCTACTCTAACACACACATAAGCCGGAAACAATCCGGTATGGATTGCTAGTATCCAACGATAACTCTTATCGAGAAATATGAATAGCAATTAAAATTAGGTCTCAAAAACCTAATCGTAAACAAGTGTAAGGAATTGTAAATCCAAAACTGACATTCGGCGAATGTTTCACATGTGAGAATCTTTTGAGAAAAATTCCACAACCATTATGAACTAATCTCAAAAGGCTCTCACTCCGGAGATCTCCATTGATAAAGAAATATCAATGAAAAGCCGGCCTGTGAACTAACATACATGAATAAACAAGAAAGATCCAAGGAGTGTCGACCTATACCTTTTCCGGAGCCAAGTAATGGCAATCCGGATGGAGAAAACTTTCTCCAAAAGGGGGGGGGGGAGGGGGAAAGGCGGGCAACACCTTTGTGAAGGATGACGGCAACCAACAATTAGACCCGACGGCGGCCTCGGCTTAGGCGGACTGGCGGCGGTGGCGTCCTCTTAGCTAGGGCGGACCGGTGGCCTCCTTGAGTGAGAGAGGGAGAAGAAAGATTAGGGTTAGGGTTTTCTCTAATACACATGTATTTATAAAACCCTAAAACCAATCCCAATGCAATATCAACCATTGATTCCATATATTGGATCTTCCCTCTTATTGGATATTAATCATATTAGATCCAATAAGCTAACACTTAATTTCTAATTAAGTCCCTCAATTTTTAAGTTATCTCATAACTCAATCCTTACACATTCACGGTTATACCAAATCAACTCTTGATTTATCTAAACTCCATTTAGCTATTCGACTCATTAGATTGAGTCTGGATTTCATGGCTTTTACGTGTGCGACTGTAGGCCCGTTTTAAAATCAGCAATGGGATTTTAACCTCGTTAAGGCCCATAAGTCACAAATGCCGTCTAGCATGGCAATGTGACTACCCGAATTAAAACGAAGGTCGACTAGGTAATCAACTAATCTCGTAACCTTATCTGATTCCTTTCCCAATTGAATATCTCAATCAACATAAGGCATGGAGCTTAGTCACCCTTATTTATTTGTCGATCGATTTCTTGATCCTCGGTGAACTGACTAGGTCAAATAAATGATAACCCTTACCATTTCACTTGGGCGTGGCCAAGCACTACTCAGTTTCACTGATCAAGTGGCCGGTGATATTCTCTCTCATCAGAGAATGGCAATCTCCTCTCATCGCAAATGTTATTCACTATGAATCTCTATGCACCCAATCATACCCACACTTGTCACTCTGTTACGAATGACGTTAGGCGTATGTCAAAGTACACCAACATTCATCCAAGCTCCATAGCGACCTTGAGTCTAAGGATTCGGTAGAAGCGTTACACGAGACCCACTTATGACTTTGCAACCATGTAGTGATCTCGTGAGCGGATCGATCCAGACACGCTGTTCACTAACATGTGTCTATGTCTATTGATTGACATCACATGTCCTATAATCCGTAAAACATGATCATCACACAATAGGCATACTAGTCTTAGTTTACTAACATTCCCATGACAGTAATTGACTAGGGATATTTAGAAAGTTGTTCCTTTACACACCAAGGTTTTACTGCCCGAATCACGTATTCGGCAACTTGTGCGGAACAAACTCTCAGGGATAGTTCTATATAAGCATACATGCACAGAAATGCAGTAAGATAAAACAAGCCAGGTGTGGGATCGAAAATAAGCGTTTGGCATCGTGTCTGTAAAGAAGACACCAGACGATATATCGAAGCACAAATATCATATTTGTTTCGTGGGTTCTTCATTCCTAATAGAGGCAAGCCTCTATTATTAATTACCCCAGACAGTGTCTTGGGAACCTCCGATTAAGAGCAAAAGTACAAATAGAAAGGCAATGAAAAATAATAAATTTATTATCAAAACATTGTGATCATTACATATGAATATCGCCATATATATAGGCATACATATTTTATTCATTTATTATTATTATTATTATTATTATTATTATTATTTATTATCATTTTTAATGATACCATCATCCGCCTTGGGAAACACGCTTCGCCGCCGTCCCATACCTCATTGCCGCTTTGAGATTGAATATCTTACCACCGCTCCAAAATTCATGCCACCTTTAAAATTTGTATTCTTTGTTTGCCACCTTGAAACACTTTGCAATTTTCAGAACAAAATTTTTGCCATTGCCTTGAGATAGGCATTTTGTTACTGTCTTCCGGATGAATTTTCTCATGGAAGGATCTCAGAAGTAATCTCGAAATAAACATTATTGATAATGAATGATTCAAATTTGATCATCAAAGGGTAAGTGTTAATTGGATTGGAAGGCCTTGATTCCATCATCAAGCAAAAATAACCTAAGTTCGAGGCAAAGTGGGATGAAAGGTTTAAATTTGATTAGAGGGCATTTAGGTCTTTTCCAGAATTTGGAATTTGAGAGGGGAAAGATGAGCGGCTGAGATCTCATCCATCAAAAAGATGTGTTTAAGTTTTAGGCAGCTCCAAGATTAGCATTCTGACGGAGGGCCAGGATTTCATCATCAATTAGTTCAAAGCAAGAGAATAAAAGGGGAAAGATGAGCGGCTGAGATTTCATCCATTATGTTTAAGTTCTAGGCAGCTTCAAGATTAGTGTTCTGATGGAGGGCCAGGATTTCATCAAGGAATTTGGTAGGAAGCGAATCAAAGGCTGAGATTGATTTAATCAAGAAAAGTGCATAAGTTCTAGGCACAAAAAGGAATCAGGATTGTGTTTTGGATGGACGGCTGTGATTAAAAGAATCAAAAGAAAGCTTTAAGTTTGAGGCAATCATTTGAATTTTAATGGACAGCCAGGATCTGATAATCAAAGAATGCGTTTAAGTTCGAGGCAACTTTAAGAGTTGGATCGTGATGGACGGTCAGGATCTGATCATCGAAGGGGCTGGTTTAAGTTCGAGGCAAGTAAAGCGGTTGGGTTGACCAGAATGAGACACCCAATTAACCAACATACTTGACTCATTTCCTTTTGGTCACCGAGCAAGCTGTAAGCCCTTTTTTTTTTAAAAAAAAAAAATTGCCATGTAGCCATTCATGCCATGCATTCTTTTTTTAATGGCAGAATTGTATGCACTTTTTAACAGTGGTTCATGCCTTTTCCTTATGTGATCATGCATGCAACATAAATTGAGAATTTTTTTATAAAACATGCATGTATGCATGGATCTCATTTTTTATTATTATTATTTTATTTATTTTTTTTAATGCCATGCATGGCCTTTTGAAACAAATCTTTTCAAATGATTTTGCTTTACGTGGCCATTGATTTTTTTAATATTTGAACATCACTTTCATGCATGGTGGGACTGGCCTTTTTTATGCATATATCGTAGCATGCTTTTATCCATTATTTTAACATTCATGTAATATGTGAGCCTGGACTCCTACCCACTTTCATCTCCATTAATTTTTTTAATAAAAATGATGAATAGATAATGATAATACTCATTTATTCAGACTTGAGAAAATGAATAAAATCTATAATCCTCTCTAAATTATTTGGCTTTCTTGTCCTTGATTTCACTATAACAACTGATGATGTTTCCCAGTTCGACTTTAACCTACTTGTTTCGTTGCGAGATATAACCACTTCTCTTGGACTGTTTCCTCTTTGATGCTTTTGGGCGATCAGATGGTTCTTCACAACTAGTTGGTCTTTCTTCTTGGCGTAATAATAATAATGAAGTTATGGAGGGGACCATTCATCACACTAATCGCAAGCAATCATTGCCCTTCGATCATAAGGCTTAAGGCAAATGCAATAAAGAATCATTCGAGCTTCTAGCAACTCAATCTCCTTATCAAAGTGGATGAGTAAAGCTTCTCTTTCTTGTGCGCCTGGAAACCCATGCATGCGCGCTACGTGGAGTCTTGTGCACTTTGATTTCATATATACAAGGGTCAAAGGTAGTGGGAAGAAAGAGAGCTTTTATATACATATATATATATAAATAATATTTTGTCATTGTTCATATTTTCATTGAATTTATTGGTGTCCAGCAAAGAAATCTTGGATCACTATTCAAATAGCAATTGGAATCCTAACTCTGTAGTCCTCTTTGTCATATCAAGTCAAACTACCAAATGTATAATCTCCTTGTAGCTTGACAGTGACAGTGAATTCCACTTTAAAAGTTTGCACCTTGTGAGTTGCATCGAAGACCATAACTGGAGGCTCAACGACCATTTTAGCACCAATGGAGACTCTAAGACAGCTTCATATGCAACATCAGTTGAGCCAACATTAGTAACTGGTCTCCAAATAATGACTGTTGTCTTGAAGTTGGGAATGGAGATAATTGGTCAATTCAAGTAGTACAGAAGCTTTGTTGAATCACAAGCATCTTGAATGCCAATTGAAGTACTTGAGATAGTTTTTCGGGTCAATATCAAGAATGGGGCATGGATCAGCAGCCCTGTTGGGGTTGATATTCTTACCACCAAAGTCAAAAGGTTTAGCAAGCTTTCTTGATATTCTCTCTACCTCTATTGGCCATCCATACTCGTTGGTGATTGATGTAGTTGTAACCAATGCTGATTTAATGGCTGCAGGAGACCCATAAAGGTGGAGTGCCTTGAGGAATGCAATGAGGGCATGCCATGAAGGTTTCAACCATAAGTGCTTCCTTTTGTTGCCAAGATTGTAACTTCGGGTGCAGCAATGAGAAGCCCAGTGATTTCACATTCAGAGGTTGGGCGACCATCCTTGTACTTGGACTCAATAAAACACTGCAGCATGTCATCCTTAGACTTACCAGACACCTTACGAGAGTTGATAATGGTTGAGAAGATCTCAGCAAATTTTTTTTTTTTTTTTTTTTTTTTTTTTTTTTGCTCGGGCCTTAACTATCACGACGGTGATGAACAGGGATTGGGAGATACGGGAAGATGACGCTAATGGGGTGCATGCCATTGTCAAGGTTATGGAAGAGCGCGGAGACATCATCAAAGAGTTTGCCTCTCATCTCCCTACTTAGAAGGCACCTGCTTGCCTTTAGAATAATAAGATGTTCCAGCTCATATTTTAGATCCACTTCACCACACTCTCCCCACTTTGAGAAGTAATCCTCTGTCTGCACAACCATCTGGTCAACATAGCTCTTGAGCTTGCTCAGTCTAAGCGACTCCTTGAAGAAACAGAACTGCTCCTGCCGCACAGTGAGCTCCAACTCAGGCTCTTGAAGAAGTGCGAGGACACCTCGGGACCCATCTTTTGGTTTACAATGTTGAGCGTGAACACGTTCCCAAGCTTCTAATACTCCTGGCGGATCGGCAAGATGGGGCCTTTCATGAATCGGACAAGCCCTCCGATCACTGGCAACAATTTGACAACCAGCGGCTAGCGGTGCTTGGATCCGGACTGGAAAAGCGCAGCCAAGAGCTTGATGAAGATGATAGTGACTAGGAAGACATGGTCAACGCTAAAGAACTTGTTCTCCTTGAGATCCATGGCTTTTCTGTCAGTCCTTTTCTCTCTCTTTCTTCTTCAACCGCGACGGCAGCAGAAAATGACAATGGCAGGCAGCAACAGCATCAGGCAATGATGGTGGCATGTGGCAACAACCGCATCAAGCAGCGGCGACAATGATTTTTTTTTTTTTTTTAGATATATATTTTTTCCTTTGAATGCTTTTCTTTTTTTTTTTTTCTTTTCATACTCGCTTTTTCTCTTCTCTTTTTTTTTTTATTTTGAATTCTCTCAAAATTCCTTTCCTTTCTCAAGTTTTCCTTCACTGAAAATCCCCCTTTTTTTTCTTCATTCTTTTATTATTTACTTATTTATTTATTTTATATATATATATATATAATTTTTTTATAGAATATATATTAATATATTATATCTATATCACTCTTTTGTTTTACTCCTTATGACTCCCATCCTCACACGCCCTCAATCTAGGTTTACTTATGTCCCCTGTGACGCTTCCCGATCAAATAAATAAAAAAAGGGAGGGGTTCTAAGGCTTTATTTATATATATATATCTATATATATTATAATAATGATAATAGTAAAAGGTAAAGAAAAAAAATTCACCTTCGATTGTTTTTTTTTTCTCTCTCTTTTTTTTCTCTTTTTTTTTTCTTTCCAAATGAGATTTTTTTTTGTCTCCTCCACGAAAATTCTCCCACGAGACAAAAAAACCTCCCTCTTTTAAAAACCTCGTCCTGTTCCTATCCTCAATCCAAAACCCCCCTCCGTCCAATCACAACCTCTTCAAGACCAAATCAACAAAGAAGATATCAAAATTCAAAATTTGAACTTTAAATTTTTTCAATTTAATTTTTTTTAAATTAATTTCTTTTAATTAAACGAGGATAGGATAAAACGAGGATAAGTTTTAATTTAAAATTTAAAATTCAATTTTCCTCGGGATATGTGTTTGGGTATCTCGAAATTTGCACTTTCTCAAGTTGCCTCGAGATATGTTCTCAGGCTATTTGAAATCCAGGATCGCCTCGGGATGTGTATTCGGGCTATCTTGAGATTTGAGATTACCTTGAGATATGTGTCCTCAAGGGCAATCCTGTAATTTGCATTTCGCCTCGGGATATGTTCTCAGGGGTAATTTTATAATTTGCATTTTGCCTCGAGATATGTTCTCAGGGGCAATTTTATAATTTCATTTTGCTCGAGATATGTTCTCAAGGGTAATTTTGTAATTTGCATTTTGCCTCGAGATATGTTCTCGGGGGAAATTTTGTAATTTGTTATTTTGCCTCGAGATATGTTCTCGGGGACAATTTTGTAATTTAAATATTTAGATCGCCTCGAGATATGTGTTCTCGGCTGATCTTGGGATTTGCATATTTAGATGGCCTTGAGATCTGTGCTCTCGGTTGATCTTGGAATTTGAATATTTTAGATCGCTTCGAGATCCGTGCTCTTAGCTGATCTTGAGATTTGAATATTTGAGATCGCTTCGAGATTCATGCTCTCAGCTAATCTTGTGATTTGAATATTTTAGATCGTTTCAAGATCTGTGCTCTCAGCTGATCTTGGAATTTGAATATTTTAGATCGCTTCGAGATCTGTGCTCTCAGCTGATCTTGGAATTTGAATATTTTAGATCGCTTCGAGATCCGTGCTCTCAGCTGATCTTGAGTTTTGAATATTTTAGATCGCTTCGAGATCTGTGCTATTGGCTGATCTTTGGATTTGAATATTTAGATTGCTTCGAGATCCGTGCTCTCCGCCAATTTCAAATTTTAATTAATTAATTTAATTTTTTTTTAAATTATTTCAAAAATGTCTTCTGAATTCCTAATTTGATTAGGATTTGACTATATTTGATTTTAATTTTTTTTATTTAATTTGAATTAGGACATGCAATTTTTTGATATAAACACCAGGTTTTATTAAAAATAAACATATAACTAATAAAGGTTCAGATCAACGCATTGGGGCTAGGGCCAACACTAACAGACCTATATGCTTAGTTTTTGACATTTGTGTTTATTTGAAATAAATTTGATTTTTGTTTTTTTTTTTGATAAATTATGATATTTTGTAAATGATACCTATATTTTTAGTGGGTGCTTACTGGGCTGTTAAGCTCATAAATGTTGTTGATATCTCTTTTCAGATCAGGAGTAGAGTTGAGTGGCGAATAACTTAGTTGGAATCATTGGGAAATCGCGAATAATTAGCATGTAATAAGTCCCTTTTTTGTGGGACTAGGTTTTATTTGAATAAGTTTGTATTGTTTTTGCAAAACACTTAGTTTGATTCTTTGTTCTATTTTGGATCAGGTTTTGAGGCCTTATATGTCTACCTGGCTTCGGCCTTGTAGATGTACAATTGTCTGTTAGTGTTCCGGGTCCATTGAGCCAGGTTCAGGGTGTGACAAATTTAGTGGTATCAGAGATTTAGTAAAATTTTGATGTTATTAATGTGTCTATTAGAAAGTTTAATTCCAGTTTTGATCTAACTTGTATCTTTGATTTGCATCCTTGAACTTCTGTCTTTGATTAGTCTTTTGTTACTGACTTGGTGATTTTAGCATCCTTCGAGGGAAGTCTACTATCGACCCTATTTATTCTTAGTAAAGAAAATCATGTGGTCATGGACTGTTGGTAATTAATTAGCATGTGTATTAGTTACCTCCTTGCATTAATTTTCTTGGACTTCCATAATCTTGTGGATTGATAATCTTAGACTTTATGAGACTAGAAAAGGATTGGTTGTCTCTATATTCCTCTAGATGCCATTTTATTTTGATTTCCTTGTCGGATGTTGCATGTCAGGATTTGAGTGTTTGTTTTTGATAATTTGAATTGAGGGAAAATTTATTCTTGCTTTGGTTAAAATTTGTGATTTGATCTTGTAGGATTGTATTGTATTTGATTCTATTTGACTTGGCCATTTGATATGAAGAGAATAAAAGGATTTTGAAATTTGCAGATATGCTGATTTTGGGGAAAAATGATTAGAATTGAGCTCTTGTATGGTTATATATAGTAGCAAATGAATTGTGACTTTTAGGATTTTGATTTGAGCTAGTTGAAATTATGCCCAAATTTAGACACTTTATAAATAGAATTTAGAGAAGTTTAAAACTATAGAATTGTGGAATTCCTCCATATCTATCCACCTACAAAATTGTGAATTTATTACATTTGTATCCTAAGAGATATGCTCCTATTAATAGGTCTTTCTCGGATGCTACTGTTGTACATGACTTGAAGAGTGAATGGTACTTATCATGATCTTACAAGCAGAATTAGCCAAATTGTTGAATATAAGAAATGTTGGTCATCGCCTTAGCTATTTGTTTGTAAAATATCTTTGTAATTCGATTTGTTTTTTGGAAGATATTTCTGATTTTGTAAGACTTTCCTAAAAAAATAAATGTGCTGAAATTGGGTGAGATTCAGATTGATGTTATAATTTGAAGAAAGCTAAGATTATCATGGAAGTTGGTCACATTGAAGCTCTGTGAGTCTAAATGTTTTAGAAAGGGGAATCAAGATGTTTGGCTAGTTAAATAATGCTATAATAGGAAATGTCCCCAGAGGTTAATGTGTGCATGCCCCTGGCCTTTACTTCTTGTTGGGTAGTTTTTGGTGCTTTGAGTGGAAAGATAATGCTTTGAAATTTTTGAGGAGCAAAATTTCTTATAATTTGATATATTTTTTTTATTTTCTTGAAGCTAAGAAAAGGTTTTGATAGATATTTATGATATCTTCTTGTGTTTAGTTGTATTGCTTTTAGTGAATTATTAGTTATCTAGAGAATCATTATGTACTTGGAAGGTGAAATAAGCCCAATTGTTATAATTCTATTAGCAAAAATATATAAAGGATCATACCATAATGTTCAAGAAGATTTACTCAATTTTGATGATTACATTCCAAAAATTTGATTAAGGATGAATCAAGGAAGTTTAAACTTGGTGGATGCTTAATGGCTGTAAAATTAGATCTATGATGATCATCTCAGGTGGTCTTGATGTATTGAGAATATAGTAATGTGTTTGTTGTTTAAATAATAATTGAAGGTTGGATGACATGCAACAATAAGATAATATAAAGTCAGATTGATGATTAATAGAGAATGTCCAAGGGCATTGGATTCTAAGCTATGTTTGATGTAAGTGGGTGCCAAGCAGAGATTGGTTTTTTGTCCATTTGTTGTGACCATCATCCATAGAGCATCACCACAGTCAAGTTCTATTTGAAACTTTGTCTTTGAATCTTATCAGCTAGTCTAATAGTACTCAAACTATAACATGGTTTGAATTTTGCGAAAAGCCTGCTTTGACTAACCAAGTTTAAGTTTAGAGGACTAAACTCTTTTTAAAGGGGGGAGTTTGTGCTCCCTACCATTTTTTTTTAAATTCTAATATTAAATTTTGCGGTTATGTTTATTTATTTATTTATTTTAATTTTATACTTTATGTTTTAGTTTTTTTTTTCAAAACCCTATGCGCCCCTTCGCCTCCTTCTATCTTAGTCTTGTTATTTAAGAAAAGTTAGATCTAGCATTTCTCTTTGATTACGTGTGGTGCTAGGGACGAGGAAGAGGAAAGGATCTCATTGTATGGGTTTGGTTGATTTATTGTTATTATTGAGGTAAGCATCCTCTTCCTTGGATCTTTGAAAAAAAATGTAGAATTGTTAATGTTGGGTTAAGGTTATGATTTATTTGTTTCTCCTCTTCTTATGCTTGTTTTTGATGTGATTCTAGTTTAAGTTAGGGTTTGGTGAGAAAGTTGAATTATTTTCTTTGCGGATAAGATTCAGAAATTTCCTGTTAGCATAACACAGATCCCTCTTTAATTTTAGGAGACCTAGAGATAGAATTTGGAAAAAATCAAATAGAAAAATTATATATTGAGGTCTTATTTATCTTACTGCCAAATTTTAGAATTTTTGTACAAGTATCCTATAAATTATAAGCTTTAGACGCAGGTGATGTGGTCAAGATTTCTGTGCAGCCTTAATCAGTTTTTGATTTATTTCATGATTGTAAGTTTTTATTTAGATTTAGATTTATATAATGAAGTTGTAGAAGATGACTTTATCTTTGTCTCTGATAAATTGTAGAATTTTTACTCCTGTAATTTGTGAGATATGATCAGATTTCTATAGATGTGCTCAATGGCATTTCTGCAGGAAACATGAAGATTGATCAGAGAATTTAAGGATCTTAGAAGTTGAATAAAGACTCATGTTTAATATAAAAATTATATATCTGGATGTTAACTAAAGACTTGAACATTTTAGATTTTATACTGTTGTAGTTTATGAAAATATGATTTTATTAGCAAACTATCTCGGATTGGATGTCTATGCAGAACATCAAGATTGATGGGTATTTTTGATAGTTATAATGGTTAAATTGGGTAAGGTGAAAAATAGCAAAGTTGTTTATTATTAAGTTATATAATTGTCAGTAAATTATCTCTAATATTGGCGATAGATATTGAGATATGTGCATGTTTAAAAGGGGTATGTCAGAATGGCAAGTCTACAGGAATAGCCGGGCATTCAAATAAATGTTATGCATTAAGTACTGCTCTAAACCATGTGAATTTTGGATATGTCATAGCCTTGGCTTTCTAATATCCTTAGAATTTATAATTTGGTTAGTTGGAAAAAGATAGGCAAACTTATGTCTGATTTAGTACTCATGGGTCATGATAGAATTTGAATATGACCTTTAGAGTGGTTAAATGCTATTATACCATTGAAAATAACCAATATTTGGAAGAGCAAAGTGATTGCCTGACCTTTTGCATTTGTATCATTCTTTCAATTTTCTTGCGTTTTTTAAATAGGTTTTTGATATCCTTGAAAATTATACTCAAATTTAGGGTATTCTGAGGAAACTTGTTCGATTTGGGATTTGGAGGTTTTGGCCGTTAATCAGGTAAGTACCCGCATATAAATAATACTATATGTATAGACTCAAAATTTTTTTGTTTTTTCCTTACCTTCGAAAGTGCAAAAAAGAAAAGAAAAAGAAATTATTATCATTATTATATATTATTACTACTGCTTAAAGCTTTGATGTTTAATATTATTCTGTTTATAGTTTTTATTTTTATTAATTAAATTATGTATTATTGAAATTCACCGTGAGATATTTTGATTTCTTAAATAAATGGAAATATTTTTAAGTGAATTTTGGGTTATTTGAATCTTGGAATTTCAACTTTGTCGAATGTTTGGATAAGAATTATTTTGACATGGTACTCGTAGTCCCCAAATTAACTTTGCAATAACCCTGTTGGTAAAGAATAACTGCCTCTGATAATTCTAACTTAGGTCACCGAGAGTAAAAATATGACCTTTGATAATTTTGGCTCGGGTCACCAAGGGTAAATATATGAATTCGGTTATTTTGTTTTGGCAATAGTTGTTTGGGGAACCTATATGCTCTGTTTTTGACATTTGTGTTTATTTGAAATAAATTTGATTTCAGATTTTTTATTTTGATAAATTATGATATTTTGTAAATGATTCCTATATTTTTAGTGGGTGCTTACTGGGTTGTCAAGCTCATAAATGTTGTTGATATCTCTTTTCAGATCAGGAGTAGAGTTGAGTGACGGATAGCTTAGCAGGGATCATTGGGTAATCGTTGAATAATTAGCATGTAATAAGTCCCATTTATTGTGGGCCTAGGTTTTATTTGAATAAGTTTGTATTGTTTTTGCAAAACACTTAGTCTAGTTCTTTGTTTTGTTTTGGATTAGGTTTTGAGCCCTTGTATATCTACCTGGCTTTGGCCTTGGAGGTGTACAACCGTTTGTCGGCTTTCCGGGTCCATTGAGCCAGGCTCAAGGCATTACATCTATGGTTATGAGTTAATGGGTGTTAGGGCTTCTTATTTTACATTAATAGATCCTGACTCTTGGTACTTATTGGGAAACATTTGCCCTTGCCAAAGGATTGTGATTTATTTGGAATTTTATAGTTGGAGTATTTAGGTTTTGATTTGGACTTTCGTAGAGGAGGAATGGGTACAATCAATGGAGGAGGACGAATGAGAGACCTTGGAGTGCTTAGAAGGAGGACAGTATCAGGACTATATATGTTTCTGACATTGATTGGCTTGTGAGCCTACTGAACAAGAAATATGAGTTTTCTCTTTCATAATTCTTCTTGTAGTTTTTTTCATCATTTCTGTCCATCAAATTTCTTTTGATATATACTGCTTGTAATTAATAAGAGCTCGATTCTTTGGATCTTCTGCTAATTTGAATCTCTTAATCTACGTTGTGTATGATTTTGATGATTTTTTAAGGCAATTAAGAAAACCTTTTTCTTTTGTATGGAGAGGTTGAATTACACTTTTGAGGCATTTTGGATATTTTTGCTAGTAAGAATTCATTCGCTAGAATTAAGTTCAATTTTGGTAAGAATAACCAATGATTTAGGATTCACCAATCATGCAGCGATAATTCTTACTTTCATCTATGCATATAGTTTTCTTAATTGGTAATTCTTGCTTTAACCAATGACAAAGTCAATCATTCTTGTGCTTTATCATGCAATAGGAGGAACTTCCTTCATTAATTCTTTTGCAAGTAACTTGTCTTGGTGAAAAGAAAGGGAGATGACACCAAGTTTGTTGCCAAGGTATTTTTTTCTTCAATTGGAGAGTTTTTAGTGAAACTACCTTATCCTCTATATATTCTAATAATAATTTTTACAACCAACGTCCAAGGATTTTAATGAGTTATACTATTCATATAAAGTTGTATCTGCTAACCCAAGTTTGTATTTTTAAAAGTAATTCAAAATATTAAAGTCAAATTTATCTCCTGTGCTAGTGAGTTTCTTATCTATTTTACTTGAATTATTATGTTTTGGAAATGGTTCCAGTTTATATTATATTTTTGTGATGATAAAATTGGTATAAATGGTTTGTTATTTCCTTTTTGTATGAAATTATCTTGATGTTCTTTTTATATTTAAAACTATGCATTATATGAATTTTATAATTAAGTATTCAATACTTCATTATTTGACTTTAATTACAATTATAGTTCTTTATTTGACAATGCTTATTTACTTATGTAGGATAACTCATAGTTAAAGATCAAGAGGTTTGAAGATAAGGAGGCTATAAGAAGCTCTTTACTTTGTATAATTAATCAAAAATACATTGTAATAGAGGGAGATAAATTAAATGGTGTGAAGTTCTTTACTTTGTGTAATTAAGCAAAATACATTGTACTTGAGAAGCTCATGTCTTGTCAATAAAAATAAATGAAATTGAAGATAGGGTATTTATAATTGTCTTCCAAGATTTGTCAAACTCTTTTTTAATGATTAGCAAAGTAATACACTAAATTCAATCTAGCTAATGAGCAAATTTTAGACGCGGTCATAACTGTCTCTAATAGCAAAAGTCAATAGTTTTTCAAGCGGTTATAACCATCTCTAAAAAATAAACTATTTATTTTTGTGGTGATTATAACCGCCTAAAAAATTCTAAAAAATATTAGTTTTTGTGACATTTATAGCCATAGTTTCTGAAACCATGTGGGAGTTTAAAAATTTATTAGTTTTTGAGGTGGTTATAACTACCTCTACAACTTATAATTTTTAGAGGTAGTTATAGAAACTAGTTGCTAGAAACTGCTTCCAAGGCTAAAACTTACCCTAACAGTTGATACAAACCGGCTTTAATGTATAGAGCTAGCTTTATACGAGGTGGTTTAGAGCTGGGTGAAAAGACTAGTAATAAAGCTATAAAGGTAGCTAAATCTTCCACTATAGGGTTTGAAAGTCGCTTCTAAAACCCTTTTCGAGTGTAATGGTTGTATCTTGCTTTTAATATTTACTTAGAGATATTTTCAAGAAACCCTCATTAAAGGTGAATCAACATTTGAAATAATTCCATCAAAGTGTTTTATCATTAATAATGGAGATTTATAATGCTCTGCTTCCAAAGGGGTTTTGAATGTCTTAGATCAAGATGTATAATGCCACCTCAGATTTAGAGTACCTTCAGGTGATGATACTCCTTCTTGGAGCTTCTAATGCAATAAGGTGCAGAGCCTTCCTAGCTATATTCAATAGAGTAGCTCCATTTGATAATTTGATCCCTTCCATTAAGCTTCACATCTCCAACACAAAAATAATAAACAAAATGGATAATTTTTAGTCATAATTAAAAACAAAGAGGGAAATGCTTAAAAAGAGTTCTTAAGACTGGGAGGCAAGTAGTTTATCCAATGAGACAATGAGATCATTATCAAAGACTTGTAAACCTTGAACACAATTGGCAGTTTAGTCATCATGATTGGGTAGCAATAGATCAAACTCAGACTTTAACTCAAACTAGGTATGCCAACGAGGATACTTGTATTAGGAGTTTCATTTGTATTATACATTCTTATTATTAATAGTCATTTATTTTAATGTTCATATAAATCTTGTGATGTCATTTTTAATTAGTTTTGAATAGGGGTGAGCAAAATCGGGTATTCGACCAGGGTTTTAAAACCGGATCGGGTACCCGGTTTTTAGATAGGAAAAAACTCGACCCGTATCCTACCCGGTTTAAACTAGTTACTGAAAATTGGATACTCGGTTTAAACCAGATGGGATATCGGATATCTGAATCCGAATTTAAGTTTTATCTACTCCATGGATTTGTTTTATATAACAACATCAACATTTATAAAAAAAAAAACAAATATTAAAAACTTATATCTTATAAAGAGGATTAAAACCTTACATTATTCACCCCACAAAAAAAAGTCATAAAAAAATAATAAAGAGTTTTATCAATCTTAGACATTAAAAAAAAAAAATCAAATATCTTTTGAAGTATCAATCTTAGACAAGGATGGAGGCTAGAGAAAAGAGGCTGGGGTGATGGACGTTGAGGACTAAGAGGCAAGGATTTGAAATTTTTTTTCTTTTACTTTTAAGTTTTAACCCTAAAAAAGTTTAATTTATTAATATATATATATATATATATATATATATATATATATATATATATATATATATATATATATATATATATAAAACTATATAAGCAATTAAATATATAACTCTTTAACTTTTTAAACTTTGGATTTATATTTTTTTTCTACTTAAGCCCTTGTAAAATTTTAAATTTATTAATATATATATAAGAATATACTAAAAACCGGATCGGATTCGGATACCCGGTTTTTAATTTCCCTCGACCCGGATCCGATATGGTTTTCACTTTAAAAATTCGGACCGGGTACCCGACCCACTTTTTTCAGATCGGGTACCCAAAAAATTCGGCTTGAAAAACCGGATATTGGATCGGATCATCGGATCCGGATTTTTTTGCTCACCCCTTGTTTTGAACATTATAGACCTTCTGTATTAAGTTAAAACTTCTACTCTTTATGGGATAAAATGAGTGCACTATAAGGGTTTATTACTTATACACTTAAATAGTTCACAAATAAGAGAATCTTTAATTGGGTGTTAAGGATTCATAAGGATTTGTATGATATATACTTTGACAAAGAGTGTTAGTTAAACACTATACGATAGTAGGAGCATTTGTCATAAACACATCAATGGGATTGATGTATTTGAACATGACTCGTAACAATCCAATCACATAGGTTTTACTCTTTAATAGTCAATGATTGGGATTGTTGGTTATGATTATATGAGTGGACCTTAGATTTGAAATATCATTATTATAATGTACTTGTGACATCTACTCTGTTATTAGAGTTGTTTGGCTAAGTTTACCCATTCGTAGCGCCAACCTCCAAGTTTTATGTCGAGCAAGTAATAGTTTTAAGTGATCACCAAAAAAGAATTTGTTCTCTCAGAAGTAAATGAATTAGTATCATATGCCATCATGAGTAGATGAGATTAGAAGACTTTGGCCAAGGTAGTCAAACTGTGGGACATGAAGGGTAGTTTGGTAATCTTACTCTAATATGGTTATTTGCATATGTTCAAGTTAGTGAGTTTGACGATTACCATGACTCTCATTTGGTTGGGATACAAGAACAAAAGATTTATACATATATGGTAATCATAATTCGGGAGGTTTAAAATGATCTACTCTTTCATGTTCAATTGAGCTACGACATGGGGGCACATGACTAGCTAGATGTCACCAATGTCCTTGATATCCTGTCATTGCCAATTGAAACAAGCCTAGGGAGTCACACTTAAATGAATTAACAGGCAACCTCGTTTTGAGTATAGGGTTGAAATTATCAATTTATAATTTTACATCATGGGATGAGTGAAATTGTAAATTGGTCTAGAGTTTTTGTCATAAGTTTAAATTTTGATTAAAGTTTGATGGAACCGAATAATTAATCAAATTATAAGGACTTGAAGACAAAAATGGTTTTAGTTCTTTTATGACTGTTATTTATAATAAGACTTCATTATAGGATAATGTTTATCATGTTTATGAAATTTCATATTTCTAATAGGACTTCATAAAAAGATATTATTTATCATGTTTTATGAAGTTTCTAGAAATATGACTCCTCTCTAACCCTATATGGTAAGAAGAATCAATTCTATTCTTTGGGGAGATAAATCTCCGATCTCTCTCTCACACTCTAACCCTAGTCACTATTCGGAGATGAAAAAGAGAGTGTTTCTAAATTCTGGCATGCAGTCTAGAGGCATGGTATTTATCTTCTGCGCTAGAAGATCTATAACAATCCAAGGAACAAATTTGACACATCAAAGGAAAGAGTTTGGAAGATTCAGAGGTAATTTTCTAGAACTTTTAATTAAATTAGGATGTTCATCAAATCAATTAATTAATATCACAATTTTGGTTTTGCTTCCTCATGCCTCTAATTGTTTTATATAAATTTGTGACATTTCCTAACAACCATGCTCTTTATGACCTGGGCATAGGGTTTTTAAATTGGATACCTACAACATAGGCTATTTTGCTTTAGCATCGAGGTTTGTAGATCTTATTTTTATTTGAATGAACTTAGATTCAAGCTTACTAGCAAAGTCTAAGATTGGGCCATCTTGGCCGAGGTCAAAATTTCCTTTTGGAAAGCCTCCAGTGTAGAGCCATTCATAAGTTATTAAGCTATAAATTAGTCCCTTGATGAGACCTTGCAATGATGGTGAAGAAATAATACAAGGACAATAGCTGGTTAACTTTGAAATGAGAAGCTGGCAAAGGAAAATGCTTCTTCACGTATAGTGTGATCCATGTCACTAACTCCTCATTGGACAACTTGTCCGTCATTATTCGGTCAACATTTAGGGTAATGGATTTAAAGGTTTTTGTAATAGCCACTGCATGTATGGTAATGGATTGTCCTTGGAAAGGCTAGAGCCTCCTTTTGACAAAGCAATAGTAAACTCAATGAGGGTAATCCTCTTAACACTAGTAGTGAGAAGGACTCCCATTAAATCACAAGTCTCACTTAACGGTGGATGTACCTCTACAAGAAAATTGATGTCAATCACTTGAGGAATTTTAGAAAAGTCATGAAGATCAGTTATTCCCTCAAAACCCTTTTAGACCCTCTAAAAGATTCACTTTGTGATGTTTCTTTTGGATTAAATTTCTCAGGGGGTACCAATTCTTTTAACATTGGGCACCAGAGAGAGAAGACTTCCCAAATTAGTCATATTTTTCTTCTGTGGAAAGGAAGTCTCTCCATACCCTTAGTTAATGAGAGATTGAAGAGGTTAAATAACCGATGCTTTTCTTCTTATCCTCCATCCCACAAAGAATTACCAAATACTTTACATTAGTATGTCTACAAACCACAACATGAAGTCAATTATAGAGGTAGTCAATAGTAACATTGAGAGAAAAATTTATGTTTTACTCATCAAGGAAGAAACCTTAATATACAACAAGTTCCTAACAATAACTAAGGTAACTAAAATGAAGGGATCCTAGAAATGAAGAAAAATGAATTGTTCTTTCTGGACAAAATACATGTTTTATTAATGGCACTATTAAAGTTGGTGGAGTCCTTAGAGGTCAGGATAGTTCTCCTCAAAAGAGATGAACAAAAGTAAAAATAGTTCTTGAGAACTAAATTTTTCATCAAGATAAAAAGAAGCTGGAACCAACAAAGCGTAACATCCGGACTAATTAACTTTGTGGGAGTATGGTTTTAGAAATAGATAATACCTCAAAAGAATGGGTGATTTGAAATTTAAATATTTGTGAGGAAAAGTTCTAAATAAAAGTAGATTTTCCTAGAGCAAGGAGAATTCGCATGATTATCTAGTTTAAGAATTCTAATGTGAAAAGGTGGAATGTCGAATACTTAATAAATTTGAATTATTTCCAGATGTGACCGAAAGTATGGAATCAGAGATACTTGCAAGAATTTCTAAATACTTATGGCTTATCCTCTTTGACAATTGGAATAAGAGCTTAGGAGGACTCAACCTTTATCCTAAAAGGGATAGAAGGGAAAGAGGAAAGAAAATTAGAAGAAAGGTCAGAAGGGCTGGTGGGGCTGCTTTTAGGAGAAAAAGAAAAAAACATAGCTTAAGAAAACCTACTTCCTTTACTAGACATGATGAAAAAAAAATTTGCCATGCATAGAGCAGATGCATTTAAGATTGAAAAGTCTAATAGGAGGAAAAGAATTCAAATTCTTGCACTATAGCCCTTTTCCTTTTCTTCTCCAATTCATCACCTTGGTTGTTGTACAAGTTTTTTAGCCTTTTTGTTCTCATTATACCGCCTAGTCTCAAAACCATGTACTCAATGTATGGTCACTTTCTTTTTTCTATTGTCATGACTAGCAAAAGAAGTATATTTTCAAACTAGCTCTTCTTCTTCCACTTCCAATGATGGTCTACCTAGTCCTTATAACTAATGAGTGTAAATTTTAAAGTGTTTCTATAGTTTCTCATATTGTAGCTCATAATTTGTACTTTTATAGAATGAATGCCTTCGATGCATTTTAATTAGTTTTTAGGGTAAAAACAAGGAATCAAATCCCAAAGTATTGAAGGAAAGGTGAAAATATAGTCATGAGTGTTATTGGCATTAAAGAAATTGAACGACCTCGAGATTGAGCATAACTCCCCCATCTCTAATCAATTTGAAGTAAACTTGGCTTAGTTAGAAAAACTTAATTTTCAAGTCTTACAGCTTTGATATTTAATTTTTCTCCAGATTTATAAATGAACATAAAGAAAAATGCTAAAGAATTTGAGCTTCATTAATAGGCCAGATTGGTCTAGAACCTGGGCCAAATATTAGACATTCTTTTGTAGATAACTGGACCTTATGTGACTTAACAAACTAACTAAGTTGGTTAGATTCGGAGGGAGGTTCAAATTGGTGATTATCGAGAAGGAAGGGAAGTGATAAATAGTATTTGATCTAAAACTTTGGGGCTTTTTGACACTTTAAGAATGAGATTAACGCTTGGAGAACAAGGAGGACTCCATTAAAGTAGATTAAGTTTGAAAAGAGAATATCTAGGCGAAATTCTCCTCCAAACCTTTGTGTTTTTTCCTTTTTATCTTCTTTTATGATGTATTTGCAATTTGAACCCTTATTTTGTATGGATTTAAGACATAATATTGGGTAATTACTTTTAGTTAGGGTTTGAACCATTTTGTGCTAATCTTTCATTGGATCTTTAAGTTTGAATGAATATTAATGAGTTTATGCGATTGATCTTTACTTTTAATGAGTTTGTGATGGTAAATGGATGACCTGAGGCCTAATTATTGATACTATGTAATTTTGAGTTTTGAAATGATCTTGTCTTTACTCATCTATTGTAATTTTTCCCTTTGGCTTATGAGAGTCTCTTTTCCTTGGAATAGGGATTTGATTTCTAAAAGGTGTGAGGGAAGACTTAGATCAATCGGATATGAAGACCTAGGGTTATAATTTAGAATTTAGAATTTGAAATTTGATTTCATTCTAGTAGACTTTTACAATACCTTATATTTTAATTCTATGGTGCTTAGATATGGGAATTTAGATCTTAAAGTTGCATTAAAGGATACATGCTAGGATGCTTAGTTATGGGATCTTGTAAATTTAACATTGATCAATTTTTCATAACAAGCTAAATTTTCTATATTAGATTGCTCAGATATAAGGGTATATGAAGAAAATTCTTCTTTAGATTAATTGCATGACACTTCAAGATTAGGCTGTGCCGATATGGCATATAAGAATTAAACTGTTAAAGATGGGGCATGAATGGAGAATTTAGTTCACCCGGTTATGGGAATCTAAGGTTTTGGATTAGATTTTCTTATTTCAATCTAGGAATGCTTGGATATGGGATTCTTGTGTTGAAGGATAGTACATTAGAGAAATCTTTAGCTTGATTAATGCTTCATAAGGATTCTTTATCTTTCAAATTAAGCTTTGAGATGCTTGGATATGAGATTTTGAGTTTAATTGAAATTAATTTTAAAGAATCATACCAACTTATACTCTTATCTTAAAGATCGACTATTTTTAAAGTGCAAGAGGTTGACATTTTATTCACATAGAAGCCTCCTAATAAAGGAGCATATGTTGATGAGATGCCAGTAAAGAGTGATATATAAACTTATATATACTCGACTTATATGAGGCCTTTTGGTTTTTTGGGAGTACAACATGCACCATTGATGTACTCTTCTGCAAGTGCACGGATCATAACCAGTAATAAAGTGGTACCTCGTGAGGAGTAGGGTTATCGAACCTCAAGGACTGGGACTCCTAGTACTAATCACTCCTCTAATCTCAAGCCAATTAACAATTGGGTTGGAAAACATTTAATTGAAGTAAACTAAAGGAAAAGGACGAAAAGAACAAGAAGACAAGGATGGAGTTGTTGCAAACAATGAGAAATAATGCTCGTACTAATTCCCAAGTGCATTAGTGTACTGATTTTCT
Organism: Dioscorea alata; assembly: GCA_020875875.1. Lineage (NCBI taxonomy): Eukaryota > Viridiplantae > Streptophyta > Magnoliopsida > Dioscoreales > Dioscoreaceae > Dioscorea > Dioscorea alata. The sequence goes on along the minus strand of CM037017.1, from coordinate 13,407,090 downwards.
TCCAATGACTATCATGTAGATTTTAAGATTTTTACGTGTGCTTAAAAGCAATGTCATATCTATGGCTCTCAAATACGTTAAGTTTCACAATTGTAACTAAGGGTCTCATACACTTCAAGTTTTGTAATCACACAAGACAATTACAACTATGAAAATCGACACACGTCAAGTTTTACAACTACAACTATGCAAATCAAACACATCAAGTTATATGACACGAGATTTAACATAAGAACACTATAAAAATCCATAGTCATTGAAAACAAGTAAATCAAAGTACACTACGCATCATGGTTCATAAGCCCGAGGCACCATAGAATGGTTAGACCCTCATGAGTTCATACAAATGAGAAAGAGAAAAAGATACAAAATAATCTAAATACATAACTCCCTTTTCCAAGAAAAATCTTCTCAAATGATCTCTAAAACTTCTTTGATGGACTGAACTTCACTCCTCAATGTGCCTTCACCTCTGTCTTGGTCTGCCGAGAAAGTGTAGTAAAGATCGCCTTAAGTCTTCATCTATCGCCTCTAAGTGGAGGAGAAGACTCTGGACAAAAAATTCCCTTCAAAACCCTAGATCTGGTCATAAAAATATATTTTTTAGGCCGAACATGGCCTAAGCACGGTCATGCTTAGGCGGTTCTTTGCTCGAGACTTCAGCAGAATTTGGCTAAGTGTTCAGGCAAAGGAATGCATAGGGAGAGCAAGGTCATGCTCTACGTGTGCTAAGCTGAAGCACTCATGTGAAAGGAGCAGAGAATTTGTGCTTTAGCTGCTAAGAGGAAACATCTAAAATCTAGAGAAATGTACGGGGGGAGAGCATGCTCGTGCTTCGCTTGTTCTTTCCCTAGACACGTGCTTGCATTGCTGCTCAGACCTCTTGAAACCAGCAATAAGCACATCCAAGAAGATCGTGCTTGGCCCGTGCTTAGCTTGAACACTTAGCAAATGATGTTATTTTGCCAATTTTTCGTCTAAATTTACTTTTATTGTCTCAACCCCTAATAATTTGTGCAATAAACACAAAATACCCAAAACAACATTGAATATATACAAACAATGCTAAATGACAGACAAAATGTAACTTTGAGGTAAATAAAATAATGATATGAAATGCACTCACGATCAAGGTTAGGTCCAGAACCATTGGAAGCTCAAACTTGCCTCGATAATTGGGAAAGAGCAAGACTATGAAGTTAAGATGACCTTACACACTCATCATCAGACGAGTGGGTAAATGCTGGCTTTGGTACAACAACGATGACTTCTAGTTCCAACTCCTCTGACGATAATGCAAGCAATTAGCCATTATGGAAATATGGGAAATGTGTATAATAAAAATAAAAGAACTACGTAGGCTTTGATTCCCCGGGAAGATACATAGGTAACTTGATATAATTAAGTTCAAGTCCTTTATTTTTTTTATTTCTTCTCTTATTGTACTTGTATTGCAAAATATTATTTTGAATTATTAATACTTTTATTTTTTAATAAAATATTGTATTAAATTAATTCTTGTATTTTTTTGTTCATTTTAATTTGAAATATTGGATTATATAGTTTAACAAAAAAAATAGACCGAACCGCATGAACCGTCAAATCGGAATCATTGAACTGAACTGTTAAGGACCTTGCCTAGGCGGGTTGATTCCAGTTCAAGATTTCTTTGAACTAGAATTGGTGGTTTAGGAAAAGAAACTGGCGGTTCCATAACCGTGGCCATGTCGACATATACTTTGACAAGGAGTGCTAAATGAACAATATGTGATAATGGGAGCATATGTCATAAATACACTAATGGGATTAGTGTATTCGAACATGACTCGCAACAATCCAATCACATTGGTTTTTTACTCTTTAGATATGAATGATTGGAATTGTTGGTTATGATCATATGAGTGGATTTTAAACCTGAAGTAACATGATTATGATGTGCTTGTGACGTTTAGTATGTTAGTAGAGTAGTTAGGATCAATTTACCCTTTGGGATTGCAAGTAGCAGTTGTGAGTGATTCATCAAGAAGGAACTCATTTTCTGGGAAGTAAACAAATTAGTATCCTATGAGATTATGAGTAGTTAAGATTAAAAGACCTTGTCCAAGGTAGTCAAACTAATCATGTGGAACACAAAAGGTAGTTTGTTAATCTTACTCTACTATGGTTATTTGTATATGATCGAGTTTAGTGAGTTTGACGATTACCATAGCTCTCACTCGGTTGGTTATGAGAATGAAAAGATTATACATATATGGTAATCATAATCAGAAAGGTTTGGAATAATCTACTCATTTGTGTTCAGTTGGCCTATGACATTGGGCCATGGGGTTGGCTAGGTGTCACCCACATCCTTTAGTATCCTCCAATTACAAATGGAAATGAACCTAGAAAGCCACTCTTAAAGGAATTAAGAATCAATCTCGTTTTGAGTGAATGGATAAAATTGTCAATTGATAAGTTTACTTCATGGGATGAAATGAAATTGTAAATTGATCTAGGGTTTCATCTTAAGTTTAAATTTTGATCAAAGTTTAATATAGTTGAATAATTAGTCAAAATTATAAGGGCTTGAAGACAAAAGTGATTTTAGTTGTTTTATGACTCATATTTCTAATAAAACTTCATAATAGAATAATGTTTATCATGTTTTATGAAGTTTCTATAAATATGACTCCTGTCTAACTCTAGATCAATCAATTCTATTCTATGGTAAGCTTAGTTCCTGATCTTATTTTTCCTTTCTAACCCTAACCACTATTTCAGAGAGGAAAAAGAGGCTGTTTCTAGATTTTAATGTTTGATCTAGAGGAGTGAGACCTTTGTTCAATGCTAGAAGATCTACAACGATCCAAGGAACAAGTTTGGCACATCAAAGAAAAAAAATTTGGAACATCGTGAGGTAATTTTCCAGACCTTATTTAATTAGGATTAAATAAATTAGGGAGTTCATCAAAATCAATTAGTTGATATCACAATTTTTTTCTTGCTTCTACATGTCTCTCATTATTTTGGAGAATTTTGCAATATTTCAAAACAGGAGAAGACCAAGTCATTAGTCGTGATGCTTAAAAACTGCAAGAACGACATCAATCCATCTTTCAATGGCTATCTTTAGCTCTCTCTTCAAACACTAGTGGTCAACTTGATTCTCCACCAAAAAGTGCCATTCAAAACATAACTTTTAGTCTTTTATCTGCATGTACGACTAGTGCACAGTCATATTTAAAGTCATTTTTAAAGTTGTACACTTTATTGGCAAAATCAAAGACTCGAATCCGGTGAAAATACCACAACCGGAAATCTACTCGGACTTGAACACGGCCGTGCTATGAGCAAGTTGCTCACGCTTCTTAAATTTGTTGAAAATACCTATTTTCTATGATCTTGACAGGATTGAGTATGCCCGCACTCCATTTTGCATGACCGTTTAAGGAGAAAATGAGTCATGTTTGCACTGTGCACTCTGAATTCTCAACTCCAGTGATCAGCATAGCTAGAACATGGCTTAAGAACGACCATGCTCTCTAGAATTCTCCTTTTCCCTTTGTTTTGCTCCGATTCACTTGAATTCTCTTTCTTTGGTCCCAAAACCCATTCACCTATTTAGTAAAGCACAAATACCCACAATAGTACTAAAAATATATAAAGTTATGCAAGAAGACAAGCTAAGTGCATACAAATAACATGTGAACATTATATATATCATGCACTCATCAATCTTTTATATTGCTTCATGCCTGTGTTTGCTAGCATGAAAGCCCCAAATATATACTTGATTTGCATTGTTAGGATTGAAAAATCAATCTTGTATAGATCACAGATAGAAGATAGAGGTTGAGGACATGCTTAGGGTGTTGAACTCTCCAGGTTGGAATTAAACCTAATAGAGGGATTCGAGGGGTGTTTTAATGCAATTGTAGACGTAATTGTCATTATCATATAGGATTATGGTTTGATCACCTTGAGAAAGTGGTCAAACTACTTTAGGAGTTTCTATGGGCCAAGAAAATCAATTACTTAGCCAATATAGGGAATTAACTGCAAGGTAGTCTCTAGGGGATTAGTGTCCATGATACCATAACTTTATTTTGATTTCATCTTAGATTCTCCGTCTTATCCATTTAATTCTTGCTTTCATAATTTAAGGTTTAGCAATCACTACTCAATTTTGTTGGCTAAATAATAGAGGAGCAAATAAGACTAGGAGTATCAGTCGAAGTGGATTCGACTACCCTACCCCTAGGGTACACTTTGCTACTTGTGCGACCCGTATACTTGCGGAATTATACACATAGTTAGGGAATTCACCAAGTTTTTGGTGCCGTTGTCGAAGACTAGTATTCTAGGAATATTAGGATTTTGTTAATCTAGCCATTCTTATTTTTCTTTTCACAATTCATTTTTATTTTCTATTTTTGTTTGATTTACTTGATTCAAGGCTGATTTTTTGTTTTGCTTTTTTTTTTTTTTTTTTTTTGTACAGGTAAAATCAATGTACAAGAAGAAATCCTTGTACACTTATGGAGGAGGATTCAGATATTAAATGAATTTTTTGTGAAAGACTATGAACCGTAATACTTTAGGAAACCAGAGAAGTGGAAGTGAGTGTGGAGGTTGAGTTTTGGCACCACAAAGAAACATTTGAAATTATGCAAGACCAAATTTAGGTTGTGCCACATTTAATATTGTTCAACCATTGATTGTAGTGAACAATTTTGAGCTCACGTCCAATTTCATTCAAATGATTTAGCAGATGTGTCAGTTTAATGGGTTTCAAGATGAGGACCTTATATACAATTGCCAAATTTCTTGGAGATTTTTGACACATTCAAGGTGAATTGAGTGAACAAGGAGGTGATTCACCTTCATCTTTTTCCATTCTAAGTACATGGAAGGGCAATTTTTGGCTAAATTCCTTGGCATAGGGATTGATCACAAATTCGGCTTGGTTGGCAGAGAAATTGTTGACGAGAAATTTTCAGCCAGCATGAAATTGGAATGTAAGTACATCAAGGAACCAAAAGAGGCTTGATAAGTGCTCGTGTTATAGTAATGCGAAGTGTTATTATCTTGCAATGAGCATTGATTTAATTATATTTTATCACTAAAAAGTGTGCATTTGTTTACTTTTGTGCATTGTAGGGTTGTGAAGATAAATTGAAGAAAAGGAATGAAGTTAGATCGTGTTCGCCGTTGTTGGAGAGTTTTTGGACTAATCAAGGAACAAGGCATGAGCATAGACTTGTGAGTGTGTGCCAACCTCCTTTGGAGGGGCACAAAGGCAGTCACATTCATAATAAGTCTAACTCATGTTAACAAGGAGAACTCCGCCAATAAGGAGACTTGAATCAATCGACACGGTCTACCGTTGATTGTGTGCCCAATTCAACGGCCTCGATGAAGAACAATGATTTCAGGAGCGTTTTGGCACAATTACTGCAGTAGCAATGCAGCAAGTTACTGTAACAAAAATTACTGTAACAAGTTACTGTTCACTGTCTGCCGAAAATCAGCAAAACAGCAACTTCACACGGGCATGTGGAAATTCCACACGGCCGTGTGAAATCCCGATAAGTCCGATTTTAAAGCCGCGACTCAGCATTATAAAAGCCCGTTTTGGAGACTGTTTTTGTATCCTTTTGGCTCTCTTCTGACCTAACTTCTGGAGAGGCGTGGCTAGGGTTTGGAGAGAACTTTGTGGAGGTTTGGAGCGTGTCATCGGCGTTGACATCAACGTCCGACGGGCGCACAAGACCACGGCCACATCACACACAAAGGGGTTTTCATCGATGCTTTCAATTTGTTTTCAATTTTATATTTTGATGGATTTGTATAGCTCCATGAGGAGCTAAACCCCTTGTGCGTATTCAGACTTGTAAACCCTAGGATTATTATGTTTCTTTGACATTGTTATTATGCTTTTCCATTATTGATGAATAAATTCGAGTTTCAATCTTAATTGCTTCTTGTTATTGTTTCCCCTTAGCGGTGACACTAGGGTTGAGAACAATCTAGGTTATCCTTTGGAGGTGTGACAACTCCTATAGGATTAGACTACTTAGGATTGAAGAGGGTTGAAAGGGTGAGTCATGAGGTAGCGGATCGTCCCCTTTCCCCTCCGATGTGATTCTTCCAACCTCCATGTTCCATGATTTCTTAGCGGTTGAGATAAAGTGAAGTGCTAGGAGAGGAACTCTCCTGGGGCTTAGTTGCACGAGCAACGGAGTGAAGGGTTGAAGTGAATCCTAATGCTGGGGCTTAATTTAAACAAGGGTTCTTCCACTTGGACCAAAGGGTTAGAACTATACATAGGAACAGGTTTTAGCACTAGGAATCCCTAGAACTTAAAGCAATCCCACGTAGTGTGAGGCTTAGGAAGACAAACTCCCTTAGGGCTTAGTTGACTGGTCAACAAGAGTCAAGGGTCGTAGTGAAAACCTAATGCCGGCGCATAGTGTTGGGGTTAGTCACGGTTGACCTTAGGTTTGGGCCCGTGTGTTTAAGGATATCCTCGACTCAATTAACATCAATAGGAAAGTATAATAGCATAGTCTTGCACTAGGAGCATAAGTCCTAGGGGTAGTTTGTCTGGGTACCCATCTTCACTCATTACTTGTCCTACTCTTTTTACTCCTACTTGCATTCTCTCACCTTCCACACTTCTATTTTAATTCTTGTTTTTATTAATTGCTTTCACACTCATTCATTGAATTCTTTCCACACATCGCACTAACTACATAGTGAATACTTGTATCTCAAATCCCTATTCCCTGTGAATACGACTACCCTCTCACCAGGGTATATTATTATTTCGACAACCCGTGCACTTTCGGGCCCCTGTCGTGGCTTTAGTTTTAATCATAAAAATGACAACAAATGGCTATCAATGGAGTGCAGAATAGAACAAGCCAAGTATGGCAGACGGGATTAGTGAAGTTGATGCTTTAATGACTTTAGATACCTAAGTGGAAGCTATTGTCAAGCAACTCAATAGAATATAAGTCCCACAATAACAAGCTCCAGTTATAAGCTGCAAGACATATGGAGGGAAAGCTAGTACCATGTACCTAGCTTTTGCTTCACGAACCAGCTAGGTGGAGCAAGTGGATTTCGTTAATAACACCAATAAATTCAAGAGCTATCCATTTAGAAACACATATAACTCTAGGTGGAGAAATCACCCAAACTTTTCATGGAGTAACCCAGAGCAAGCACAAGGGATACAAGGCCAATTGAGGCCGAAATAACCTCTTGGATTTCAACACTTTCCTCAAGAAAGAAGAAGTTCAAATTTGGAGAGTTTAGTAGCTACATACATCCAATTTAATCATGCTCAACTTCAAAAGCATGAAGAAATATTGAAGAATCAACAAGTCTCATTACAAAACATAGAGCATCAAGTGGTCCAAATTGTCAAGTCTTTGGCTAAGAGACCACAAGAGAGAATCCACAAGAGAGTCGTTTGACCAACACAGAAGTTAATCCAAGGAGCAGTGGGATGGAGTGACCTCCGCCTAGAGTAAAGCAACACAAGAATTAACCAGTCTTGAAAAAGGAGACTAAGCTTTCTAAAGATGGGGAGACTCTAAGAGAGGTGAAAAAGTCAGAGAAAGGGAAAGAAGTTAAAGCACCAAGGGTGCTGGAGTACCAACTACAGATTTCTTATTTGGCAAAAGTCAAGAAAGATTAATGAGAAGAGCAACTCAAGAAATTTTTTTGACATGTTCAAGACTTTGCACATCAATGTTCCATTCATAGAAGCTTTGTCTCAAATGGCACACTATATATGCCATGCTTTGCCAAGTTCTTGAAGTGTTGCTCACGAACAAAAGATAATTGGAAGAAGTGTTCACAGTGACACTTAGTGAAGAATGTTTGGTTATCATCACTAATAAAATAACGAAGAAGGAGAAAGATCTTGGGAGTTTTGTATTTCCCTACACTATTGGGGATGCAGTAGATGGAAAGACTTTGGTCGAATAGAGAGCATTCATTAACCTCATGCTGTTTAAAATTTTTTAGATATTGGGACTTGGAGAGCGAAAAATAGATAAAGATGACTCCTCAATTAGCTAATTAGTCAATTCATTAATTGAGAAGAATTATTGAAGATATTCTTGTGAAGATGGACAAATTCATCTTCATGGTAGATTTTATAATCTTGGATCTTGATGATAAGGTAGAGGTCTCATCCTTGGGAGACTGTTCTTAGCTACCTCACAAGCCCTTATCGATGTTAAGGATGGGAGAATGGTCCTAACGGTTGGAGAAGGAGAAGTAGTGTTTCAGCTCCAAGCAGCAACATGACACTCCATGGACTTAAATGGTCATTGTTATTTTGTTGATCATGTTGATAAATGTATTGCTAAATTTCTACAGGATTCACTTGTGACAAATGGTTTGGAAGAACATTTGAAGAAGAACCACTGGGTGAGACTGATCAAGAAGAAGCTAGGAAGGAGAAAAAGAGGCCAGCATATCCCATCAAGAAGAAATGGTGGGAGAGAGTGGATTCAAAGAAAATGAAGAACTAACCAACTAATCTTCACCACTGAAAACCTCAACTTATGCTGAATCAACTAATATTTGTGAGCATGAATTAATATCATATTTGAGCATGTAGGTGGTTGGGAGTGTTTTCTCAGACATGGACAGTGAGAGTCTTAATTTATTTGAGCCTCAATGATGCGTTGAAAGATTCATCAAGCTAGTGATGTTAAGCAAACATTTTTTAAGAGGGAACTCAAGTTTTTTCTTTAGTTTTTAGTATTTGCTTTCATTTTTTATATTTTTATGTTTTCATGTATTGCTGGTGATTTTGATTTTTTTTTTTGTGCTTTCTCAGTGTGTTTTAGTTTCTTGAGAGTTTAACTATTATATATTTACTTTTGGAGCGAGTAATGCACATGTGTAGGTGTCAACCAGGCAAGACAAGGGACTAGTGAAATTTTTAGGATGTTCGCAGGGGAAACACGGCTGTGTTCCAGCAGTGCATATTGTAGGAATGAGGAGAGAGACTAGGATTACTGAGAGCACAAGCTAAGCATTCCCGTGAATAGTGCATTGCTTTCACAAAACACGGTCAGAGAGCAAAAAATAGAACCTTGCTATATTTTCTTGATAAACTGTGAGAATACCTGAAATCATCATGGGCTCAACACGGGGTAAGCATGCCCGTGCTCTTTTCAAGAGAACAAGGCTAAAAGACTATTTATCTTCTAGGTACTGCTCAAACTTGAGAGGAGTATGACCTACCCATGGCCAAACTGGATTCCCAAAAATGTCCAAGATTCGAGTCTTGAGTGCCACCAGCATTCAGCATTAGTCAAGTACAACTCAAGCATGGGTACACACTATATTTTCAAGTACAACTCAAACATGGGTATACACGATAGCTAGAGTGTTAAAAGTGACTTATGGCGAAAGCTTTATCGAAGGCTGGGGTTTCAAGAGAAGATCAAAGGTCGGCAATCTAGGATAAGTTGATGCTGCTTCTTCAGCCCTTTGGGTACCATATTTGATGGCAACATCCATCCCAGTTAATGCAAGATTCCATCATCCACTAAAGAGAAGCTCTAAGGGAGTTTTTCATATATTTTCATTAATGTCCCTTGTTTTGGATTTTGTCATGGATTGTTGTATAATGATAGACTAAATCATTGACAGTGCCTTGGAACATTAAATCTTGTGATCATTTGTAGTTGATTCCCTTTTTAAATTATATTGTCTATTTAAGTTATACTTGTGCATCTTCTATCATGCTTCTTGCTTGTGTTTGCTAGTGTGAAAGTCCCAAATACATATTTAATTTGTACAATTATGAATGAAAAATCAATCATGTACAAATCACACATAGACAATGGAGGTTGAGTGTATGCTTAGTGATGAGTGTACAATTATACATATTTAATATCATTTTGTATATTCATTAGGCATGTATTAGAGTAATATTATAGAAACATGCTGTATTTTGTATTCTAAAGCTTTGGGCAATGCTTAAAGATGAGAGAGAGAGTCCAAAAAAAAGCAATCAAGAGCCAAAACAATCGAGATGGAGCTTCCATGGCATCAATCATTTAAGAATAGACCAGACAGACAGACTTACGGGCACCTTACAGCCATACTTACTGCTGTAAGCCTCTTTCAGAGAACATTGTGGGCATACTTATGCCTGTAATGAGGAGCATAACAATAATTAGAGGAACTTACGAGCAAGACTTACGCTCGTAAGTCAGACCGTAAGGGTTGTCTAAAGGAGTTTATGAGAAGAACATACTCTAGTTTGGGGGGTTGTTAGGGCAATCCAAAAAATTTTACAGTCTAGTGCTTACAGCCGTAACCTGGACTATTACACCAAACAAAAGACCTTACGGATGAGACTTACAACCATAAGTGATCCCATAAGGCTCATGACCCATCATCCCCAGCTCCTTATGGCCTTGTTCTTACACCCATAAGCAGTCTGTAAGTGGTTAGATATAAATATTTTTGACGAGCGTTTTGAGGGCATCTTTTGTTCTATTTAACAGCGAGGCTTGCAGAAGAAAGGTGCGGATCTCCAAGGCTTTGGAGGCGAATCAAGAAGGACAATTTGGCCACCTAGCTTAGATTAGAGAGATTCGAGCCGCAAGGGTTGTCTCAGGGCTATTTGTGGAAAATCCTTGGGCGTTCTACGACAATCACCTCTTGGCTCAATTGAGAAAGGGGTTTATGTGTCTTCTTTGTTTTGTTTATATGTTTGCTCTCTTCTAATGGAGAGCTAATTTTGTAGATGTTTGGGTGTAGATGAATACTAGAGTTTATTCTACTTTGATATTGGCTGTAGATCTTTATGCTTTAATTGTTTCTTAATTGAAATCCTTATTATTTGAATCCAATTGCATGTTTTTAATGCCTTGAATATTAGTGAGGAGAAAGCCCAAGTTTTCTTATATGATGTGCTTTGTGACAAGTAGAAATAGCCACCTGGCATAGGCAAGCCATGATTGGAGGGGATTGTGAGTAAGCCTAAAAATTGGGTATTTTGGAGTTGAGATTTCTTCTCCCTCAATCCTCTCGAGTGAATTAACAAGTAATTTTATGTTCTTTGTAATTGTAGGGAATAGATTTTAGGAGAAATCATATTTCTATTTTGTATTGGATTGGGGACAATTTCTTTGCAAGAAGGATTATTTACTAATGAATTCTTGTTAATTCACATTGAGATTTTATAAAGTGCAATGCGGTTGTGGGTGTCTGTATTAGCGTTATACTGAATTAGTTACTATTCACCTTTGTAAGAAGCTTTTAGTATATTTTCGGATTTCTTTCAATTCAAATAGGATTGCTATACTTATACAACATTTGTCCTGGACTTCTAAAACCTAGAGGGACTCTACACCCAAGCATCCCGTTTCTCCTTGATTCTCGATCGATTTCATTCTTCTATTCTTACGTTTTATTCTCTTTCTTCTTATTTTTTTTCGTACACATCACAACTTTTGTTTAGGCTAGTTTTCAGAGTTAGAATTAGTACTAGTACTCTTAATTTTTCTTACTGATTGATAGCATGCCTGATAAGTGCTCGTGTTATAGTAATGCGAAGTGTTATTATCTTGCAATGAGCATTGATTTAATCAGATTTTATCACTAAAAAGTCGGCATTTGTTTACTTTTATGCATTGTAGGGTTGTGAAGATAAATTAGAGAAAAGGAACGAAGTTAGATCATGTTCACCGTTGTTGGGGAGATTTTTGGACTAAGCAAGGAACAAGGCATGAGCATAGACTTATGAGTGTGTGCCAACCTCCTTTGGAGGGGCACAAAGGCAGTCACATTCACAATAAGTCTAGCTCGTGCTAACAAGGAGAACTACACCAATTTGGAGATTTGAAGCAATTGGCACGATCTACCGTTGATTGTGTGCCCAATTCATCGGCCTCGATGAAGAACGACGAATTCGGGAGCGTTTCGGCGAGTACTATAGCAAAACGTTGTAGCAAGCTACTGTTCGCTTTCAGCCGAAATTCAGAAAACCAGAGAGTTCACACGGGCGTGTGGAAATTCCACACGGCCGTGTGAAATCCCGATAAGTTCAATTTTAAAGCCGCGACTCAACGTTATAAAAGCCCGTTTTTGGAGACTTTTTACACATCTTTTGACCTATCTTTCTTCAAAACTTCTGGAGAGCGTGGCTAGGGTTTTGGAGAGGACTTTGTAGAGGTTTGGAGTGCGTCATCAGCATCGTCATCGACATCCGGCGGCCGCACAAGACCACGGCCACACCATACGCAAGGGGGTTTTCATCAATGTCTTTAATTTGTGCTTTCTTTCATATTTTGATGAACATGTATAGCTCCATGAGGAGCTAAACCCCTCGTGGATATTCGGACTTGTAAACCCTAGGATTATTATGTTTCTATGACATTGATATTATGCTTTTCATTTATTGATGAATAAATTCGAGTTTCAATTTTAATTATCTCATGCAATTGTTTTTCCTTAGCCGTGACACTAGGGTTGAGAACAATCTAGATTATCCTTTGGAGGTGTGACAACTCCTATAGGGTTAGACTACTTAAGATTGAAGAGGGTCGAGAGGGGAAGTCGTGAGGTAGCGAAGCGTTCCCTTTCCCCTCTGTTGTGATTTCTCTCTACCTCCGTTTTCCATGATTTCTTAGCGGTCGAGATAGAGTGAAGTGCTAGGAGAGGAACTCCCCTGAGGCTCAGTTGCGCGAGCAGCAGAGTGAAGGGTTGATGTGAATCCTAAGCACTGGGCTTAATTTAGACTAAGGTTCTTCCACAGCTGGACCAAAGGGTTAGAACTATACATAAGAACAGATTTTATCACTAGGAATTCCTAGAGCTTAAAACAATCTCACGTAGTGTGAGGTTTAGGAAGATAGACTTCCCTGGGGCTTAGTTGACAGGTCAACGAGAGTCAAGGGTCGTAGTGAATCCTAACGTCGGGGCATAGTGTTAGGGTTAGTCACGGTTGACCTTAGGTTTGGGACCGTGTGTTTAAGGATATCCCCGACTCAATTAACATCAATAGGAAAAGTATAATAGCATAGTCTTGCACTAGAAGCATAAGTCCTAGAGGTAGCTTGTCCGGATACCCTATTCATCCATTGCTAGTTCTTCTCTATTTACTTCTACTTGCACTTTCTTACCTGCCATCCCTCTATTTAAATTCTCGTCTCATTTTAATTATTTTCATATTCACTTATCGATTCTATTCTCTCTTTTCGTACACCGCATAGCTAAATAGTGAAATCTTGTGTTCTAAGTCCCTATTCCCTGTGGATTCGACTACTCACTCACCGGGGTAAATTTATTACTTCGACAAACCCATGCACTTGCGGGACACATGCAAGGGGTCGTGTCAATGCTTTTGTGCACACTTTACTACTTGACCGGGGCTTAAGCTTGCGTTTCACCCTTATTACCTAGAGATAGGGTGCATGGTGTTGAACTTTATCTATTAGGGTTAAATCTCATGGAGGAATACAAGGGACTCTTTAATGCAATCATAAGAAATTGTGATTATTGTATGAGATTAGGGTTTGATCGCCTTAAGAAATTAGATAAACAACTTTAAGAGTCTCCACGGGCCAAGAATACTCAATTACCTAGCCAATATAGGGAATTCACTGCAAGGTACTCTCAAAGAGATGTGTCTAAGGTACGATGCCTTTATTTTGATTTCATCAAAGATTCGCCATCTTATTCATTTGATTCTTGATTTCTTAATTTTATGTTTAGCAACTATCACTATACTATGTTGGTAGATAATAGAGGATCGAATAGTTCTAGGAGCACTAGTCCCTGTGGATTCAACTACCCTAATCCTAGGTACACTTTACTACTTGGGCTATCCATATAGTTAAGGCTTTCAGCAAGATCTCTAGAAAAGAAAATTATTAGGCTTTAATTTCTTAGTCATCTAATATCTTGCATTATTGTTAATGTAATTAAAAAATAAAATAAAAACACTATGACATCGATTAAATCAAAGAAATTATTATTATTCTATTTTGACCACCTTATAATAGAGTAGTTGGTATTTTATTCTTTTCACAACTCAAACATATTAAGGGTGCATTTGGTTTGCCGAATGGGAATGAGAGGAATGTGATTAGGGAGAATGGGATTAAGGTGAATGAAAATGAGGCAAATAAGAATATTAATACAATCATGTTTGGTTGGAGGGAACGGCAGTGTGGGAAGGGAAAAATTATGAATGAGTATTATAGTGTAATATCATATGAGATTATGGATGATGTTTAATTATAATTAAATATTTAAATTAAATAATTCTTATTTTTTTAATTATTAGATTTAAATATTTAAATAAAAGAGTTCATGTTACTATTATACACTTTAATTGTTTTAATTAAATATTTAATTAAATAATTCACTTTCATTATCTGCTTTAATTTATTTCAATAATATTTAAAGGAGAGAGTGAAAGAATAAGTGCCATGCTCTGATCTGTGGGCCCACAGGACGCGACAATTGCCACAATAATCCCGCGGAAGGACACCCTCCCTTTCAATCCTCGGGACATCACAAGGCTACTCAACAAACCTAAAATTCAATAATATATAACACGGATATAGAGTAAAGAAGCACAATGATACACAGCAGAAGTAACAACAACAATAACAATGACAATGAGTATGGAAAATAGAGAGATGCACAAACACGTAGGGAAGCAACAACGATAACAGCAAATACTCATACTAAAAAAGTTTAAGAGTTGTTAAAATATAAAACAATGCAACATAGTTAACCTACTAGTGGATCCAAAACTCTATTAACATGTTCAAGACCAAGATAACATACATGAATAAAAAAGGAAACACAAAAGGTAGGGAGGTAACAAATGCTCAACACGCTGCCACACAGCCGCACCTACTACCTGTAACAGCCTGGGAAGAAGAAAGAGGGGTGAGCAACTAAAGTTACTCAGTGAGTAGGTTAACACAATTCTACAAGAATATACCAAGATACACAATATAAATCATCCAAATAAGGTTTTACCAATGATACCAACAGTTTAGAAAATAAATACATATAATAGAAATCAACAATACAATTAAACAAAAGATAGTGTAAAGAAAGTCTTTTACACCAACTAGGGTTTACAAATTATGAAAAAAAGCTAAACATGAAGCAAATCTTCCACCATAAAACATATAAACCAAAATAGTTCTTGTTATAAGTATAGTAAAGTAAATAGCATGAGTTTCTCAATAAGTAATCATAATACTAGTGCCAAATCGAATTTATGGGAGACTGCTCTCCTAAGAGCGGCAGCTGGGCTTTGCTACTCACCACCAATGAGAGATGACACTACAAAGAAACATAATGCTATAAATCTCAAACTCAAAACCAAGAGACAATAACACAAAAGAAAACTCAACGCACAACACACACCCAGCATGAAATGGTCTAGAAACCTCTCGAAACCTTCGCCATGGCCATGGCTAGGTCCAGAGTCTTCAAGGTACTCATGTCCTTGACGTTGACCCATCGATTTATAGTATGGAGACAATGGCTACCCGATAAATATCCAGTTAGGAATCTACATTTCCACTTGAACTGGCTCTCATAGTAATCAACCGGTCTACCACCCTACCTCAAAAGGTTGGCCGTGGAGATCACCTATGACACGACCCCTTGCGTGTATCCCGCAAGTGCACGGGTTTGTCGAAGTAATAAATTTACCCTGGTGAGTGGGTAGTCGAATCCACAGGGAATAGGGAATTAGAATACGAGATTTCACTAATAAAGCTATGCGGAGTACGAAAAAGAAATAGTGGGATAAATGAGTGAATATAAAATCAAAACAGAATGAAAAGCAAGAAATTAAATAGAAAGATGGAAGATGAGAGAGTGCAAGTAAAAGAGAATAGAGAGGGTTACTAATGAATGAAATAGGGCATCCGGACAAGCTACCTCTAGGGTCTATGTTTCTAGTGCAGGACTATGCTATTATATTCTCCTATTGATGTTTAATTAAGTCGAGGATATCCTAAGACTCACGGTCCCAAACCTAAGGACAACCGTGACTAACCCCAACACAATGCCCTGGTATTAGGATTCACATCACCCTTCACTCTGTCGCTCGCACGACTAAGCCCCAGGGGAGTATATCTACCTAACCCTCACACTACGTGGGATTGCTTTAAGCTCTAGGGATTCCTAGTGGTAAAACCTGTTCCTATGTGTAGTTCTAACCCTTTGGTCCAGGTGTAAGAACCCTAGTCTAGATTAAGCCCTAATGCGTAGAATTCACTTCAACCCTTCACTCAATTACTTGCGTAACTAAGCCCCAGGGGAGTTTATCTGCCTAGCACTTGACTCTATTTCGACCGCTGTGAAATCAAGGAAACGGAGGTAGGGAGAAACCACGTCGGAGGGGAAAGAGGTACATCGCTACCTCACAACTCTCCCTCTCAACCCTCTTTAATCTTAAGTAGTCTAACCCTAAGGAGTTGTCACACCTCCAAAAGGCAACCTAAATTGTTCTCGATCCTAGTGTCACATCTAAGAGAAAACAATAGCAATATGAAATTAAGATTGAAACTCAATTTTATTCATCAATAATGGAAAAGCATAATAACAATGTCAAAGAAACATACTAACCCTAGAGTTTACAAGTCCGAATACCCTTAAGGGGTTTAGCTCCTCATGGAGCTATACATGTTCATCAATGTAGAAAAGAAAGCACAAAGTAAAGACATCAATGAAAACCCCCTTGCGTATGGTGTGGTCGTGGTCTTGTGCGGCCGTCGAACATCGGTGACGATGCCGATGACGCGCGCTAAACCTCCACGAAATCCTCTCCGAAACCCTAGCCGCACTCCCCCAAGTTGGAGAGAAAGATAGGTCAAAAGATATCCCAAAAGGTCTCCAAAATCGCCTTTTATAATGTTGAGTCGCGGCTTTAAAATCTGACTTATCGGGGGCTTCACACGGCCGTGTGGAATTAACACACGGGCGTGTGAAATTTCTGTCTGCTGAAAAATTAATTCACACGGCCGTGTGTTAATTCCACACGGCTGTGTGAACTCTCTGGAATTCAGAATTTCAGCCGAAAGTGAACAACAACTTGTTACAGTAACAAAGCTGCAGTGGTGCTACAGTGCTCGCCTGAAACGCTCCCGAGTCCATCGTTCTTCATCGAGGCCATTGAATTGGGCACACAATCAATGGTAGATCGTGCCGATTGCTTCAAGTCCCCTTCTTGGTGAAGTTCTCCTAAGCTACACGAGTTAGACTTGTTGTGAATGTGACTGCCTTTGTGCCCCTCCAAAGGAGGTTGGCACACACTCACAAGTCCAAGCTCATGCCTTGTTCTGTGCTTGGTCCGAAAACTTCCCAACATCGGCGAACACGACCTAATTTCGTTCTTCTTCTCCAATTTAGCTCCACAAACCTTCAATGCACAATAATATACAAATGCACGCCATTTAGTGATAAAAACTGATAAAAGATATGCTCAATGTAAGATAATAACGCTTCGCGGTATTACAACACAAGCACTTATCAACCTACTATAGTAGGGCATCACCATACAAACTCAACAATAAGCACAACTCCACATGGAGTACAATATCCAACAATAACAATCAATCAACAACATCTCAGCCATTTCACCAAGGAAATGATTAAAGCACAAGCATAACTCAAGCTTTTAACACAAATCATTTTACAAACTTCAACACAAGAAACAACATAGAAGTCCTTACCTTTCAACATCCCAAAAAAACAAAAAAACAAAAAAAAAAAAAAGAGTTTCAAACTTATATTTCACAAAATCAAAAATTTTCACAAGGAAACCCAATTTTCACAAAACAACCACTTTGAAACACAATACTCTTCAAAAACAAATACAAGGATCTCGCAAACTCCTTGAAGAGTCTCAATTACAAGTCAAACATGACATTTAAACACCGAATAATACCTTCAAGATCTTTAAAAATAATAACTATCATTCAACAAGATGCAAAACAAGTATAAACCAATAAAGCTTTACTTAAGTGACAATGTATATATATAGATATTGGTATTTTTCTAATAGAATTATGCTAATTAGTCCAACTCACAAACTTAGGCTAGTACACTACAAGGAAACATGCACTTAGTGGCGGTTTTTATTGCATTTTCCGGCGGTTTAAACCGTCGTTAAGGGTAACCGGTGACGGTCAACAAACCGCCATCAATTCAGGCGTCGGCAGTCCACTTGGCGGCGGTTTTACACAACGGCCGGAATAACCGCCGTGAATAGTGTTTACAGTTGTCGGCCGGTTAAACCCGCCGTCAAAACTGACGCCAAATGTCGTCGGGACAACCTTGTTGTATGCATTTGCCGGCGGTTTTAAACCGCCATTTGAACGACCGCTAATTTAAACTGATTGGTTATATTTAGATTCTCGGCGGTTTGAACAGCCAGGATTCTTAAACCAATCTGATTTGTTATATTTAAATTCTTGGCGGTTTGAACCGCCGGGATTATGGATTAATTTTTAATAAATTTTATTTTAATTATAAAAATGCTGTAATATTTACACATCAAATGGACATAATTAAAAACTCACAAAATTCATTTGCTAATGAAAGCAAAATAGTACATTCCATTAATGCACAAATATATGTACGAATACAAGTTTTAAAATATTTAATTTAAATACAACTTTGCCTGTTTTTTTCAATGGTATCAACACATATTACATAGGTTTCTCCAGTTCACTGTTTCATTGTATATGACATTGTTTAATTGAGTTCCTAAATTGCAGTTCCAGTCACTACTGTTACTCGAGCTTTCTCCAGTACCATAGCTTTCTCCAGGAAAACAACTCCCAGGCTATAAACATTGCTCTTGTCTGATAACATATTGGTTCGGAAATACTCTGGATCAAGGTAACCCTGCAAATAAAGTCATAACAACAACATGGAGCATGAAAAGCTGAATTAAAAAATGGTACCCTTTGTCATAGCAATTCAAATATACTCTCAATAAGATTTTAGCCAACAATGAGCAAAGATGGATGGTCATTTTCAAACACAATACAATACATGTATCCATGAATATTTTGGAACACCAGTAAGACTATAATATCATTGTAACAATTTTTCTTCCTCTTAAAATACACATCAGGAGCATGAACTATTGATGTAAACAGTGTTAACATGATAGCAGTAATAAGTAGACACAAGCAAAGCTAAAAGACTTGTGTTTGAATCTTCATAACATTGAGAAGTCAGCATGCAAGTAATCATAAATTTTATTTAGATGAACCACCAAGGTTTGTGTGTGTGTGTGTGTGTGTGTGTGAGTATAATACTGGATATCAGCTGATATTTCATGATTTATATATTAGAGTAACTACTAGTCCTACATCATCCTATCGGTTTAAGGTTTTGCGTTGCCTAGATAACATGTCCGGTTTGTATCTAACACTATAAAAAGCATAAATACAATTGAAAAATATGCTGATACGGAATCTGAGACCAGCAAATGACAAGCATAAATCAATGGCTTGTGAGTGCTTGGGTCAATGCCCTTTTGCTTAAGCTTTTTCTTGAGACATGAGTTCCAGTAGTTCTTGATCTCGTTATCAGTTCGTCCCGGTAACTGAACTGCAATCTGAGACCTGCAAATGACAACACAAACTCCGATCACTTCATCGAAATATTTCTCACAAAAATAAACTAAAGTATCAATATAAAATGCATACCTATTGCCTAAAATCTCATACAATCCAATGATCAAGTCCTCTTACCCTTGTGAAAAGGCTCCTCTTTTAAGGTCTGGCCTCAAGTAATTTATCCATCTCAATCTGCAACTCTTCCCACATCTTTGCAATCCTGCAACCATGCATTGAAATGAAAATTCAGTCAAGATTCAAAGTGAATGCAGTAATGCAGATACAAAAACACTAAAACAGAAATATATTTATATATGTATATGCACTTGCCTGCTTGTTTAGGAACAGAGCTCCAGCAACTAATACCATATCTAGTGATGTGTTTGAATAGTTTCTCATCTTCTTCAGTTGACCAAAGACCTTTCCTTAACTTCTGCTTAATAAATTATTTTGATGCTGCAATAAACCAGTCTATATCCATGAGAAATGTCATAAAATTGCCTTACCTTCTTCAAAATAAATAAATAAATAAATTGTTGTACTATAAATGACGAATGGTACCATACAGCGGATCCAAACCTGCCTCACATTCTCGCTCCTACCAGAGCTCACCTACTCTCAATCCCTAGAGGCACTTTAACAGCAGTATCCCAATCTTCTCTTTGAAGCAACCCATTAACTACCTACAAGAAAGGATAATGAATGGCTACACAAAAGAAAAGATAGGACATACATACATAAAGATCATTTCAGAGATAAAATATGAATGAATGGCACAGAAAATGCATAAATATATAAAGTTACCTTAATTCTGGATGCCTGTCCAAAACAATTGAAATTGCTCGGAGGATAGACATATCCTCGATATGCTCATCCCGTACTTCTTTAGTCTGCAATCCTCATAGAAGAATAAAACGCAAATACTGATTTATTTTAAAAAAAATTATGATAATAAAAACAAGCCTCAATAAATCCATCTCGAAGTTCTTGTTTAAATTCATCCATCATTCCAAAATCTGCAAATAATAAAAACATTCAATAACTTCAAAGTACTCAAATGCCAAGCTCTTCAACATCCAATGACTTTATCAGCCAATAAATCAACAATAGAATTTCCATTAGCTCACACTAATAATCAAAAGGGGAAAAAAGAGCAATTCATTCATAATTACACATCCAATAACTTCATTCTCCAAAAACACAAAAATGAACAGGAAACAAAGACCAAAGAACTTCCAACAACTTCAAAGTACTAAAAAACTTCATTCTCTACACCATCCAAAAACTTTTTTTTTCTAATCAATTAACAACACAAATTCCTATTCTTTCCTCCCAATCTTCAACTCACACCAACACATAATCAAAACCAAAAAAAAAAAACTAACACATAAGCCAATTCATTTAACCAATCAAACAAAAACATCAAAGAACTCACATCTCCTAAACTTCAAAACCAAAAACAAAACAATGAATCAATAATACAACAACAACAGCAAAACTACTTAGAAAATCATATTGACCTGTGACAATGGCAGTGAGACCAGTACCATCAACTCCCTCATTGGCTTGCTCTACTGTTGATGATGATGAGAACCCTGATTTCCCCTTCTTGCTCAATGGCCACATTCTCTTTGAAGTTATTGAAGGTTAGAGAAATAATATCAAATGCCACAAATTCTAATAGCAAAGCTTAACTGAATTAAACAATGTATTACCTTGCATACAATTTTTTGCAGCAGCAGCCTCCTCACACTATGCTCAGATGGCAGTGAAGTTTCTCAACTTCAAACTTTCAATTAAAAAGTTAGCAAATTTTGTACAATACCACATTCCAACATTGAAACAGAAGACAGTTTTTAATAATTCAAATTCTAAATGTTTAGCATCTTAAACTACTAAAAGTGTTGAGAATTAGAACATAAAAGTAAAAGTACTAAGAACAACATCATAAACCAAAAAAGGAAGTTCATATCATAGAATCCATATATACTCGACGCTCGAGCTCCATTTAAATTCCAAATTTCTAAGAACACTGCAAAAAAATAAAGGATAAAGTGGATGAATGACTTTTAAGAGTAAAAAGGCATAATTCTAAATTTATCCATAACGAGTAAAACCAATATCACCTATGCATCAGGATCTTAATTATGTTCACTGTGACCCGAATGACTATCCTGCGATGAACGTCTTCCAATACCTGCGGACCCCGCATTTTCCTGACCAAAATTTATGAAATATTAAATGTTAAAACAATTGAACACTAATAACTATTAGGAAGCCCACAAAATCACTGCAGTAATTTGTAATAATAACTCTAAGATACACGATAAAAAATAACTTACATTAGTTGCAACATTTTGGCCTTGATTTCCAAGTTGCCGTTTAAGTAATGCTATTTCGTGCTGATTTTGTTCAACTTGATTGGATAACATCTGCACTGTTTCCTTAAGAGTGTCAATTTCAGATTGTGTACTGGCACTAGCATACTGTCTGCTACTTGTGTTGCTTGATGACCCATATACTTGGGTTGGGACAACTCCAAGCCCTAACCCACGTACATAACCCGGGTGTTCTTTCCCAAAAACATTAATGAAAGCTTCATTTTCAGATGAATTTTGACTTTGAGTAATTAACTCTTCCTACACAATAAAAGTGGTAGATTATATAATGATAATTATCAAACAACCATCAATCATAACGTATAACCCCACGCACTACTTACATGATTTTGCCTAGCCTCATCATTTACAAAAGACCCATCTGAGGACGTATGGCTGACTTGAAATAATTCAGCCCTTGTAACAGGCCGATGAAGTTGTGTTTCCTACAAAAATAATCAGTGTTTGATATATAAGCCTCGGTTAAGTATATATTGACAGTTAATAAATCAATATTCAAATTTGTTCATAAAATGATTGATAACCATCTCTTTTTGAAGTCGAGCAATCGATTTTGAACCTAATGTGTGTGGCATTGTCAACTTGGTACGATTTTGTGCATTTTTTTCCGCTTTGGCCTGCATAATTCAATGAAATCATAGACATTGAAATGCATATCAAACACATAAAAATATGCAACAAACAAAATTTTACGCATGTTACCTTAATGTCAGGCCGAGCCCTATATTCAATAAAAGTAACCCATTGATCCAAAGGAATTTCTGCAGGTTTCTTTGCGATGTTCGACTCTCGGGAACCATCAGGATCACATTGTGCACAGTTATATAGATTATAGCGGTGGTCTCGCCATTTCTTTGCCAAACTTTTGAAAATATAATCCTTGTGCCCGTCATTGTTAACCTCCATTTTTGTCTACATATAAATATAAAAGCACACATTACAAAAGTTTGGTATGATGTTATCCATACATTCTGAACTATGAATATAACTACAAACCTTTATTATGTTATTCCACACATGATCTTTATAGCATTCAGGAACCTTTTGCCACTTCTCGAATCCAATGTGGAAATTCTGACAATTACTTGCAATGTGGCCTAGGAATTGAGCAAGCATCCCCCCAGACGAATCAACTGGTTGGTTTCGATTATTCCATTCCACAATAACTCTCTCTCCAGGTGGAAGAGAGAATATGTCAATTGCTCGCAGTTTCCGTCCCTTCACTTCCCCACTCCCATCTACCAATTATAAAAAATTGTAGGACAACATGTATATGTTGTTATTGTTTATAACATAAACCCATGGAAAAAAAATCATAATCTGAGCGTAATTAATAAAAGAAACATACAATTTACCTTTGATTTGCACGTCCCATGTCCTTGCGTTTCTTTTATTGCCCCTAGGAAGTGAACGCTCAGTATTCTCAGTTTGTTCTGGTTGCACGGGAGCATCAACATGTTCTTCTGCTGGGGCACTAGATGAGGCAGAGTTCTCATTTGGATTCGTCGAAACACTGGAGGTAACGTGTCGTTTTGTCCTTGGCATATTGCAAACTATTCACATAAGCAAAGTATTAGTTCAGTTCAATGTAAAGGCAAGTAAATAATAACATAAGTCACATAAAAACAACAATAAACAACAATTAACAATTCATAACAATGCTTACAAATATTTCAAAATTATGTGTCATTGATATCTTCTACTTCATCTCGACTCAATCGAAGATGAGTATCTTCATCAAGAAATAAACTATCCAAATTTTGCCTCGGGTACCCTTCAATGTTGGTCATGGTATGTTCTTCACCCTCGCCCATGTCATATAAGTCTCTAGGTTTTATATGTACAGGTATACACCATCCATCCTCTTTTTGATCATCAACATAAAATACCATCTGTGCCTCAGAAGCTAGAATGTATGGCTCATCGTCTTCGAGTGCTCCGGTGTGTATAGGTTTTCCAAAATTGATAGATGTAAAACCTAATTTGTCAATTTTTATACCTCTTGGGTGAGTAGTGTTGGCCCATTCACATTTGAACAATGTCACCGTAAATATTCCACTGTAATTGAGCTCAATGATGTCAACCAGTTTTCCATAATATGGCACACCTCCATACCGCATGTTGACATCACTAGCGCTTGAGTAACTCCTTGTTCCAAAAGTACCAAAAACTCCGCTATTTTGGGTCTTCAATCCCCTTTCACGTTCTAAAGTACGGAACTTGTACCCATTAACATTGTATGCAGAATATCATTTTGCCTGGTTAATGGGTCCTTGTGCAAGAGCTAAGAGCAAACTTTTATCAAAATCTTGGATCTTGTCGTGATCTCGGATTATCTAAAACCAACATAAAATTATTTGAAAGTGTATTATCAAATAAATTTATTTATATCAATAGGAAGCTTACTCGATTTGCAAACCACTGATTAAACTCTCTGTGAACCATCTTGTCTACCTCAATAGGATTTCTAGTCCGAGTCCTTAATTGTCGTCTCGCAACAAGTCTGAATTCCCTGTGGAATTTGAATTGGTATTTTGCAACTAGCTAAATCAATTTCAACAACAAGGTTAAAATGCAAGATTAATAATACTTACTGGACATACGAATCAACTGCGGGGCAATTTATTAAAACGTGTCGATGGGCCTGTACTTTCTCAATAGATGTTAAAGTGAACCATGTAAAACCACCAATTGCTTTCCCAACATACGGAAATAATTCTGCAATTCGAGCATTTGCATGCTGAGAAAGGGTAGGTTCATCATCAACTCGTCTAGGTCGATTCCAAATTGTCTCAATATTTTCAAAATATCGGGAACAAAAAGTAAGAACTTCTTGTGCGATATAACCCTCTGCAATAGATCCTTCTGGTCGTGCCTTGTTACGCACGTATGATTTTAATAGTCCCAAGTACCTATAGAATTGTGTACTTTTAAAAAATACATATTTTGATAATTTTAATTATAAATAAAGAAGTTAACTATTAATTACCTTTCTATTGGATACATCCAACGGTAGTAGACTGGACCTCCGAGCTTCGCTTCACCGACCAAATGAACAACCAAATGCATCATCAATGTGAAAAATGACGGTGGGAAGAGCATTTCCATGTGGCATAATGTGAGTACAATTTGTGTTTGTAGTTTTTCTAACTCCGTGACACTCAATACTTTGTCACATATTTGTCGGAAAAATGAGCATAACTCAAGCAATACCGCAGATATGTTATCCTGAAGCACTGAGCGCATAGCTAGTGGTAGGAACTGCTGTAGAAGTATATGGCTATCATGGCTTTTCAATGTACCAACAATTTTAAGATTAGTGCCATCAATGCATCGAGAAATGTTACTTGCGTATCCATCTGGCACACAAATGTTCTTTATAGTATCCAAAAATAACTTCTTCCCTTGCTTGTTCATTGTGTAAACTGCTGGTGCAAACTTCCCATTATCATCTGGCCATAGATCTGGCTTGCAACACATATGTTTAAGATCTTTACGGGCATTTACATGATCTTTCGAGCGAGAACTATCATTCAACAACGTGAAAAGCACGTTGTCACAGACATTCTTCTCGATATGCATCACATCGAGGTTATGACGTAGCAAGTTATGTTCCCAATATGGGAGCTCAAAGAATATGCTCTTTTTCTTCCATTGTTGCGGTTCATCTCGAGAAGTGCTTGCACCACGTCTTCTTTTACCCACAAATTGATTATTCACGGACCGACCAAATGTGACGTTAATATCCTTAACTTGTTCTAATATTTCTGTCCCTGATAGTATTCTTGGAGGATCCCGTAGTTCTTGCTCTCCATTGAATCTAATCTTGTTTAATCTGAATTTGTGGCCAGCATCAAGAAAACGTCGATGACCCATGAAACACCATTTCCTACTGTAAGGCAGACGACAAGGATCAGAGTCATAATTGCAATGTACACAAGCACGGCCCGTATAACCATTCCACCCAGATAAATTTCCAAGACCAGGATAGTCACTAATTGTCCACAACAGAGCAGCATGCATTTTAAAAATCTCTTTTTTAAAAGAATCATATGTGTCAACCCCATTAAACCACAACTCTTTCAACTCCCTTATCAAAGGCTGTAAGTAGACATCTATATCATTTCCTGGCATTTGTTTACCAGGTATTATTGTTGAAATGATAAATGATGTCTGCTTCATGCACATCCATGGCGGCAAGTTGTATGGAATGAGAACAATTGGCCAAATACTGTAACTTTGACTCATACTGCCGTAAGGATTAAATCCATCTGTAGCTAACGCAAGACGCACATTTCGGGGATCTGCTGCAAAATGACAGTTGGTCGAATCAAACTTCTTCCATGCTTCACAATCTCTTGGATGTCTTAGTAATCCATCATTGTTGGTGTCCAAGCTGTGCCATGTCATATCCTTAGCTGTTTTTATAGATAAGAACAATCGTTGCAATCGAGGTTTCAATGGAAAATATCTAACCACTTTCGCGGGGACCTTTCTTCCACCTCTGTTACTGGTAGAAATATCGTTGGACTTTCCATTCTTCACTTTCCATCTAGAGGTACTACAAACCTTACAAATTTGTTTGCCTTCATCCTCTGTGTTTCCCCAATAAAGCATACAATTGTTTGGGCATGCATGTATCTTCTCGTAATTCAATCCAAGCTTTGTGATGGTTTTCTTCGCCTCGTAAAAAGATCCTGGAATTTTTATTTCTGGAAAAGCGTCTTTCAATAGCTCCAATATCATTGTCATTGCTTTGTCACTCATTCTGCAAAGACACTTGATGTGATACAATTTCAGTATGAAAGATAATTTCGAATGACTTGCACATCCTTCATAAAGTGGTTGTTGGCCATCATTTGATAAGTCATAAAACTCATCCGCTACATTCCGATTTTCATTTGAATTCGCTGTAGCGTTGGCATGTATGCTCCCTTCATTTAATGTGGGCGACGCTTGTTCAGAATAGTCATGGACTCCAAATGCATCATTTACCATATCCCTAATGGGATCATGAATAACGTCATTGCTTTGTGAAGAAACGTTGTGGTCGAATTCAACATTTGTTGCTTCATTTGGATGGGACTCCCCATGTAGATACCAAATTGTGTATCCTTTTGGAAATGGCTTGCAAATAAGATGATCGTACACCTCCGCTCGTGTTTGACGTTTACTAAACCCACATTTAGGGCAGGGACATAAAATCATGCCATTAACTGCCCCATGTTGAAAGGCGAAGTCAATGAAACTCTTAACTCCCTGGTCATACAAAGGTGAGTTTCGCGGCTTTGTAATCCATGATTTGTCCATATCTAGCAAAACAAAGATTTATTCAATTATAGTTGGATTCTAATCCTTGTATTTAAAAATTACAAGGATTAGAAACATTTTCATCAAGAATTGTTGTATTTTTTCAAATAGTATTTATTGCGATTTTCATCGAGAAATGACAATAAATCTGAGGAAGGTCCATGATGTCTCAATCATGCAAGAAGAATTGACAATAAAGTGGAACAACATCATAATCCTTGCCTTGAGTTTTGTGTCATTGGATTTATCTATAATGGCAGTTCCAATTTTTTTTTTATTATTTATTATTAATCAATCAAAGAATAGAGGATATCAACTGAGAATTCTATATCTTTCATCCCTATCTATTAATAAAAGAAGAATTCTTAGCTTTGTATTTAGTGATCAGGAGAAGACCAAATATTAGTAAAGAAATAAGAGAGAGATGAAAAGTTCATATTGAAGTCTCTCCTGTGAAAGGATTCAACATTGTTAAAAGCCGCTAAAAAAATGTAATAATTATTAGTTTACATAGAATAATTTTTTTTCCCCCAATTTTTTAAAATCTTAAATTCTTTCACAACTCTATATTTCAAATGCTATCCTACTTTTATTTCTAGAAGTTTTAGTTTTATTAGGTTGCAGAATATGCTTTGAGACAGGTTCTAGAATATTGCATCACCATGAATAGATAACGTTATCTATTCTTTTGATAAATATACTAGAACCTGGTGATGCAATATTGCATCACCATGAATTGATAAATTATATCATTTTTATTATGGACATTAATTTGTCTGCAGTTCTTGCTTCCATTTAATGCTTTCTTGGCTGCAATTAACTGAAAGATTTTTTCTGCTGGTGATTCTTAGGAATTTGTAGCTGATGCCTTGTAAAATAAAGATTGTGTGCTCATGAAAATTGATTTAACATTCATCCAAAATTTACTTGACACCGCTAAAACTGCTTAAGGTTTTTGGATTTTGTATTTGGTTGATAATTGTGTGTACCTTGGTAAGGTATTTGGATGGTATATATATGTATGTTTCCATTCCATTTGATCCTGTTTACTCAATCAACAGGTGACAGCATCCACGAGGAAAACAGCAAACTCACATATTCCTAACTACCCCTCTCTTTCCTCTCAGTTGATGTGCCAAGTTCACAATGTCACTTTGCATGTAAATATGGAGATCTTTTTTTTTAAAAAAAAGCTTTGTCTTTTATGTATAGCCAAGTAAAATAGTTCACCACTACCAAGCATCCATCATCCTATATAGCCAGTAAGAATAAGGAGCCTGGTACCACCTATGCATTTCAACAAAATAACACAGACGCACACATTCATAGCAAACTGAGAGAAAACAACAAACTTAATATTTGATAAAAAAAAAAATACATATGAAGAGGAAAAAAAATATTATCTTATCATAAGAACCAACTTGCTATACCTTATAATATGGTACAACATGTATATGCTCACCAATTCCAAATTATCATCAGTAAAATAGTTAACGAAACAAATTTTCTTAAAAAAACAATTAAAATGATAAAAAATGCTAGTTTTAAAGAAAGAAATAAATAAAATATCTGTCAAAGTATATTTCAAATAGTTATTATTCTTTTTTTCTGATTGAATCAATGTTCAAACTCATGTTACTGTTTCTCTGAAACGTGCGTAGTTTTCTTTCTGACTGTATCTCACAAACAGGATTGATTTTGATTCAGTTATGATGGCTTCCAATTATTGACTTGTTTAGTTGCTGCCTAACCTTTGTTTCCAAAGTTTAATTAATTAATTAAAAAGACTAACATGGCTGCCTTTTATTATGGGTTTTTTAGCTAAATTAACCAAATATCTTTGAGAACTATTTATAAACATTGGAATGCTTTTTAGGTATATATTAAAAACTAATTAATTAGTGATTAAACAGGTCAGACATATACCTTAAAAAATGACTCTATCTCTGTTTAGTGTTTTATCTCATCAATCATCATAAACATATATGAAAAAGACCATCTTTATGATCAACAAAAGATATGTGCACTGCAGAAAATTCCTAAGGCTGCAGAAGACATAATTTAATATAAGAATGTATAAAAAATAAAGAAATAAAATCCGAGGAAATAGTTTGCAAAAATAAAAATAAGCACCACCACGCGCATCAATCACATGAAATGCTGAAGCTAAGCTTAAGATTCATGGTATCTGAAGTAGTTACCTGTGGATCTGTTCTTAGAATTATCTGCAGAAGAAAAAGATAGTCTGGTGTGTACCCAACCTGCACACAACAATGAATCATTCATCACATATGTAATATTCCAACTAGATGCAGACTAATTCAACGAGCAGGAAATACAGATTCCAACTACCTGCTTCGAGTATATAAGAATCTTGTCAAACTCTCTCCGCTTAGCAAAAGCGGCAACAACTTTTGGAGTTGCCCTTGCTTTTATAGAGATCTTCAATGCAAGATCATTGTCTACAATCTACAAAATAGAAATGGATTAGATGATGATGAAGAAAAATAAAAGATGGATCCATCTTTTAGCAAAGATAAAAACAATAGAACATCCAACTCCAACCTCAACCATATCATTTCCAACAAGACAGTGTAGAAGATAAAAATGATTGAGCTAATTTTATAAACTGAGATCAAACCTTCACAAGATCTCCAATTTCTTCACTGCACTCAAGCTTGTCCTCTGCCAACCAATTCTCCAAAAGATTTTTCTTGTTCTGATAAACCACAAGGCGAGATAATTCTAGAGATTCAAATGCATTGAGTTTTCCCTTAGTTAACAATGTCCCAAAATACTGAAGTAAAGGAGGTGTCTGCTCAGCTTGAACAGGAACACTCTGCAAAATATAAAATTGTTATGACACCCAATTTTTTAAATAAAAGTTAAAAGATTAAAGAGTGGCGTGTGTTTGTGTTTATGCACACACACACACACAGAGATTGCAATTTGAAGTAGCTTGAATTATGTGCAATTGAATGTACCTTCAAAACCAAGAAAATAAATAACATGATTAGATACCTGAAATTTTCCCACAGTCTCAGGTGTTCTTAAGATGCCTTGTGGAGATTCAGCAGCAAGTTCTCCATGCAGCTTCCTTATATTTAGTTTGCGAGAATAGTTCTTGAAACCTCTGCACAACCTGAACAACAAAAAAGAAACAAAATACAAAAGTGAGAATTTGACCAAATGGGTGGACATGAATCAAGAACAGATTAAGTACAAAAACAGTATAAAAGATGGTCTTTCTTCTTGGGTAGTTAGCAGATTCCATGATGAACACCATGATATACAAAAACAGTATAAAATATGGGTTGATCTCTGCCAACATATCTTCAACACATGATATATTAAAATTGCTGGCAACTCAACTACCACAGGATCATGGAGAAAGATGACAACGTAGTTCAAACATGCATGCAATATGGCCCTACAAACTAAGGACACTAGTCCATGTTCAAAATGTTTCACAGAACATGCCAAAATCCTCAAAGACAAGGCCAGTGATCAAACAAGGGATCCATTTCAGACCAGAACTCTCTCTCTCTTTCTTTCTTTTCTCTATAAATGTTATGCTGAAGTGATGATTAGAAACAAGCCCTGGCACTAAACATCAAGCAAACATGGGAATCCAATTTATGTCTATAACTAGCAAGACATACAAACAAAAATAACACTAATAATAATTCATCAACAAGAGTTTCAAAAATTTCCTACTGAAAGGACCCACTAAAAATTAAGAGAACCTGATTCCAAAAACGACAGCCAAAAATAACCCCTTCCACCGATTCGGGTAGCTCCGGCGGCACTCGCGGCGGCGCTGGTTTTCAAAACCCTAGGTGAAGAAGAAGAGAAGTTTCAAGGGCCCAGCTCAAATTGCGTGCTTATGAGTTCGAATTACGATATAAAGCATGAATCAAAGGCGAATGAGAGTTGTACCTTTCCCTCGGAGAGATTGATTGAGAGTTGGAGGAGAATGAGAGGAAGACGTGTGCTCCGACGGCAGACGATGAAGCTCCTCAGGCCGACGCTGAAGCTCCGGCGATGAAGCTCCGATGATGAGGCCGATGATGAGGTTGAAGCTGAAGATCAAAGCCCTTGAGAAGAAGACCCAGGAAATCAAAGCCCTAGAGATCGAAGAGGAACCTAGGAAATCAAAGCCCAAGAGATCGAAGAGGAAAGGTAAAGACGAAGCGGTATATAGTTTGTAACTCACGGCGGTTTTACTTTAAACCGCCGTACAATGTTTGCAAATACAAAGTACATTAAAACTGCCGAGAAATGAAGTAAATTCACGGCCGTTAACACCTATAACCGCCGAGATATTCAATAATTCGCGGCCATTCACAAACCGCCACATAAACCGCCGTCATTGTGAGTATTCGTGGCGGTTTATACTAAACCGCCGGGAAATGACCGCCACTAACTGCATGTAACCGCGTCAACTTCATGAATTCTAGCAACCTTCTTTCTATCCCTTGAATTCCATTGATAGCTATTCATAGCCATCTCCTCTACAAGGTGCCCGGCTTCACCGGGAGTCTTTCTTCCTAGAGTCCCTCCGGCCGCCGCATCTAAGAGTTGCTTGGTACTCGGATTTAACCCGTTGTAGAAGGTTTGAATGATCATCCACTCAGGAAATCCATGTTGCGGGCACTTGCAAAGGAGCTCCTTGAACCTATCCCATGTCTCAAATAGAGACTCCAATTCCATTTGCGCGAAGGATGATATTTCATTCCGGAGCCTTACAGACTTCCCCGGCGGAAAGTATCTAGCCAAGAATGCCTCGGCCATCTCCTCCCACGTAGTGATAGATGCTCTCGGTAATGAATGAATCCAATGTCTTGCTTTTCCCTTCAATGAAAATGGGAAGGCTCTCAAACGAATTGCGTCGTCCGTTACTCCATTCATCTTCAACATGTCGCACACTTCAAGGAAATTCTCTATATGACTGTTGGGATCTTCATCGGCCAATCCATTGAATTGTGTGGACTGTTGCAACATCTGTATGAACGACGGCTTCATCTCAAAGTTGATTGCCGTGATTGGGGGCCTCACAATGCTCGATTGGGTCCCCATGACTGCGGGTTTAGGAAAATCGGACAATGTCCGTTGTTGTTCATTCTGTTCTGCCATTATTTTTGACCCTTCTGTCTCAATCTCGGCTTGATTTGAAGCTTCTTGCATAGGTTCTTTACCCTTGCGATGTGTTCTTCGTCCAATGTCCGGGTCGCCT
The DNA here is from genome assembly GCA_020875875.1 of Dioscorea alata. Taxonomy (NCBI): domain Eukaryota; kingdom Viridiplantae; phylum Streptophyta; class Magnoliopsida; order Dioscoreales; family Dioscoreaceae; genus Dioscorea; species Dioscorea alata. The sequence continues at coordinate 13,374,508 of CM037017.1, read as the reverse complement.
TCAACAAGAATCAAAGGGTTCCCACGGGTCATAACCTGTAACCAAAAACCAAGAAAAGAAAAATAAGAACTATTGTAGATAAAGAAAATATGAAATAGAACGCGAAGTGAATAGCTAAAATAGTGAAAAACAAATATCTAAAACGCCTATTCCCCGGCAACGGCGCCAAAAACTTGACACGAACCCTTGCGTGTATCCCGCAAGTGCACGGGTTTGTCGAAGTAATAAATTTACCCTGGTGAGTGGGTAGTCGAATCCACAGGGAATAGGGAATTAGAATACGAGATTTCACTAATAAAGCTATGCGGAGTACGAAAAAGCAATAGTGGGATCAATGAGTGAATATAAAATCAAACAGAATGAAAAGCAAGAAATTAAATAGAAAGATGGAAGATGAGAGAGTGCAAGTAAAAGAGAATAGAGAGGATTACTAATGAATGAAATAGGGCATCCGGACAAGCTACCTCTAGGGTCTATGTTTCTAGTGCAGGACTATGCTATTATATTCTCCTATTGATGTTTAATTAAGTCGAGGATATCCTAAGACTCACGGTCCCAAACCTAAGGACAACCGTGACTAACCCCAACACAATGCCCTGGTATTAGGATTCACATCACCCTTCACTCTGTCGCTCGCACGACTAAGCCCCAGGGGAGTATATCTACCTAACCCTCACACTACGTGGGATTGCTTTAAGCTCTAGGGATTCCTAGTGGTAAAACCTGTTCCTATGTGTAGTTCTAACCCTTTGGTCCAGGTGTAAGAACCCTAGTCTAGATTAAGCCCTAATGCGTAGAATTCACTTCAACCCTTCACTCAATTACTTGCGTAACTAAGCCCCAGGGGAGTTTATCTGCCTAGCACTTGACTCTATTTCGACCGCTGTGAAATCAAGGAAACGGAGGTAGGGAGAAACCACGTCGGAGGGGAAAGAGGTACATCGCTACCTCACAACTCTCCCTCTCAACCCTCTTCAATCTTAAGTAGTCTAACCCTAAGGAGTTGTCACACCTCCAAAAGGCAACCTAAATTGTTCTCGATCCTAGTGTCACATCTAAGAGAAAACAATAGCAATATGAAATTAAGATTGAAACTCAATTTTATTCATCAATAATGGAAAAGCATAATAACAATGTCAAAGAAACATACTAACCCTAGAGTTTACAAGTCCGAATACCCTTAAGGGGTTTAGCTCCTCATGGAGCTATACATGTTCATCAATGTAGAAAAGAAAGCACAAAGTAAAGACATCAATGAAAACCCCCTTGCGTATGGTGTGGTCGTGGTCTTGTGCGGCCGTCGAACATCGGTGACGATGCCGATGACGCGCGCTAAACCTCCACGAAATCCTCTCCGAAACCCTAGCCGCACTCCCCCAAGTTGGAGAGAAAGATAGGTCAAAAGATATCCCAAAAGGTCTCCAAAATCGCCTTTTATAATGTTGAGTCGCGGCTTTAAAATCTGACTTATCGGGGGCTTCACACGGCCGTGTGGAATTAACACACGGGCGTGTGAAATTTCTGTCTGCTGAAAAATTAATTCACACGGCCGTGTGTTAATTCCACACGGCTGTGTGAACTCTCTGGAATTCAGAATTTCGGCCGAAAGTGAACAACAACTTGCTACAGTGTTTTGCTACAGTAACAAAGCTGCAGTGGTGCTACAGTGCTCGCCTGAAACGCTCCCGAGTCCATCGTTCTTCATCGAGGCCATTGAATTGGGCACACAATCAATGGTAGATCGTGCCGATTGCTTCAAGTCCCCTTCTTGGTGAAGTTCTCCTAAGCTACACGAGTTAGACTTGTTGTGAATGTGACTGCCTTTGTGCCCCTCCAAAGGAGGTTGGCACACACTCACAAGTCCAAGCTCGTGCCTTGTTCTGTGCTTGGTCCGAAAACTTCCCAACATCGGCGAACACGACCTAATTTCGTTCTTCTTCTCCAATTTAGCTCAACAAACCTTCAATGCACAAGAATACACAAATGCACGCCATTTAGTGATAAAAACTGATAAAAGATATGCTCAATGTAAGATAATAACGCTTCACTGTACTACAACACAAGCACTTATCAACCTACTATAGTAGGGCATCACCATACAAACTCAACAATAAGCACAACTCCACATGGAGTACAATATCCAACAATAACAATCAATCAACAACATCTCAGCCATTTCACCAAGGAAATGATTAAAGCACAAGCATAACTCAAGCTTTTAACACAAATCATTTTACAAACTTCAACACAAGAAACAACATAGAAGTCCTTACCTTTCAACATCCCAAAAAAACAAAAAAACAAAAAAAAAAAAAAAAAAGAGTTTCAAACTTATATTTCACAAAATCAAAAATTTTCACAAGGAAACCCAATTTTCACAAAACAACCACTTTGAAACACAATACTCTTCAAAAACAAATACAAGGATCTCGCAAACTCCTTGAAGAGTCTCAATTACAAGTCAAACATGACATTTAAACACCGAATAATACCTTCAAGATCTTTAAAAATAATAACTATCATTCAACAAGATGCAAAACAAGTATAAACCAATAAAGCTTTACTTAAGTGACAATGTATATATATAGATATTGGTATTTTTCTAATAGAATTATGCTAATTAGTCCAACTCACAAACTTAGGCTAGTATAGCACGCGAGAGTGTTACTCCTCCACCGGTTCTTTGCCTCAAGTTGATCCCTCAACACCCAACCAACCATGACCACACGTATACACACAAACAAGAAAAAAGTAAGCAAAAGAAAAACCAAAGAAAACCTTAAGATTAAGCATGCAAAATGGCCCTCAACGAGGTCAAGGGTTAGCTCAAAACTAAAATCAGTAATTTCCAAAGAATTCCAAAGGTTCTAGGATTCCCTCTAAGCCAAAGTGATAAGTGCTCGTGTATAACTAATATGAAGTATACTTTTCTTGCATTGAGCATCACTTTTCTCACTTTTTATCACTGATTCATGTGTATTTGTGTTCTTATGTGCATTTAGGGTTGTGAAGACGAGTTTGAAGAAAAAGAAGCAAAAATAGATCATGGACACAATGGTTGAGAAGACTCTTGGACTAAGCAAGGACCAAGGCACAAGTTGTAGACATGTGAGTGTGTGCCAACCTCCAAAGTGCTCAAGTGATTATACAAATTGGAGGGGCACAAAGGCAGGTACACTCATATAGTCCAACTTATGTATCATCGAAGAGCTTCATCAATGTGTTGAAAGTAAGAACCGACGTGATTTACCACGTAGTTGTGTGCCCAACTTGGCGGCCTTGATGAAGAAAAATGAAGTCGGGAGAAATTTTGGCGCGAGTACTACAACAACTTACGCAGTAAATTTACTGTAGCAATTACTGTTCATAGTGCCCAGGAAATCAAATTCCAGAGAATCCACAATGTTGTGTGGATGCCCAATTTCAGCCCTATAAATACCGCGATTGAGATTTATTTGGGGAGAGTGCGGCTAGAGTTTGGAGAGATTTTTGCCAGACTTTTGGAGTGGTTCTATGGTATCAACATCAAGTTCCTTTGGAGGAGAACTATTGGGGGGAGTTTTCGTTGCCATCGATTCGGCGAGGTGTGCCCTAGGTTTGACAAGGGAACCTTTGGAGAAGATGAATTGGCTCTGCAAGACCATCGATACGGACTTCAAGGTGGTTATCTTTATGGTTTACATGCATATGATTTCGATTTCATTGTTGATTTTGTATTGCTCCATGGAGAACTAAACTCCTAGTGGGTACTTGGACTTGTAAACCCTAGGATGACTTTGTTTCATTGACTTTTATTATGTTTCTTTAATTGATGATTTAATTGAGTTTCAATCTTGAATGTATATTATGATGATTTTCTCTTAGATGTGATATTAGGGTTGAAAATCTATCTAGGTAATCCATTGAAGGTGTGACAACTTCATTAGGATTAGACTAAGCGAGATTGAAGAAAGATGAGAGGGTGAGTCGAGAGGTAGTGGAATGTCCCCTTTCTTTTCCGAAGTGATTTATCCTACCTCTATATTCCAAGAGTTCTTTGCGGCCGTGATAGAGTGAAGTGCTAAGATATGAACTCCACTAGGGCTTAGTTGCGCAAACAACAAAGTGAAGTGTTGTAGTGAATGTTAGTGCTAGGGCTTAATTGTTACTAGGGACCTTTCGCCTGGACCAAAGGGTAGGTCTATATTAGGGAATATGGTTTATCACTTGGAGTCCCTAGAACCCCAAGCAATCCCACACAGTGTGAGGTTTTGAGAGTACTCCTTTCCGCCGGGACATAGTGTAGAGGGCTAGTTATCGTTGACCTTAGGTTTGGGACCGTGTGTTTTTGGAATTCCACCACTCATTAAACATTAGTTAGAAGGCATAATATTAGTCTTGTACTTGAAATGATAGTCCTAGGGTGAGCATTGTCCGGGTGTCTCATTTTCTCATCGATTACCTCTCTTTACTTTTATTTCTCTCTTTGCGTTCTTTTAATTTTCTTTGCATCAATATATTGATTTCATCCCCAATTGATTTTCATCTTAGCTAAATAGCGATATCTCTTGTTTTTAAGCATTATTCCCTGTGGATATGACTACCCACTCACCAAGGTATATTTTATTACTGTGACGAACCGTTCACTTGTGGAACACTCACCAAGGTGTGTGTCACAAAGAAACAAAGAAAACAAGGAGAACTCACCCCAAAATTGCAAGCACAAAGTTCACTCAAGATTCAAAAAATATTTGGAAAACAACCAAAGGAATCATACTCCAATAACCTTCTATACGACAACAAGAAGATAGTGCAAGAATCAAGCTCAAATATGCTCATTTACCACAAGCACTAGATTCCTCTTGTAAGGATGAAGAAAACAAGGAGAAAACAAGAAAGAATATGGTGCTTACCTTGCTAGCTTCAAGAGAGAAGGAGGAAGGAAAGATGAAGCTTCAATCTATCAAGGGAAGGATTTTCATTCAAGATATCATTCTTCTCCAACAGTAAAGCAAACACTACAAGAAAAAGAGCTTATAGCGGCAGAAAAATCTGCGGCTATAGGTTCCATTTTAGCCTCAATATTATTATAGCGGCAAATAGCCAATTAGCTACTAAAACCTCGGTCGCTATATGTGTTTTTGCAACAAATGTACACATTTGTCGCTATCTCATCTATTAAGGTTATAACTACACAATAATCTATAGCGGTGAAAAACTTTTGCCACTATAAATTCTATAACGACAAAACATTTTTGCCGCTATAAAATCTATAGATTTGTTTAATATCCCTGTAGTGGCAAGAAATTTTTCCAATATATATATATATAAGAAATTATAAAAAACAAGATTAATATTTTAATTTATTAATTTCACACCATAAAAATAATAGTATCAAATGCCAATTCTCAAACAGTAAAGCATATAGCCTCTCCAAAGCATTTAAATAATGTTAGTGACTCTGCAGTAGACTGATCATCATTGGAAACTAGAGAAGACAATAATCTTAAATAGTATAATGATTGAATGTAGCATTGAGTTGTGCCTTTGCTCCGAGTAGTCAGTATTCTGATGATATCTTCATGGTTATAGTTCTTGCGCTTGATAGCATCATGGATAATTAAGGCCTCTGACTGAGCTAATTTAATGTCGATCTCATCGCCATTGTACTGATATGTGCCCAATAATCCAGTGAGGAGCTGTAACACAATTTGTTAGCATAAAACTATATGAAGAGAGCAAACAGGGTAGTTCTAGTTTAATAACATGCCTTGCGCAAGTCGCCGGAAATGCGTGCAGCCACATCTTCCTCCAAAGACTGTTTGTACAAAGTTTGATAGGCTTGCTTCACTACAAGAAGATCAACAGGTGAATTTATGCAGGCTATTTCAATGATAACAGGGTTATCAGCAGTCTTCTACAGTGCTATGTTAGCAAGAACCGCTTCTCTTTCAATTGAATTGAACATCCATCGATACACAACTTTTTGCATTGAGAGATAAAAGTTTATGTATGTGGATCTGATAATATTAAGATGAGATAAAAATGCAAGTCAATGCAAGTACCTCATGATCACCACTGAGTTCAGATTCAAGCCTTTTGGTGAGACTCTCCTTGTAGAGTTCTTCATAGGCTTCTTGAACATGTTTCCTTTGCGCTGAGTTCCTGTGTGTCAGGATTGCAATTATTGTCTTATCATCAGTCCCCCATCCTAGCAATGCAAACATAAATCTTTAGTTTGGATACTGATACACTCACAGTGAAGTCATTCCTAAGATTAAGCTATGTTTGAAGCCATTCATCAAATTTCTATCTTTCATTTGTGTCATTAGACTTGGAAGTCAGAGTCAATATCTTTAAACAAAACACATTCCATCAAACAAATGCTGGTTAGTGACTCTACAGTAGACTGATCATCATTGGAAACTAGAGAAATACTTGTCAAGTTACTGCATTTGTCTCTGGTTTCATAGGAGAAGGATTTTCCATCACATTCCTTGGCTTTTGAGTGTTCATGCCGATAACAGACTTTTTTTCATAATAGGAATCGGCTTGAGGCTAAAGATTTTAAATGCATTTTAGTTTGAACAAAAAATACAGAAAAAAACAAATCAGGATCCATGAAAAAGAAAATGGAGACTTACATTTCGACATTGAATTTCTTAGAGCTAAATTTAAATCAGTTATATTAAAAAATAAATTGCAGAAAAAAAATGAAACTTCAATAAATGAAACATATAAAACAAATATTCAACCACATAAAACTGTTAGGAAAAAAACTGTCTAAACCTTGAACATAAACAACAATGTGCTATCAAAGAAGTATCAAGGAAAACATACATTCCATTCTCCACCACCAAATGTGTTTCGGCCAAACACATCAATACCCATGTACACATCATATCTCCTCTCCCCAACAACTTCAACTGAAAACTTTGGATAATTTTCCTACAATCCAAACAATTCTATATTCAGGACTTTTACATGAGAAAGGAATTCAAATCAAGTTATAAAATAAATAAATAAAAGCCACTAACCTCCCAACTGTAATTAACGAATATACCATCACAGGCATAAAAAAAAAAAGGCTTGTTCTTCTCATTAAGTCAATTTTGCAAGATTAGTCTACCATCTATGGTAACAGCATCATACCTATGGCAAAATGATCGAAAGTTTAAGAAACTTTAATAATAGGAATCTTAAAGAGAAGAGAAGTTACCATATGACCAAAGATCCCAGCACAGAGGAATGCATAACTGAGGTTAAATGGCAGACAAATTCTTTCAAGTTACTGATTTGATCCATGCTCAAATATTATATACTGCCATTACAAAAGAAAATGGTAATTGCTCAGTAGGAAAGCTCACCTATTAGAAAATTAACACATCAAATTTTATTGAAATGTTTCGGGATTAGTGTATGCAAAACTTCAAAAACCATCAAACTCAACCACACAAAAGCAACTTACCATATATTCACCAGCTTCTTCTACTCCTATACTATAATTTTCATAGGACTTCTCAGGATGAAAATTAAAAACAAAGAGAAGACGTCCTCTAATATGGGATATTACCTGCCAAGCCTAAAAATCTAAGTCAAATAATTATCTTCTCAAACATGAATTAAGGATGTAGCACATACATAGATGAATATAAAAATTACAGGTATAAAATATGCAAGTTTACTGTGATATGAACATGTTCTTAACATCACTTGGTATGAGAATTTGGAAAAATATAATTGCCTAAACACTCAACCTTATAAATATTTAATATTTGGTATATAAATTTCATAAATATAATGAAACCTTGCTCATTAGTAAGAGATCCCCTTGGGCCTTCCAAGAAGTTTCTACTTCCAACAATATACAAGACAAGGTACTGATATGAAGACACAGGGATCATTCTATCATTGTGTGAAAGACATTATTGAGTGATTCAATAAACCCCAAAGGTCATGTTCAAGGTTGACTCACCTATCAAATCACTAGGTTGAAGGTAGATTGGCTTCTAAGACTATGTAATATAGAATAAAGCAAATCAGCGGTTGGAGAAATGGTAATGAACCAAAAAACAATACCCTCAATAAAATTTACAACTTTCCAGTCAGCATAGTATTTCATAGACAATTCAGGTTCCAAAGATATTATGCGTGCAAAAACATATATTGGCTTTCAAATGGCCTTAAGTGAGAAAGTGTCTTCTCCTTATGACATGATTATATGAATACCTCACCAATGTTGAGGTAATTCCAATTTTTTGAATGAGAAATGTATTGTCTGATCTGGTAAATATGTTCGGATAGATTCAGTGGTAAACTATATCTTCTGTCTGGAAAAACCATGCTGTCATCAGGCATAGCTCTAGATTAAAATTATTGACAATTATTGACAGTTAATAAACTTCAAAATTAACTACAAATGCCAGAAAATAGTCTAATAAATTATAAAAATATAAAAAGAAAAAAAGAAAAAAATGATGAGAAATAATGTCTATTGCTAAATTTTGGTTTTAAGATGATTTTTCCAAATACATCTGCTTGTATTAAGATATCTACATTTTAAAAAAATGCTGTTAATAATAGTTTAAGTTACACAATATAAGTTACTTATCACATCCCCATTTCATAACAAGTTCCAACCAAGCATTAAGTGAGTTCTAGACAATAGTAGATCTTCCATGTAGAGAAATGTATGGCTGACCATCACACCTTGACATCTATAATGGTGACCCTCCTTTTCACTGAATACTAAATCTACTGACTAGATTAACAAAAAATCATCAATTCTCCAAGTTGACCATAGCAACATACTTATAAATCCCTAACAGCTAATTTCTTGAATGGGATCATAAAAACCCACCGGAAAAAGGAACTAACTGAAGTAACATGAATCATACCATTTTTGAGTCATCTACATGGTGCACAGTTGATGAATTTCGGGAATGTATTTGTTCATTTTCGTCTAACTTCATCATCTCCTGCACTAAAAAAAAAAAAAAAAAACTTGAAGTGTGGGGGAAAATAGCTATGCATTTGGAAAGTTGTATGATAAACAGTAAAATTCTATCAAATGTACAAGCTTATCATCAACTTTAGGGTGCTTGGGTGTTTTGTGTATTCTCCAAAATCTATGTGATCAAGAGATCACATCAACTCAAGATTAAATAATGTACAGGGTGGTTGTTTGTAAAACTCACTCTTACAACTCTAAGAAGAGCTAAATGCTCCCGTCTTAAATTAATAACTCCAAACTGCCTGTGATATAAAATTCTAGGTATTAGCTATGAATACCCAAGAAAAGTGTCATAAACAAAATTAAGATGATAAAAAACTATTAAGTTAAAAATTTCAACTTCTAGTATTTCATGTAATGATATTAGAAACAATTACCACTTACCAGGTCTTGAATGGAAAGTCATAATTCACTTCTCAAGAATTTTAATAAGTTGATAAAATGGCCAAAGCTCCAAAGGCTTCGCACGTTTTAGTAAGAAATTCAAATTAAGGGTTCATATCTTATCAAAGTTAAATAGGCCCATGTGCAATCCTTTATCCTTCAAGAGATCTCATTTACGATTGGCAAAAGCAAATGAATAGTTGTTGCTTTCCATTGGGAACTCAACTCTCTATAAAAGATCAAAAGATTTTGCAATTAATAAACCACAACAAAGAACTTAAGCACCACTAAAAACACGAAGACTAGGTAAAGAAGATATATGATGGAAAAGATGTCTTACATTTGGATGTCCAAATTCGTTTCCCATAAAATTGAGATTAGCAGATCCACCATTGAAAATGAAATCAATCTGATCATCTGAGAAAAAATGGCCATTAGTTATTTTATTTTATTTTTTTCTTCTTCTAGATCAACTCTTGGTATGCAGCCACAAGTTCTATATATAAAAATATAATGAAAGAAAAATGACATGTGGGAGAAATACAAACAATTAACTAGCTCCATGAATCTATAAATGGAGGCTGAGGTGAAAATAAAAATGATAGAATAACTACTTGCACATTACCAACATTTTAGATTTTCAATGAAGAAAAAGCAGAACATAACTAAAATTTATAAAATGAATCCATAACTAGAAATGTCAAGCCTTCAACATTCTCCCAATTTCTATTATACAATAGCATAGATTAGCTAACAATATTCAGATATTAGGGCCCTTCTACAACCCTGAAAAATCTGGAATTTCTTTAGTAATACCTAGTTTCAGGAAATCAAGGAATATGTCAAACAATCTTTTTCTCTGTGATCCTGAAGAAAGATCAATATCAATAGCTACAAAAAAAATTGAATAGGATGCAAGTGTTGAGCATGAGATGCAAAAGAACAATGATCGAGATGCACGCTTTCCAGCACAAGACACATAATGCCTGACACAACTATCTACTACTGTGCCATGCAGGTTGTGTCTCTTCATTGATCCAGGTTTGTTCCACATTTTTATTGGTTAAGGTTTTGATCTTGTCTTGTCTTGTATGATCAATCTTTAGTGCTCTAATATGAAATTTGTAAGTGTTTTAATAAAGAAATTTAATCATCAGAAAATGGAAACGCTGATCGAAAGAAGAATAAAACAAAGTAAAACATAATACCTTGTGTAGTGAGGAACCTCTAAATTCAAAATCTTCCAAGCCAATGAAATTCTGATTGTTATTACCAAATAAAATTTCTGCAAATGATCTTCCTCCAGATATGGACTAGCATAGTATGCTCAAAAGTGATTAAACAATTTTGTGCATAAAACAGAAGACAATCAAGCAAGTACTTCTATGCAAAAACTAAATAAATTATGGAAAAAATGTATGGAGCAACAAACTGAAGTATGAGTCACCTAAAGGTTAACATTTTAAAATCATGGGTAAAACCAAAAAGTAAACAAAGGAAGTTAGCATCATAAAAACATCATTCAGAAATTATAGAAAAGAAAAAAACACGCACTCACCAAGGTAGAATTAACTTCAAAAATCCAACAAACACAAACAAACCCCAATCCCTTCCCAAATTCCCCTAAAAAACAAACTCTAAATTTCCAAAAACCAAACAAAATCACCCCCAAAATCCAACCCAAAACCCCAACCCAATCCCCCCTAAAAAACAGATCAATTCACAGAGAATCTAGCAATTAAAAGTAACAACATCGCAAGAAGAAGCTCTCGCCCCATTCTCACGCTGTGTTACTCTCTCTCTCTCTCTCTTTCTCTTCTATGAAATTATGGGGAAATTCTAGAGAAAATGGGAGCTTGAATATGGTAGTTGACACATGTGAGGATTAGGTTAAACAATGGGTTTGTTTAATGGGATGAAGCTTTTAACGATTAGGTTAAAGAGTGGGTTTGTAAAAGGGACAAAACGTAGTCAAGAGACTTGTCAGTTGAAATATAATAAATAACTCAAATCATACAATCTCCAATCCCTCCCTATCACTATAATGAGATGGTTCCAGGAAACTCGCTCACATATTGATAAACATGATATTTTTTTAAAATTTAAATTAATTAAATAATATTATTATGACTAACCAAAATTATAAAATAAAAAAAAATGTGATGACTCTCGTGAAGTCAAGAGACTTGTCAGTTGCGCATGATGACACATGCACCATCGCATGGTTTCATATGAGATGATGTTACAAAAATATTAATTATTAAATATTCATTTCTATCTTTTATTATGTAAGATTTACATCTAAATATATTCGTCTATGGGAACTCACACGCTTCTCTCTAACTGTCCTTCCTAACTAGTCATATTAAAAAAAATAAAAAGAGAAAGAGAGAGGAGTAAAGTGTAAAACAAACAAAATATCTCTCTCATCATCATCTTTACTAATTTTTTTAATAATTAGAATTAAAAAGAATCACTTATTCTAAAATAAAAAAATTTGGATAATAGAATATCTAAAATAAATAAATAAAATTTTAAAAAGTTTTCAAAGTTGGTTAAAAGTTTCTTAAATAAAAAATTATTCATAAAATTCGGAATAATAATTTTTTTCAGTAGATAATTTTTATTTAAATAAACGATAAAAAACAGTAAATATCATTTTCAACCCTTAAATATAATTTTTTAAGTTTAATATATATAGCGGCTAATAAATAGATTTTCCACTATAAAAACTATTGTTAAATAAATCTTGTGCTGCTAATTTAAAAATTTACCGTTAAAAGCACATCTATAGCGGCTAATATAAAAAATTTGACGCTAAACACTTAAATATAATTTTTAAATTAATATATATAGCACCTAATACATTGATTTGCCGCTATAGAAATTAATATTAAAAAAGTAATAAATAAATTTATGTCTATAGTAGTTAACTTAAAAATTTGCCGCTAAAAATAAATCTATAGTGACTAATATAAAAAATTTGCCACTAAATTTAGTCGCTATAGACCAACTTTGTTGTAGTGAAAGAGGTAATGAAAGGAAAAGCATGGCTTAAAAAAAATAAATAAGTCATGGCTTTGAAATGACAAGACATGGTTGGGGGTATGACCAAAAGAAGGGACATGGAAAAAGACCAAATTGCCCTTCTAACTCCCAAGTATGCAAAAATATTAAAAAAAAATATTAGGGTTAAAAATATGGTAGGGTACACCAATAAGAAAGAGAAGTAGATAAAGGTTAAAGGCAAAACTATAATTTAATAGTTAAAGAATAAGATTTCTACCAATTTTGTGGATGATATGCAAGCATGAGAAGGAATTTAATTCCTTTATAAAACATTGTTGACTTTTTCGCTGGGTACCAAACAAGGGCTAACAGTGGAAAGTAAAAGTATTACTATGCTAACAGTAGTTCTTCCTAAAATCCAAATGCACTCTTAGGGTTTAAACCCTACATGTGGGTTGTTTTGTATTTCTAGAAATTATAAAAAAAAATTGCATTTTGGCTTCAAGGCAGACTTAAATTATTCTACTAGCAAATGTTAAAACAATAAAAGGAAAAATATAACAGTGATATGAGTTTAACAAGCTGCTAAATAGTGTAAATTAATTTATTTTCTCAAACTGAATGATATTATAAATAGACCAAAATCAACTCAATATACACATGAATTAGCTAATTTTAAAATTCATAAATTTTATAATTACTTGTTAGAAAAGCAGCAGTAAATATAAAAGAACAAAAAAGAATAGAAAAAGATGATCATAATACCTCTGACCATTTGTGCTTGAACAAATCCCAATTAACCATCTAAAATTTGTACAAACAATTGTTTATGGGTAGGAAACTTCTAGTCTTGTTCTTCTTTTAAAAACTAATGGGTGATCTTGATGGAAACAGAAACCCTTATATAAACAATACTAAGGACCCTCTTTTATAATGCCCAAAACCTTTAGACTACCCTCATTATTCCCTCCATCAAAGAATGATAATGTGGCTTTAATTTGTAACTCATTCACAATCAAGGATAAGTGTCTATCTCCATAAAATGGCAACTCAAGAGCCAAGAAATGTGTACCACCTTTAAGGAAGGCTAAAATTTTTTTTCCTTACATTCTCCCACTTGGTTCACATATTAACTTTATGAGATAGACAAAACTAGAATGGCCAAAATTAACTCATTAAACATGAATACATATATGAACTCCATCAAGATTTATAACATACAAACCATGGTTGTATTACTCATGAAAGCCAGACTTTCTTTCCATGTGTCACAAAGCGTAACAACCTTAAATAGAGTTCTCAAAAACAAACTTTATAAATGACTAGAAAAAGTCATTTGGGTCCAATTTAATCGCCATAATAGATGCACAAAATGTAAAACTGAATAAATATTCACAAAACAACACAAGAAAAATTACACTTTAAATAGCCCTATATGACCCTAAAACTGTTTATTAGTAAACCTTAAGTCATGGGATCCACTATCATCAAGTTTGTATTGGTGTGCTCAATAGACACCACATTATTCTTTTATGATCCCTCTCACACTCAAATACTTGAAGTTGTAATGCTTACTTTTATTTCTACTTTTATTGTGTTTGAAAAAGAATATTGTAGCAGTATTATCACAAATGATCTTTATTGGTCTTTGAATAGTATCGACAACTTTATGTCCATCAATAAAGTTCTTTTCAACCAAATGCCATGTGTTGTGGCTTCATAGGATGTAATAAATTCTGCCTCTATATTAGATGTACAATAACTATTTGTTTAACACTCATCCAAAATATAGCTCCTCCAACGAGGAAAAAAAATATATCTAGTAGTAGATTTTCTACTGTCTGCAAAACCAGTTTAATTTGAATTTGAATAGTCGGCCACTTCTAAATTATCTCTATGCCTACAAGTCAACATATAGTACTTAATTCTTTGCAAATACCGCATTACCTTTTTTATAGCTATCCAATGTTGGGCGCTAGGATAACTCTAAAAATGGCCATATAATCTAACTGCCAAACATATATCATGATGGGTGCATATTTGGGCATACATTAAGCTACCCATTATAGATGCATAAGGTACACCTTTCATCTGTTCTTGCTCCAATGCATTTTGAGGTGACTGACCATTGTGAAATTTATCACCTTGGATTATAGGAGATACATATGGTTTACAATTTTCATATTAGACCTCTCTAAAACTCTTTCAAAATAAGCCTCTTGAGACAATCTTAAGATTCTTTGTTTTGCCGTCTCTATGAATCTCTAAGCCAAAGACACAGGAAGCTTCACCCAAATCCTTCATTTCAAGTTTTTGAGAAGGAAATTGATTAGTCTCAAAAAGCAAATCATATTTCCTTAGGAGTTCATTGCCAATCCAGGTAGAAGAAGTTTGAGGGAGTTTCTATGCTTTATTTAATGTTTTCTTTTTCTCTCTTATATTGGATTGTTGTTCCACAATAATGGGGAACTACTTTGTTAGCTGTTTAGGCATGGGTGAACTTTAGGACATTTTCTTTTGAGACTTGGATGTAAATTCTCTCAATCTTCTTTATTGCAACACCTAAATTGAGATTCAATTGTATGTTTTATTTTATCTTGATTTCTATTATTGAGAAAGTCAAGAAATCTATGTATGATTCACATGAGTGAATATCAAAAGGTTCACCGTATGTGGATAGAGCATAATTGAATAGAATTGTGAGTTCACCTAGAGATAGGCCACTTTGGAATCGATTGGTGATCCCCACAATTATTCTCTGTATGGGGTTAAGGTTGACTGCCTTGAGAAAGGAATTAGCTGATGTGAGAACTCCTGTTGATTTCTAGAGAGATTTACAAAATGTTAATACAGTTATAGGGAAGTTTATATCATCTCTGTATGGGACTAGGTTCTATTCACCTTAAGAAAGGGGATAGTACATTGTAAGAATTCTCTCGGTTCAATCTGTGTTGCATGTTTGTATTACATCCTCGTTTAGTTTTATTATTAGTCTTAAGGAGAGTCTATACCCTGACACCTCTCATTTCATGATTGGTTTATCCTTAAGAGCCAGTGCCACCAGTTGAGTTCTTTTGTTCTTAGTTTCTTTTAGTTTTCATTCGATAACAACTTTGATTGCGCTAGATAATTGGCTAACAGTTAATACTAGTACTTCCAAGTTTCTCGTGGTTCTATACCTTTGCTTTAGTGCACACTATATTATTTGATCAGCAAGTACACTTGCAGTAATAGTTATATTAGTCCTCATTAGTTGTCTGTTGACTGGTCTATTTGTCCTTGCGTTGTTTGTTGTGTTTTTGTTTATTTCTGTGTTTGTCTTAAGTTCTCCTTTCCTTTCCACTGCTAGTGAATGCTTTGTGTCTTTGAGTCTTCTGTAATGTTTTTATTAGTTTCTTAGCTCTCTATCTCATTCAAGTCTTAGTTAGGAGGCCACTTAACTTTGCTTGTGTTTCATTTAGGTTACTAAACTTCAATTTGCATAAAAACGGTTACTCACCTTTGATCTTATTTCTCTGGCAAATCACTAACGAGTAACCTGATACATCTGTCCGACGTGGCTACCGGAAAATCACTGTCAGCCCATGCTCGACACCTCAGCAGCCTATGTGGATGCTCCATCTCATCCTTAAGTGTCACCCAAGCAAAGTAAGGCCACATCAACATAACCATATAACCCAATAGTATTAGATAAAAAAAATAATTGAAGTACATATTGGCAAAACAGTGAGAACAAGTCCAAAAGTTAGTGAAATTATAAATGAACACAGTCAAATGTCTTAGACTGTTTTTTTTTTTCAGATATTTCTTGAATATATTGGAAATCACCACAATTCATTCGGTGGCCAAATGGTTTGAGGACAAGTTTTAGGGCTCAAAAGCCTCATTAACCCGTAGCCCAGGTTGCTCTTAAGCCACAAATGGGAGAGGGTGATTCCAAATACATACGACAAGTACCTATAAAAAATTAAAGAAGCTATTCCCACATCCATACATGGTTTCTGTCAACAATTTCAAAGATGTAACCCAAAACAAGCCCATCACCAAAAAATTAAGCCACAACTAGAAATTGTGAAACAAAGACAAATTCATAAAAACTTATCCGGCAGCATAACTAAACTTATCCGTAATCTAAATATATAATATTTTCAAATATTGAATATATATATATATATATATATCAAGACCAATTAAATCCAATCAAATCTATGAGCGGACACTAATAGACAATTTGATTTTTCTGGGGCCATTGAAGTGGCATTAGTTTTTATATTTGCTATTGTTATATTTATGCGTATCGACTGAAATAATACAATTGTTTCCAAATGTGTACGAAGGATTCACATGCAAATAAATTATATATATATAATTTAAGCTTTTTCTAGCAAAATATATTGTAAATGGTATTTTTTTTAAATGATAATTAAAAGGGTTTTAACACTGTTTCGAATTAAGTGGAATTTTGTGTTATTGTAAATAATTTTAATTAAAGATTTTACCACATAAAATTTTTTTACAAAATTTAAAAAATTAAATGGGAAATCATATTTCTTGCCTTGCCTATTTTGTCAAAACAAATATTATAAAGCTTGTTTACAACATTTTTCACCTCGATGAAAATCTGGGATCGAGTCTCCTCACTTGCGTAGGGTCATAACACATGGTTTGTCCATCTTGTCAAATAACAATAAATAAGTTATTAATATTAATGATTTCACCTTGGAGAATAGCATGGGCTTAACATGAATAAAAATCCCAATTACAGAACAGATCAAGAAAGATGTACATGAGCTTTATGGATTTCTTCATTTTTGGTTGGCAACCTAAACCATGGGTTTTTATTTCAAACATGTATGGAAAGAAATACAATACATATGTTACTTTTTTATTAATTTTTTTACGACCTATAGCAGCAAGAGGTCGTAAGAATGAATTAGAGTAGGACAAGGTTGGTTCCTAGCAGCAAAGCAGATCCAAACAAGTTGAATTAATTGACCATGTCACCTAAACACATAAAATGAAGATGTGATTTGTCAACCATTTGAATCTGTCTTGATGAAGGCCATTTGAATTGCCCTATATGTCCTATAAAAGCTCATGACCAGATAATCAAATATACAATGAGGATGGAGATCTATGAAGATAATAATAAAAAAGAACATGGAGTGAAGAAATTAACTGGGCCATTTATTCATTCAATCAAATAAGTAAAAGGATGTTGACTTTTAAAGGGTTTGACCACTGCCTCACCGTACTTGTATAAAAACCATTATTAAAAAAATTAATTCAAGTTTAGGGATTCTGCAACTAACATACATCCACAGAGTTTCTTCTCTTCACCAGAATAAGTTGTGCCTTCTTCCTTTCCTCCTTAAAACTAATCAACCAGTTAGGCATTCTTTGGGCTCCAAAATGAGATTGATTGTGAATTTATTGGGGCTTTTGTTGGTGTATGGACTGCTTTGCTTGCCTGTTTCAGCCAACATTCGTCAATATGAGTTTGTTGTAAGTTGTGTGTTATAAGCTAGCTTTGTATTTAGCTTAATCACTTTTGGTGACTTGTTCGTTTGGCTGTTTAGATAAAAGAAGCTAACTATACTCGGCTTTGTGAGACAAAGAGCATTCTGACAGTGAACGGGCAGTTTCCGGGGCCAACTATATATGCTGGCAAAGGTCACAAAGTCACTGTCAAGGTTGTTAACCATGCGGAATACAACATCACATTACACTGGTATATATATATATATATATATATATATTAGAATAACTATGCAACTGTGTCCACTGCATGCAGTTATATTACCAAATTCCTGTAACGGTCAGTGTAATTAATATCATAGGCATGGAGTTGATCAGCCAAGAAACCCTTGGCATGATGGTCCTGCATACATCACACAGTGCCCGATCACCCCTGGCAGTGAGTTCACCTATGATATCATTCTCTCCGAAGAGGAAGGCACCATGTGGTGGCATGCACACAGTGACTGGGACAGGGCTACTGTCCATGGCGCCATCTTCGTCTACCCAAAGCTTGGCTCATCCTTTCCCTTCGCCAAACCCTACAAGGAAATTCCCATCATACTCGGTATGCGTATGTCTCTAGGATCATAACAATACCCGTGCATATATAATTTTTATTAGCTCATGGATGCTAATATCATTTTTTTACACTTTTAAAAATATATAGGCGAGTGGTGGAAAGGTAATGTGAGTCAAGTATTGGTCGATGCACTACGAGCCGGAAATGATCCAAACATCTCTGATGCCTACACCATCAATGGTCAACCAGGAGACCTCTATGTTTGCTCCAAGCCAGGTATAATTAATTTATACCGAAAAGAGTATACTATACATGATCTCTATATCAAACAGTAAATCTAACATGTTGCAACTGCCCATCTTCAGAGACCTTCATTGCACAAATTGAGCATGGCAAGACTTACCTCCTCCGTGTCATCAATGCGGCCGTCAACAATGAACTCTTCTTTGCCGTTGCTGGACACCGACTCACAGTGGTGGGGACTGATGCAAGATATACCAAGCCATTTGCCACAGACTTCATCATGATCACCCCCGGCCAAACAATGGACCTGTTGCTTGAGGCCAATCGACCACTCAATGCATCATCATCATCATCCAACAACCGCTACTACATGGCGGCTAAGCCTTATGCAAGTGCACTCGGAGTGAAATATGATGATACCACCACCACTGCTATCTTAGAGTATATCACTACTCCTCGAAGAAAAATGACAACCATAGACTCATCACCAGTTTTTCCATCACTTCCAGCTAATAATGATACAGATGCGGCCACCACATTCACTGCCCAGCTCCGGAGCCTGGCGAGTGAAGACCACCCGATTGATGTCCCGCAGACCATTGATAAACGGGTGGTCATAGCAGTAGCGATGAATGTATTGCCATGCAATGAGAATAATACATGCCTTGGCCCTTTTGGCAATAGGATTTCAGCAAGTCTCAATAACATAAGCTTTGAAACCCCAATTACCGATATACTAGATGCTTACGACCATCAAATTGTAGGGGTTTATGGAGAAGGGTTTCCTTCTGACCCTCCACTCATTTATAATTTCACGGGTGATAACTTGCCGAGATTCTTACTGACACCAAAGAAAGCGACGGAGGTGATGATGGTGGAGTACAACACAAGCATAGAGGTGGTGTTCCAGGGGACTAACCAATTGACTGCAGAGAACCACCCCTTACATTTGCATGGCCAAAGTTTCTATGTTGTTGGGAGGGGCTTTGGAAACTTTGACAAGGAAAAGGATCCTCAGGGTTACAATCTTGTCGACCCTCCCATGGAGAACACTGTAGGCATTCCAAAGAGTGGATGGGCTGCTGTAAGGTTTAGAGCCAATAATCCTGGTGAATGCTCTTACCTTTATCTTTCAAATAATCTACGTTAAAACGGATACTCTTCTTTCTTATAATATGTGATTTCTTTTTTAATGTTTACACAGGTGTTTGGTTCATGCATTGCCATTTGGAACGTCATCTTACGTGGGGGATGGACACTGTGTTCATTGTAAAAAATGGCAGGACACCTGAGTCTCAAATTCTCCCTCGCCCAATGAACATGCCACAATGTTAAAAAGACATTTAGGGAAGGAAAAGACATGTGAGGAGGCACAAAATTTCACTACAAAATTAGCATAAGAAGTCTAAAATTCATTCGGTTGATGTTTATTTGCTTGATAATTTCTTAATTTTCAGTTTGGAATCTTATATGTCTATGTGTGTGTATTTTTCTTAATGTTGTTGAAAATATTCTGTTGTTTTAAATGGTGGAACAACGTCAAGCAAATGGTTGTAATCGATCGAGCTCGAATTCGACTAAAAATTCGGTGCTTGATACTTGGCTCGAACTCGATTCTATATACAAATTGAGCTACTTGAGCTTGCTCGATTAAGTTTGAAAAGGCTAAAAATCAGCATAGACATTCTTTTGCTTAAGCTGGAGCTCGAGCTCAACTTGAGTTCAAAAGGATAAAATAGTAATTTTATTATTATTATTATTATTATTATTATTATTATTATATATTCGATTAGGCTCATGAGCACTCGAGTCAAGTATCAAAATACACAAACTCGGCTCGCTCGACTACTCGAGCTACTTGAGTTCAAGCTCGACTTGACCATAACCGATACCCCCTAGCTATGCATAGAAGAAACAAGAGTGATAGGGATGCAAGTGTAAGTGCCAATTGTGTAATAAAATACTAAAAAGGGGGATATCGGTCCACAAAGAAGAATGAGAGTATTAGTAGTAACCCTAGTTTCAAAAATTAGCCTAATCAAAAAGAGTGATCTGTGTGAACAAAATAAAGTAAAACAAGAAGTACAGAGTAAAAGAATTTAGAAATTAAGGAAAGAAACAATGTCTGGGCATAGCATCCCTCTAGGGTTTCATAAAGTGTAGGACAAAAGTTGAACTGAGAGGTTTTCTAAATCATACTAAACCCTTCTTTCGATAGTGAAGAGTAACTAAATTGGTGCAGAGTTGATACAGTTATCCACACAATTGCATTAACACTTCGTGAATCCTTAATGTGAGCTAATAAGAATTTCTTAAGTAAGTAATCTCTCCCCATAGGAGAGATTACCTCTAATCCGAATACAGAATAGAAATGTGATTTCTCCTAAAATCTATCCCACATGATTGCAAAGAGCACGAAGATAATTATCATCTCACTAGGCTAATTGAGGGAGCTGGGGTCTCCAAAGTATCCTATTTCTAGGCTTATCTCATAATTCCCTTTAATTGTAGTACGTCTATGCTAGGTGGGTATTTCTACTCATCACAAAACACATCGAATATGATAACTAGGGCTTTTAATACAATAGCAATTAAGCATTCAAACATGTAATTAGATTCAAATAGAATGGATTGCAATAAAGAAAACAAGTAAATCACATATATCCAATAAATATATGTCAAAAGGCAAATCGTAGAGTTCAACTATACCCAAACATCTAACAAATTAGCTTTTCATTAATGGAGAGCAACCATTCAAACAACAAAACACTAAAAAACATTGAAAACATAGAAACCCCTTTCTCAATCGCACCGTAGATAGATCGCGGAAAACTCAAAGGAACCTTCCGCAAAAACTACCAAAGATGAGCTTGATGACTACAATCTCTTTCCCCTTGAATATGGATCCAAATTTCCTCCTAGAATTAGCCCTTGAGCTTTGGAGATTTGCCTTATTTATTCCCTAACCTCGCCTCTAAAAGTGATAAAAGATTGAACAAAAGGTGCCCTAAAAATCCTCATAAGGTCTATTTATACTCGGCTACTTACAAGTGTAAGAATATAACCGTAAAGAGCTAGAGAAGATGGGTCGCGAGCGTAACGGGAACACTTACTGTCGTAAGTCTCATCCGTAAGGTCTTCTGTTTGTGTTACAAGACAGCTTACGGGCGTAAGCGTTGGACTGTAAACTTCACTGTGCTAGCCTTTGTAACTACTATTACTATCGTATACTTTGGTTGTAAGCTCATTTGGATGGTCCTTACGGACTTAAGTCCTGCCTGTAAGGTCTTCTGGTTTGGCTCTAAACTCCCCCTTACGAGCATAAGCATGCTCGAAAGATTCTCTGAAAGACACTTACGGTCGTAAGCTAGTCTATAAGTTGCCCAAAGCCTGAGAATGTGATAAGTGCTTGAGTGAACATATTTCTTTATGTGTTTTAAATGCATTGAGCATCATTTTTATCATTGTTTATGTATTATAAATTATATTTGGAATTCTTTTGTGCAAATAGGTTGTGAAGGCCTTAAGAGAAGAAAAAGAAACAAAGATAGGTTATAAAGGCATCTTTTTGGAGTTTTTGTGCAACATAAAGATCAAGACACAAGAGGAGCTCATATCCCTACTTGTATGAAAAATGCAAGAGCCTTCCCAATGATGGTTAGATGACGAGAAGCCTCATAATCTACTATTCTGATGTATGCCCGTCCATGTGACCTCAAGAGAAGAGTGTTTGAGCCTTGTTATGAAGAGTGTTGTAGCAAAATACTATTCACGGGACCGGGTGAAAATTTCACCCAGTCATGTGGGCAGTTCTGCAACCCACATGAGCGCATAGGTGGTTCAAATGGTCACATGGAGGCACGTGATAGACATGGGTTTTGATTATAAATAGCCCTTTTTGCCCAGTTCTTTGGAGACTTTTTGATAGCGTTTGAAGGGTAAAGCAGCTAGGGTTTTGAACAGAGGTCATTGGCAAATTTAGGGAGGGCTCTCTTCACCAACTTTGATAGATTCCTTCTTTGTCATAGTATGAAGGGAGCCATTGGTGACCTAGCTTCGGAGAGAAATCCTTCAAGACGTTAAGCGACCCATCAAGGCCATCATCATGAATTCAAGGGGGTTTTATTCCATGGTTTTCATTGATTTACATTACATTATTTGTTTTGTAATTTATCCCATGGAGGGGTAAACCATGGAAGGTATTTTAGCGTATAAACCCTTGGATCTTGTTCTTGTATTAATTTACTTTGTGATTTCTATTAAATCCAAATTTAATTGAGTTTCAATCTTGTTTTTCTCATTGCTTTGCTTGCCATATTAATCTTTGTGACTAATTGGTTTGCATAAGTTGTTTGCCTTGGTGAGAGAGAGGTCTCCATTAGAGCTAGAACCCCGTGATTGAAGAGGGTTGAGAAGATGAATCATGAGATAGTGGAGTGTCCCTTTTCTCTTTCGATTAGTACATTCTATCTTTGTATTCCCTACGCTTTATGCAACCATATTTAGTGTGAGACATGAGATTGAAAGATTTCTTTACCAGGACCTTGTAGTGGGTTAGGGATCTTTCATCTAGAAGTAGGGTTAGGTCTATCCTTAGGAATCGGGTGTACTCTTAGGAATCGCTAGGGTCTATTACGGTTATATGTGGTGTGAGGTGTTGAGATTAAGCAATTTCTCCACCGGGACCTAGTTGCTTCCCCGAAAGTGTACGAGATCACCAAGTAATACCCTATGCGTAACACAAGAGTTGTAATCCACGGGGCCAAGGAAGTACTATTACTCACTTTTCATGTATTATCTATCCAACGATTCTTAATGAGATGAACAAAATAAAGTAAACTAACTAATCTAATGGCCGGATTACTAGCACATAGAGGTAAATAAAAAAGAGAGTATCAAGCATAAGAATGGCGTGTTTGGATAAGGAATCCACCTAGGGTTGTCATTAGGGTCCAAACTAGGATGGTTTAGAGATGCATTGATGATAATTGAGACCAAGAGATCTTTTAGATGGGTAAACCCCAATTTTTCAGCGGCTAACCCCTAATCCCATACGAGTGTTAATCGGAATCTCTTCCGGATTAACCCACCTACTATCGCAATGAGCTCAAGGAAATCTTTAATAGGAGTGAACCTACTATCCTTCGGCTTAAACCTAGCAATGAAGGGCTACCGACACCCAATCTCTCGGCTTGTCGGCATAAGAATCCCCTTTCAATCTCTCCTAGATCTAGTACACGTGAGTAGGTCACATCTACGTGTACAACTCATAAAAGAATTACGGATTTCTCTACAAATGTAATTCTAGACATGAAAGCATGAAAGATTGAATCTCAAACAAGCATCAAACCAAATGATTAACAACATCCAAAGTTCTTACACAAGATGAACCCTAGGATTCATCCAAATCCAAACACAATGATAAGTTAATCCCTCGTGAAAAGGGATACTTATACAACATACAAGGTAAAGAAAGACAATAAAGAAGCAAGAAAACTCCCTCTACTATCTTGATCTCTTTGAATCAATAAAGCTTCGAATGATGATGCAATGGTGGCTTAGAACTTCACACAAACTCCTTCTCCCTTGCTCCTCTCCCTCTTGGTGATGATGTGTGCTCATTTCCCTCAAGGATCATCGCCAGAAGTTCCGGCCTCAAGATTGAGTGGTGGCGGCCGCCTAAAAGGCCAAGAAGATGCCCCTTTTGTTGCCCTAAAAGAAACCTTTTATAATGCTTCAAAACCTGAGCCATACGTGGTCAATAAGGGGGTCAATGTGGGGGTCAATGAGGGGGTCATTGAGGCAGTATGAAATAGGCTAAATTCTCTAGATAGGCAGACGGCCTCAATAATGACCATTGTTCAAGCCATATGACTTAAACCAACATTCTGTCCCGAAAATTCCCCCATGCGCTACAGTGAATCTGCTACCGTACCTCAGCTACAGTACAGCTATTGTAGTAAATATGCTACAATACTTCAGCTATAGTGAATATGTTACAGTACTATATTCTGGTTTCTTCTCTTTTCTGCCATGTTCTCATGTTCTCCGTGGCTCCTCCGTACCCTACAATGCAAATAATACTCGATTAAGCACAAAATGGATATCCATTCCTATAAAAATACATACTAAGTGTATAAAATACATATACTAAAATATGTACATTTAGGCACTTATCAGGACCTCATAGGGGAGTAGTATCAGTGGTCTGGAGGCAGGGACCTATTATTCTTGGATTTTCTCTACTCGATTAACTCGGTTTAGAAACACTTGTAAGGCTTGCATTTCATGTTAGATCCTAGGGGGAGCATTGTCCAGGTACCTCATCTTTATTGATTGAGACTTCCCTCATTTATACTCTTTCTTGCTTGATTGAGACATTCATATTCTTGTGATTGAGTTTATTTCACCATATTCTTGATTCTGACTAGATAACTAAGAAGTAGTTACTACTAATACTTTCATTCCCTGTGGATTCAACTACCAAACTCATTGGGTACTTTATTACTTAGACACCCATGCACTTGCGGTACATGCATGTAAGATGTGTGTCAGAATGCAAGCACACTAAATTTAGCACCGAATTCCACAATATGATCCTAATACAAGCCAATTGAGAATATAAAATGATATGAAATAATATAATATTGTACATCGAGCAGGGAGTTTCAAAATTCACTATATATATATGTGGGGTCAAACAAATTAGTTATGTAACAAACACTAAACAACTAAATATCAAGGCATATTGTCATGCCTGAACCCGCTCACTGGACTCAGTACGCTGACAAATGGCCACACAACTACCAGGACATAACCAAGTAGGCATGTATAGCCTCAGTACCTATTATCAAGAATCACAATATCTATAAGGTTTATAACATTATAACTTACTGAAAGAAAATCTAAGTCCAAAACAAATGAATTTATTTCTTTGCTAAAAGGCTGGCGTTTACTTATCAATCCCTACTAAGCTATCCACCACTCAACTCTACTCCTAATCTTAAAAAATATATCAACAACATTCATGAGCTCTGTCGGCCAATAAGAACCCATTAAAAAATATAGGGATTATTCACAAAAAAAAAGCATAATTTATCAAAAACCAGAAAACAAATTTATTTTAATTAAACACAGATGTCAAAAACTGAGTATATAGGTCCCCCAAACAACTATTGCTAAAAAACATAACAGAATTTATATATTTACCCTCGGTAACTAGAGCTAAAATTATTAGAGGTTATATTTTTACCCGCTAGTGACCCAAGCCAAAATTATCAAAGGTCATTATTCTTCTCCGATGGAAAGCGGTGTGAAACTATAGTTTCTAAATCAAAATACATGTCGACATGGTCAATGTTTCCCAAAATAACAGTGTTATTGCAAAGTTAATTTGAGGACTACGAGTACTGTGTCAAAATATTTTTTATCCAAACATTCTACAAATTCGCAATACCAAGGCTAAAATTATCACAATTTCACTAAAAAAATACTTCCATTTATTTACGAAAATAAACATCTCATAGTGAATTTCAATAATACATAACTTAATAAATAAAAATAAAAATTATAAACATAATAATATTAAATATCAAAGCTTTCAAGTAGTAGTAATAATATATACTAATGATTATAATTTTTTTCTTTTCCTTTTCACACTTTCCAAGGTACGAAAAAAAACCCAAAACTTTTCGAGTTTAAACAAATAGTATAATTTGTATGCGGATACTTACCTTAACATCTCCCAACTCCAACACTCCAAACCAGATTACCAAAATCAAGCACTCAAAGGAAACCCTATCAAACAGTGAGCATGTGCATAAATATCAAAACTCAGAAATTATAGGCTCGCAAATTTTGTGAGAGAGGCATACTAGGATCCACATGGCCATATAATAGGGCTTTAAGTAAATACCTAACAATACAAATCACTAAATTGGCCATTAAAAAATTTACATCATAAAGGCCAAGATATAGTCTAATAGTAGCTTAAATTGAAGCCAAAACAATTATCAGAAACCCATGTTCTAAATGTGATGATATGATAAATAAAAGTGTGAGGGCACTAGGGCATGGGCCCCAAGTTTACGCCACCAAATCAATGTGTTTAAATTGAATGGGACAAGACAGACTAATTAACTACTTGCTACACAGGTTGAAATAGCACAGTTGATTGACCTACATAACCACCTTATTTAAAAAAACCTAGCATAAATATAATTGAAACTTTCATGCATTGATGCACAAGCTTAGCACTCAATTATTGTTTAAAATAATCAGGGATTAGTATGCAGACTATGAAGACATTTTTAAAATCTAACCATATCACTTGAGGCTACACTTTAAAAAAAAATAATTTAAAAATAGTTTTCTATGGAAAGAAAAAAATGAAAGAAATATGAAATGAAGACTAAATAGCACAAATGTGGCTTTTCTAATATAAAGTGATGATAAACAATGTATTGCTGACGCGGCCGAATTGCGTGTGTATACGGTAAGCGCACGGGTGTCAAAGTAATAACATACCCCGGTGAGT
This sequence comes from Dioscorea alata, assembly GCA_020875875.1. Classification (NCBI taxonomy): domain Eukaryota; kingdom Viridiplantae; phylum Streptophyta; class Magnoliopsida; order Dioscoreales; family Dioscoreaceae; genus Dioscorea; species Dioscorea alata. Next base: position 13,347,304 of record CM037017.1, on the reverse strand, counting down.
GGGTAGTCGAATCTATAGGGAATTGTGTTAGAGAGACAAGAGTTATCACTATTTAGCTTTGAAGAAAATCGATGGTGAGAGAAATCAGTGTATACATGCAAAAGAAAGTAAAAGAGTGCGGGAAGAGCAATAAGAATAAAAGAGGTAATCGATAGTAAAGTGGGGCACCCAGACAATGCTCGCCCTAGGATTATTGTTTCAAGTGCAAGATTAGTATTATACCTTCTAATTGATGTCTAATGAGTCGTGAAAATCCTAAAGCACACGTTCCCAAACCTAAGTTCAACCGTGACTAGTTCCGATATTATGCCCCGGCGGAGAGGATGCTCTCGACGCCTCACACTACGTGAAATTGCTTGGGGTTCTAGAGATTCCAAGTGATAAACCCTGTCCCTAGGTATAATTCTAACCCTTTGGTCTAAGCAAAGGAACCCTAGTCTCAGTTAATCCCCAGCATCAGGATTCACTACAACCCTTTACTCTGTTGCTCGCTCAACTAAGCCCCAAAGGAGTTCATCTCCTAACACTTCCTTCTACTTTGACTGCAAAGAACTCTTAGAATGTGGAGGTAGGGAAAATCATGCCGAAGGGGAAAGGGGACGTTTCGCTACCTTTTGACTCACCCTCTCGACCCTCTCCAATCTCGTGTAGTCTAATCTTATAGAAGTTGTCACAGATTCCAAGGATAACCTATATGACTCTCAACCCTTGTGTCATGGCTAAGGGAAAATTAATGCAATTATCATTCAAGATTGGAACTCAATTAAAAACATCAATTAAGAAAGCATAATAGAAGTCATAGAAACAATGTCATCCTAAGGTTTACAAGTCCGAATACCCACTAAGGATTTAGCTCTCCATGGAGCACTACAAAATCATCAAAGAGTTTGTGAACATATGTATAAAAACCATAAAGAAAACCCCCTTGTAGTCCGTATCGATGGTATTGTGAAGCTGCCTTAACTTCTTCAAAGAATCTCTTGTCAAGCCTAGGGCACACCTCGCTGAATCGATGCCGACGAAAGCTCCCCAAATAGTTATCTTCCAACGGATGTCGATGTTAATGCTGTAGAAACGCCCCAAAAGCCTTGCAAAAACCTCTCCAAACCCTAGCCGCAAGCCCCCCAAAAGATAGGTGATAAGTGCTCGTGTTATAGTAATATGAAGCATTATTATCTTGCATTGAGCATTATTTTTCTCAGATTTTATCATTAATTGTGTGCATTTGTGTGCTTTTGTGCATTATAGTGTTGTGGAGCTAATTTGGAAAAGAAAGAAGCAAGAATAGGTTATGTTCGCCATTGTTGAGGAGTTCTCGGACCAAGCAAGAAACAAAGCACGAGTCTAGACTTGTGGGTATGTGCCAACCTCCATTGGAGGGGCACAAGGGCAGTCACATTCACAAAAGTCTAACTCGTGTAGCATTGGAGAAATTCGCCAATGAAGTAATCGACATGATTTACCATTGATTGTGTGCCCAATTCAACGGTCTTGATGAAGAACGATGAATTCGGGAGCATTTCGGTGAAGTACTGTAGCTAATACTGCACCAGAACACTGTAGCAAGTTACTGTTCACAGTCTGCCGAAAATCAACAAACAGAGAATCTACACGGCCGTGTGGAAATTTCATAGGGGCGTGTGAAACTCCGATTTCAGCCTGATTTCAGCCTATAAATAGCACGTTTTCATATCTATTTGGGACCCCCCTTCTATCTCTTGCCTATCTTTTGGGGGGCTTTCGGCTAGAGTTTGGAGAGGTTCTTGGAGGTCTTTGGAGGCGATTATACGGCATCGGCATTGACATCTTTGGAAGAAAGCTATTGGGGGAGCTTTTGTCGGCATCGATTCGACGAGATGTGCCCTAGGTTTGACAAGAGATTCGTGGAGAAGATTAGGCGGCTCCACAAGATCATCGATACGATCTACAAGGGGGTTTTATTTATGGTTTTTATGCATATGTTCTTAAACTCCTTATTGATTTTGTATTGCTCCATGGAGAGCTAAACCCTAGTGGGTATTCGGACTTGTAAACCCTAGGATGACATTGTTTCTATAACTTTTATTATGCTTTCTTAATTTGATGCTTTTAATTGAGTTCCAATCTTGATTGCTTATTGTATTGATTTTCTCTTTGCCGTGACACTAGGGTTGAGAATCGTTTAGGTTATCCTTTGGAGGTGTGACAACTCCTATAGGGTTAGACTACTTGAGATTGGAGAGGGTCGAAAGGGTGAGTCGTGAGGTAGCGAAACGTCCCCTTTCCCCTTCGGCATGATTTTCCCTACCTCCGTGTTCCTAGAGTTCTTTGCGGTCGAAGTAGAGTGAAGTGCTAGGAGATGGACTCCCCTAACAGAGTGAAGCGATGTAGTGAATCTAGTGTTGGGGCTTAACTAAGACTAGGGTTCTTTCACCTGGACCAATAGATTAAAACTATACTTAGGGGCAGGGTCTTTCACTTCGAATCCCTAGAACCGCAAGCAGTTCCACGTAGTGTGAGGCTTAGTATGATGGACTCCCCTGGGGCTTAGTTGACAGGTCAACAAGAGTTAAAGGTCGTAGTGAAACCTAATGCCGGAGCATAATGTTGAAACTAGTCACGGTTGACCTTAGGTTTGGGACCGTGTGTTTAAGGATTTGCACGACTCATTAGACATCAATTAGAGGGTATAATACTAGTATTGTACTAGAAGCATTAGTCCTAGGGGGAGCTTTGTCCGGGTACCCCATCTTTATATCGATTACCTCTCCTACCCTCATTACTCTTCTTGCACTCTTTTATTTTCTTTTACATTTATATATATATATATATATATATATATATATATATATATATATAATTTCTCTCATCATCGACTTCCTTCATAGCTAAATAGCGATAACACTTGTTTCTGAACACTATTCTCTGTGGATATGACTACCCACTCACCAGCGTATTTTATTACTTCGACAACCTGTGCACTTGCAGGGTACACACGCAAGGGGTGTGTCAATAGGCAAAAGATAGTACTGGGGGGAGGGGTGATAAGTGCTTGTGTTATAGTAATACGAAGTATTATTATCTTACATTGAGCATTACTTTTCTGAGATTTAATCACTAATTAGTGTGTATTTGTGTTCTTTTGTGCATTGAAGGGTTATGGAGAAGATTTATAGAAAAAGAAACAAGAATAGGTTATGTTCGCCATTGTTGAGGAGTTCTCGGACCAAGCAAGGAACAAGGCACGAGTCTAGACTTGTGGGTGTGTGCCAACCTCCATTGGAGGGGCACAAGGGCAGTCACACTCACAAAACTCTATAACTCGTGTAGCGTTGGAGAACTTTGCCAATGAAGAGAAATGAAGTAATCGACATAATCTAACGTTGATTGTGTGTCCAATTCAACGGCCTCGATGAAGAACGATGAATTTGAGAGCATTTCGGCGCGTACTGTAGCAGAAACACTGTAGCAAGTTACTGTTTACAGTCTACCGAAAATCAACAAAACAGAATTTCCACACGGCCGTGTGGAATTAAGACACGGGCGTGTGGAATTTCTGGTTTTTCACAGGGTCGTGTGGAAAATCCACAGGGGCGTGTGGAACTCCAATTTCAGCTCGATTTCAGCCTATAAATAGCCCGTTTTCAGATCTATTTGGGGACCCCCCTCCCCCCCGCCCCCCTTCTATCTCTTGCCTATCTTTTGGGGGGCTTTCGATTAGGGTTTAGAGAGGTTCTTGGATGTCTTTGGAGGCGATTATACGGCATCGACATCGATATCCTTTGGAAGAAAGCTATTGGGGGAGCTTTCGTCGGCATCGATTCGGCGAGGTGTGCCCTAGGCTTGACAAGGGATTTGTGGAGAAGACTATGAGGCTCCACAAGACCATCGATACGATCTACAAGGGGGTTTTCTTTATGGTTTTTATGCATATGTTCTTAATCTCTTTATTGATTTTGTATTGCTCCATGGAGAGCTAAACCCTAGTGGGTATTCGGACTTATAAACCCTAGGATGATATTGTTTCTATAACTTTTATTATGCTTTCCTTTATTGATAAATAAATTGAGTTTCGATTTTAATTATCTTGTGCTATTGTTTTCCCTTAGCCGTGACACTAGGGTTGAGAGCAATCTAGGTTATCCTTTGGAGGTGTGACAACTCCTATAGGGTTAGACTACTTAAGATTGAAGAAGGTTGAGAGGGAGAGTTGTGAGGTAGCGATGTACCCCTTTTCCTTCCGGTGTGATTTCTCCCTACCTCCGATTCCTTGATTTATTAGCGGTCGAAATAGAGTGAAGTGTTAGGCAGATAAACTCCCCCAAGGCTTTGGGGTGACGTAAATCCTATGCACTGGGGCTTAATTTAGATTAGGGTTCTTCCACCTAGACCAAAGGGTTAGAACTACTACACATAGGAACAGGTTTTATCACTAGGAATTCCTAGAGCTTAAAGCAATTCCACGTAGTGTTTGCTTAGGTAGATATACTCCCCTGGGGCTTAGTTGCGTGAGCGACAGAGTGAAGGGTCGTAGTGAATCCTAATACCGGGACATAATGTTGGGGTTAGTCACGGTTGACCTTAGGTTTGGGACCGTGTGTTTAAGGATATCCTCGACTCAATAGGCATCAATTGTAGAGCATAATACAAGTTTTGCACTAGAAGCATTAGTCCTAGGGTCCTAGAGGGAGCTTTGTCCGGGTACCCCATCGTTATATCGATTACCTCTCCAACCCTCATTATTCTTCTTGCACTCTTTTATTTTCTTTTACATCTATACATATATACTTTTCTCATCATCGATTCCCATCATAGCTAAATAGCGATAACACTTGTTTCTGAATACTATTCCCTGTGGATACGACTACCCACTCACTAGGGTATTTTATTATTTAGACAAACCCGTGCACTTGCGAGATACACGCAAGGGGTCGTGTCAAGGGGGTTCCCAAATAAGACCCAAAATCAGGCATCCACACGCCCCTTTGGATTTTCCACAGGGCCCTGTTGAATTTCCACACGAGCATGTGGATTCTCTGTTTTTCTTATTTTCGGCGCGCTGTGGACATTAACTTGCTACAGTGATTTACCAAAATGCTCCCGAATTTATCTTCTTCATCATGGCCGCCAAGTTGAGTACACAACCATGTGGTAGATCATGTCGCTTATTGCTTTCAACACATTAATGAAGTTCTTCGATGTTACACAAGTTGGAATACATGAGTGTGACTGCCTTTGTGCCCCTTCGATTCATATAATCATTTGAACACAATGGAGGTTGGCACACACCCATAAGTCTACAACTTGTGCCTTGATCCTTACTTGGTCCAAGAGTCTCCTCAACTAGTTCAACCATTACCTATTTTTGCTTCTTTTTCTTCTACACCGCCTTCACAACCCTATATGCACAAAAGAACACAAATATACACATATAAGCGACAAAATCTGAATAAAATAATGCTCAATGTAAGAAAAGTATACTTCGTATAGCTTATACATGAGCACTTATCAATTGCCATACGGCCAAAGCCACAATTTTTTGGTGCCCAGCAAGCAACCCAAAAAAATTAACTTTACAACTATCAACTCCACAAACATATTAACACCAAATTAATATATTGTTTACAAAGGCATAATCCTCAATAAACCAATAAAAAACTCAACTAAGCAAAAGAAATTGAACAGAAATTTCATGAATCCTTAAATATAAAAAACAGAGAGCTAGTCCAAAGTTAAAAATCACAAGCATCTACCTTGAATTCTCATTGCCAAAAACTTAACAGAGAAGATATCGAGATCGCACTGCCAAATACACCACGAAACACGAGAGGAGGTAGGTTTTTTCTCTGGTTTCCTTTTTTCTTTTATTTTAAAACCAAAAGAAGATATCACATGAGGATCTTCGCTTGGACATTACGGAACCACAAATTAGATCCAGGTGGCTAGGATAAGATAATCATTTTAAAATTTAAATAAAGCTAAATTAAAATAAATAAAATAACGGGGTCCATAAACTCCTCCCTCCTTTAAAGGAGTTTAGTCCTCTAAACTCTTACCTGAGGTATCAAAAAGATACAGATATCTCTCCTTAATCTCAAGCTCCAATTCCCATGTTACTTCACGCTCTGAATAATTGCTCCACTGAACTTTAACATAAGGAATAGTTCTTCTCCTCAAGGTTTGTGCCTTGAAATCCACAATTTTTACTTGTTGTTCCTCGTATGACATATCAAGGTTAAACTCAAAATCAGCAACTTGTATCAAAAGATCAGTATTTGGGATAAACCTCTTTAGCATAGAAACATGGAACACATTATGCACTCGAGAAAGAGCTGGCAGTAGTGCAAGCCGGTATGCCACTTCGCATATATGTTCTAAAATCTCAAAAGGACCAATATATTAAGAACTAAGCTATCCTCTGACACCAAAACAAATAACGCCTTTAGTTGGAGCTACCAGCAAGAATACATGATCACCAACATGAAACTCCAAACTTCTTCTTCCATTATCAGCATAACTTTTTTGCCTGCTCTGAGCTGCTCGTAACCAATCTCTAATCAGCCAACTTTCTCTACTATCAACTAAACAATCTCAGGCCCTAACAATCTCTTCTCTTCCACATCATCCCAACAAATAGGTGATCTACACCTCTTGCCATACAAGAGGTGTAGATTACCTTTTCATAAGGAGCCATCTGAATACTTGTCTGATAGCTATTATTATAAGAAAACTCTATCAAAGGCAAGTGTTGATCCCAAGAACCCCCAAAATCATACATACAAGCCCAAAGCATATCTTTTAGAATATGAATCATCTTCTTAAACTACCCATCAGTTTGTGGGTGAAAGGTTATGTTGAATGTCAATTTGGCTCCTAAGGCCTTGTGTACTTCCAGAAGTGTGCCATGAATCGGGTGTCCTGGTCTGACACCCTTGTCACTGGCACTCCTTGAAGCCTCACGATTTGATCAATATATAACTCTGCTAGCTTCTACAAAGACATGCAAGTCTTCACAGCTAAGAAATGTCCAGACTTGCTTAATCTATCAACCACTACACACACAGTATCAGTACCTTTGTTGGTTCTAGGAAAACTAGACACAGAATCCATCGTAATATTCTCCCACTTCCACTTAGGGATCAGAAGTGGCTGAAGAAGTCATGTTAGTCTCTAATGCTCCTACTTAAAATATTGATAGGTTAAACAATATATCACAAACTAAGCAATCTCACGCTTCATGTTATTCCATCAGAAAGTACTCTTCAGATCCTTATACATTTTAATACTAGTAGGATGAACAGAATAACTAGTGCAATGAGCTTCTTCCATGATTTCCTTTTTTAACTCTAAGTCATTTGGAACACAAATCCAATCTCCAAACCTCACTGAACCATCCTGATGGATCCTGAACTGAACTTGAGTACTAACTTCTATCCTCTGCCTAATCTTCTGGAAATAGCTGTCTTTTTCTTTTGCTGCTTGAATTCTCTCCAAAAGCATTAGCCACACCTCTAAACTTGCAAAAGAACCATCTGCACCATGTAAGATCACCTATAGCTCCGTCATCCTCATATCCTCAAGGATTGGCCTTTGGAAAGTAATCAACACAACTACAATGCGAAAAGACTTCCTGCTAAGTGCATCAACCACTACATTTACCTTTCTAAGAAGATAATTGATAGTTAGATCATAATCCTTCAGTAACTCCAACCATCTCCTTTGCCTCATATTTAGCTCCTTCTGAGTGAAAATATATTTAAAGCTCTTATGATCTATAAATACTTCACAAGCCTCTCCATACAAGTAATGCCTCCAAATTTTCAAAGCAAAAATTACTTTAGCTAGCTCCAAATCATGAGTGGAATAATTTACCTCAAAAGTCTTTAATTGCCTTGAGGCGTATGCTACCACATGTCCATTCTATATTAGAACATACCCCAAACCAGCCTTGAAAGTATCACTATAAATGATAAACCCTCGCCCAGGAAATGGGAGTGTGAGAATGGGTACAGACATTAATCGACGTTTCAACTATTGGAAACTCTACTCACACTGATCTGAATATTGAAAACTTGCTCTTTTCCTAGTGTAGTTTAGTCAATGGTGTTGCTAACAATGAAAATCCTTCCACAAACCGTCTGTAATAACTGGCTAGCCGTATAGAACTGTGAATCTCTATCATACTGGTAGGCTTCTTCCACTTAACAACTACCTTTATCTTCTTGGGATCAATAGAAATCCCATCCTTGGTTATCACATGACCAAGGAAAGCTACCCTATCCACCCAGAAATCACATTTAAAGAATTTTGCAAGCAGTTTCTTCTCTCTCAAGATGCCTAGAACAATCCTTAAATTTTCTACATGCTCTTCCTGGCTCTTCTAATACACTAGAATATCATCAATAAACACCACCATGAACTTATCTAAGAAAGGCTATAAGGATTGATTCATGAAATCCATAAAAGCCATTGGGCCATTCGTTTACCTGAAATGTATCACAAGAAACTTATAATGCCTATAATGAGTGTGAAATTCAGATTTAGACATATCTTCTGGCTTAATCTTCAACTAGTTGTATCTTGATCAAAAATCAATCTTCTAAAATATTTGTGAACCCTACAACTGGTCATAAAGATATTTTATTTATGGTAGTGGATACCTATTCTTCATTGCCCCTTGTTCAGCTCCTGATAATTGATGTACAACTGCAAACTACCTTCTTTCTTCTTGACAAATAACACTGGAGCACCCCACAGAGAAACACTAGGATGAATAAATCCCTTCTTAAGCAGTTTCTCAAGTTGCTTCTTTAACTCCTTTAGTTCTGCAGGTGTCATCCTGTTAGGAGGCTTAGATATGTGGCTCGTTCCTAGAACCAAATCAATAGCAAATTCAACTCCTTTGTTTGGAGGCAAGCCAAGAAAATCATTAGAGAAAACATCAACAAACTATCTGACCACCTAATTGTCCTCTAACAGTTGCCCTTCTGATTTGTCTTCCACTACTGTTGTAATAAATCCCAAGCACCTACCCGAAGGTAATTAATTTCAGAGCTTGTAATGCGAAAATCACATGAGGCGGGATGCAGTACCATTCCCCTGAAAGATGAACTCTATTTCTCCAGGGATTTTAAAAACTACTCTTTTTGCATAACAATTTACAACGGCATGGAATTTAGATAAAAAAATCCATTCCCAAGATAACATCCAAGTTAGTTATGCTCATAACATGTAGGCAAGCTAGCAACTCATGACTGGAAACAATAATGGGATAGCTCTCACAGGCTCTATTAAGAACAACGTCTACATCGTAAGGGATGGCAACACATAAATTATACTCAAATGTAGTGTTTATATAAAAAAATTACATGTCCTAATTCAAATCAAATAAAAATTTTAAAATCACATATAGCTAAATCCTAGTCGAATTAGGACAATATGCAGATATATTCAAGATAAGTCTAGAAGACATTTTCGAGATAATCTAAAAAAATATTCAAATCTCATGATTAGCCGAGAGCACAGATCTCGAGGAGATCTAAAATGTTCAAATCTTAAGATCAGGTGAGAGCATAAATCTCGAGGTAATCTAAAATAATCAAATCTCAACATTAGGCAATAGCAGATCTCGAGGCAATCTAAAATGTTAAAATCTCAAGATCAACCGAGAGTACAGATCTCAAGGCGATCAAAAATGTTGAAATCATAAGATCAGCTGACAGCACATATCTCGAGGAGATCTAAAATGTTCAAATCTCAAAATTAGCTGAGAGCGCAGATCTCAAGGCAATCTAAAATATTCAAATCTCAAGATCAACCAAAAGCACAGATCTTGAGGCAATCTAAAATATTCAAATCACAAGATCAGCTAAGAGCACAAGATCAGCCAAGAGCACAGATCTCAAGGTGATCTAAATATTTAAATCTCAAGATTAGCCGAGAGCACAGATCTTGAGGCGATCTAAAACGTTCAAATCTCAAGATCAGCCTGGAGCACAGATCTCGTGGTGATCTAAAATATTAAAATTTCAAGATCAGCCAAGAGCACAGATCTTGAGGAAATCTCAAGATCAGCCAAAAGCCCAGATCTCGAGGTGATCTAAATATTTAAAATCTCAAGATCAGCCAAGAGGACAGATCTCGAGATGATCTAAAATATTAAAATCTCAAGATCAGCCAAGAGCACAGATCTTGAGGCAATTTAAATATTTAAAATCTCAAGATCAGCCAAGAACACAAATCTCGAGAGAATCTAAAATATTAAAATCTCAAGATCAGCCAAGAGTATAGATCTCGAGTCGATCTAAATATTTAAATCTCAAGATTAGCCGAGAGCACAGATCTCGAGACGATCTAAAATGTTCAAATCTCAAAATCAGCCGAGAACATATATTTTGAGGCGATTTAAAATATTCAAATTACAAGATTAGCCTAGAGCATAGATCTTGAGGCAATCTAAAATATTCAGATCACAAGATCAGTTAAGAGGACAGATCTCTAGGTGATCTAAATATACAAATCTCAAGATCAGCTAAGAGCACAGTTCTCGAAGCAAAATGCAAATTACAAAATTAACCTTGAGAACAGATCTCGAGGGAAAATGTAAATTATAAAATTACCCCCGAGAACATATTTCGAGGCAAAGTGCAAATTACAAGATTGCCCTTGAGAACACATATCTCATGGCAATCTCAGGATAGCACGAATACACATCCCGAGGTAATCCTTAATTTCATATAGCCTGAGAGCAAATCTCAAGGCAACCTGAGAAAATGCAAATCTCGAGGCACCCAAGTACATATCCCGAGGCAAATTGGGCTTTATCAATCAAATTCAAAGATTTAATTAAAATTTTAAATTCGATTTTGATCAGATCCGTGAGGAAATTGTGATTTCACTGGTTGTTTAGGGTTCTAAGGATAAGGACGAACGTTCTTGTAAAAGGGGAATCTCTTCTCGGGGAAAAAAAAGGAAAAAAGGAAAAGAAGGGGAAAAAAAAAGGAGAGAAGAAAGAAGAGGAGAGGAGAGAAAAAAAAAAGGGGGAAGACGAGCAAAAAAAAAGAGAGATTGGAAGAAGAGAAGAAGAAGACGATGGTGAATATATCTTAAAAAATGATAAAAAAGAAAAAAAAAAAAAAAAAAAAGAAAAAAATCGCACCGCTGCCTGTTATCGATGCTGCATGATGTTGTCGTTGCTGTTGCCAACGTTGCATGATACTACTACCGCCTAACACCATCGTTATTTGATATTGATGTTGCAGCCATTGTTGCTGTTGCGGTCATTGCCGTAGTTCGTCATCATCACTGAAGGAAATATATATATATATACACTAAAGTTGCCACTGGTGACTTGGTCGTTCTCCTATGGGACAACTCGGATTCGCTTCCCTTCGATGTTGGTGCGTCTCTAGATAATGCCTCTGAATACCTCACTGATGTGGATGATCTCATCTTGCTCGTCTATGATGAGGACTGACTGTTCCGGTGATCTCCAATCGCACGTGGAGACTACTCTCCAGATCGCTATGACTCGGCTTGAAGATGAGTTTCGACATCTAATGATCTTCCATACCGTGCCGCTCGATCTTCAAAACTTCTCTGACCCCGGACACCATTGACCCTCGCTTTCCTTCTCTTCCTCCGCCGCCCGATCTTCTCCTTCCTTCTCATCCGACCACTGTGACCCTTCCACCATTGATGACTCGGAGAGTTCCGCCGAGGACGACCACCAGATTCTCCATCACAATAGCGCGGATCCTGAAGGGAAGAGGAGCAACTGTAGTAGCAAGGCTCGTCAGAACTGATCCATCCCGAGGTGGCCGCCGATCTCAAGTCCATCGTCGACCGCATGATCCTTTCTAGTTATGGCAATGAGCTCTGTCAAGTCTACAGCAGCGTGTTGTGCGAAGTGATCAACGAGTGCTTTTCGATTCTTAGCGTCGATCGGATGAACATTGACGAGGTGCAGTGCATAGAGTGGCAGATACTCGATGATTGGAGACGAAATGGATTCAGGCAGTGAGGGTCACCATTGGCTTGCTAGAGTCGCATCTGTAATTAGATCTTCACAGAGTCTCCTACTCTTCGCGATGAGTGCTTTCGCCGAGGCTGCTAAGAGATGCGTTATGCAACTTCTCAACTTTGGTGACGTTATGACTGCCGGACGGCGCTCGTCGGAGAAGCTTTTTCCGCATCCTTGGCATGTATGAGGCACTCTCTGGTGTGATGCCAAAGCTCGGCAGTATGTTAACTATCGAGCATGGGGAGTTCCTTACCACTGAGGCCAAGGAGATACTAACTATGCTCGGAGATCCATCTAAGGGAACCTTCAACGAATTTAGCAATGATGTCCAGAATGAGAATTCTAAGAGGATGATGCCAAATGGCGACATACATCTAATCACTCGCTATGTGATAATTTATCTTGTGTTCTTGGTTTCTTATAAGGGTTCTCCTAATGATGGGAATCACCCTGAAGGCATTGAACGATGAGATGGATCGAAAGTGGTGATTTTGGTCTCATGATTCCCACTGATCATCGCTTGCTTACCTGCATCTCATATTTGGAGGCCAATCTTGAGAAAAAAAAATCAAAACTTTATGATGATGGAGGGATGCAATATGTGTTCTTAATGAATAATATGCTATATATAGTTCAAAACATGAAGGACTCTGAGCTTAGAGCTCTTCTTGGAAGTCATTGGGCTCGCAGACAGCGCGGGCAGGTTCGGCAGTATGCAACAAGCTACTTCAGAGCTTCATGAACAAAGCTCTTATCATATTTGAAGGATGATGGATTAGGTGGGAGCGGGAGTTTAGAGAGTGCTTCAAGGATGGCTATCAAGGATAGGTTCAAAAACTTTAACATGGCCGTTCTTGTTTCTCCGAGAGGGCAGGTTTAGGATAAAAAAAAACCAACACTTGGGTGTCAACGACTGCTAACATGCAGAGGGTTGGACTGGATTGAGTATGGTTCTCAATGGTCATTTTTTTGTTATATCTGAACATGAGGATATGAGGGTGAAGGTCTATGGCATGAAAACTGATTCATGGGATATTGTTGAGGGGTCTCCATTGCCGAAAAGAATGATATCAAAGCCTCTTTCTCTGTGAGCTTGTATGGTTCTAGAGGAAGGCCTTTATATTGCAGTGGGGCATATTGAAAAGAGGAGTTGCTGCGTGTTGGATGGTAGAAGAAAAACTGGAGCTTCTCCAAATGAATTTTCCGACTTAATACCATCGAGCTCCCAAATTTTGTTTGCTAAATGATGTGTTTGTTCAAGTTTATCTCGTTCATTCTTACTTATTTTCTACTAAATGGCTAAATAAAGCTACTGACATTGTTGGTTCTGCTTGTAAATTGTGGCTGGCCAAATCTTATATTGCATTGGCCAAGTTTAGCTTTTCATATTGATGCCATTGGAAACTATTGTGAGTTTATAATATCACAAATTGTCTTATGAATTTGTGGGATGACAATGAAATATGATGATATTTTGAATTGTATAAAAAGTGGCATTCATACGTGCATACATGCATGACATGAAAAGAACATATGAAAAAATTGAGAAGCATGATGGAGCGCCTCGGTACAGGAAATGGTATCCAAGCCACAAGCCCGTCTCTCACAAAAAGCACTGAAGATCATACATATTCCAGTATTAAAAGAGTTTCAGATAATTCTGTTAATCCTGCAACAAATGTTTCAATCCATCTACATCAAACATCAGGTTCTTACTTTTCGAGGAGGAGCTGTAAGGCTTTTATCTGGACTAAAGATGCAGTCTGGAAATAAATGGTGTGTAAATTCTTGTCAATCACCTCCGGACTTGTGGAATTTGTATATATGTGTTTAATATGCTGATTGAATGAGAGAAAGTGAGCTGGACTGTGAAATCTATTAATAAATTTGAATGAAAACATTTCTATGTTATGGTTCTTGGGAGTTTTATGAGAACCAACATGGCATTAATTTGAAATGGGTTAGTGCATGCATGGCTTTGGAATCAACTTTCATTATAATAATAATAAAAAAAAACCAAACCAAGTTAAAGGACATGGAGAGAGGCTTTGCTTTAATAGAAACAAATAGAGTGTGATCATGCATGTAGAAAGAACAAGTGCATAGGATTATGCCTAGAAAGAACATATAAATTGATGGCATTAGATGATTAGATGACAAGTGGCATGATAAGTGCTCGTGTTATAGTAACGCGAAGTGTTATTATCTTACATTGAGCATTACTTTTATCAGATTTTATCATTAATTAGTATGTATTTGTGTGCTTTTGTGCATTGTAGGGTTATTAAGCCAATTTGAAGAAAAACGAGCAAAGTTATGTCATGTTCGTCATTGTTGGGGAGTTCTCAGACCAAGAATGATCAAGGCACGAGTATGGACTTGTGAGTGTGTGCCAACCTCCTTTGGAGGGGCAAAAAGGAAGCCACATTCACAATAAGTCTAGCTTGTGTAGCATTGGAGAACTTCACCAAGGAGGAGAATTGAAGCAATCGACATGATCCATGATCTACCATTGACTGTGCGCCCAATTCAAAGGCCTCGATGAAGAATGATGAATTCAAGCGCATTCCGACAATAGGACTGTAGCATCAGTTGTAGCAAGTACTGTAGGAAGTTACTGTTCACTGTTTACCGAAAATCAACAAAACAGAAAATTCACACGGGCGTGTGGAAATTTCACACGGCCGTGTGAAATCCCGATTTCAGCCGATTTGAAGCCGCGACTCAACACTATTTAAAGGACCTTTTGGGACTTTTTCTGGATCTTTTTCAGCTAGTTTCTAGAGGAAACGGCTAGGGTTTTGGAGAGGACTCTGTGGAGGATTAGAACATGCCATCGGCATCGACATTGAAGCCTGGCGGCCGCACAAGACCACGGCCACACTACACAAAAGGGGTTTTCATCTATGTTCTCGATTCATATTTATTTTTATACATTGATGGTTTTGTAAACCCTAGGATGATTTTGTTTCTATGACATATTATTATGCTTTCTTTATTGATGAATTTAATTGAGTTTCAATCTTGATTAATTATTGTATGCATTTTCCCTTAGATGTGACACTAGGGTTGAGAGTCATCTAGGTTGTCCTTTGGAGGTGTGACAACTCCTATAGGATTAGACTACTTAAGATTGGAGAGGGTTGAGAGGGTGAGTCGTGAGGTAGCGAAACGTCCCCTTTCCCCTCCAGTCTGATTTTCCCTATCTTCGTGTCCCAAGAGTTCTTAGCAGTCGAAATAGAGCGAAGTGCCAGGAGATGAACTCTCCTGGGGCTTAGTTACGCGAGCGACAGAGTGAAGGGTTGTAGTGAATCCTAGCGCTGGGGCTTAATTGAGACTAGAGTTCTTTCATATGGACCAAAGGATTAGAACTACACTTAGGAACAGGGTTAATCACTTGGAATCCCTAGAATGTAAAGCAATCCCACGTAGTGTGAGGCTTAGGAAGATGGACTCCCCTGGGACTTAGTTGACAGGTAAACGAGAGTTAGGGTTGTAGTGAAACCTAATGCCGGGACATAAGGTTGGGGTTAGTGACAATTGACCATAGGTTTGGGACCTTGTGCCTTAGGATGTTCACGACTCATTAAGCATCAATAGGAGAGTATAATACATTGTCTTGCACTAGAACATTAATCCTAGGGGTAGCTTGTTCGGGTACCCTATTTCACTCTTGATTGTCTCTCTCTCTTTTACTCTTACTTACACTCTCTTATCTTCCATATTTCTCTTTATTTTCTTATTGCTTTCGATTACTCTTTCACACACACACACTGATTCTTGCTCTCACTTTCCGTACTTCGCACTAGCTAAATAGCAATCTCTTGTGTCTATTATCCCTTCTCCCTGTGGATTCGACTACCCTCTCACCGAGGTACTATTATTACTTTAACAACCTGTGCACTTGCGGTACACACACGCAAGGGGTGTGTCATGTCACCTTTGGATGGAGTTGTTTTCACATTAATGAATCGAGTGGAAACATGATGACAATAATAATAATAATAATAATAATAATAATAATAATAATAAGTAAATGAATAAAATAAAATGATGATGATCAAGTGTGTTATATGCTCACGTAAAATAATAATAATAATAATAATAATAATAATAATAATAATAATAATAATAAAATCAAATGGTGGACCCCACCATTAAAATGATGAGCATGGAATTATATGAAAAAAAGCATGCAATGCTATGCATGAAAGGATGAAAAAAGCATGCATTTTCATCATGCAATGCTATGCATGCAAGGATGAAAAAAGCATGCAAGGATGAAAAAAACATGCATTTTCATCATGCAATGCTATGCATGAAAGGATGAAAAAAGCATGCAATGCTATGCATTCCATGCATGCGTGCATGATTTTAAAAAATAATAAAAAAATAAAAAAATGAAAATGAGAGAAAGCATGAGAAAAGCATGTAATCCTATCCATGCATGCATGCATGATTTCAAAAAAATAATAAAAAAATAAAAAAATGAAAAAAATGAAAAATGATAGAAAGAATGAGAAAAGCATGCAATGTTATCCATGCATGCGTGCATGATTTAAAAATAATAATAAAAAAAATGAAAAAAATGAAAATGAGAAAGAATGAGAAAAGCATGCAATGCTATCCATGCATAAATACCCACGTGCACTAAAAGAAACAATCAAAATATGGGAATAAAAATAAATAAATAAATAAATAAATAAATCTCCTGAAGATCAAGGTAGGCTTGCCCTTTGGTTGGGACTGCAATTTTGTTGGCACTTAATATGACAAGGCTAAAAAGTGGAAGAACAGATGGCAATATCATTAACAGTGCCCGTGATGGATATGGGATATGAAGCAGCAAAGGAAAGGTCTAGGCAAAGACCACCTAGTACAACCTTATATCAATATATAACAACCTGCATTTCCTTGGAGAAATTCATTTTGAAGCGATAAAAAAAGGGGCAACGACAAAAATTTGTTCTGCAAATGGCAAAGTGAATGGGATATATATTTCAAGACGGCAATGAGGCAGGCAACGTAGTCACAAAGCACAGGCAGCAGCAGCAAGACATAATATATATATATATATATATATATATATATATATATATATATATATATATATATATATATATATATATATATATATGTTCACACATGAATGATGTAATAAATATATAAATAAATAATAAAATTTATAATTTTCAATTTCTTTGTCTTTACTTATACTTGAGCGCTTAACCGGAAGTTCCTAAGATTTAATCTGGGGTAATTAATAATGGAGGCTTGCCTCTATTAGTAGTGGAAGAACTCACAAAACAAATATGATATTTGTGCTTCGATATGTCGTCTGGTGTCTTCTTCACAGACACGATGCTAAACGCGTATTTTCGATCCCACAAGTAGTAACAAGAAAAATATGCTTCTGAATAAAAACAGACGAGATAAATGAATACATGGCTCCATAATCAAATAAGACATAGGTATATGCTGAATAAACTGATAATATACCTAACACCACTACATTTGAGGCATGTACATCCTCCTTAGTCAATGTATAAACTCGTCCCTGTGTCTTCGGCCTTCCTGCCTTCTGCTAAGTTGAAAATGATGGTTGCTCGCTGACCACCTCCTTTCTAGCACACTGACCCATAGAAGCTTGAGGTTTAGGTGCTGGTACATGCCTAGAACTCTGAATATTATATGATCTCTATGCTTCAGAAAACTGTAGCTGTGGACACTCAGCAATACGATACTCCAGACTGCCACATCTTGAATATGCCCCTGTAGTATGTCTACAATCTCTAGTGTTATGCATAACTCCACAAGTAAAGCATCTTCTCTAGTGTTATGCGGATCTCTAAGCTAGCGGCTCACTTACTGTCTGAGACGCACTCTGACCTGCATCAAACCTAGGCCTTCCTCCATTCCCAGACTGATGATTTCCCTAGTTGTCAAAACTTCTATCGCTCTTCTTCTAAAATCTTCTGTTTTGATCTCTGGTGTCACTTCAAACAATGTCCAACAACTTAGCGTGCCCTACCATCTTTGTATAGCTGGCTAGGTGTAAAGTGGCTAACCCCCTATGAGTATATGACTATATGTCTCCCTCAAAGTGTTGGCCCCTGCTCTAATCATTATCTACCAACTTTGGAGCATACCTGGAAAGTCAGTTAAACTCCAACTCGTACTCATCAACTGTCATTCTTCCCTAAGTCAGATTAATGAACTTCCTCTCAAACTGAACCATCTTGTCCTAGGTAAAGTATTTGCAGAAAATGGCTTCCCTCAATCTCTCTGAAGATTTGAACTCCTGCCCCTTACGAATGTAAAGTTCTCCTCTGTACCAATGGTTCACAGGACCCTTGAGCATGTGCACTCCAAACCTAAGCTTTCCTTCTTCAGTGCACTTCATCACTGTAAACATCTTTTTCATTTCCTCTACACAAACTTCCACTTCATCAAAATTAGTAGTGCCCTCAAATAGTGGTGGACCAAATCTCTTGAATTGCATCACAATTTTCTCTTTTGATGTTGCAGGCGGAGGAGGAGAAGGTGGTGGGGGTGGTGTTGGTGCTTGGTGCTTTGTGCTACCTCTGTTCACGCACCAACCCTCCCACTTCCTTCATCAAATCCCACATAACTCACTGGTTTCCTGTCGTATTTATCCCCCATTCAACTGGAACTTCTGTGGCCTCTACAGCGGGGCTTCCTGAATAGAAGATGCTTATCCCAACAATTTAACCACTCTCCTACTAGCAGCTCTACTGGATGGCATTCTACGAGGCAAACCCAATTAGAGCCAAGACTACAGAACATCTCTACAAATTTGACTATGATCTAGTAGGTGTCAAGATAAAAGAATCATGATTGTCTAAAGCTTCAAATTAGGTTGTTCTATCTAAGATGTTGAGATAAATTTTAACTAACCACTCTGATGCCACTTAGATTTGTCATGCCCCAAACCTGGCTCACCATTCTTGGTACACTAACAAACTAAGTAGGCATGCAAGGCCTCAGTACCTATTATCATGAATCAAAATATCTACAAAGAAGACAACTTTAAAGACAAAAGAACAAAATTCAATAGTCAAGAATCAAACTACAATGTTTAAAAGGTTATAACTTATTGAAAGAAATTCTGAGTCCAAAACAACATAATTTATTTCTTTGCTAAAAGACAAATGTTTGCTCAATGATCCCCACTAAGCTGCCCACCACTCAACTCTACTCCTAATCTTAAAAGATATATCAACAACGTTCATGAGCTCAACAGCCCAGTAAGAACACACTAAAAAATATAGGAATCACTTACAAAAACAATCATAATTTATCAAAATAAAAAATCAGAAATAAAGTTTATTTTAAATAAACAGAGATGTCAAAAACTGAGCATATATGTCCCTAAACAACTATTGCCAAAAAAAATAATATAATCCATATATTTATCCTTAGTGATTGAGCCAAAATTATCAAAGGTCATATTTTTACCCTCGGTAACTTGGGCCAAAATTATCAGAGGCTGTTATGTTTTACCGATGGAAAACCGTGGGAAACTATAGTTTCTAGATCAAAATCTATGTCAGCATGATCAATGTTTACCCCCAATGACAGGGTTATTGCAAAATTATTCTGAGAACTATGAGTACTGTGTCAAAATATGTCTTATCCAAACATTTTGCAAAGTCACAATACCAAGGTTCAAATGATCCCGATTTCACTAAAAAAAAATACTTCCATTTATTTAAGAAAACAAATACCTCACAGTGAATTTCAATAATACATAACTTAATAAATAAAAATAAAAATTTTAAACAAAATAATATTAAATATCAAAGCTTTCAAGCAGCAGTAATAATATATACTAATGATAATAATTTCTTTATCTTTTCTTTTTGGCACTTTTGGATGTACGGGAAAAAAAACTAAAACTTTTCGAGTTTATACATATTGTATAATTTATATATAGGTACTTACCTAGGCATCCCTCAACTCCAACATTCCAAACCATATTTCCAAAATCAAGCACCTGAAGGAAGCCCTATCAAACAGTGAGCATTTGCATAAATATCACAACGCAAAAATTTTAGGCTCACAGATTTTGTGAGAGAGGCATAGTTGGATGCACATGGCCATATAATAGGGTTTTGAGTAAATATCTAATAGTACAAATGACTGAATTGGCCATTCAATAATTTACATCCTAAAGGCCAAGATATACTCTAACAGTAGCTTAAATCCAAGCCAAAACAATTATCAGAAACATATGTTCTAAATGTGTAAAATGATAAATAAAAGTGTGAGGGCACTAGGGGATGGGTAGCGAGTTTACGCCACTGCATCGATGTGTTTAAATTCAATGGTACATGGTAGACTAATTAACTACTTGCTACATAGGATGAAATAGCACAGTTGACTAACTTCCATAAACACCTAATTCAAAAAAAAAAAAACCTAACATAAATATAATTGAAACTTTCATGCACTGATGCACAAGCTTATCGCACAATTATTGTTTAAAATAATCAGGGATTAGCATGCTGACCATGACCACTTGTTTAGAATCTAACCTTATCACTTAAGGCTGCACTTTAAAAAAAATTCAAAAACAATTTTTGTGAAAGAAAAAACACAAAATAAATCTGAAATAAAGACTAAATAGCACAATTGTGGCTTTTCTAATATAAAGGGATGGTAAACAATGCATTGCCATACGGCCATTCTTCCAATTTAGTTTTGTCCAGCAAACAACCCAAAAAAATTAACTTTAAAACTATCAACTCCACAGACATATTGACACCAAATTAATGCATTGTTTACAAAGGCATAATTCCGAATAAAAAAAAATAAAAGACTCAAACCAAGCAAAAAAAATTTCATGAATTCTTAAATATCAAAAACAGAGAGCTAGTCCAAAGTAAAAAATCACAAGCATCTACCTTGAATTCTCGTTGCCAAAACACAATGGAGAAGATGTTGACATCCCGCTGCCAAAGACACCATGAAGTACAAAAGGTGGTAGGGGTTTTCTCCAATTTCCTTCTTTTCTTTTATTTTAAAACCAAAACATGATATCGTGTGAGGATCTTCTCTCAGACATTATAGAACCATAAATTAGATTCGGGAGGCTGGGATAAGATAATGATTTTAAAATTTAAATGAAACTAAATGAAAATTAAATAAACTAATGATCTAATTAGTTGTAACTTGTAATCATGTATTCTTTTATTATATTTTCAAAGCCTTCTTGGTAGTTTTACATACAGGCTTTTTCTCACAATATAAGTTGCAATAAATTTGTTTTGTAATGGATTGATTACTAAAGATGGTACCCCTATGATAGGAATAGAAAATTGATAGTTCATTTTCTTCTCAAGTGAAAGTTCAAGAATTTGACTACTTTCAAACTAAATGATTGAAGATTGAGAGCTTGTCCATATTTATTAAAAAAAATTAAAAGATAGTGCATAATAAAGAGATGGGACAACTTTTAGTTATAACATTATTATTAAAAGCAATAAAAGAATGGAAATTTGAGGAAGTGGATACATGCTGATGAGTGCTTGAGTGTGCCCATATGGTTGCTATTACTTTTTACACTTGGCATGACTGTTCAATGAATGGTGGAGTGTATGGAGACAAGGAAAAATTTGAGGCAATTCTGGAGCAATTCAAGGCATTCCATATAGCCATATGGGAAAGATGAAAAGAATACCCCCTATACAGGATGATAATCCAGCCAACACAAGGCTTTATGGCCAAACTTACTATTGTAAGTCTGAAATAGAATAATTTGTGGATGGAATTCACCTGTAAGACAAGGCATAATATCAAGACAAAAGAACTTACAATTAGGATATATGCTTATAAGCATGACCGTAAGGGTAAGGGAGTGGAATCTTGGGTTAGGCTTACACCTATAAGCCTTGTTGCAAGGACTAGATAGAAAACCTTAGGGACTCACTTATGCTCATAACTGATTTTCTAGCTACATACCCATAAGGCTCGAGATTTTTTAGCTCTGAGTCCATATTGCTCAAAGTTATGTCCGTAATAAGTCCCTAGGCAAAAAGGTTTAAACAAGGCTTTTAAAGGTTTTTGAAGGTAATTTGGGCTGCTCGGTAAGAAAGAAAGAAATGAAAGGATTAGAGAAGCTTTTCTTCATCGAGTCTTGGATACAATTAAGCTTACCAAGGCTGTAGGGCATCAAGGAAGCCATTGACGAGACATCTCAGCAATGTTTGTGGAAGTTCCGTGGGAGTTCATCTCTGATCTGGGGAGAAAAGGGACTTGAGGGAGTTTCAGTATTTCTTTTATTGTTTTTATTCTCTTTTGAGTTGAATTGTTGTTCCCCAATTATGGGGAACTAATTTGTTAGATGTTTGGGGAGAAACAAACCTTAGGACTTATGCTTTTTAGAGAGTTGCATGTAATCTTTCTTAATCTTTCATGTTTCAATACTTTGATTATGATTTAACTCTACATACTCTACTTTAATGCTTTTTATTGCTACAAGACATGCAAAATTCATGTATGATTCATGTGAGTGAAGATTGAGAGATCTACTACATGTGGGTCTACCATAGTTGAAGAGATTACCGAGCCCACCTAGAGATAGGGTGATAAGTGCTTGAATAAATGTATTTGATTGCTATTATCTATTGTGCGTTATATGTAATTGTTAAATATATGATGAAATTAGGTGCTTACTTTGCTTCTATTTTGTATTCAGGCTAGAATGAAGGCATATATATTAAGAGGAACAAGTTTGCAGTGATTTGAGCTAATTGTGGAAGAAAAATAGAGTTTTTAGAATGACTTACGGTTGAGCTTACGGGTGCTATTCCGGGTGCTTAATTCACTTATATTTTGTAGTACAAAGAGAGGTAACACTGTCATAGGGATGTCTATATCAACTCTGTATGTGACTAAATGCTAATCACTTGGGGACACTATAATAAAAACTATTTTTTTTATTATGACCAGTTACCCTCGTAAAAAGCTAAATGTCATCACAAAATATTTTTTGCGACAGCATATGACTGTCATATGTCATTGATAAGTGCTTGATTATACATGTTTTACCTACTTGTTTTACATACATTGAGCATCATTTTACCATTGATTATGTCTCATAAAGTGTATTTTGGTGTTCTTTTATGCAATTAGGTTGTGGAAGTGTTAAAGGAGGAAAAGGAAGCAAAGATGGGTTATAAAGACGTATTGTTGGGAGCTTTTGTACAACACAAGTGTCAAGGCACAAGAGGGGATCATGCACATAAGGGTGTGTGCCAAGTTCCTGAAGAATTCAAGATAATTTGTGTGATGGAAGGGCACAAAGGCAGTCACACCTTCATGTCCCAACTTGTGTGAAGATAGTTAAAGCTCTCAAAGGATGATTCGAAGAAGGAGAAGTCTTATAACTCACCACATGGGCGTGTGCCCGACCATGTGGCCTCAAGATGAGAAAGTTTGGATCATGGTTATGAAGAGTACTGTAGCAAAATACTGTTCATTTCACTGTAGCAGTACTGTAGCGGAATTACTGTTCACGCGACCGCGTCAAAATCCCACGCGATCGCGTGGGATCTCACGCGGTCGCGTGAAGACACGTGACTGGCGCGATTCAGACTTATAAATAGACCGTTTCGTCGATTCTTTTGATATCTTTGGTGTGCCTTTTGAGAGAGGAAGCGGCTAGGGTTTGAGGAGGAGGTCTTTGCCGAATTGGAGGGCCGTTCTTCACCAACTTTAATAGTTCTTTCCTCCGTCATAGCATCGAGGGAGTCATTGGCAACCTAGCTTCGGAGAAGGATCCTTCAAGACGTTGAGCGACCCATCAAGGCCATCATCACGAATTCAAGGGGGTTTATTTCCATGGTTTACATTGCTTTTCATTGTGTTATGTTTTGCTTTGTAATAAGCCCCATGGAGGGCTAAACCCTAGTAGATACTTGGGCATGTGAACCCTAGGTTTCGATTCATGTATTGACTTTCTTTATGCTTTCTTTTAAATCCGAGTTTATTTGAGTTTCAATCTTGTTTTATCATTGCTTGCATGCCTTATTGATTCGTATGGTTGTTTGGTATGCTTGATTTGTTGCCTTGGTGAGAGAGAGGTCTCCATTAGGGTTAGAACATATGAGATTGAAGAGGGTTGAGAGGGTGAGTCATGAGATAGTGGAGCGTCCCCTTTCCCTTCCGATTAAGTGTTTCCTATCTCCGTATTCCCTAAGATCTATGCAACCATATTTGGTGTGAGGTGTGAGTTTGAGAGATTTCTCCGCCGGGACCTTGTAGGGGGTTAGGGATCTTCCGCCTAGAAGTAGGGTTAGATCTAATTTTAGGAATCGGTTTCACTTTTAGGTATCCCTAAAGCTTATTGCGGTCATATGGGGTGTGAGGTGTTGAGATTGAGCGATTTCTCCACCGGGACCTTGTAGGGGACTAGTATCGGTGGCCTGGAAGCAGGGACCGATTATTCTTGGATTACCTCGACTCATAGAACTCGGTTTAGAAGCATTTAGTTAGTCTTGCACTTCATGATAGAGCCTAGGGTGAGCATTGCCCGGGTATCTCATCTTCATTGATTGAGATCTCCCTTTATTTACCTTTTGCCTATTCATCTCTGGTATTAATTTCTATGCACACTAGATCACCACAAAATCACATTGGTCATTAGGCTAGATTGCAGAGAAGAAGTTAGTACTAGTAGCCCTGTTCCCTGTGGATTCGACTACCCTACTCACCAGGGTAATTATTACTTCGACAATCCGTGCACTTGCGGTACACACACGCAAAGGGGTGTGTCAGTCATCGTATCTACTTCCATTGCAAAAGATAGGTTTTGGAACCAACTGTCACAATAAATAGTTATTGCGGCATCAAAGGGTTGTCGCAAAAAATTAAATATCTAGTCACAAAAACATTAATAATGTAATGGATTAAGGCGATGAAATATTTTTCACAACGGCAACTAGCCATCACAATTATTATTATTATTTGCAATGACATATTATTCATGACAAAAGGTATTCTTTGCAACAAAGAGTAAACCATCACAACGTATTATTATTTGAGACCAATTATTATCCATCATAATTAAATATTTTTTATGACTAGCTTTGGATCGTCACAAATGAATGTTTTTCATGACCAATGGGTAATGGTCACGAACAAATATTTTTACTACAAATTGGGGTCCATCGCAATTAAGTCTTATTTGTGACCAAGTTATCGCAAATGCTTTATGAAAAATAGACAGCATACACCTCATTAATTAGTCTCCTATATTTCAATATAATTTAAATTATATAACAACAAGCTTACACATAACAAACTCATTTACCCAACATTGGCTCAATTTAACATGTGAACCCAATAGTTGGTTAACATCAATTTAGGTCTAACAAAAATAGGTATTATAGACTTCTAAAAAACATTGACAGAATAAAACGTTGATTCGATAAAAGTTTGAAAAATAAAATTCAATAAGAGTAGAAAACATTTAAATCTTCAACCATCATCATCGTCATGTTCACAACTATCTTCATTTTCATTGCCATCATTATCGTCGGCATCATCTTTTTCGGAATCTTCCTCTAAACGATTCTCATTGTCATCTTTTTCATTAGCATTTTCATGAGGACATCTCTTATATTTTGTTGAGAATTAGCTATCATATCTCTAAGATCATTATCACCTCCCTACATACAAACATAATAAATGAAAACAATTTAGAAATCAATACTTCACTATTAAGAGGAAAAATGTACAGAAAAGCAAAAGATGCATATAGATTATGTACAGATACTAAATAATATTACTGATGAGATAGTTAATTATAAATTTTGGATATACTATAAACTTAATAGTATTAAAGGAAAAGGAATAAGATGACATAAATCAAAATAGCATAAAGACATAATTTATATTAACAATAATCTAAATATCATGTAAACATAATAATTAAAAACATTAAATAATATTATTATACATGAGTAAATTATTGTATATTATATAATCCCAAACTTTGAAATACTGCTTGAACCATAACAGGTACTTTTTCGTTGTAATTTATCAATAGTATATTCCATCTTCTTGAAACTGTCCTCCCATTCTTTTTCCTTCTTATTTTGAATTTCTTTGCATCTTTTGCTACATGTTTGAGAGGAACCACTACCATACACATCTTTTCCTTAAAATGGTCCTGCCTCAACAAAAGGTAAGTTAATATGCAATTGCTGAAAAAGTTTGAGAAATTCCTAAATTGGGCATCTTCTTAATCATTTTTCAGATTTGTGGGGTATGAAGTTCATGGTGGATACTCTCGAGTTGGTGGTTGCTCAACTTCCTTCTCCTTACTATGAGCTTCCTCTTTCTCCTACTCTTGTTCTTTTTCACCCTAAACAACCTTAGCTAACATCTAATCTAAATTAATCTTTTTTTTTTCTAGAAGATTTTGTTAGAATCTAGGTGGAAAATTGGGTTGTTGCTTTTGATTGCTTTACGCAAAATTAGGATGATTTCTCCACCCCAGGTTGCACGTGCCACTGTAGGGGTTATTTTACTATCATGGTGTGTTTCCTAAGTAGTCCACTTGCTTGGAAGGTCTTAATATTACCCCAACAATTGGATAATCTAAAACCATATGTCCTCCTCCACAAGTCTCATAATTCATATTGATGCTAGCCTTGAAACTGATAAATTGTCTATCTTTTTATTAAAGCCTTTAACCTGAGCTACGAGGGTCGTCACTCCATCTACATCATATACTCTAGCCACCCTATGTTACTTGCCTTGTGATGTGTTCCACTAGTAATTGTATGTCATTTCTCACATTGGTTGTCTTTACAAGAGGGCAATATTTGTAACAAATTTCTCAACCATCTAATTCCATGTCATAATTTACCCTTGAGGCAAAGATATCAACCATCATAATAAATTCTCCACCTCCCTCCTCCCCTGTGCGCCCCTCCTCCGTGAGCACATGAAAATGGTATCCCTAGAGTCCTAAGAAGTGCTATTATTTCCTCTTCGTGTCACTATATTTAGTCCACCAATCAAGAGATTGATGTCTTAATTGAAACCAAACTAAACAAAGAAAAGAATGCCACTAAATAACTCAACTGTAGTGAAGACTCTATGAATGAAGTAACCCTTAAGCAAGGATCCTCTCAGGAGTACTAATGATGCAAGCATGATATGAAGATAAAGTAGCTGTTGGCAAACTTGGATAGTGAAATTTTAATGTTGGTTACCTCAAAAAACTTTTATGAATAACTCCAATCATATATGGATTTCATCACTCGAGCAACCCTACGATTGCAATGGTTACAAGAAATCCTTAAATCTAGGGAAAACCCCTAATTCAAAAAGTCATCAACACCAAGAACCTCTAGTATATAAGTACAATACACCTCATTAATCTAAGTATGACCTAATATATGCAAACATCTGATTCTGCACATACAATTCGAAATTAACATATGAAATCCATCTATCATAGATTAAACATGAAGCATCATAGATTAAATCCAAAGAGCAAGCCAACAAGCATTAATAAAGAAAATAATCATAAATACAATGTTTTCCTTCTAAGGTTCACCTATGCCTAGTGGTCTGAGGAGTTTAGTTTGATATAAATGAAAGGGGAATCACAAAATCAAGAAGAAAACAAAAAGAACTTATGGTGAAACTCCCTATCCATCGACTACTGATGAAGGTGAAAAAGCTCATTGGATCCTAATGACACTATCCTCCAAGAATCCCCCAAATGAGCTATTGCTTAGACTTCCTCTCCATTGAATCTCCAAAGATGAATCTCTTGAGATATACCTTCCTCTCACTTCAATTTGAGCCTAAAGGAGTCTCCTTTCAAAGAGATTTGGAAATGGGAGTGTGTGGAGTCCAATAGTTGCCAAGACCATTTCCAAAACCCTAGCTTCGCTATTTTACAAATAAGTTTTTAGTGAAGCTGAGGCTTCATGCGGGCACATGAAGGCTGCATAGTTTATGGGCACTATCCATGCTACAATAAACCTACTACAGTATTCCATCTCTGAATTTGGTTTCTTTTCATCCAAAACTTGATCCAAAATATGTTGAACTCTATATTGCCTTTAAATGCCCTGTGAAGTAAATGAAACCAAATAATACATAAAATGGGCATTGATCCAATGAAAATACAAGCATAATGTATAAAACATATATGTTAAATATGTATATTTAGGCACTCATCATGGCATCCCCATACTTAGGCTTTTTCTTGTCCTTAAGCAAAAAAAAAATTAAAAACAAAAGAAGATGATAACTAACTAAACATGCTACCTCCAGCTTAAAAATAAAGAACACAATAGTAAGGGTAGAACTCAAGATGCTAAGCCATAAAAAACCAAAAAGATAGTTTTGATCCAATCAAAGGGCAGTAATCATGAACTGTGTGCAACCCCCCATTTCATACTCCATTGTCTAAGTCAAATTGGCAACTCTTTGAGAATAGCTCCCTATGCCAGACTCATGCCACATATAATGATAATCGGCCTTGAAATGCTAGGTAGATCTATAGTGGACTCCTACGTCACCTTAAACTCTAAACAAGAAGCTTTTACCAGAAAGTAAGAACTAAAAACACTTTAAGTGATTAGTAGTACTTTTCTTTCACTGACGTTGTACTGTAGATTCTCTTTTTGAAGTCTAAATATGCTGATCATGTCATGCTGCAAACCTGGCTCACCAAACCCACTGAGCCGACAAACAGTCGCATACCCATATTGAATAGCACAAGTAGGCATGCAAGACCTCATAACCTATTATGAAACAGAACATACAATCTAATAGAACTGTAAATTCCAAAAGTCAAAATCAGAAATTTACAAAAACTTATGAAATGCAAACTCATAGTTTACAATACAGAAAAAATTATAGCTTAACCTACACCATAAATAGGCTTGCTATTTCTTCAATCTCGGTGAGCTATTATACTCCTGATCTGGAAAAAAAAATTTAACAACTAGATTATGAACTTGATATCCTAGTAAGCAACCACTAAAAATGTTGGGATCATAGAAAGTCTAAAAAATTTAGAATAAATATCAGTAATATGATATTGCAGAACAATTACCAAAAACAATTTAGAAACAAAACAAAAACATCCAACAGAGCCTGATTTTCAGATAATTACAATGTATGTCCCCTAATAACTATGGTCAAAATAAAAATATCAAAGTTCATTTGTTTACCCTCAATGACCTGAGCCAGAATATCAGAGTTCATTTGTTTACCCTTGGTAACCCGAGCCACAATATTAGAGTCTATTATTCTTCAACTACGGAACGGTGAAAAACTATAGTCTCTTAACATAATTACATGTCAACACAGTCAATGTTTAACACCTAGTGACAAAGTTAGTTCATAGTTCATGGAAACTAATTTCTATGTCAAAATACTTCATGTTCACAAAACAACAAACTATCAAAGTTCAGATCGAGCAAAATACAAAGTAATTTGCCAAACAAAATTATAGCAGTCGTATGATCCCGCTTTTATAATATCAAAATAAAAGAGTTGTTTGAAACTAAACTTGAACAAATAATTTATACAAATTCTAAGTAAATAAGTAATTTAAAATAATTAAAAAGAAAAGATATGATTGTCCAAAAAAATTTATCAACTAAATAATTCCAAAAATAATAATCAACAAAATTTTTGAAATGAATTAATTCAACCAAATATGATTATTTAAATTAATTAAATAATCAGACAATATTTAACAAATGACAAAGAATACATAGATATAGTAAGATTTATATATGGTTACTTACCTGATTAACACCCAAAAATACTGCCAAATCTTACACCAAATCAAGGCTTTTGGAATGTCCTATATTTGGGAAGAGATCCTCTTAGTTTTCAATAACAATATCTAATGATGCTACAAAGCTTAAGAGGCTAATAAGCAATAGAATTACAAAATGACACTTTAGAAGGTTACAAATGCAGGTATCTAGAAAACCTTAAACTCTATAACTTTCGTATTTCATTCTTCTCCAAATTCCACATATAAGAAATGAAATTGTCTAACCAATCTTCATGCATTCTACAGAAATATTATTTAAGTACAAGTATATTAATATCACTATAACTCAACCATTACAGAGGCATAAATTCAAAAATTTCTAAGATCGATAGAACATATCGACTTCTACAACTTTTCTATCCGGGAGAAATGCATTTCTAAATCTCAATTTTCTTAAACAGCAAGACTAAATCAGAAACAAACGAAGAGGTGGCTAGGGTTTTAAAAAAGGTAACTAAAAATATAATAAAATAAAATAAAAAATTTAAACATAACCACCCAATTAACACTAAAAATTTAAAAAGATTTTGGTGGGGGCCACAGATCATGCACAAAAACATCTAGCAGTTTACTCAAAGAATTACAAGTTTACATATACGCATTTGTGCTTTCGGAGCTTTTGGCTTATGGGACTCACTTATTAGAAGCCCTAACAGCAAGTTAATAAGCTCCTCTAAGCATCAGAGCATTGTCCTTATTTATTCTAACTACTATCTATGCCATATCCCTTAATTAAGCAAAAGAATTCCGAAAATGGCCTAAACTCTTATTAGAGTGATAAGTCATTAGCATTCCATTGGAGATGGAACTTTACACATCAATGCACGACACCAAAGTAATGGGTTAGCATCAAAGAGGGTCAAAAATCATTGCCTTTCCTAACCTAGATGTCCGGGGTATACATAAAAGGGTTAGTGCCGTGATGCCTAGAATGAAACAAAACTTTTAATGAATGTATGGTTTTGAATGAGGCCTGCCATATATCATAATTCTACACTATCATACTGACAAAATAAATCAAAGTCATCCTACACTCACTAGCATGCAAATAGAAAAATTTTCAAAAATCGTTCACGAAATCCATCCCCGCACTTTGAGTAGTACATTGCCCTCAATGTACATAAATCAACAGCATGAACATAATAAAAAAACCAAAAGAATTCTGTTTCATAAACTTCCCTAATTCTTGGAAATATTACTCGTTAAATGTGCCATGCTGGGGTGATCGCCTATGTTTCCCTAAGACAAGATCATGGAAGGTCCATCCAATGCCCTTTTTCTACCCTCTAAAGGTAGAAAGGATCATCATCTCAAGGGATCAATACAAGAAAATGAAAATAAAAAGGAAACACTAGAAATAAAAAGGTAATGGTTTAGAAGGGATAGTCCATTTCTAACTCAACTGCAAATAGAAATACGAAAGAAAGGAAACATAAACACAAAAGCAAAATGTGTGGATGCTCAGGCCCAACTTTCCCAATCATCAACACCTAGTGCTGGTGGTGCAAAAGTAGGAGAAGCTGTAGGTGGAGGATAGCGCTGAAGAATTGTAATGATATCCTACTACCCTTGAAGCAGCACTATAATATTCTTCGCCTAGTGTCCCTGAGTCTCTCTGATCTCATTTAACTCATGACGCAAATCCGCAAACTTGATGTCTTGAATGTCTCCTTGTCTTGATCGTGAGCGGTGTAATGCCATTGTTGTTGCGCAGGGCTTATCATCGTGCCCATCCTTCTCTTTCTCCTCAGTTTGGTTATCTAGATACCTAGCAAGGACAAATTCTTGACCCCAATGCATAACAATCTTGTCGGGAAAAGTCATCAATCCAAGTAGTTGTGAGCCTCCGACTCACTCCATTGATCAAACACGATTTAATAAAGCCATACCCAGAACTAGGTGAGTAATGAACAGTCTGGCGAAAATGGTGCCTAACTTGGGGTTCTGCCCTTATTGAGTGATCAACTCTGCTATCACATGCCCCTAGTGAATTAGGTAGCGCGCAATCATACTATATATCATGTAGAGGTCCAGGTGCATAACTACGCCTAGGCTATCCCCACGACTTGTGATCCTTCGCTAAATAGTGCATGAATGTAGTGATGTGCTGAACACTGGATAAGGAATGCTTTCTTAGAGTCTTGACTGCCACCCCTAGTGATCATGTCCCATACCAAATGAGGAGTAACACGTGCTGGGAAGTCCACTGCCAATCTTTGGTACTCTAGACTTGATGTGAAATTGTTGTCATAGATACCCAAGTAGATGTCTGCGTGGCGAAGTTAAGGGACTGATGCTCGCCATGGACTCGGAAGTGAATTCCTTAGAAGTGGTGGATTCTAACCATGTTGTTATCAATCTTGAATGAGCTCAATACTTCCAATGTTAGCTCCTAGTAAACTAGCTCGTTTATCTTGATAATATAGAGCCAACGGTCAAATTCAACCAATCTTTGGACTTCATCAGCCAATCCAAGATATTTTAATGCTTCCCAATCAGTTGTCCTTATTTGGTCAAATGGCTTCACCTTCAATAGTTCATATCACTCTTGATGTTGAGCCTCTAAGAAGCATGGTGCTGAAGACAATCTTGCTCCTTCTCATGGTCATTTAGATGCTAACCATTTCATGTTTGGCATGGTTCCTCTGAGAAAAATAAGCAAGATTAATTCAAGAATGTGTAAAATTGCAAAAATAAGAAAAATTCCAACAAATAGAATTGATTTCATGCCAAGCAGAATAACCTTGGCTCGCAGCCAAGGGTTTGTGCCCTCCATGTAACTGCATGGAGATGACATGTTACGTCACCATCCTGGCTACAAGTGCACGGGTTGCCAAGTAATAAATTTTTCACACTCATGAGAACAAGAGAGTTATATCCCTAGGGCCCAAGAAGTATTATTATTTCCTCTACATGTCACTATTTAGTCTACAAATTAAGAGAATGATGTCTTAATTGAAACTAAAATAAACAAAGAAAAAAATGCCGCCAAATGACTTAATTAAGGTGAAGACTCTATGAACGGACTAGCCATTGGGCAAGGATGCTCTCCAAAGTACTAACAATGCAAGGATGATGTGAAGATAAAGTAACAATTCACAAGCATTGACCGGGAGATTCTAATGTTGGCTACCTGAAAAACCTTTAGTAAATAACTATAATCCCATACGGATTCTATCTATCAAACACCCCTTACAATTGCATTAGGTATAAGGAATCTCTAAATCAAGGGTAATACCCTAATACAGAAGGCCATTAATACTCAGAACCTCAGGTGTGTAAGTACAATAAAACCTCATTAATCTAAGTATGACCTACTATATGTAAACATCCCATTCTACACATACAATTCAAAATTAACATACAGAATCCTTGTGGCTGCATGAAGGTCACATAGCCTTTTGGACAATTCATATGGCCTCTGTGCTACCTCACAGTGGTCACATGGTGTTCAGAATAAGTCATGTGGGAACTATGTGGGTTGCATGTGGCCATAGTTTACTACTACAGCATGCCTACTATAGTAAAACTGCTATTGTACTCCATCTTTGAATCTACCTCCTTTTCCTCTTGAATTTGATCCAAAATACGTCCTTATGCTCTCGATTGCCTTTCAATACTCTGTGAAGCAAACAAAACCAAATAACACATAATACGGGTATTGATCCAATGAAATTACATGCATAGTATAGAAAATGTATACTTGAAAATACATATACTTATGTACTCATCAGCATATCTCCAAAAATCTTGCAATGTGGACACTAAGGTACTCATCCTGCATGCCTCAAATTAAACCATCTATTGCACCATCTAGATGATATTATCTATGATCACAAAATTGTTCATAGTGACTACACACCTCAAGATACCCAACTTTGTTCCAATTAATAAGTATCTCACATAATCTGATGGACCCCTTTGTTGTTTTGTCATGTTTACTAATCCTTCAATTTCTAGGCTCTAATCAATTAGTCTTATTTCACTCAACAAAGCTTCCGTTGGACTTTTACAAAGCCTACACTTAAGTTTTGGTTCTTTTTTAAACAAATTTGTTGGATTCCATTTGGTCATCCACTAATTCCAACCATAATGTAAAAAAAAATTCAACAGTCAAACAAACTAAACAAGACAAAGTAAGCATGATAAAAGAAAAATAAATGGCTAAAGTAATAAAATCCTAGTGTTCCTAATATCCCAATCCCTAGCAATGGCACTGAAAAAATTTGATGCCCACCTTACACAACTAACTAGCGAAAGGCTAGCAAGTATATAAGTTGTACAAATAATATAATAAATGAGTAAGGTTTGTTGATTCATGGGTGTGTATTATAGACATGATTTACATATATTTTACATGCACTTTGCTTGTCTTCTTGTATTAATTTTGATATTTTAGTGTTACTTTGTGTAGGAAGACAAGTTTCTTGGCAAATGAAAGAGAATACATGCGAATCAAAGCTAGACAAGGAAGAAAAGAGCATTCCAAAGAAGAGCAAGTTTTTGCTGAAGTCATGTAGATCACATTCAGTGAGAATTAATGGTTGCACAATTGAGAACCGGCCAGCTTTTCACTGTATGACCATGTTTATACCAGTGTAGTTTACATGCTTTTGAAGAATTGAATAAGCATGGGAAACCAGATCTTTGGAGATTGATTTATTAAATCATCCAAGCCACATAATTCATCAATAAAGTATATGGCCAATGGCCATAAACATGGCCCAATCATGATCGTGCATGAATTGAAGCTACATATTTAAACCCAAACCTTAGACTATTAGGTAAATTTTTGGTGGAGAATAGGGAGATAGGCTAGGGTTTTAAAGGGAGAGCCAAAGGCCATCATTCAAGGGTGGATTGATGCTACCCTTATGGCCCAGAGGTAAACGATTGATGATCCGGTGTTCTCCATCCTTGGATTCCATTACAATTATTGAGAGAGTTATCATTATGATTTCCTTCTTATTTTTAATCTTGGATTACATTTTGTAGTTTTTGAACATGATAGAATAAACCATCATGCAATGCCTTGGGCCATGAATATTAAGACTAATTGTATTTTATTTCCTTAATTTTTATTTTCGTTATCAGTACTCGTCTAAATCTTATATGTTACTTCATGCTTGCAATTACATTGTGAGAGCCTTAATTGCATATTTGATTTATATGATTAGGATTGAGAAATCAATCATGTTAGGTCACACATAGAAGATAAGTATTGATTGCAGGACTAGAGATAAGGTATATGGTGTCAAACTCTCTCTCTCTCTCTCTCTCTCTCTCTCTCTCTCTCTAGATTAGGGTTAAACCTAATTGAGGGATTCATGGAGCATCATGCAATCATAGGGTAATATTCAAACAAGATTCTCTGCAAAGTGCTTGTACCCATAAGTGAGGCCGTAAACTTCCTGTAAGGCACCCAGTTTGTCTTGTCCTTGTTCAGTTGATGCTGAGAGAACTCTAACTTCTTTATCGAAGGACTGGAATACTTTTTTTTTTGTTCTCTCTTGTTTTTAAGTGCTACCCAAAACCTGAGAATGCATAACACACTAGATTTAGCATCAAATTTCACAATATAATCCTAATACAAGCTAAATGAGTGTACAAAATGATATGAAATATATGGATGTTGTAAACTCATCATAGCACATGCATAGATCTAACAAAGCATGGATGTTCTAATGAGTGGGAATCTCTTCCTCACAGTATCAACACAATTATCAATAAGCAAACATGTGACGAATCACAATCAACTAGAAAGAATGCTATATTCCTAATAAAAGTTAATGTTCACAAGTAAAAGACTAAGTACATCAACATACAATTCCTCTCGAATTGTGTCCTCTAATGAATAAAGAATAACGATCAAAGAATAAAGAATCCACAAGAAAAGTATTAAGAATTCTAAAACTAACTCCCTCCAATAGATCTCCAATAGTTGAGGTTGAGAAGATCCCAGGGACGTCAAGATGGCGCCGAATCTCTTCATGCATCCTCGTCTATCAATAGGCAATTGATTCCCTCTTGAGAAATTTGCCAGAATCGACTGAAATTAGGTTGAACTTCATCTGCAGCCGCGCTGCACTCCAGAAATCAGATCACCTCTAACTTAATTCAGCAAAAGAATCCTCCCCAAAAAATCAAAATGGGTCCACCACGGGGTCACAACCGTCATTGTGGAGGCCATTGTGATCAAAGTTAGTTTCTTGGGCCATAAGTCACATCCTAGCATGGTCTAGCTCTGGGCATTGTGTGCATTGACCATGGGTGTTGTATATACAATAGCCTTTATGAAGGTCATTGTGGATTATGTGATATTTTCCTGTGGATTTGCACACTGCCACAATCAGACCAAGGCCTTGATGAGGTCATGGTGATGTTCTGGAAGTTGTATTTTGATCTGGTTTACCTCATATGGCCTCCATATTTGCTTCTTCGGCCCTTAAATGCAATTAGATCCCATGGTGAACAAAAGAATGCAATTTTGTACTAGTTTGGCACTAAACGCATGATATTATATGTTAGATGCAGTGCAAATGATATATAAAATATGCATGTTCAAGCATTTATCAACTAGTAAACCATATACATCACCAATTATAGAACAAAGATTTTATTCCTCCAACCTTGAAACTTGGAAAATATGCAATCGACAATCCTATGCCACTTTAATTTTAACATTCAATATGGTTATATGTTATATATACTCTACAGAAGTCGTTACATAAGTTGTTAAGTTTGACCCAAATCCTATGCCACTATAATTTAACATGTTAAGCTTAGTTTAATTTGGTTCGAATTAGATCATACATTTCACCCATAAACTATAAACATACATAATAAAATATAGAGAGGCTTATATATATCTCAATCATTAGAAATTGTATTAATTTGTATTTATATGTTTGTCTGGTGATTTCACCCAAAAACTCAATTGATAACTAAAGGTAATTTGATGTTTGAAGTGCAAGGCATCATGTCAATTCACATCTCATTTATTTATATTCATTTTGCAAGCTTTTTTCAACTTTCAATGACATCCATGCTCAAGACAACAATTGAGGTAAAATTACTGTCGTGTATCATGACAAGTTGCATAAATATCTTGCACTAGTGTGTGATGATTTCCAGGGTTATATTCTAAGTATCAAAACTAAAGAAAAGTACCTTGATATTTTTGTGTTATTTGGATTACAATTAGGTAATGACTTCTGATGATTCCAAGAATTTTTATGTATTTTAAGTCTTGATAATGTATTTTTTTATAAAAGAAATTAAAATTATATAGTTTACCATGGAAATGGTAATCACATGTCCATAAGATTATTTATTTTTTAATGGATGCAGAAGAAATTTGGCAAATCAATCATAAAAAAATGCAACCAAGGGGGTAGTTGAGAATTCTATTAACCAAGATGAATTATGAGATAGCCATCAAGAGTCGTAACAGAATTGTAGGAAAGGGTAGTACTGTTAGGCAAATGTCTTTAGCCAATTACAAGCCATGCTTGGGATCTTCTCAATCAAAAGAACAACTTCGCAATAAAGTTAAAGAATTGGGGGCAGAGCTTGCTAGGCCTCATGCTGAGGCTAATGATCGGTTACAGACTAAGTTGGCTCATATTAATGATTTAGGACTCAAGCGAGTGAGGAATAATGAATAAGGAATATGGCTAAAGCATTATGCAATCTTCTAAGAGTAAGAACTTATTATTAAAGGCGATTGGTGCAAGATCTTGGTGAAGGCATGTCTTGTCAATGGGAAGTTGAGACCAATGGGAGATTGTTTGAGTTGAAGCTTCAGAGATAAGATCTTTGATATAAATACCCTTTAGTGAGTGTGTATACATCCTTTGTTTATAAAACATGTGTATTATCCTTTACCTTTTCTAATGGATCAATTCTTCTGAGCTTAGCCTTGCACACATAGATATATTGTGTTGGCCTACATGAACAAACTTTGGGTCCTCTTCTCTTAATCTTTGCAGGGATGTTTTTTTAAAAATTAAAATTTTAATTATCCACAATAACTTATGGAACTAATGGTTATTATATTTCAAATTAGTCATTACCAAGAACAATTTATTCTATCCTGTATTGTGAGAAAAATATACATAATTAATGAAAATAAACATTCTGAGATATAACAAATAAAATAAATAACGATAATTGTTCCTGATGGACTATTTATCAAATGAATTTTGAACATCAAATTAAACATAGCAACACTTTTATTCTGCTACTTTACCGAGTTAGTGGATTCAATCATCGGCTATAATTAATTATTCATGATGCACTTCATACCAACTGAATGAATTTGAAGATCTATATTTTATTTAATAAGAAAACCAAATTTTCTTGGCTCTCTACATGATTTCCTAATTAACAACATGTTTCTCTAGCACTGCGGCATGTCTTTAGGAGGTGGCAAAATCTTGGACTCAGGCGTCGCACCATTCTTCACGATGAACACAGTATTCATTCCCCAGCTTTGATGCCGATCCACGTGGCAATGCATGAACCAAACACCTGTATTAACATGATAAAAAATAATCAGATCAATATAAAAAAATACTTTGGATAGATTGCAAGAATTGATGATGAAGTTAAGAATGATTTTGAAGACAAAGGTATGAGTGTTGACCAGGATTTTTTGCTTTGAATCTTATAGCAGTCCATCCAACCTTGGGAACCCCAACAGTGTTCAAGAAGGGTGGGTCCACAAGATTGTAACCTTCAGGGTCTTTCTTCTCGTCAAAATTACCAAAGCCCGTTCCTACCACATAGACATTTTGACCGTGCAAATGCATGGGATGGTTCTCTATCGCCAATATGCTGGTCCCTTGAAACACCAGTTCTATGCTTGTGTTATACTCCACCATCCTCACCTCTGTCCCCGTCTTTGGTATCATTAAATATCTCGGCAAGTCATCATGAGTGAAGTTGTAACTAAAAGGGGGCCTAGAAGGAAACCCTTCTTCAAAAACCCCTGGAATTTGATGGTAGTAAGCATCTAGTATGGGTGTGGTCGTTGGGTCTTGAAAGCTTATATTGTTTAGACTAGCTGAAATGCTCATGTTATAAGGACCAAGGCATGTATAATTCACATCACATGGAAGTACGTTCACAGATACACTTATGATCAACCGTTCATTGATGGTCTGTGGGACATCAACCGGGTGCTCTTTGCTTGCCAGACTCCGAAGCTGGGTGACAAAAGTGGTGACAGCATCTGTATCATTATTAGTTGGCAGAGATGGGAGGGTTGGTGTTGAGTCTACAAATGTTTTGTTACTTCCCGGATTGACATATTCTAATATGGCGGTAGTGGTGGTGTTATCATACTTCACTCCTGGTGCATCTCCATAAAGCGAAGCCGCCATGTAATAACGGTTGCCGGATGATGATGTATTGAGTTTTTGATTAGCGACAAGCAACAGGTCCATTGTTTGGCCAGGGCTGATCATGATGACATTTGTGTTGAATGGCTTGGTATAACTGCCATCACTGCCAACCACTGTGAGCTGATGTTGGGCAACGGCAAAGAAGAGTTCATTGTTGATGGCAGCGCTGACCACTCGGAGAAGGTAGGTCTTGCCATACTCAACTTGTGCAGTGAATGTCCCTGAGGGTTGGCAAGCGTGACACATTGACAGGTTGAGTTTACTGTTGGATATGGAAGTGGCAAATTAAATAATCTCAGGTTTAGGATTTTTTAGATTATTACAACCTGGTTTGGAGCATGGGTAGAGGTCTCCCGGCTGACCGTTGATGGTATAAGCATCAGAGGCGTTAGAATCACCTCTAGTGTACAGGGCGTAGTTCAAGACTTTATTGACATCGTCGTTCCACCACTCGCCTATGTATATTTTAAAAAGTAAAACATATAGAAAGGTCAGCATCCCTGAGCTAATGAAAATAAATAATAATATTATAATAGTTTTTACTAGACACGCCATGTATATATTAGGAATGGGTGGGTGGGGCCAATTAAAATAATAATTATTTTATTTTTTATTAAGTAATAAATTTTATAATAAAAAATTATGGACCTCGAAACTTGATACCGAATAAATTAATTAAATAAAATAATTTTCTTATTTATGAAATAATAAGATAGATGATTGTAATAATAATAATAATAATAGTAAATAAAAATATTAACTATAATTTTAAATTGTCGAAGCCTAAAAAAAAAATTTATGGGTCCTCCTCTTGATGATGATAAAATCAAATTTATCTAATTTAATATATATTTTAAAAAATATATCAAAATTATTTACTACATGATTTTATGGATAAAATACTAATAAATATAAATTTTAACTTTTATATAAAAAAATATAATGCCCCAAGAAATCTTCTCATAGTCACATGCTATAGTTGTCTGTGCCTAGTGCCGGCAATAGAGTATATATATATTGTTATATGAGAGATGTAATACATATACCCAGTATGATGGGAATTTCCTTGTAAGGTATGGCAAATGGAAAGGATGAACCAAGCTTTGGGTAGACAAAGATGGCGCCATGGACAGTAGCCCTGTCCCAGTTACTGTGTGCATGCCACCAAATGGTACCTTCCTCATCGGAGAGAAGAATATCATAGCTGAACTCATGGCCTGGCCGGATAGGGCACTGTGTGATGTATTCCGGGCCATCATACCAAGGGTTCCTTGGCTGATGAACACCATGCCTGTGATAGTAAGATATACATGAAACATTTTGCTATTTTGCAGCTTGCAGCATGTAGTTGACAGTTGCATGAATATCTATCTTAAAAAATATAGGTACTTACCAGTGGATGGTGATGTTGGATTCCACATGGTTGACAACATTTACAATGATGGTGTCACCCTTGCGAGCATATATAGTCGGCCCAGGAAACTGTCCATTCACTGTCATAATGCTCTTTGTTTGACAAAGTCGAGTGTAGTTAGCTTCTGTTATCTGTAACAGAAAACAAACAAGTGACCAAGGAAGTTCAAAAAGGCACTCAAATTAATAATCTGAATACAGAGAGGTAACAAGCGCAACTTACAACAAACTTATGGTGATGAGTCTTGGCTGACACAGGACAAGAAAGCAGCCTATAAAGCAATAGAAGCCCCAGCAACTTCTGAATCAAACTCATTTTCTAGGCAAAAAGCAAGCCTAATTGTCTGATGAGTTAAAAGGGAAGAGAAATTAAAACCACTACTTTTTCCAGTGAAGAGAATCTATATAAACCCTTTGGATGTTTATTGCTTTCAGAATCTGTAAACTCAACTGACTTCCTTGATGTATAATTGCTTTGAGACAAACACCTAGGGATGGCTTCAGACAGATGCCTCCAGCAGTTATTAAATCCTCTAAAATGTCAAGGAATAATCATGTTAACAAATAGATCAATTCAAGTGCTCTTTCATCAAATCACAGCTTCAACTGAAAGTGTATCAGGTCCCTGTAAGGTGTTCAATTCATTCAACACGTGTGATGCCTCCAAACACGGCACAGACAGATGCTGCACACTTGAAGATTAATTGTTGTACACTGAAAAAAAAAAAATCATAAACAAGAGTATGAGTTTGACATCCTAATAAGTTGAACATAATTTAGCTAACTTGATCGAGCATGGTCACAACATGTTGTCCAAGCATTTTAATTGAAGTCATAATCACAAAACAGTGTTTCACAAATATCACATCTACTTCAATCATGCATTTCTCACGGCCTGAAAAAGATAAAAATAACAGTAACAGCTTGACAGCACAATAAAATCACACCAATTAAATTAAACTAATCATGGCTATATGCGCCACATAGATCTAAGAAGAAATCATAAACTATACAAGGAAAATAAAACACTTTACTTTAAGATCATAAATAGCAGAAAAAAGGCATAACTCTCACCTATCTTGGGATTGGAGACCCCCTCTTCTGTCTACGGGCCAGAAATAAATAAGAGAATAGTTGAAATTTTGCGAAAATATCCCTAAAATTTATATTATTAAAAAGGAGTTCTAAATAACTCTTGAAATTTTTGATATTTGTGACTAAGCCCCTAGAATCTCTTAAATTTTTTAGAGCACTGGGAATGGGAATACCATTTTCTACTCTATATTCATTCTTTATATTTTTCGAAATTTTAAAAGTCAAATATAAAGGTTGAATTTTCTTTCCATCTTAAAAAGAAAAGTATGTCATTTAGATTTATTTTTTCTACCAAAATTATGTATTGTTATTATTTATGGCTTTTCGTCTTCTTGAAATGAAAATGGTTTGAATCCTTTGAAAAAAAGAAAGTTATGGTAGGATTTTTTTTTTTCCTAAAATATGATGATCTTTAACAAACAATGGGTCTTCCCTCTGTCAGTTTGAAGGTTCTCAGTTTTTGTTTGGTGTGGGGAGTAGAATGAGTCAAATCGCAACTCTGTAAGTGATATGGTTTCACATAGCCGCCATTGAAGAAAAGTATGAAAAATATTTAAAACTAAATAAATGAAATAAAATAAAACAATAGACTAATATTGGAAGTTTGAAAGTTTAATATGCACAAATTGTCATAAAAAGTTAAAAACCATGCATGTTTCGGGTTTCAAATTTTTTTTTTTTTTTTTTTTTTGAATAATAGACGACAAGCTCCTATGCATTTTTCGGGTTATATTTATTAAGTGTACATCAGCCATTTTTTAAATTAATTATAATTTTAAAAATAATATACTATGCTCCAAATTATATATATATATATATATATATATATATATATATATATATATATATATATATTGAAATTTTTAATTTGTATTTATTAAAGACATACACTTTTTGGGGGAATAAGATTGTACAAAGCCTTTCCCCTAGGTGTTCCCCCCTTGCTTTCTTTTGTATGCTTCCCACTTCTTGTGGACTGTTGTTCCCTGTGTTTTGTTGCTTGTTTGTACTGTTCTTTTCCTTTAATGAATGTGGTTCATCTATTTTTTTTTTAAAAAAAAAGATTGTACAACGTCCTTGTTCAAGGCTTGTGACTGTCAAGATAGATAAATTATTCAAAAGTTGAAATTTATTCTTAGTTTATCTAATTTTATTAAAAACATTTTAAAATATAGATGTTTACCAACTATTTTCTGTTAATCATGATATAAAAATTAGTAAAATCACTTAAATAAAAACCAAAATAATATTTGAAAATTCAATGAAGGTGTAAATTCTAGATTATCTATATTACAATTATTTATTTATACTATTTTTAACAATAATCTTGGAAGACAAGGAAGGTAGTTTTATTCTTGTTTTAATGCTTTTGAAGAGATTAGCATAGATAGTTTATAAATATAAAAACCTGAAAGACCAGTGAAAAGTGGAATTTGACAAGTCTTTCAGGATAGCGTCTTTTTTCATAGGTAAATGTCAATGGGGGCTAATTTTTATTGAAGATTTAATGTTATCAGCAATTACGAAAGTCATATATATATAGGTTAATAAAAGCCGGAATTATAGAACATTGGGATTGATGAAATATGATGTTGAATGTTATAATGTAAAAGGAATAATTCAACTCCTATCTTTACTGAACCCATTATATATTCAAAATATTAATATGGCTAAAACAAGGTGATGCCTGGCAAAGTTGGACTTTAAAAAAATATATTTAAAGTATAATATAGTCATTCCTGAAAAGGACAAACAAAATTAAATCAAATGGTTATGATGAAAACTAGATAGCATGAATTACTAAACTTTGAAATTTGGCTATAGTTGTTGCCTAAGTCCATTGTGTTGAAAATGATTTAAGCTGAATTTATTGTAGCTTTAGTTGCATGATGATGATCTTTAGACATCTCATTGGGGCAATATATAAATATATATATCATTATTTAGTGAGCACCAACCACAAATTAACAACCACCGTGAACTTAAAAAAATAAGATGGGGATCACTTCAGTCAAGCTAGTGCAGGCAAGAGGAGAAAAGTAGCGACGAATTTTCAATTGGATGGGGGGTTCAACTCTAAGGCGCTCAACTTTTCAAGCAGAGTAATGCTATATAGCAAGATTTGCTTTCACGAATTCCTCACACGATTGACGTGACAAATAATTTCTCTCTCCTAATCAGTATATATTAAAAAAAATTTCATCTTTGAAATCAAGGCTGGTAACCCTAATCAATTTGTTTTGTTTTTTCAACCCACCGCCACTGAATTTTCAATTGGATGGGGAGTTCAACTCTAAGGCGCTCAACTTTTCAAGTAGAGTAATGCTATATAGCACGATGTACTTTCATGAATTCCTCACACAACTGAGGTGGCAACTAATTTCTCTCCTAGTCAGCATATATTAAATAAAATGTTGAAATCAAGGTTGGCAACCCTAATCAATTTGTTTTGTTTTTTTCGACCCATTGCCACCCCTTTTCTCATTATCATCAGCAACACATCAACCGACACCACCGCCGTAGAAGTGCTAAAGGAGACGAGTTGGTTCTTAGAAGCAGACGTCACACACCTGTCAACCGACGCCACCGCCAACACCTGCTCCACCGCCGTAGAAGTGTTGAAGGAGACAAGTGGGTTCTTAGAAGTAGATGTCTCATCTAGTTCGCGGAGGTGAGTAATTTTTTTTACTTTAACATTGATGAAAATGTAACTATATCAATGTAATTCTGCTGCAGTCTTCTATTGTTCAATGCCATCAGTTTCAACTTTACCTATTATTTCTTCTTTTGATGATGTCAATGTGAGAGTACACAACTTCAGTTTAAAAGTATAATAAATTAAAATCACTTAATCAACAAATTTTATATATAATTGTTCTATTGTTGCTTCTCTGAATACATGATGAATCTTAAATCATTTCAATAATTCAAATATTTAAAGAAATGGTGGGTTAGAATAGAGGTTGTAACTTTTCCAAGTCTTTGGAGGATAT
The DNA here is from genome assembly GCA_020875875.1 of Dioscorea alata. Taxonomy (NCBI): domain Eukaryota; kingdom Viridiplantae; phylum Streptophyta; class Magnoliopsida; order Dioscoreales; family Dioscoreaceae; genus Dioscorea; species Dioscorea alata. The sequence continues at coordinate 13,302,550 of CM037017.1, read as the reverse complement.
AACAACCAAAAGAAAAGTGAATCAAGCTTTTTTCCCTTCAAAATTTTATCATGTTTATCCAAATTAACACAATTATTCATGAATTATGCACACAAATAATTGATGCATAATAGAACATGCAATGATTTCCATTTCTAAAATATGATTATCTCTTTAGGAGCAGATGAAAATTAAGATCAATATGGAAGATTTGGAAGTTGGGTTTTTTGAAAGAAATGAAACAGAAGCTCAATCTTCTAGTTTAGAAATATTGGGCAAAGAAAAATTGGTGCAACTAGAATTATCTAAAAAGGTTGTTCAAAAAGCCTGTATGGTGCTTAATTCTGAAGAGGAAGTTTACAATTTGTATGTCTAGTATATACGTCAAGAAGGGTTTTGTATCACAAAAAAAGTTCAAGATTGGGAGATCGATGACGGAAAATTAAAATATTATACACTTGCATGTGTAAGAAACGGCAAAAGAATATCTACATCAAAAAACACTTTCAACCCAAATCTATCTACAAAAGTAAATTGTTCGGCCAAAATGAATATTGTTGGAGGTAACAATGGGCATTTTACCATTTCTAGTGTTCACTTGGAACATAATCACGCACTTAGCCCACAAAAGTCTCGTTTTCCAAAATGCAATAAAAAAAATAGATTCATATCAAAAGAAGATTTGAATTAAATGATCAAGCGGGAATAAGTTTACGCAAAAATTTCCATTCCTTGGCTGTTGAAAGTGGGGGATATGAAAATTTGACATATAGTGAGAAGGATTATCGAAACTATATTGCAAAAAGCAAGGCTATTTAGACTTGGAGTTGGGGATGTTAAGGCTCTTGGAAACTATTTCTCTCCCATGCAACAGAGAAATTCAAACTTTTTTCACTTGATTGATATAGATGAGGAAGGTCGGTTGAGAAATGTATTTTGGGCAAATGAAAGGTCTATAGGTGCTATGAAGCTTTTAGTGATATTGTCTCTTTTGATACAACATACTTAATGGATAAGTATGACATGCCTTTTGCTTCGTTTGTTGGTGTTAACCACCATGAGCAAACAATATTATTTGGATGTTGTTTAATGATAAAGGCAGATACAGAAATTTATATTTGGTTATTTAAAACTTGGTTGGAATGTATGTCAGGCAAGACCCCTAAAGCAAAATTACATATCAATGCATGGCAATTTAAGGTGCAATTAGAGTGGTATTTTCAAATGCTCATCATCATCTATGTCTTTGGCACATCATGAAAAAAGTTCTTGAGAAGCTTGCTTGACTAAATGAATATAAAGCAATAAAGAAAATTTTGAAAAGCATTGTTTATGAAGAAGTAGATATTCAAGAATTTGTCGACATTTGGTTGAAGATGATGAAAGACTACAATATTGAAAAAAAAAATGAATGGCTAAATTCTTTATATAAAATCTATCAACATTGGGCTCCTTTATATGTTAAATGGATTTTTTAGACTGGAATGTCTACCACTCAAAGAAGTGAAAGCATTAATGCTTTCTTTGATGGTTATGCTAGGCCAACAACATCGTTGAAGCAATTTGTAGAGCAATATTATAATCCCCTGAAAAGTAAGATTGAGAAGGAAAACAAAGCTGATTTTGCTTCTTTCAACTCATGTTTTCCAATGTTTACTGATTGTTATTTTGAGAAGCAACTACAAGAAGTCTACACAAATGAAATTTCTAAGTTGTTTTGAGATGAGTTGAGGGGAATGATATACTGTTGTCACGCCTCGACCCACGGGCCCACAGGACGCGACAACCGCCACGACAATTCGGAGGAGGGATACCCCGCCACTCAGCCCTCGAGACGCTGCAAGGCTAATTAATACACCTGGAATTCAATAATATCTATCACAGATATAGAATAGAGAAATAATGATACATAACAGGAGTAACAATAACAACAATAGCAACTATAGCAAGATACAGAAAATATAGAGATTCCCAAGTACACAGGGAAGCAACAATTACAACAGTAGGAAATGCTGAAACACCAAACCATGCAAGAGGGTTTTCTACAAGCTAGTAGATCCGATACTCAACAACATGCTTATAACCAAAAATAACATACGTCAACCGAAAGAAATAAAACAGATGGAAATAGCAGCAAATGCTTAGCACACTGCCACACCGTTGCACCTACTACCTGCAATAGACTGGGAAGAGAAAAGAAGGAATGAGTAACCACAGTTACTCAATGAGGGAAGTTAGTACAACTCTAACCGAAATATACTAACAACAACAATAATAATAAATTACCAACATAAATACTTTATTAAAAGCAATACTAGTTTAGAAACATCAGCACACATCATAGAAATCTTCAAAAGCAGTAAAACAACATAATGCCATGGTTTTGGAATAAATAATCAAGATACGTGTAGCAACTCAAATATGTGGGAGACTGTCCTCCTAAAAGTGACAGTTGGGCTTCGCCCCCTTACCACAGATTCAAGATGATACTACAAAAGAAATACACTGGATAGATCTCAAATTCAGTATAAAGCAATACTCAACACTCACCCAACATAATGTGGTCTAGAAAACTCTCTAAACCTTCGCCGTGGCCATGGCTAGGTTCAGAGCCGTCAAGGGACTCATGTCCTTAACGTTGACCCATTGGTTCACCGGTTGGTGACTCCGACTACCAGATGAATATCCAATCAAGGCTCTACACTCCCACCTGAACTGGCCCTCGTAGAAATAATTAGTCTAACACACCACCTCAAAAGGCTGGCCGTGGGGACTACCTGCTGCAGTAGGATACCACTATACAACTTACACAAGTACAACTCCACTGGAGTATAATAACCATCCATAATCATCAATCAACAACACCTTGGTCATTTGCACGAGGAAAATATAAAAACACAAGCAAAGCTCAAACTTTCTAATACAAATTAATTTACAAATCCCAACATAAGAAACAACATGAAAATATTTTCTTTTCAACAATTCAAAATAAGTTTCAAGCCTTATATTTCACCAAATTCGGGATATTTACAACAAATCCCAAGTTTCACACAAAACACGGATTTTGCAAACTCATTGATGTGTAACAATGACAAATCCATTGGTAACAAATTTGATTTGTCTTCCTCGCAAGCTAATCTTCCGCTACTCCTTTGCCTTGAGCCAAGACTTCTTCTCCTTGCCAAAGCAGAACAAACACAATAATTGTTAATCCAAAAACCAAGCAAGAAACCCTAGGCTTTCTAGCAAACAACCTTGAATCGATCCTAGGGTTGGTTCAAAACTAGGTCTAAAGGTTACCAATGAATTTTTGAGGGTTTTAGCTTCAATCTAATCCAAAGAAATTAAAGAAACAATTAAAGATTGTCAGTCCTACATTAGCTATGGTTTGCTACAGTAAAATCGGCCCTAATACAAGTATTTTCTCTCGAATTACAACACTAAATCAAGAAATTCTTCCACAAACCTTCTTATACATCAATAACAATTCATTGGCTACAATTTGAGCCTAAAAACACCAAAAATCCATGCTATAATCTAGGTTTTTAGAAATTTCTAAAAACCAACAAATACAAGGAAAATACGGAATGAAAAGGTTGGATTGAAGGCTTACCGTATTCAAGAGGATGAGAGGAAGAGAGGGGATGGTTTGGTTCGCCGGAAAATTTTTCCTTTTGAAGGTGGTGGTAGGCCGAATGAAGAGGTAAGTGAAGAAGAAGAAAGAAACGGAGAAGAAGGGTTAAATGGAGAAAATTAACGGGCTGATACAGTAACGGATCGCTACAGCAACCAGACTGCTACAGTGCTAGGCTGAAAAAATCTATAGAAATGGGCTAGTTATATTTAGAGTGAAAATTGGTTATAACAATTGCAATCTTGCTCTTATTAGCTATAATGGACCAGTATGTACATTTCAAGTGATAGATATCCTCAAAGGAAAAGAAGCTGCATTTAGAAAGCAAATGGTATTAAAGGTTTATCACAATGAAGTCAAATTTGACATTAACTGCTCATGCCGTTTAGTTGAGTTCAAAGGAATTATTCGCAGACACATATGTAAGGTTCTTATCGAAAAGAATGTGAAAGAAATTCCACCTCGATATATTTTACCACGTTGGAGAAAAGACATCAAACGCAAACATACATATGTAATGAATTGTTATAGTGATATACATACTATTGAGCAAAAAGTGAGATACAATAAGTAATGTTCTCATTTTTCAAAAGCTACGGAAATTCGAGCAAAATCTATGGAGAAGTATGAATTTTTGATGAAATGTGTGAATGTTGCAATGGACAAGTTGATGGATAATGCAAATTCTTGTGGTAGCCAATCTAATGAAGTTCTACCACCAATGCTATTGGAAGAAAATGATGTGCAACATCAAACAACAACCAATAAAAGGTTTCTAACCCCTCTAAAGGCACAGAGCAAGGGACGACCACCATTAAAGGAAAAGAAGTCAAAAGTCGAAAAAATAATAATTAGAAATAAGAAAAAGATACTTTCATTTAATATCAATTTTTTATTAATTATATAATTATTTTTTATCCTAAAGTTTAGTGTTATTTCTTGTATAAAGCTCCAACAAAGAGAAATATACTTGTTCAAAACGACATGCAAGTTGACTTTTGCACACAAGAGAGTGTGGTAATGCCATATTGATCAATCAATATTAATATTTGTTATGCTATTGCATAATATTTTTTAAATATGTATACCTTAATTTTTTTTTTCTTAGGTGAATTCAAACTCTATTCCAAATGCACTTAATATGCATGTTGATAAATGTGATTTCCAAAATTCTAACGTCAACACCTTTCAAAAGGTAAGTAGAAAGGTTAAGTGATTTATTTTCCAATCAATTTTTCATCTCCAAGATAAGTTTTTGGCATAATGAAAGTTGCTATTGCTTCTTAAGGTAATTGATAGAGTACAACATTATGGTTCTTCTTTGGGTTTCCCTAGTGAAGGCAATGAATGGACATCCTCACATAAGGTAAATTCACTTTTGGTACCAAAAACAAGATTTGTTGATGCATATGCTAATTTTCTTTGGTTCTTTTATTTTTTTGACAAAAAAATAATTTGATAAATCATTGGTTGTAATTTGTTTTTTAGGGTTAGAAAGATGGAGCATCATCAACACCTTCATCACCGTGGGGAGCACCACTCTCCAAATGTTGTGACTTTTGTGTGTCATTTGAAAGTTCTGTAATGGGTCTTTCTTGTCAAATATATTATTGTTGATCATCTGACAGACCTCATTTCTTACAATATTCTACTTCATCTTTAAGTTTTTTTATTTGTGATTTAGAGATGTGGGAGGCATTTTGTGGTTGAAATTTTTTTTTTGTCTTGGAGTTAGAGAGATTGTTGGTGGTTGTGCATAATTTCTCATTGAGAGATAATGCTATATTTTTCTTGTTGTAACAATCTCATTTAAAGTTTCTGGCCTACCATTGTGTTGATTTATTTCTCTACATGGGGGTATTGATGCTAATGATAAAACTCTGCAAATATTCATTTTACAAATGTTCATTGTAGGCTAACTTGCAATTGAGTATATGCCTTGTTGAAAATGCATATAGCGTCCTATCTAAGAAATGCAGCTAACACATATAGGTGTGCACGGTGTAATGAGACAATTGATAGCATTAAACGATATTGACTGACTAATAATCAGAAGTAGTTTTGTGAATCAATGGAATGTGAGAAGTTTAATAACATGCATCACATTTAATTGCCAGAGGTCCACACACTCAATAGAACATCACAAAATTTTAGTTAGGAATACTTGTGTAGATTCTTATTCTTTGAAATTATATTGCTTTTGTATCCAAGCAAATCATTTTTATTTGAAATTATATATTGTCTGAAATAAACACTATGTATCAGAAAGTATTATTAACTTTCTTCAAAGTAAATCTATTATTATTCCAAAGTGAATTCAAGTTACAATGAGGTGTGCAAACCTACCAAGAGTGCACTTTTAACTTTTCCTCCGTAACCAAACAATTGATCTGTTTTAATGTGTTGCAAAGCAAGCTTAAAATGGGAATGAGTCTCCAAAGCATTTTATTACAAGAATTATCTAAGAAAACATTTAAGCAATAAAATTTGCACATTTCTCATAGATAATTAACTTTCATGCATTGACAACTCTAAGTAACTCTTCCCAATCAATGATTTTGTCTCTGGGTTTACCTTTTAAAACACCTCTCAACTTCACAATCCGCCTATCGGAGAAATCCACGCTGGAGCTGGCTTCTGATGCCCATTCACCTCCATGAACTTGGCGACGTCTACTTTTAAGAACCAACTTGTCTCCTTCAGCACTTCTATGGTGGTGAAGCAGGCGTCGATTGTCAAGCTGCTGATAACGATGCCAAGAGGGGTGGCGGTGGGTTGAAAAAAGAAACAAATTGATTAGGGCTGCCAGCCTTGATTTCAAAGATGCAATTTTTTTAATATATATATATATGGTGATTAGGAGAGAGAAATTATTTGCCACGTTAGTCATGTGAGGAATTCGTAAACGCACATCGTGCTGTATAGCTAGCCTTATTCTTTCAAGTACTACATTTAGTGTGGGGATCCACGAAGTACATTATTATTAGATTTTATAAAAACACTCAACCAGTGACTAGGTTTTTAAGTGGATGGTGAATAAATTTTTTGTTCCTAAGATTTTTATTGTTTGATTGTTTAAGTTTAAAATATGTTGGATACAATGATATTAAGAGTTTTCGGATATAATTGCTTAATCTATGTATTGGAAGAATAGAAGACACATGAATGGATTTTCATTGGCACATGAATGGAATGTTAGATCACATGCTATTAAAGCGATGAACTTTCAATTGAGTTTATTGTGCGACGAACCAAGTATATTATGATAAAATTTTATAAAACTACTGAAAAGTCTGAACCTGCCATTGATCTCCAAATTACTTTTGAGGATCTTATTATAAACTTTGATGAGGCATCGATCTATCACAGTTCTCAAAACAATATCAAACTCTTAATTGGGAAGGATCTAGAATGTGAAAAGGACTATCTTAGGAAATGGGGTCTGTCTCTAGCTTTTACTAGAGTGTCAATCGTAGTGGTGCTATTAGAAAAATCACTAAATTATAGACATCTCAAAACAATACCGTTCTCTTGTTGTATGTATTCCGACTACGTGGCGCTGAGGGCCTCTCATAGCATTTGTATAGGGCACTTTTGAAAAAAAAAAAAAAATTTAAAAAGTAGGTGAGAGGAGGTGAGGGGGAGTGAGTATAAGTGTGATTAGTTAACATTTTAGTCTACTTCTAGTGTTTACAACAGGGTCAATTAGCTCTTAGAATTTGAACTGGGTAGTGGCACCATTAGAAAAATCCTAGGAGGATAGACGTTTCTATCCAATGCCGTTCTCTTGGTGTATGTCCTCGAACTGCGTGGTGTCGAGGGCCATTCATAGCATGAAAATCTCAATGTTGAAGTTGCAACTACTTTTCAATTGGATGAAAAATTACAGCGCATGCAACTGTCGATGTTGAACTTTATCTTACGATTGTTGTGGGGATCTTCTAATGCATAAATTATTGTTGAAGCACATTATTAAAAGATGCTATACGTTTTGGACTAGCTCATTTTTTTTTTGTTTTATTTATAAATTTGACAAAAAAAACATTATTGTAAGACTTTCTTTAAAATGAAAATTACCGTTTCAAATTCTTTTAATTGAAAGTTTGAATGTTCATTCGTAGTAGGAAATATTAAATTTAAAATTATTAAAATAGAAATTCAATTGAGATGATGATGATAATAATAATAATAATAATAATAATAATAATAATAATAATAATAAATTTATCAAATAATAATAATAATAATATATTCTTCCTAATTTAATGTCTATGAAATTCCAAACCCTTATTATTATTATTATTATTATTATTAGCATTATTATTAGTGGCAATGAACGATATTGTGGATTAGAAACCAAAATTTAAAATAAAAAAGAATTAGAACTGAATTAAAAACAAAATTTAAAATATTTTTGTACATTTGAAAATATTTTTAATCTGTTACTAATTTAGGTGGGTATGAAATCAAATCCATTTCTAACCCCTTTCTAATTTAGAAATGGAATTTCTAAATTTATGTTTAATTAAAGATAATATATTTTATTTTAAAATAATTTTTAAAAATTATACATAACTTAAATTTATAAATATCAATCACAATATACCTATTTTTGGGATTAACATTTTACAAATATTATATAATTATTTTTGCAAATTTCATTTGAGATATGATTAATTTTTAGAAAATATGTAATTTTTTTTTAGATAATTAAAAAGGGATTCATGATCGCATGATTCGTTTCTAAATTAGTATTTAATAAAAAAGTATTTTATTACAAATGATTTTGAAATTTCTAAACAACTTAAATTTATAAACGCATAAGCAACAAGGATTCCTAGTTAAAGAAAGTCAGGACTTGTATAAATAGGCGTTTGGTTAATATTTTAACACAACACATATGTACCTTTGCTTTGTTCTTATGATTCAATCTTAAATCCTCTGCAGTAGTGAGTTAGCAAATTTGTAAATATCTAAAATAAATTTTAAAAAATATCTATCATTGATGGATGTATATTCAGTCTTATGATTATATATATATATATATTAAATTTATTTATGAATTTTCTAAATAACTTAAATATATAAATGATTTCAATAATTTTAAAAAAATCATAATAGGCACATCAATTTATGGAATTGTGATTTTATAAAAATGATAAATTCATTTATGGATGTTTGCAGAATTTCAATAGGAAAATAAAATAAGACTGAGGAGAGAGATAACAAGAAAACAAGAAGAGAAGAAACAATGAACAATGCCTGGAATAGTATCATTTATTTGTACTCGTGTTGGAGTGGGGTAGATGGAGTGGTTGGTTGTTTTTAATTGTTTGTTTTGTGGGCAAATTGAATTGGACATTGAGGATTCGGCTGGAATTGTTGTGAATTTTGATTTAATATTTCATTGATGGCAATATAGAAATTTTTTATTTATGGACATCTATGAAAAATTAATCCCTTATTTATATTTACATATATAGAAACAAAATTACATATTTACAATCTATTTCTAATATTAAAAACAGAGAGTAAATCTGTTTTTATATTTAAATTTATATTTTATTAACAAAATTAATAATTTTAATTAAAATAATTTAAATCTATGATATTTATAATTGTTTAAAAAAATATTATAGACATACTTAGATTAAAATTTTATAATATATATAGGTGTGGAAAATATTGGTGATTAGACTTGATCTCCCATTATTAGTGTATAGGAAACTTTTTCTTACCATGTGTTGCGTGGTATTTGAATACATGACCGCCTGCATAACAACAAATGTCTCATTTGTTGGGTTAGCCAAACTTTGACAACTTTATAAATATTTGATAAATTCTTTTTGAAATTTGATTATATATATATATATATATATATATATATATATATATATATATATATATATATATATATATGAAATTTAGAAATAGATTCCAGATAGTTTCAAATTTAGAAACAAATGTAGATTTTTTTATAATTTATATAATTACTAAAACAATATATTTTCATTTAAAATGATTTCGGAAAATATAAATAGTTTAAATCTATAATAGTTTAAAAATAAATGATAAATTTACTTATTTGTGGGATTAAGATTTTATAAATATTAAATAAATATTTTTCGAAATTTGATTATATTTTTTGAAAAAAATTATAACTTAAAATTTCCTAATTGTGTGTCACGGAATGCGATTTTAAATATTTATATATGTAACTTATAGAAAATTGTAAATCTCTTTTAAACTATCATCAATTTTGGAAAACAAGTCAATGTAAAAAAACTCGTTTTTTAAATTTATATTTTATAAAAAAAATAATTTTCTGTTTAAATAGGTTTTTATAAGTTATTTCTATTAAAATTCATCATTTTAATTTGAATGTGAGTAAAAAACAAGAGAGTGGATAACTATATATATAAACGGATAAATAAAGGTTCTTCTGTTATCTGTTTTTCGTTGATTTGATCTAAAATTTCTTTACCGTCTAATTTTTTTGTTAATTGGAGTTTTCAAATTTAAAATATTATTCTTGAAGTAAAAAAAACATCTTATTTAAAAAAAAAAAAAACTAGCCCCACTCGACATATTCCAAAAGAGAATAAAAAAAAATGATAAAACTCAAAATATAAAAAAACTTCATGACCGTCCGTGGAAGACGTGGCAACATGGGAAGAGAATAGAAAGAAAGAACAGAGAAGAAAAAAATCAAAGTAAAACAGAAGAAAAAAAACAAAAGGTAGAAGACCAAAAGGAGAATAAAAACAAAAAGAAATGAGAAAGAAGCCCGGAAAAGAAGAAAGCCACAAATAGTAAAGATCAACCAAAAGAAGGAATGATTCTTTTTGTGAATCAAGCATGGTATGATGTAGATTAACCGTATGCAATTGTCTAAGAAAATAAATATGCATGTGATAGAATAAATCTATAAAAAATGAGATTTTCTGTGTGCAAATGTACATACTGTTGATAGGCCCCATGTTTTTTTTTTAATGATTCAATTTATCCGGCCCTTGCATGCCTTGTAGTGTGTGTAAGGGTTTGTGTCACTCCCGGACCCTAGTCAAGTACATGGCAATGGGAATGGGCCCCACAATAGCCATCTCTTAGTCATTGTAAGGCTCAACATAAACTTGCTAAAAGAAGGAGACAATCTTAACAATAAAAACATAATAGGGTTCCTTACCCTAGGGACTCTAAATACAGAAAACATCAACAACCGTACAAGTTAGGATTTCCAAACACAACCAGAAAATACAAAATGCAAAATACAAGAACCATACAAATACATCAAGTTTAGTGGATCCATAGAGTTTATATGCCAACAGTAAACTAACCTAGACAAAGGGGAAAGATAGATCACTCTACTGCCTGCCCAGCACAACTAGATCCAATGTCGCAGTTTGAGAAAGAAGAAGAACAAGAGTGGCGAGTAACAGACATTATCCAGTGAGTGGTGACATCATAGATATAACAAGTAAGAAACCATTTCAAATAGTAATTGCCACACACACACATATATATATAAAAGAAGTTCCAGGAATTCAACAGCTAAAACAACAATTTTATCAAAAGTACATACAAGTAAAATTTCAACAAATTGAATACAATTCCAAATACAGGCCAGCCCCAAACAATTCTTGAGCTAATCGTGGTGCGACTAGATATGAGAAAACTAAGGTGTTTTTAAACTTTTTAAAATTCAAAAAGTTGTCTTCTTTGGTGTTGGCTATTGAGATTCCCGTGTAGTGAACCTGGGTTTCTCACATAAAAGAACCCCTATCAGTGGCTCTATGCACCTCTTGACAAGGGTATACTCAAGGTTGACAACGGGGCCTTCCATCAGGTCGGACCGTAGAAACCCCACTGTAGTGTCAGAGGAAAGTCCATAGTCACCATCAAACCAAATACAACAATGAAAAATATTTCCGATGCCCAACTCAAGGAATCCATTATACCATGATTAAATATGGAAATACACATCAAACCGAATTCCTCTAGCATGTAAATATATGCATGCTTCTTTCAAGATAAATACATATAAGTATTCTAGGTTTAACCATTTTAATAAATCCATTTTTAATATATATCAAATGAAATACAATTTGCCATCAGAAATATGTTATAAAACATATAAATAAATACTGCAATACTCTTGTTAATCTATACAATTACGAATTTAACCACTTACAGAATTAGTCATCTCGCCTTGAGACGCGTTCACTAGTTAGTGATTTTCTTCCCCATGGAGGATTCTTCACCACCTAGACACAAGCAAAGAATCCAAGAACCAATGAACACAAGAATGAAAAGCTAAAATGCATGCAAATGCAAATTATGCAATGTTATATGTCGAACATGTAACATTAGGGTTTTAGGGTAAAACTAGGGGTGAGAAAAAAAAAATCCGGATCCGATGATCCGATCCGATATCCGGTTTTTTTAAATGAATTTTTTTGATACCCAATCCGAAAAAGAGGGTCGGGTACCCGGTCTGAATTTTTAAGGTGAGAACTGGATCGGATCCGGATCGAGAGAAATTAAAAACCGGGTATCCGAATTTGATCCGGTTATATATATATATATAAATTTAAACTCTTCCAGGGTTAAAAGTAAAAGGAAAAAAAATTTAAATCCTTGTCTCCTAGTCCTCAACGTACATCACCCCGCCTCTTCTCTCTAATCTCCATCCTTGTTTAAGATTGATGCTTCAGAAGATATTTGATTTTTTTTTTTTAATGTCTAAGATTGATAAAACTCTTTATTATTTTTTTTATAACTTTTTTTTGTGTGGTGAATAATGTAAGGTTTTAATCCTCTTAGTTTTTCATATTTGTTTGTTTTTATTAATGTTGATGTTGTTATATAAAACAAATCCATGGAGTAGATGAAACTTAAATTCGGATCCGGATATCCGATAACCAATTTGGTTTAAACCGGGTCAGATACGGGTCGAGTTTTTACTGATCCAAAAAACTGGGTACCCGATCCGGTTTTGAAAACTGGGTCGGGTACCCGGTTTTGCTCACCCATAGGTAAAACGACGTCATTTTGGACCCAAACGACCACAAACTGGAGTAAAACTAGTTCCAATGAGTTTCAAGTAAAAAGAACTTCAATTTAGACCAAGGAAATACAAGAAAAAAGGCTAACAATTTCTGATGCTACAGTAAAATTGTGATTGCTCCAGTAAAACTGTCTCTAATACAAATTTTTTCTCCAGATTTACATATCTAAACAAGAAATTTCTCAGGTCCAAAACTTACTCCAAGAGAACTGAAGGGTCTTGCATATGCAAATGACATCTACACAAGCTGCTCAGGAAGAAGAATATGAGGACGAGAAAGTTCTTGGGTTGCACAAGCGAGGGGAAACATTAGCAGCTCCTAAGCCAATGAAATAAGAAGTCCAGAAGATAGTTGTTGCAAAACTAATGCAAGCTAAAGGTAGTACAGTCAAAAGCGATTGTGATAAACCATACCTAAGTTATCATGATCACGTGGCTTACCCAAAGTGGTACAACATTCCTAACTTCAAGTAGTTTAATGGTCTAGGAAACCTAGATCAACACCTGGCTCATTTCATAACAATATGTGGGGACACAAGCAACAATCCCTCTCTCCTGTTGTGATAATTTGTCACAAGTTTAATTGTCATAGCATTTGAGTGATATGCAAACCTGCCATTTGAATTTGTTCAAACATGGCAATAGACAAGAGAAGCCTTCAGAGTCCAATTTGAATGAGTAAATGATAAAGTCATTATAGCAAATTTGGCTAGTATAAGAATAAACAACAATGAGAAATTATTGATTATGTGAAGAGATGGCATAATTTAAGCATTAAATGTGAGTAGGCACTTGATCAAGTGCAAGAAGTGGGGTTACTAGTAGGAAACATTGGTAACTGAATGGCACCTATTTTGAACTCATCCGAAATAATACACATTCCAAGACTTGATTTCACAAGTCAAGAAGCTAGAAAGAAGTAGTTTGAAGATAGAACCTATGATGCAACTCACAAAATCTGATAAGGAAAAGTCATGAAATCTAGAAGGTGTCAAACATGTGTCCTTTGTGACTAATAAAGTGAAAGAAGCTACAACACTAGCAGATTATAACAAATTAAAGCCACCGTTACTAGAGGATGAAAGTGAACCAGCTAAACCCTCAAGCTTTCTGTAAGAAAAGATGAATAAGTAGTAATCTTTCAAAAAGGATAAGGTTAAGAACATATTTAAAGATGCACTAAAGAGGCTTTGCAATTGCCAGAAAGCAAGTGATAGAAAGAAGCATATAAGAAAGACCACCAAAATTTTTGCCCATACCTCAAAGTGTTGGGTTATTCGATCAAGGACTTCTATGTGTTCAAAGATTGGATTGAGCAAAAATATTTAGAAGGGAAGATCACTCTGTCTAAAGTGTGTTTCTTGATTAACCAGTTAAACACACTAACTATGTATTAGTTGCCCAACAAGAAGAAACCTTCTAGGGGTAAAATACAAATGGTGAATTAGAAGGTATACAAATTGGAGCATCTTCCCAAGTTCCCAAAAAAAAAAAAAAACTTGCTCCTATTGTAGTCCGAGAAGGCTTATGGGTAATCTTTATTTCAAAAAATTTAAGAAAAATGAAGAAAAGATTAGGAGAGCTCTTTGGTATCAAGTGGCGGAGAGCTTAAGACCCTGATAAGAAGCCCAAGCAAAAAACTAAGAAGAACAACAAGGCTAAAGATAAGAAATGGAAAGAAAAGTAGGTGAAGCCAACTGAATTCCATCATAAGAAATCAATTATAAAACAATATATTAACTCCTTGGAAGATTACTAATAAAAGGAGAGAGCTCTAATTATTCTAGTGGAATACTTCCCTAATGAGGTTAAGGAGCTACTGATTGAAACTTGTAGAATTATTATTATATGTAAAGAAGAGGAACAAGACGATAATGACGAAGATGAGCTTGAGCTTAATTACTTAGATGAGGATGATTCTTTATCAAAGCAACTATATGATCGATATGGAAGACCTAATATAAGTAGAAAGTAAAGGAAAAGACAAGATTTTAAAGAAAGAGTTCAAATGGTAAATGTGAGATTTCAAGAAATAGCAACACAATCCTCTAAATCAAATCAACAATCTCTAATAGAGAAGCCAAGAAGGGCACTTAAGTATAAGATACCTAGAAAAGTGATACTATGTTAAGAGATTTGATGAACACTTTATATGTGAATAAACCTCAAGTGCACATATCATCAAGTAATACCTCTTGGGTGAGCACAACGGTCGTATTCCCTATGTAATGGCCAGAGGCTCCTATTTACTTTCTTTTCTCTTAATCAATACCCTGGACATCCACGGTATTTCTTAATTTTACTTCTACATATCAATTAATAAAATACAGTTGAGGATCATTAAGTGAAATTGGAAGGAGTGGGTGACTGTATGAGAATTTTCATAGCAATTACTTATGAAATGACTTGAGTTGTGGCAATTGTGTTATAATGTTGGACCGGAGGAATTCATAGGCCTACTGATCCTAATATCTTGTCAACCAGGTCTAAAACACTAGGAACTTTAGATGAAAATCTCTTTCACCCTAACAACCTATGTTCACTGATAAGTGCTCGTGTATAAATAATATGAAGTATACTTTTCTTACATTGAGCATCACTTTTCTCAGGTTTTATCATTGATTCGTGTGTATTTCTGTTCTTTTGCGCATTTAGGGTTATGGAGACGAATTGGAAGGAAAGAAGTAGAAATAGGTCATGGAAGCAATGGTTGAGAAGACTCTTGGACTAATCAAAGATCAAGACACAAGTTGTAGACATGTAAGTGTGTGCCAACCTCCAAAGTACTCAAGGATTATATCATTTGGAGGGGCATGAAGGCAGACACACTCATGTAGTCCAACTTGTGTAACATCGAAGAGCTTCATCAATGTGTCGAAAGCAAAAGGCAACATGATCTATCGTGTAGTTGTGTGCCCAACTTGGCGGCCTTAATGAAGAAAATAAAGTCGGGAGCAACTTTGGCGCGAGTGCTGTTTCAGTTCACTGTAGTAAAACGCTGTAGCAAATTTACTATAGTAGTATTGTTCATAGTGTGTCAAAAATTAGAATTCCAGAGAATCCACACGGGCATGTGGAAATTCCACATGACCGTGTGGATGCTCAATTTTAGCCCTATAAATACCGCTATTTGAGATTTATTTGGGGATCTTTTATCCATTTTTCGCCCAACTTTCAGGGAGAGTGCAGTTAGGGTTTGGAGAGGTTTTTACAAGCTTTTTGAAGTGGTTCTACGGCATCGACATCGAGTTCCTTTGGAGGATAACTATTGGGGGAGCTTTCGTCGGCATCGATTCGGCGTGGTGTGCCCTAGGTTTGACAAGGGAACCTTTGGAGAAGACGAGGCGGCTCCACAAGACCATCGATACAGACTACAAGAGGGTTTTCTTTATGATTTCTATGCATATGATTTCAAACTCTTTGTTGATTTTATATTACTCCATGGAGAGCTAAACCCCTAGTGGGTGCTTGGACTTGTAAACTGATAAGTGCCTAAATACATCATGTTATAGCTATGATGTTCTTGTACATTCATGCAACTTATGTGTATTTTCGATGAGTTTTTGCGCACTTGATGTTTTATTTTTCATTTCAAGGTTTCAAGGACCAAGTGCGCAAGTTTTGACCATATTCGTGTCATTCCGGGGATGATTGAAGAAGGAACGAAGAGTTGGAGCACCCTGGAAGCCGACGCGCCGCACACGGGCACATTTTTCTCGGCCGTGTGCGGCCACTGTGCGGGCTGCGCAGTGGCCGCACACCCTGGCCAGAAGGGTGTGCGACCACTGTGCGGCCGCACAGTGACCGCACAAGAGAGACAGAGAAGTGTGCGGCCAGTGTGCGGCCCGCACACTGGCCGCACAACACAGCCAGAAGGCTGTGCGGGCACTGTGCGGCCCGCACAGTGCCCGCACACCTTCGGGCTATATATGCTTGTTCTGAAGAGTTTTGGGAGAGCTTTTTTTTCTCATCCGGCCTCCACTTGTCCTAGACTTCATTTCACCATTTCTTGAGGGATTTTGGAAGGATTTTCGGCTAGATTCGAAGGAGAGAAGAAGGGGAAGACGTTGAGAAGCTTCATAGGGCTCGCCGGCGCGGATCCGACGAGCTACGCCATCAACCCTAGTCAACATCTTCAAGGGGGTTTCTCTTGTTTTTATTGGATGGAATTGTTGTATGATGAGCTCCTTAGTTTTGTGATGTTGAACTAAACCTCCCAAGGCCGCCGGGCTCCCGGTGAACCTTGGGAGGAGACTTTGTATGAATGACCTATATTTTGCTTTAAATGAATGTGTTAGTTTGATTGTTTGGTTTTAATTCATCATCATGTTGTTCATTCTACAATGGATGGATTCCGTAGAATTGATTTTGAATGATACTTGTTTGGCGGGATGCTAGCTTGTATTAGGTCCTTTGATGAGTTAAAGAGGGTAACATGTATTAATACACCGGAGGTTCCGGGTGTTAATAGCCTCCCGCGCGATTAGGGTTAATTTAGCCGAGAGCGTGCATTAGATTAACCCTAATCAAGACTCCTTGTTCTCATTGACATCGTAGGGGTATTTTCTGGATAGAGAAACCCGTACTGGATTAGGGCTGCACTACGGAGGTTCCGGGGTAGTCGACATCCGAGTCTAGCGGACCGAAACCAAGCTAACCCTAGTTTTATAATTATCTTGGTCATTCGTATTTAGTCTCCTCCCGGGGGAATCCTCGCCCGAGGCCTTCCATAATTATTGGATTCTTCATCTCTATTTTATTCCGGATTGAGTTTTATCTTATTTGCATTCCTTTACTTGCTTTTATTATTTTAATATTGCTTCAACCCTGTTTCGATCGACTAGAAAGTGACTCCCAAAAGGAAGTAATAGTAGATCTCGGGCCCTTGGGAATACGACCCTCCTCGTGAGGTTTATTACTTGACGACCCGTGCACTTGCGGCCGGGGAGTCGCGTGCTAGCTCTGTAGCTAGTCGCGCGCTCGCTCATCAAGTTTTTGGCGCCGTTGCCGGGGAACATCCGAGAATACTAGGAAAACTTTTGGATCATTGCTCTAGTCTTTTCGCTTTTATTTGTAATTATCCATCTTTTATTGTTTTTTTTTTTTTTTTTTTTTTTTTTTGTTTTCGTCATTTTTTATATATTCACTAATATCTCTCTCGTTGTCTCTTGTGCATTTCCAGGTACCCCATTTTAAACCTTCACATCGATGGATCAATACTTGAGTGAACCCACTTCTCACTACTTGGATCAATGGAAAAGGCAGTTTCTGGTTCATAATGAAGGCTCTAATTTGAAGACTACGGATCAGGATGATTGTACTCTCAGCAACAACGAATTTTTTTCGCGATTCATGAGTGGAGCCGAGTATGTAAATTCTGTTCAGAACGGAGCTCACAACCGGCAGCCGACCACAGTTCACGAGTTTACCACTTTTTTGCCTCCTAAGCAGTCTGTGTGCGAGGTGCAAGATGAATCTGAATCTGACAACTCTATTGATGATGAGATGGAAGAATTTGAGAGAATACAACGTGATAACATGAACAGACTAAAGCCATCCGTCGATGAACCACCAGAATTGGAGTTGAAGGAATTGCCCCCACACCTTGAATACGCATTTCTTGATGGAAATCTTAAGCTACCAGTGATAATTTCCTCTAGCCTGTCAACAGAGCACAAGAATGAACTCTTAAAGGTGTTAAAGAGGCACAAGCGGGCGTTGGCGTGGAAGATTTCAGATATCCGGGGAATAAATCCATCTTTCTGCACTCATAAAATTCTAATGGAAGACAACCACAAGCCGTCGGCCCTCCCGCAACGGAGGTTAAACCCGAATATGAAAGAAGTGGTAAAAGCTGAAGTGATCAAACTGCTAGACGCCGGCATAATCTACCCAATCTCTGATAGTGCTTGGGTCAGTCCCACCCAGGTGGTACCAAAGAAAGGGGGCATGACAGTAGTGACTAACGAGAAGAATGAGCTTATCCCTACTAGGCAGGTCACTGGTTGGAGAGTCTGTATTGATTATAGAAAGCTCAATGACGCCACTCGCAAAGATCATTTCCCTCTTCCGTTCATTGATCAGATGCTTGAAAGGTTGGCCGGACACGAATACTATTGCTTTCTTGATGGTTTTTCCGGGTACTTTCAAATTCCCATAGCCCCTGAAGACCAAGAGAAAACCACCTTCACCTGCCCTTATGGTACATTTGCTTACTGCAGAATGCCTTTCGGGTTGTGCAATGCCCCTGCCACATTTCAGAGATGCATGCTTGCTATCTTCGAGGACATGGTTGAAAACACGATGGAAGTGTTCATGGATGACTTCTCAGTGTATGGGAGCTCATTTGACTTGTGTTTGAAAAACTTGGAGCGTGTTCTGGAACGATGTGAGGAAACCAACTTGGTGCTGAGCTGGGAAAAATGCCACTTCATGGTAAAGGAGGGTATAGTTCTGGGACATAAAATTTCAGGTGATGGCATTGAAGTAGACAAGGCAAAAATCTCTGCCATTGAGAAGCTCCCTCCTCCAACATGTGTCAAGGCAAATAGAAGCTTTCTGGGGCATGCCGGGTTTTACAGGAGATTTATAAGAGATTTTTCTAAGATTGCAAAACCGTTGACTAAGCTCCTTGAGAAGGATGTGCCGTTCAATTTCACCCCGGAGTGTTTGACTGCCTTCACTACACTAAAGAATCAACTTATCCGGGCACCTATCCTCATCGCACCAAACTGGGAGCTACCATTCGAATTAATGTGTGACGCTAGCGATTTTGCAGTGGGAGCAGTTCTGGGGCAAAGGAAAGACAAACATTTCCATCCTATTTATTATGCAAGCAAAACTCTCACGGGGGCTCAAGAAAATTATACTACCACTGAAAAAGAACTCCTTGCGGTGGTCTTTGCTTTCGACAAGTTCAGGCCTTATTTGGTGCTTTCCAAAGTTGTGGTTTACACTGATCATTCTGCACTTCGATATCTCCTGTGTAAGACTGATGCTAAGCCGCGTCTGATCCGTTGGGTGCTCCTGCTGCAGGAATTCGATTTGGAAATCAAGGACAAAAGCGGTGCTGAAAATTTAGCTGCTGATCATTTGTCTCGACTTGAGAACAACTACTCATCATCTACCATAGATGGTGAGATCAATGACTCCTTTCCGGAAGAACAACTGTTTCGTGTTCAGGTGACTCAGGAAGAAGATCAACCCTGGTTCGCAGACATTGCTAATTATCTGGCAGCGGGCATTCTCCCAAAGTGGTTTAGTTACCAACAAAGGAAGAAATTTTTCGCTGATCTGAAGCATTATATTTGGGAGGAACCTTACTTGTTCCGCGTCTGTGCCGATCAGGTGGTTAGGCGGTGCGTATCTCGACAAGAAGGAGTGCACATTATCAAACATTGCCATGAAGGCCCAACCGGGGGGCATTACAGCACCAATCGAACAGCTAAAAAAATTCTTGACGCTGGATTCTTTTGGCCCACTATTTTTCTAGACGCACAAAGCCATATTCAATGCTGCGATCGATGCCAAAGAGCAGGGAACATTTCGCGCCGGGACGAAATGCCTCAGAATGCTATCCAAGTTTGTGAGGTTTTTGATGTGTGGGGGATCGATTTCATGGGTCCCTTTCCAAACTCCCGGGGGCACAAGTTTATTCTAGTTGCTGTGGATTACGCATCCCGCTGGGTGGAAGCTCAATCGTTGCCGTCTAATGATGCCCGTGTTGTTGTGCAATTCTTGAAGAGGTTGTTCTCGAGGTTTGGGGCGCCGCGAACAATTATCAGTGACCGAGGAGCACACTTTTGTAATTCCCAGTTTGCGAAGATCTTGAAAAGATACGGTGTCTCCCATTATACATCTACCGCTTATCATCCACAAACTAGTGGTCAAGTCGAAGCTTCCAACCGCGAACTCAAGCGAATTTTGGAAAAAACTGTTGCTCATCATCGCAAGGACTGGGCAGACCATCTGGATGATGCACTTTGGGCCTACCGTACAGCATATAAAACACCTACGGGGAGCAGTCCGTATCGCCTAGTTTATGGCAAGGCTTGCCATCTCCCTGTTGAGCTGGAACACAAAGCATATTGGGCCACCAAATTCCTGAATTTTGATTTCAACTTGGTTGGGGAGAAAAGGAAGATGCAACTGAATGAACTTGAGGAATGGAGGGTTCTGTCCTACGAGAATTCAAGATTATACAAAGAAAAAGTGAAGCGATTCCACGACAAAAATATAAAACAGGGCAAGAAGTTGGAGGAAGGGGATCAAGTGTTGCTATACAATGCCCGACTTCGCCTGTTTCCAGGGAAGCTCAAATCGCGATGGACAGGACCGTACACGGTCATGAGTGTCTCACCTCAGGGAGTAGTCAAAATCAACCACCCGGAGAAAGGTCGGTTCAAGGTAAACGGGCATCGCCTTAAGCTATATTTCGGTAAGAGCTCATTTTTGCCCGATCCGTCAGGTAAAATCTTTCCCTTTGAACCTCATTAATTCGGGACACTCATGCTTCGTGCTCGTGACGCTAAACGAGCACTCTTGGGAGGTAGCCCAAGCCTTTGTTTTCTTTTTGTTCGTATTCTTGTTTTCTTTGTTGTTTTTGTGTGTTTGTTAGAATCTCGGGTTTAATCCTCCTCTCCCTCGTATTTTATCTTGTCGGTGCAATTGTTGTATCCTTGTTTGCATTCCAAAGGGGTGAAAATTTCCAATTTCCTGAAGCCTTGTGCGGCCACTGTGCGGCCCGCACAGTGGCCGCATGACACAGACAGAAGCCCATGCGGCTGGTGTGCGGCCCGCACACCAGCCGCACACTTGAGACAGAAGCCCATGCGGCTGGTGTGCGGCCCGCACACCAGCCGCACACTTGAGACAGATCCTTGTGCGGTGGGTGTGCGGGCCGCGCACCAACCGCACACATCATATGCGGTTGGTGTGCCCCCCGCACACCAACGAGTGACAAGTGGCTGATTCTTGCCACTTGTCCACCATCTTGCCTTGCTTAGTGTCCTCTTTAGTCTTATCCCTTTCAAAGACTTCTTTTCAGCCCCTATTCTCCATCTTTGACTCTTAAGCACTGAATTTCTCCAAGACTCACCTCCATCACCTTGGCCGACCATCTCCAAAACTAGCTCCCTGATTTCCCTCTTCTTCTTCCAAGCTCGTCCTCGTCCTCACTAGCTCTTCAACCTCATCTTGCTTGTTCTCCCTTGCCCTTAAGGTTTGTTTTATCTTACTTCTTTTTCTTGAGATCTTGGAGATCTTGCTACTTCATTGTGGTATTTGTTACATTTATTTGTGAGTGTTTAATCTTGGAGAGTTTGATTTCCCTTTTTGGGTGTAATTTTTGTAGCTCATTGTTGTCTTGAGTGGAATGTCTCCTCATGGTGTTGTTTCAAAGTTGTTCACAATTGTACAAATTTCTATGGTGAATTTAGGATGTTATGCTTGCTTTTAAGAAATCTTTGTTTCCATCCTCTATTTTGATCTCACATGCCTTGTTTTCATGCTAGTAAACTATTGTACTCACCCTTGTTGCCTTTGTTTGATTTTGTAATCTTCTTTCTTATCTTTCCATATTGTTAATGTATCATGATAATATTAATTCTTGTGTCATACCTATCTTGTCGCACTTGCTATTATGGGATGAGATTTGATTTTATCTAAATTGTGTGATTATAGATATGGCACCGAAGGCTTCTAACAAGCGCGCATTGGCCCGAGCTAGCTCTTCATCCGAGATCCAATTCAATGACAATGTATTCCAAGAACGCTACGATTCACTTAGCACAAAGCCATTCGGCCAAACCCGAATAATTGATTGGGAACTACTTGAACAATTGGGTTTGGCCGATGATGTTCGGCAATTAGTTGGGTTTGATCAGTGGCTCACCGTTTTTGATATCAACGAACCTGTTTATCGCGAGCTCACCCTCGAAGTTCTGAGCACCTTTGAATTTAACAAGACCTATGCCCGTCTTCATCGCCCAGGAGGAATTTCATTCCAAGTCCATGGTGAACATAAATCCATTAGTCTCCGTGACTTTGCCAACCACTTGGGCATTTATGACTGGGAGTTTCTGAAAAGTATGGACTACCCCATCTTACCACTTGATTTTCCCCCGCATGTCGAGCCAAGGCACTTTTGGCGTTCTATTACCCTTGCTGCCGGTCAAGATTCCAAGAAAGCGTCACTCCTTCGTAGTCCCGCCCACCGTTATGTACACGCATTGATGAGCCAATCTATCACCGGGCGCGCCGACAGCACTGGGGTAGTATCTCGCATGGACCTGCTCATTCTATACAGTATGATTAACCGTTATCCCATCAATTTGGCGTGTGTGCTAGCAGAATGCATTGCCCGACATAATCAACACCCCCCGATCGGGGTCATCTTCGCCGGACCATATATCACACGCCTTGTGAGGGGCATGCAGGTTCTTGGCCGTATTCGTTCAATGAAGAGGGTTGGGGGAACGATTGCATTGGGGATTCAAACCTTACTCGCGATTGGTATTATCAAGCGCCGAGGATCATCCTATTATGTCGTTTCTCATGAGAGCCTCCTCAATTCCGACGACAACCAGAGTACACCGGATATTCCTCAGGGTGACCAAGCTCAATCGAGTTCCACTCGCACCGTTTCCCCTGCAGAGTTACAGCGTGATATACAAGATTTGCGAGACATACAGCGGCGTCAGGGAGAAGATATTTCTCGGATCATCCAGGGGCAACTTAACCTTCTTCAGGGCCAACAGGACATCCTGGCCCTCCTGCAGCATCAACCCCACTCTCCACCATTTTCTGCACCACCAGCTTCTACTGATGACTGGGATGACTGGGATTGAGGCTCCCAGGCTTTCCTCTGTTCCTGTTCTTTTTATTGCTATTTCCGTTTCTGTTCTTTTTATTGTTGTCTCTTGTGTGCTTGCGTTTGTTGTATTAATCTAGTTGTCTAAGGCTTATCCTTACAACTTAGTTTGTTGAGTGTTGTTTTATTCTATCGCTTAAAAACTCTTGTTTGCTCTTGTAAACCGTGTTTCTTGTCTTCAATCTCTGTGTGGTTGATGGATGCTTGACTCGACGTCTTTTCTCCTTGTAGGAAGAACAAGACGTCCATTTTTCTTCCTCTCCACTTCGCTTGTAGCCATGGTGATGGTCACCCCGAGCTCGTGCCTTGCAAAGCTCATTACCAATTTCTCGGGGAAGTTCATGACACCACCCTCTTTATTTTCCATGCATAAATTTTTCTGTACTGCTGATCAATGTACATTGAGGGCAATGTACTGCTTTAAGTGGGGGGTGGCTATGCATGTCTGATCTTCGTTACTTGTTTCGTGAACTTGTATGAAAATTTTTGATAATTCTTGACTTGTTGCATGATTGTAAACCTAGGATGGCGTACTTAATTGTGATTGTATTATAGCTCGAAATCATGATAAATGCTAAGCTTTTTATGACCCTGCACACTTGAGATTTTCATGTCATTCTAGGCAATTCTCGCACTATTCCCTTAGGTAGAACCCTGGACATCTAGGCGAGGAACCACAGCACTTTCGTGACCCTCTTAGTTGCTAACCCATACTAGTGGTTTCGCGCCTTGACGTGTTAGAATACCTTCTAATAGGGTTTTAAGGACCTTCTTCTTGTTCTTTTTTTTTTTTTTTTGCAATACTGTCGAAAAAAAAAAAAAAAAAAAAAAAAAAAAAAGCAAAGTGAATAAAAACGTGGACAGTGCTCCTCTGTCCTAATAGCGAAGTAACCTGGGGTTCTGGCTCCTAACCAGAGTGTTCCTCTCGCCAAAAGCTATAAGGACATGAGCGCGTTTACATGAATGTGCAAAGCTCCAGGTAATGTGGATTTGCAGTTCATGTTAGTCCCGGAAAAGAAAAAGATAAACATATTGCGTACAGAAAAATAAATTTCGACTGGTTATTGTTCGAAAATAAGAGGAAGGATCCTTACGACTCTACTAGAAGTATTTCTACCACCTCAAGGCCGTATTCCACTTGGTGGCGTGAATTGCTTCAAGAAGTGGTCCTCGGGGTCCTGTCTACCTTGTTTGGACTACAGGGCTTCGAACTAGGGGATTTGCACACACACAACACGACACGGCCAATGAATGCGTGAATGATCTCAAGTGGTCTTTGCTTAGTATTTTGAGTTTCGCTTTGGCTAGGATACTTTCATCTCTTGCCCGAGGTTGTGTATTTAGTCACTTATCAGTATCCCTGGTTTTCCATGTCCGTTTGCTTGGGGACAAGCAAATGCTTAAGTAGGGGGTATTTGATAAGTGCCTAAATACATCATGTTATAGCTATGATGTTCTTGTACATTCATGCAACTTATGTGTATTTTCGATGAGTTTTTGCGCACTTGATGTTTTATTTTTCATTTCAGGGTTTCAAGGACCAAGTGCGCAAGTTTTGACCATATTCGTGTCATTCCGGGGATGATTGAAGAAGGAACGAAGAGTTGGAGCACCCTGGAAGCCGACGCGCCGCACACGGGCACATTTTTCTCGGCCGTGTGCGGCCACTGTGCGGGCTGCGCAGTGGCCGCACACCCTGGCCAGAAGGGTGTGCGACCACTGTGCGGCCGCACAGTGACCGCACAAGAGAGACAGAGAAGTGTGCGGCCAGTGTGCGGCCCGCACACTGGCCGCACAACACAGCCAGAAGGCTGTGCGGGCACTGTGCGGCCCGCACAGTGCCCGCACACCTTCGGGCTATATATGCTTGTTCTGAAGAGTTTTGGGAGAGCTTTTTTTTCTCATCCGGCCTCCACTTGTCCTAGACTTCATTTCCCCATTTCTTGAGGGATTTTGGAAGGATTTTCGGCTAGATTCGAAGGAGAGAAGAAGGGGAAGACGTTGAGAAGCTTCATAGGGCTCGCCGGCGCGGATCCGACGAGCTACGCCATCAACCCTAGTCAACATCTTCAAGGGGGTTTCTCTTGTTTTTATTGGATGGAATTGTTGTATGATGAGCTCCTTAGTTTTGTGATGTTGAACTAAACCTCCCAAGGCCGCCGGGCTCCCGGTGAACCTTGGGAGGAGACTTTGTATGAATGACCTATATTTTGCTTTAAATGAATGTGTTAGTTTGATTGTTTGGTTTTAATTCATCATCATGTTGTTCATTCTACAATGGATGGATTCCGTAGAATTGATTTTGAATGATACTTGTTTGGCGGGATGCTAGCTTGTATTAGGTCCTTTGATGAGTTAAAGAGGGTAACATGTATTAATACACCGGAGGTTCCGGGTGTTAATAGCCTCCCGCGCGATTAGGGTTAATTTAGCCGAGAGCGTGCATTAGATTAACCCTAATCAAGACTCCTTGTTCTCATTGACATCGTAGGGGTATTTTCTGGATAGAGAAACCCGTACTGGATTAGGGCTGCACTACGGAGGTTCCGGGGTAGTCGACATCCGAGTCTAGCGGACCGAAACCAAGCTAACCCTAGTTTTATAATTATCTTGGTCATTCGTATTTAGTCTCCTCCCGGGGGAATCCTCGCCCGAGGCCTTCCATAATTATTGGATTCTTCATCTCTATTTTATTCCGGATTGAGTTTTATCTTATTTGCATTCCTTTACTTGCTTTTATTATTTTAATATTGCTTCAACCCTGTTTCGATCGACTAGAAAGTGACTCCCAAAAGGAAGTAATAGTAGATCTCGGGCCCTTGGGAATACGACCCTCCTCGTGAGGTTTATTACTTGACGACCCGTGCACTTGCGGCCGGGGAGTCGCGTGCTAGCTCTGTAGCTAGTCGCGCGCTCGCTCATCATAAACCCTAGGATGACTTTATTTCATTGACTTTTATTATGCTTCTTTAATTGATGATTTTAATTGAATTTCAATCTTGAATGTTAATTGCATGATTTTCCCTTAGATGTGACACTAGGGTTGAGAATTCATCTAGGTAATCCTTTGAAGGTGTGATAACTTCATTAGGGTTAGACTAAACAAGATTGAAGAGGGTTGAGAGGGTGAGTCTAGAGGTAGCGGAACGTTCCCTTTCCCTTCTAACGTGATTTATCATACCTCCACGTTCCAAGAGTTCTTTGCGGTCACAATAGAAAGAAGTGCTAAGAGTTGAACTCCACTGGGGATTAGTTGCACAAGCAACATAGTGAAGTGTTGTAGTGAATCTTAGTTTTATGGCTTAATTGTGGCTAGGGGCCTTTCACCTGGACCAAAAGGCTATATCTATATTAGGGAATAGGGTTTATCACTTGGAGTCCCTAGAACCCAATGCAGTCCCACACAGTGTGAGACGTCCAGAGTATCACTTTCCGCTGGGCATAGTATAGAGGGCTAGTCATGGTTGACCTTAGGTTTGAGACCGTGTGTCTTTGAATTTCCACGACTCATTAAAATATCAATTCGGAGGTATAATATTAGTCTTGCACTTGAAACAATAATCCTAGGGTGAGCATTGTCCAGGTGCCCCATTTTCCCATCGATTACCTCTCTTTACTTTTATTTCTCTTTTTGTGTTCTTTTACTTTTTTTTGCATTTATATATTGATTTCTCTCACCATCGTTTTTCTTTATAGCTAAATAGTGATAACTCTTGTTTTTAAACACTATTCTCTGTGGATACAACTACCCACTCACCAGGGTAAATTTTATTACTGCGACGGCCCGTACATTTGCAAAACACTCACGCAAGGGGTGTGTCAAAGATTTTGAGTGTGTGGCAACCTCCATTAACCTTAAGATCAAGAACTCCTCTAAAAGGGCTAAATCAAACCCTAATCCAGAAATCTAGCAATACAATCTCTTAGTGCATGCATAGATCTAATAAGACATATATGTTATAATGCGTTGGAATCTCTTCCTCACACATCAATAAGATAATCATTAAACAATCATGCATCGAATCACAATCTACTAGAAAGATTAATCAAATTGTGAATAAAGATTCATAAGTAAAAGTCAAAGTATATAGACATAAAATTCCCCTTGAATTAGGGTCCTATGGATCAAGAATAAAGATTGAAATAATGAAAGATCCATAAGACAAAGAATAAAGAATTTCTAAACTATCTCCTTGTAATAGATCTTCGATGGTTGAGGTTGAGAGGATTCCAAGATCGTCAAGACAGTGCCAAATCTCTCCGCGTGCCCTCCACTATCAATGTACGTTGAGTCTCCCTTGAGAAACTAGCCAAAATCCACTTAAAGATTGGTGAATCTCATCTCCAGCTACAAAGGTCTCCAGAAATATGGCCGCCTCTACCAAATTCGGCAAAAGAATCCTCCTGCCAATTGTAAAACCTAGCAGTCTTTATAATTCGAGTATGCCACGGGCTCAGCACTCCCACTGCGGAGGCCGAGATGAGTAAGTTTTGTTATTTGGGCCGCAAGTCATGTCCTGGCATGGTCTGTCTCAGTGTTGTGTGTATTGGTGATGGGCGTTACAATTTGTAAAGGTCACTGTGGAGGCTGTTATGATTTTTGTGCTATTTTCTG
Source organism: Dioscorea alata (assembly GCA_020875875.1). NCBI lineage: Eukaryota > Viridiplantae > Streptophyta > Magnoliopsida > Dioscoreales > Dioscoreaceae > Dioscorea > Dioscorea alata. The sequence goes on along the minus strand of CM037017.1, from coordinate 13,274,385 downwards.
TAACTCCACACTAACACAACTTGGTCACGGTCATGATAGAAGTGGACAATGGTTGTTGTAAGATGTCACCACAGCTGTTGTGAGCCATAATAATGCTCTGGTTTAGCAGGTTGATCTATTTTTTTTTGTCTCCATATTCACTTCTTTGGCGCTAAGACGGAAAAAAGCCCATGGTGAACAAATAGAATAAAATTTTGTAATAGTTTGATGCCAAAAATGTAAAATCTCATGCTAAATATATTATAAATGATATATAAAATACACGTTTTGAAGCACTTATCAAGATTCCATTCTTTATCCAAAGGGTGACATATGACCTCACCTATAGGAAGCCTCATGTTCCTATAGATGATATTCTTTGGAATGAATATGGATTTATGGAATTTGCATGTGCCTTCTCGAGGAAGAGCAAGTCACAATCTCAGCATAGAGAGGCTCAAGAAAACATCATGAAACAGAGAAGTGAATCTACAACTTCAAGAAAAACATCATTCTAAGGAGGAATAAAATAGGCAAGTTGTTTCAAAAGATGGTTGAGGTACTATTACCTCAAAAGGCCAAAGGGGATGTTGCTCCATACATGAAGAATTACCCTAATTATTGTCTTTTTCATTGTTTAATAAGGCATGTATTAGAAGATTGCCGTAGATTCAAAAGCTGGTTACACAAATCTGTCAAGTTTGTACTGCAAAATTGTCAGAAGAATAACTTGCGCTGTCAAGTACATGCTATGTCTTGACAATTAAAGAAGGATGCAATGATGGGCACAATTGTCTTGATGAAAATGAAGAACCTCTAATGATTAATAATATGCGGAGGCTCGTGGAATAAGCACATCGGATAAAAGATAACGGAAAGGAGAAAGCAATTGACATTAATGAATATACCACACAATCATAGAAGACCTCTACTTCTACGATACAAGGTTATAATATTGCCGCCCACTTAAAAAAGATTCCAGCTCAACCGAGCATCTTTGATGCATTGATGCATTGATGCATTGATGATGTCACAAGAGCTGAGTGATACTCTTATACATGTTTTGCAGAACCTTGAACAATATCAAACTTATTTTACTAAAACTCATATAACGAAATTGAAGCTCTCTATACTTTTGGTTCACTATTAATTAAGTTCTCTAAGAAAGACTTGTTGTTTCGAACAAGGGAGCATAATTGACCCTTGAATGTCACAGAGTCTTATGACAAAATCAGTATGAACCTAATTCTCATGGATTTAGGCTTCTCAGTGAATCAAATGATATTAAAGACTCTAGATGCCTTAAATTTGGAGGCATAACACTTGATAAACAAAAATATCATTGTCTAAGGCTTCAATTATATTAGTATAGTCAAAAGGCCCTTGGGTTAATTACTCTACCCCTAAAGATTGGAAGGTTAACATCAGAGGTGAAGTTTCATGTCATCAACATCGATGCTTCCTATAAAGCATTGTTGGGAAGGGCATGACTACATGAGAATTATGTGGTCCCCTCAACTTTGCATCAATGTATGAAGTATATAACGGAAGATGACGTTTATTGTATTGATAGGGAGATTCAACTATTTGGTGTGTATAAAAACTACTATGATGATGCATGATATTTTGTAGATACACCAAAAGGGGGCAAGATTTTTGTAACCAAGGATGATACCATCATAAAAGTCACTAAGATTACGAATCTCACTTGGAAAAAGGTTTTGTTCTTACCTTTTAAACTACATTTTGGAAGTGACACAGAGTTTCCAAAAGAAGAATGAGATGATGGAGATGTAGAAATCACTTACCCATCTTCTTGTTTACATAAAAGAAACAAGCATTGAGTTAGGATTCTGATAGAGAAGGAGCTTCACTCTGACAAACTAAGAAAGAGAAAGATAATGGTTTACCGGTACAAGTAGAAAACTCTCTTCATGTTACAAAGATACTAGAAAAACTTTTTAAAGCTCTTGATGATTTAAGTGTTAACTCAGTAAAATAGAGGATGAGGAACCTTGTCCTTTGAGGATCCCATACTATTATTCTTGTTAGCTGAGGAAATTAGTAAAATAAGTTGGAATGGGCTCAAAGCATTCGAAGGATGGGCACCTTCTCTTTGAGAGACTTTGGCATCCTTTCAAGAATGCTATGCAAGGTCAAGACTTGAGTAAGAGTGGGCTTGGATTTCAAGACAAACAAAGATATGAATGCAACATGGTGTTAGTTGTTGATACATTAGGTGGAAAGAATGAAGATTCAATTGAGGACACAACAGTTGGTCATCTAACAAATGATATAAAGCTTAAGGACACATTCTTGAGCTTGAAGATGGAGGACAAGAGACAATTGATGAGTTGGTGAAAATTAACTTAGGAAGTGAGGATGATCCTAAACCCAAGAAAAGAAGAAAAAGAATCTGTTTGGAACATCCTCATAGAGTACATTGATTGGTTCATATGGAGTTATAAGGAGACACTGGGTTTGGATACAGAGCACACAAACTCGCTATCAACCCAAATTTTTCACCAGTAAAACAAGAACCAAGAAAGATAATGTTTGATTTGGAGGAAAAAGTCATTGAAGAAACCAAGAAAATAATTGAAACTACTTTCATAAGGGAAGAAAAGTATTGGACCCATTTTCATTACCCCTGAGGGTGGGATTTTGAGACTCCCTTTCTCTACTAAAGCCATGCACTAAAAATGAGGTAGAGTATAAGCTCTTGTTATTGATTTGAAGTTAGCAATCAAGATGAGAATTCAAAGCCTACACATATGTGGTAATTCCTAACTCATCATAAATCAAGTTGATGGAAATTTCAAAACCTATAAGCAAGAAATTCTTCATTATCATCAAAGAGTTATGGAGCTAATGAAGCAAATCCCTGATGTTAAACTAGAGAGAATTTCAAGGTCAGCCAATGGAAGGCCAGATAGCTTGGCCAAACTTTCAAAAAAGATAATTGATCCAAATTAGGAAGAGATTCAAATCACAATTTGAAATAGGAGAGTCTTGAGGGAAGAAGTTCTAATAGTAGTTGAGGATGATTGGAGGGAGCCTTTCATTAAATACTTGAAGTATGAAGACCTTTCAGAAGAAAAGTCTTTGGCTTTGTAGTTGAAGAAGAGGATGATGAGGTTCACCCTTGTCAGTGATGTCCTTTATAGAAGGTCTTATGATCAAATATTGTTGCAATGTATCTCGAAGAAGGACTCTAAAGAAATTATGCATGAAGTCCATCCTGAGATTTGTGGTGCTCATCAGTCAGGACTTATGATGCAGTTGAAGATCAAGAATGTCAGGTACTATTGGCTAAGCATGATTAGGGATTGTTAGGAGAATGCAAGAGGATGCAAGTTATGTCAATCTCATGGGGATTTTATACACCAACATCCAAACCCTTTGGACTCTATAATCTCTTCATGACCCTTTGAGATGTGGGGAACTGATGTTATAAGCTCTATTGAGCCTCCATCATTATGAGGGCATTGCTTAATATTAGTTGTCATAGATTAGTTTTTATGTTGAGCGGAAGCTATTCCTCTAAAAAAAGTAAAGGCAGATAAAATTATTAAAATTTTCAAAGACCATGTGCTCTATAAGTTTGGAACAGCCCAAAGGATCATCTCAGATGATGGGCAAGTGTTTAGAACTTACAAGGTTGGAAGGTTTTGTTAGCATCACAAAATAGAATGGATATACTCCCATCTTGATAATGCTAGGGTGAATGGTCTTGCATAAGCTTTCAATAAAATCTCATCTAAGTTGCTAAAGAAAAAAGTTTCATAAAGTTCACGGGACTAGCATGAAAGCCTTTCTGAAGTTCTTTGGGCCTACCGTACAACTTACCGAACACAACCTCAATAAATACCATAGTTGTTTAAAACTAAAGTTGTCTTACCACTTGAAGTCAAGATTGCATATTTGAGGTTTGCCTTACAAAATGAACCCACCAATGAAGATAGAGTTCATTTGTAGTTAGATGAACTTGAATCCTTAGATGAAAGAAGACTCGAGGCTCATCAAAATCTTGAAGTCAACAAAGCAAGGATGGAATGGGCTTACAACAAAATGGCTGAAATTTGAACATTCCAGAAAGGAGAGATGGTTTGGGTGTTAAGAATACCAATCATCACCAACAAGCACACCGAGGAAAAGTTCAAGCCAAATTGGGAGGGTCTGTATATTATCCAAATTGACTATGAAGAAAGAGCTTATCAACTAGTAGATGTTGATGGAAGAAGCCCTATACCACCCTTCAATGCACATTTCCTAAAAAAATATTATCCATGGTTGACATGTAATCCATGAAATGAAAACATATTGATAAAAAAAGGAAAAAAGGGACTTGTGTTTGTCTATGATGGAATGTTCAGTGTTCTTGTTTGGGCAATTTGTTCTAGCACTCAATATGCTTCTTGAGGCAAACGCAAGTTCTATCATATTGTTTCATTTTTCAAATTGAATGAAGACATGTTTGGATAAATTTCCAATTCAACATTGAAAAATTGATTGATTTCACTATTTTATCCAAACGCATAATCCCAGGGAAAAAAAAAAAAACAACAACAACAAAAACATAAACAACATCACGATCAATCACCATATTCAACTGCTATTGATGCTTTGGTCAAGGGATCCATCGAACATGAAGATCATCTCCAATCACCATAAAATTTTAACTGGAGAATCAGGACATGATACCTTATAATTTGTATGGTTGAAGTAAAGTTGAAACCCAAACGGTTTCTAGAAAAAATTAAAGATTTAGGCCAAAATTCAATCATTTTTTTGTCCATCACCAATATCAATCAAGGTGCTGATCAAGCCATGATTTCTTTTCTAATCCATCAAAAATTTTTACTGAGGCTTTAAAACATGTTAAGCTTTGATATGAATGTTTATATTTACGTTTAAAATTCATAAAGTCACAATAAAAATTTGAAAATTAGAAGCAAAATTTGGTGATTACTATTGTCACAACCATGTTGTCATCAAAATGATGATCTAAAGGTGAAATTTTTTTTAATCTTTCTGAAATTTTTTATATACTTTGGACGCTTTTATGCTAAACATTAATGGTGGAGATTGTTTTTTATGTACATTTGGATATCAGGAAAAACTTCATATGTCTAGGATTGAGTATGTTAATTAGTTTTGTCTTAATTATTCCTCATCAAGTCTGTGATCAAGTTGTAAATTTTTTTTTATTTTAATGAAATTTTTGGTGATGATTTATGAGTCATTTATCTTCAATTAGGACAGTGGAGATCATGTTTGGATTTAAAGAAAGACACAAAAAATAACTAGAAGGGAATTTATTATTAAAAAAATGAAAGAGTTCAAAGATGTGGAGACATGTTCCACTTATTTAACTAAGCTAAAGAACCATTAATACAATAAGATAAATTGAAAACAAAAAAATGTTGAAAACTAGACAAGAAAGATAAATCTAAACTCAAACTATAGTTGCACTCTTTCTTTTTCAAAGATGACAATGAGGTCTTTGAAAGAAGATGATTGTTGCAAGTCACTGTTGTCATCTCCGAGGGCATCAACCTACTCCTTGATAGTTTTAAAAGATGTATACATCTTATCTAGAGAAGGAACAAAAGCTAGTAATTTGGTGTCGGATGAGAGGAGTTGTTTTTCTTCTTCTGCTCTAGCTTGTAATGAGTGTATCTCTTGCATTATAAGCTTAAATGATTTCTCACCCTCACCCATACTTTGAGATATTTTCCTAGCTTGTTATCTTGTTTCTTCAATGTTTTAAGACTCTCCATTAGCTCCTTGCTTTTAATGGTCAGGTCACTCCTTTTTCTTTCTATATCATGAGCGCTTTTACAATATCGAGCATTTTATATACCTTGTCTCTTGTAATAGAAATATCAATACCATAATCTTTCAAATTTTTGTATAGTTTGGTGGTCCCTTCCCTTATGGATTCATACTCATGATAGGAGAATGACTTCACTTTCTTAAGTAGTTGCTTGGTCCAAAGGGAATTCAAATAGGAACTTTCCTCAATAAATTGAGGATGAGATGAGCTTCTAGCGATAGTTCCCATAATTTAAGTTCTCCCCATGCTTGAGAGGGCTATTAGCTCTTGGGACTGAGTCATCTTTTGATTGAGGGGGATCATTTGCCATTGAGTCATCTTTCACTTGCTGAGGAGAGGGAGTAACTTACACTGATTTTGAAGCTCTTTCTGTAATAAGACTTTCCTTAGGAGGATCAACATCAAGGATGGGTGTATAATTATCATCAATTGTAAAGTCTAAAGAAACAGAGTTATGCTCGGAGTGATCAGTCTTTGGTAAAGGAGCTCTATAAGAACCTAGAGTAGAAAGAGTTAAAATGCAAAAAAAAAAAAAAAAAATTGATTAAAGAAAATAAAGAAAAATGATCCATTAAGTAAAACCTATCAAATTTGATCCAGGCTTGGAAATGCTAGCTTGATCCCCTCATGTTCACATCTGTTAGCAACATCACCTATAGAAAAATAAAGGACATATTTAATGAATTTTGAGATGTACTAAAAATAATAATAAAAAATGAAGTGCATACCTTGAGTAGGTGATTAATGCAATGGCACAGAATGGGTTCTTGAAGATATGCTATCTTCACTAGTTCAAGTTCTTTTCAGAGAATTACTTGACCTTAGTAGCGAAGAAACATTTGGTGCAAAAAATTTGGTTTGCCCTTTTCCAAGTTGAATCACATGACTATCCCTTTTTCTTATTTGAGGTGAGGTTGGTTTCCTTTTCAACTAGAGCTTTATCCTTCAGAATTTGTGGGAATTGATCTTTCTCATTAAGATTGGCATAAATAGATTTCAAAGTTGTGTGTGGCTTGGTTGACCAATTGATTGCTTCCCCGCAAGTGTACGGGATCGCCAAGTAATACCCTGTGAGTGACACAGGGGTCGTATTCCACTGGGGCCAAGGAAGTACTATTACTCACCCTTCATCTATTTTCTAGCCTACAATTCAATGAGAGTGGAAAAGAAATAAAACAAACTAACTAATTTAAACTAATCCTATGGCCTGGTAACTAGCACACGGATGTAAATAAACAAGGGGGTATCAAGCACGAGAAGGGAGTGTTTGGATAAGGAATCCACCTAGGGTTGTCATTAAGGTCCAAACTATGATGGTTTAAAATGTGTTGATGGCATTTAAGACCTAGAGATCTCATAAATAGGTTAACCCTAATTTCTCGGCAGTTAACCCCTAATCCCATATGAGTGTTAATCGGAATCTCTCCGTATTAACCCACCTACGATCGCAAAGAGTTCAAGGAAATCTCTAATAGGAGTAAACCTACTATTCTTTGGCTTAAACCTAGCAATGGAGGGCTACCAACACCCAATTTCTCGGCGTGTCGGTACAAGAATCCCCTTTCAATCTTTCCTAGATCTAGTACACGTGAGCAGGTCACATCTACGCATACAACTCATAAAAGAATTACAGATTTCTCCACAAATGTAATTCTAGACGTGAAAGCATGAAAGATTGAATCTCAAACAACCATCAAACTAGATTAATAACAACATACAAAGTTTATACAAAAGATTAACCCTAGGGTTCATCCAAATCCAAACACAATGATAAGTTAATCCCTCATTACAAGGGACACTTAAACAACATACAAGGAAGACAAAAACATAAAAGAAGCAATGAAAACCCCCTCTAGGTTGTGATCTCCTTGAATGGATGAAGCTTCGAATGATGATGCAATGGTGGCTTAGATCTTCACACAAACTCCTTCTCCCTTTGCTTCTCTCCCTTTTGGTGATGATGTATGCTCGTTTCCCTCAAGGATTGTCGCCGGAAGATGGCCGGAAGGCCTCAAGAAAATGTGGTGGCGGCGGCCCAAAAGGCCAAGAAGAAGTCCCCTTCATTATGCCCTAAAAAAAATCCTTTTATAATGCCAAAACCCGAGGCATACCGGGGTCAATAATGGGGTCAATACCGGGGTCAATGATGGGCTCAATGATAGGCAGTATGAACTAGTTATCCCTCTCTGGATGGGGCAAACGGCCTCTCATACGACCTCATTGCCTCGAATCAGATTCCTGCCACGAAAACTCCACATGTGCTACAGTTCTGCTACAGTGAATATGCTACAGTACTACAGTCACAGTGAATATGCTACAGTACTATGACACCTTGTTTTTCCCCATTTTCTGCCCAAATCGTATTCTCGTGTTCCCCATGGCGTATATATGCCCTACAAAGTAAATAATACTTGATTAAGCACAAAACGGGCATCCATTCCTATAAAAATACATACAAGTGTATAAAATATATATACTAAAATACGTACATTTAGACATTTATCACCAATGATGTGCAAATGTGAGACAGGGACATCCCTCATGCTCATGAGATGGGACGTAAAATCTTTACCCTATTTTTCTTCAATTGAAGTGATACCATAACCTAACAAAAGACCAGTAGAATCTCCTTCAGAAACCCCTGAACAAAGCCAAACTATTGAGATAATCGATGAGGGTTGTATTATTGAGCATATAGATTCTTCCCGAGACGTAAAGGAATAATACTTTGGCAGATGGCGATAAAGTATTCCATTTAAGTTAACCCCAACCTCTTGTCATTGCTTGGCTCTTTATAATCTTCAAACCAATCTACATTTTTTAAAACACTACTTATGAATGGGCGCCACTTAAGGTATCCTTCTCTCCTTAGTATATCTTGAGCACTTTTAGGATCAAAAGTGCTAGCTTTTTTTTCCGGACATATAAGCCATAATCTAGATATCTCACAACCCATTTATGTTTTTAATGCCATCATTTGGTGTTTTCCAATAAGCATAAGTTCCCTCAAAATGTGATCCCACCCAACCATAAATAAAATGATATGGTAAAGTTATTAAAGCACTGCATGGTCTTTTAGGATGTAAGACCATAGCATCCAAGCTAGTGCACATGTACGCAAATAGAGTTGGAGCTAAAGCTATTCATATTCCTTGAGCCAATTTGGAGGCTATTAGGAAAGTTTCTAGGCATAGTGGAACCCTTTTAATGGCATAATAAAGAAACATAACCATAGTGCTAAGAAAGCTACAAGCTTGCATTCTTTGGAAACATGTGAAATGGGGTCAATTTTGACATTCATTAATTTGAAAGTTCTTCTTTCCATGTTGATCTCTAAAGAAGAGGTTTGACCATTGATAAATACTAAGCAAATCCATTGAAGAGGCATTGGAATCATCTCCAAAGTATAGTTTTTCATTCAGAGGGATGTAATCATCATATAATTCTCCCACAATAGGAAGCCCTCCTATGCACCTTAAGTCCCACAAAAAGAGATATTGCTTTCAACAAATGGGCTAATATAAGTGTTGGTATCCGGGCACCACATCTCAATTACCCCTTTCATTATCGACAGGTTGAAGTTATATGATCCCATTGATACTACAATTGCTCCAAGTATACCAGCTTGCTTAAGTTTCTTAAATGAAATTTTCAAGCCTTCAAATGCCAGCCTCATATAATTGGTAGGATGTGGACTGTACTTCATGAACGGAAGTCTCTCGGTCCATATAGATTCAAACGGTTCACATGGATTTAGAAGAATTACTTCATGACTTCCTCCCTTTTAAAAATTAGTTGGTGTAAGTTTATCAACCTCATGGAACCCTCTTGGCCTTATGGTCCATTCATTAAAATCACTTCCTCGATATTGAATAGCTTTTTATGATTTTTTTTTAATTAAGTGAATAGTGTTAAGGAAGGGATAAACCATTTGGTGCCTCGCTATGGTCATTGTATGGCCCATAGAGTGGTTCTTCGAGCTTGTCCTTACAATAGTAGCCATTGAAAAAGAAAACTTCAAAAAAAGGGGTCAAGCTCAACTATCATGCATGCAAACAAAAAAGGATGACAAAAAAAAGGGGAATCTTACCATGTCAAACAAGTTTATAAGGCACCATAAATTACAAGTAAATTCAAAATGATGCTTTGAAAGAAGGAAAGAGTGAGAGAAGAGGAGTAGGCTAAAGAAAGAGAGTTAGGGTTCAGTAATTACCTCGAGAAAATTGCTAAAGTAGGATGAAGATTTTTGGATAACTCGTACCTTCCTCCCTTAACTATTGTGTTTGAGGAAGTTATGAGGGGGGCATTTGTTTATATAGATTTTTGAAATTCCTATTTCTTTTAAAATTCCATCATTTTACTTCTAATGGGAGTAAAAAAATAAAGAAGAGTGGATTACTTTATATATATATGAATAGATAAATAAAGGTTCTACTGTTATCCTATTGTGATTGGGAGTAAGAAAAGAAGGATAGATAAGGGGTGAAAATAAGGTTCTATTATCATTTTTCAAATAGAAGTAACAAAAATAAAAGGGCATCTTACAAATAAAAACAAAATACAATAAAAATTATAAATAAGCGGCTCACGTGACAAATTAGAAAGAGAGATTTAAAAAAATTAAATTAAATTAAAAATTAAAAAAAACATCTCATAACCATCCGAAGGAGAACATGGCAATGTGCGGGAAGAAAAGAGAGAAAGAAGGAATAGAGAAGAGAAAAAAAAAAGTAATAACGAAAGGGAGAATAGGAGAGAAAGAAAGAATGGAGAAGAAAGAAATAAAGGAAGAAGAGGGAAGGGAGAGAATAGGAGAGAAATGAGAAAGGTACCTAAAGAGGAAGAAAGCCAACAAAAAATAAAAAGATCAACCAAAAGAATGTGCAATTCTATTTGTGAAGCAATAATGGTTTAATATAGATTAATAGTATGCAATTGCGTAGGAAAACAAATATGCATGTGATGGAATAAATACATAAAAAGATGTGATTTTCTATATGCAAATGTATGTATTGTTGATAGCCTCCATGTTTTTTTTAATGATTCAATTTATTGCTTGTAGGCCATGTAGTGTATCAGTGTGCTTGGAAAAGTCCATGGGTTCATTTGTAAAGTTTTGATGAAAAATGAGAAGAGTGAAAATTTTAGGGTCCTATTTGCAAAATGGCAAGAAAAATGTACAAATTATACAAATTTGGGTTTATCTGAAAAATTATCGGAGAAAAAAATGGAAAAAAATTTAGTGGTCTAGTTGGGAAAAAAATTGTGAAAGGAGATGAACTTAGTGTTTAATATGCAAAAAGAAAGTTAGAGGGACTAAAATGCAAAAGAAAAGGAAAAATATAGAGGACAAGGAAGATAATTCGAATTTTGTGGAGATGAGGGGCATTTTGCTAATTTCATAGGATCCACCCCTGAAGCCTGCAGTGAGGACCATTGCATGGCGACTGCTTCCCTTAAGAGGTTTCTCCATTGCCTCTTAACACTTATAGGGGTGAATGGTTGAGGAAGACAGATGAAGACCTCCTTTAAAGCTCACTATGATATCTAATGCATAATGACTGCACATCTTCAGAGGGCCTTTCCATTGCCTCTTGATAGTAATATGAGCTAATAGGAGTTAATGTAGAGATGATGAAGATATCTCTTGAAGTTCACTGTGATCTTTAAAGACCATCCTTGAAGCTCACTATAATGTCTGATGCATGGTGACTATTTTCCTTAAGGGGGACTCTCAATTTACCTTGGCAGTCACAAGAGCTAAAAGAAGTTAATGATGAAATGATGAAGACCGCTCTTAAAGCTCGTTGTAATGTCCAATGCATGGTGACTGCTCTCCTTAAGAGACCTTTTCATTATCTCTTGACAGTTACACAAGATGAAAAAATTGATGAAGACATGATGAAGACCTCTCTTGATGCTCACTGTGATCTCCAATGCATGGCAACCACTCTCCTTGAGTGGGCCTCTCCATTTCATTTTGACAATCATACTAGCTTAAAGAGTTGACAAAGACATGATAAAGACCTCTCTTGAAGCTCGCTGTGATGTCGGCCTCGAAGCTTGTTGTGATGTCTAATGCATGGATACCACTGTCTTTAAGGGATCCTTGCCTCTTAGCAGTTAGACATGAAAAATTTGATGGAAATATGATGATGAAAACAAAGATTCCCCGTGAGGTATAATACAAGGGAGCTCTTAATGAGTGTCTTACCACTACCTCTTGATGCTCACAGAACGATCTCAAGATCTCATTTTGATATTCAAGCCTTATGTCAAAGATAACAACTCCCTATGAGGTGTAATGTTTGGGAGCTCTCAATGAGAGTCTCACTACGATGCTCATATAAGTATCTCAGAACTCATGTTGATGTTCAAAACCTCATGTTGAAAATAAAGAATCTCTGTGAGGTATAATCAATGAGAACTTTAGAATGAGAGTCACACCATTACCTCTTGATGCTCATAAAAGGATCTCAAGACTCATCAAAATCAAGGGAGATCAAGTTTTTTATTCGAAACTGATAAGTGCTCGTGTTATAGTAATGCGAAGTGTTATTATCTTACAATGAGCATTATCTTTATCAGATTTTATCGCAAAATTGTGTACATTCGTGTGCTTTTGTGCATTGTAGGTTTGTGGAGCTAATTTAGAGGAATGGAGCGAAGTTAGATCGTGTTTGCTATTGTTGGGAAGTTTTCAGACTAAACACGGAACAAGGCACGGGTCTAGACTTGTGGGTGTGTGCTAACCTCCTTTGGAGGGGCACAAAGGCAGTCACATTCACAATAAGTCTAGCTCGTGTTAGTATAGGAGAACTTCACCAATAAGGAGATTTGAAGCAATTGGCACGGTCTACCATTGATTGTGTGCCCATTTCAATGGCCTCGATGAAGAACGATGAATTCGGGAGCATTTCGGCAAAGCACTATAGCAAGTTACTGTTCACTATTTACTGAAAATCAGCATTCTAGAAATTTCAGACGGGCGTGTGGAATTTCCACACGGCCGTGTGAAATCCCGATTCAGCTTATTTGAAGCTGCGACTCAATGTTATAAAAGCCCGTTTGTGGAGGGTTGCGGCTAGGGTTTCGGAGAGGACTTTGTGAAGGTTTGGAGCGCGTCATCGGCATCGTCGTCGACGTCCGGCGGCCGCACAAGACCATGGCCCCACTATACGCAAGGGGGTTTTCATCTATGCTTTCAATTTGTTTTCACTTTCATAGTTTGATGGATTTGTATAGCTCCATGAGGAGCTAAACCCCTTGTGGGTATTCGGACTTGTAAATCCTATGAATTATGTTTCTTTGACATTGTTATTATGCTTATCCATTATTGATGAATAAAATTGAGTTTCAATCTTAATTGCATCTTGTAATTGTTTTCCCTTAACCGTGAACTAGGGTTGAGAACAATCTAGGTTATCCTTTGGAGGTGTGACAACTCCTATATGGTTAGACTACTTAGGATTGGAGAGGGTCGAGAAGGTGAGTCGTGAGGTAGCGAAACGTCACCTTTCCCCTCCAGTGTTATTCTCCCTACCTCCGTGTTCCATGATTTCTTAGCGGTCGAGATAGAGTGAAGTGCTAGGAGATAAACTCCCCTGGGGCTTAGTTGCGCGAGCACCAGAGTGAAGGGTTGAAGTGAATCTTAGTGCTAGAGCTTAATTTAGATTAGGGTTCTTTCACCTGGACCAAAGAGTTAGAGCTATACATAAGAACATGGTTTATCACTAGGAATCCCTAGAACTTAAAGCAATTCCACACAGTGTGAGGCTTAGGAAGACGAACTCCCCTAGGGCTTAGTTGACAGGTCAACAAGAGTCAAGGGTCGTAGTGAAACTTAATGCCTGGGCATAGTGTCGAGGTTAGTCACGGTTGACCTTAGGTTTGGGACCGTGTGTTTAAGGATTTTCTCGACTCAATTAACATCAATAGGAGAGTATAATAGCATTGTCTTGCACTAGAAGCATAAGTCCTAGGGGTAGCTTGTCCGGGTATCTAACTTTACTCATCTTCTCTATTTACTCCTACTTGCACTCTCTTACCTTCCATATTTCTATTCTATTTCTTGCTCTTTACAATTGCTTTTACACTCACTCATTGATTCTCTTCACACTTAACGTACACCACATAGCTAAATAGTGAATTCTTGTGTCTAAAATCTCTATTCCCTGTGGATACGACTACCCATTCACCAGGGTATTTTATTACTTCAACAACCCGTGCACTTGCGGGGTACACACGCAAGGGGTGTGTCAGAAATCATAGTGTTACAACTCAAGATCCACAAGAAATTCTAAAAGCAAATAAGTCAAAGTCTTCAAGTTAGTGACCCGATCATGTAAAAGGTCATGAGATAATGATGTGTAAGTCAAGACTTCAAAGCATAAGAGATTTAAGACTAGAAAAACTCAAATGAATTGATAAATTGACTCTAGAGTCTCAAAGGCATCAAGAAGTCAGAAACTTACCCCCCACCCCCTCTCATGAGCGTAATAGGCAAAAACCCTTCCCCGTCTAGGTCGGGTTAGGGTGGGGAATGTGATACAACTTCTGTTTTCTTCCCAATTTGCCTCCACTTCTTCATCACCATATTGCATATCCTTTTCTGAGCAATCTCAAACTCTTAGTATACCTTTCAATACTTTCATCTTCTCCCATTTCCTCTTTTTATTAATCTCTAATTCTGGTTTAGAGTTTGCCCTTCATCATTAATGAATATCTCATGAAAAAAAATATTTATAATATTATTATATAAATTAATTATTTTTATTCTATTATGAGTATTTGTAAATAAATTTGTATTTTGTTTATAAAAATTCTTATAAACATGATATTATTTTACATTACTTAAAACCATGATTGATATATATTACATGATAAAAATATTGTTAACCTCAATATCAGGGTTAGGGTAACCCTTAATGTCTGGGTTACAAGGATGTCTTTCCCACTGTTATAATAGAAAAAAGATTTAGATTTTATCTATTTATTTATTTATTTATTATGTGTGTGTTTTAATGCAATAGGTTGATTATAGTTCTTATCTCAAAATAATGTTATCCTAGTTATAATAATTTGCAATTTAATTTTTTGCTATAAAAAAATATTATTTTTATTTAAATTTAATGGTAAAATATACTTTTTTATAAAAATACTAATATTTGGTGATTGTAGTTCTTATATGAAAATAATGTTATTCTAGCTATGGTAATTTGCAATTTAACTTGGGGTATAGAAAATAATTATTTTTATTTAAATTTAATTGTAAATTTTTTTAAAAAAAATTAAGAATTTTTGTATATAATAAAAAGTTTCTATCACATTTTACAATTCACAACTCAAATTTATGATCCCTATGCCTCATGGGATGGGGATTCCTTAACCCGTGAGGATCTCCCGTAGGAAAATGACTGGGGAGAATTACTCCCCGCTGGGAATTTTAGAGCGCCAATCCCCACTCTATGAAAAACGGGAATGGGGACAAGAATGGGATCCTTACCCCCACTTGCGTCCCTATCGCCAAATCCTTTAGGTGATTACATCAAGTTTTATTCTTAAATATAGCAAATGTCTGCATGATGATTATTCCGGGAGTCCTTTGCCAAAATCCTTTTATTTGACATGTGATAAGTGCTTGTGTTATAGTACCGCGAAGCGCTATTATCTTACAATGAGCATATCTTTTATCAGATTTTATCACTAAATTGTGTGCATTTGTATGCTTTTGTGCACTGTAGTAAAACACTGTAGTAAGCTACTGTTCACTTTCAGCCGAAATTCAGAAAACCAGAGAGTTCACACGGGCGTGCGGAAATTCTACACGGCCGTGTGAAATCCCGATAAGTTCAATTTTAAAGCCGCGACTCAACATTATAAAAGCCCGATTTGGAGACTTTTTACACATCTTTTGACCTATCTTTTTCCCCAACTTCTGGATAGCGTGGCTAGGGTTTTGGAGAGGACTTCGTGGAGGTTTGGAGCGCATCATCGGCATTGTTACCGACGTCCAGCGGCCACACAAGACCACGACCACATCATATGCAAGGGGGTTTTCATCAATGCTTTCAATTTGTGCTTTCTTATATATTTTGATGAATTTGTATAGCTCCATGAGGAGCTAAACTACTCGTGGGTATTCGGACTTGTAAACCCGAGGATCATTATGTTTCTATGACATTGTTATTATGCTTTTCCATTATTGATGAATAAATTCGAGTTTCAATCTTAATTATCTCTTGTAATTGTTTTCCCTTAGCCATGACACTAGGGTTGAGAACAATCTAAGTTATCCTTTGGAGGTGTGACAACTCCTATAGGGTTAGACTACTTAAAATTGAAGAGGGTTGAGAGGGTGAGTCGTGAGGTAGCGGAACATCCCCTTTCCCCTTCGGTGTGATTCTCCCTACCTCCGTGTTCCATGATTTCTTAGCGGTCGAGATAGAGTGAAGTGCTAGGAGATAAACTCCCCTGTGGCTTAGTTGCGCGAGCACCAGAGTGAAGGGTTGAAGTGAATCTTAGTGCTAGAGCTTAATTTAGATTAGGGTTCTTTCACCTGGACCAAAGGGTTAGAGCTATATATAAGAACATGGTTTATCACTAGGAATCCCTAGAACTTAAACAATTCCACACAGTGTGAGGCTTAGAAAGACGAACTCCCCTAGGGCTTAGTTGACAGGTCAACAAGAGTCAAGGGTCGTAGTGAAACTTAATGCCTGGGCATAGTGTCGAGGTTAGTCACGGTTGACCTTAGGTTTGGGACCGTGTGTTTAAGGATTTTCTCGACTCAATTAACATCAATAGGAGAGTATAATAGCATTGTCTTGCACTAGAAGCATAAGTCCTAGGGGTAACTTGTCCGGGTACCCTATTTCATCCATTGCTAGTCCTTCTCTATTTACGTGTTCTTGCACTCTCTTACCTTCCATTTTTCTACTTTTGATTGCTTTCATATTCACTCATTAATTCTCTTCACTTTCACCGTACATCGCTTAGCTAATAAGTGAAACCTCATGTCTTAAGTCCCTATTCCCTGTGGATTCGACTACCCATTCACCAGGGTAAATTTATTACTTCGACAAGCCCGTGCATTTGCGGGATACACGTAAGGGGTCGTGTCAACCTGCCTAAGTCCCTTACGTTCCATGAAATGATTTTTATGATCACAACATAGAGAAACAACAAGCAAACCTAATGAAAAGGTTCCTGCAGTGCTCCTATAGGGGTCAACTTTTGTAGATTCTAGTTGGCAAATATTTGTTTGTTAATCACCTATGTTATTA
Organism: Dioscorea alata; assembly: GCA_020875875.1. Classification (NCBI taxonomy): domain Eukaryota; kingdom Viridiplantae; phylum Streptophyta; class Magnoliopsida; order Dioscoreales; family Dioscoreaceae; genus Dioscorea; species Dioscorea alata. The sequence goes on along the minus strand of CM037017.1, from coordinate 13,257,282 downwards.
ATCATGTAAAATTGCTTGTTGAATGAATAAGAATTATGGTTCATTCTAGTGTAGAAGTTAGTAAATTTAATGTTGAATGAATAAGAATTACAGTTCATTCTGGTGTAGAAGTTAGTTAATTTAATTAATAATCTATGAAATAATAATATAAAAATAAGCAAAATAATGAAAAGTAGAAAATAAAAAATTATATTAAAAATGACTTTGAATTTCTAATCCTGTTGACAAACATCAATCCTGTCAACCATTGGATAGCCCAATGGTATGACACCAATGTGTTAAAGGGGAGGTCAGGAGTTCAAATCCTCTCCCCGACAGTACTGTGTTGGGATCAACAAGGGTCTACGAGCATGCTAGAAGCAAAATATGCACAACGGATAACAAACAAAACTAGCATGGACCCTAGCATGCAATGGAAGCGAATAAAGATATAAAATCTAAAATAAATAAATAAATACAATTCCAAGGGTGAAGTCGAAAAAGGGACTGCATATACGCGACTCCCCTCTACTCTCTCACACACACAAGCCGGAAACAATCCGGTATAGATTGCTAGTATCCAACGATAACTCTTATCGAAAAATACGAATAGCAATTAAAATTAGGTCTCAAAAACCTAATAGTAAACATGTGTAAGGAATTGTAAATCCAAAATCGACACTCGGCGAATGTTTCACATGTGAAAATCTTTTGAGAAAAATTCCACAACCATTATGAACTAATCTCAAAAAGGCTCTCACTCCGGCGATCTCCATTGATAAAGAAATATCAATGAAAAAGCCGGCTTGTAAACTAACATACATGAATAAACAAGAATGATCAAAAGAGTGTCGACCTATACCTTTGCCGGAGCCGAGTAATGGCAATCTAGATCGAGAAAACTTTCTCCAAAAAAGGGGGAAAAGGCGGACAGCACCTTTGCGAAGGATGACGGCGACCAACAATTGGACCCGACGGCGGCCTCGGCTTGGACGGACCGGCGGCCTCCTTGAGGAAGAGAGGGAGAGGAAAGATTAGGGTTAGGGTTTTCTCTAATACACATGTATTTATAAAACCCTAAAACCAATCCCAATGCAATATCAACCATTGATTCCACATATTGGATCTTCCCTTTTATTGGATATTAATCATATTAGATCCAATAAGCTAACACTTAATTTCTAATTAAGTCCGTCAATTTTTAAGTTATCTCATAACTCAATCCTTACACATTCGCGGTTAGACCAAATCAACTCTTGATTTATCTAAACTCCATTTAGCTATTCGACTCATTAGATTGAGTCCAGATTTCACGGCTTTTACGTGTGCGATCCTGTAGGCTCGTTTTAAAATCGACAATGAGATTTTAACCTCGTTAAGGCCCATAAGTCACAAATGTCGTTTAGCATGGCAATGTGACTACCCGAATTAAAATGGAGGTCAACTGGGTAATCAACTAACCTCGTAACCTTATCTGATTCCTTTGCCAATTGAATATCTCGATCAACATAAGGCATGGAGCTTAGTCACCCTTATTTATTTGTCGATCGATTTCTTGATCCTCGGTGAACTGACTAGGTCAAATAAATGATAACCCTTACCATTTCACTTGGGCGTGGCCACGCACTACTCAGTTTCACCGATTAAGTGGGCGGTGATATTCTCTCTCCTCAGAGAGTGGCAATCCCCTCGCATCGCAAATGTTACTCGCTATGAATCTTGATGCACCCAATCATACCCACACTTGTCACTCTATTACGAATGACGTTAGGCGTATGTCAAAGTACACCAACATTCATCCAACCTCCATAGCGACCTTGAGTCTAAGGATTCGGTATAAGCGTTACACGAGAACCACTTATGACTTTGCAACCATGTAGTGATCTCGTGAGCGGATCGATCCAGACACGCTGTTCACTAACACGTGTCTATGTCTATTGATTGACATCACATGTCCTATAATCCATAAAACATAATCACGTATTCAGCAACTTGTGCGGAACAAACTCTCAGGGATAGTTCTATCCAAGCATACATGCACAGAAATGCAGTAAGATAAAACAAGCCAGGTTTTATTAAAAATAAACATATAACTAATAAAGGTTCAGATCAACGCATTGGGTCTAGGGCTAACACTAACATACTATTCATACATTGTTCACCTAGGATGTTTATACTATTGTATACTGTTCATACACTGTACACCAGGCTCTAATACTATTCATATACCAGGACGCTTGTCGTCTATTATTCAAAAAAAAAAAAAAAAACATCCATCCTAATGCTAATGCCAAACTCAACTTTCGGTCCATATACACATTCAAATACAATTGGCAATCATCCTTTTGTATTTCTTGCCATGGAACAATAAAAGTAATAAATTAAAAAAATTTTATATCAACTTTAAGTTTCCACTTCTCCAATTCGTATATTTTCCTTCTAAATTATATACATTTATTATCATTTATTTTAAATTTATTATTTAAATTTGCAATAATAATAATAATAATAATAATCAAATAGTCAAGAGTTCCTTCTTACTTAATATTGAGGCTTTGTTATTTCTCCACATTTATTAAAAAATAAAACTAGGTAAATGCTAAAAAAAAATTCTATTGCTACCGTGGTAAAAAGTTACTGTTTGCATTGTTAATAAAAATAAAATTAAAATAAAAAATATATAATTAAGCAAGAGATATTGTCTTAGTTAGCTCGGAGCTTTCTCCGGTTTTGCGTTCTTTTGTAAGTGTCCAGGCAGGGCCATGAAGGAACTAGAAAGCAATGAAATAGTTTAATATCTCATGAAGGATCTTAGTTTATGGAGATTTAGATGAAAGTTCCTTGTTGGATTCGAATGATAGTAGTTAAATTGGATGAATGGTGACCCACACAAATAGGTGAGGGTTGCAATCTTCAATCATCATTTGCCTAATAGTGTGTGGGATTTGCAAAGATATGTCCAACATACTAATCTGTGTCCCTTGTTGCCAACATCAAGCACATACTAATGGAAATCTCTTTAGATTTGGTCGATTGACTCATTTACCAACTAAGGAAGTTTGAGGACCAATATCTAATGCATTGTTAAAGAAGATAGCAGTGAGATGATGACGGTCAGTTTACCCCCAAGGAAACGAATTTAGACTTATACATATAAACTTTGTTCCTATTTGTAACAATAAGCTTCTTCCAATTTCATTGATAAGGGTATCTACATGATATAGAAATCTTAAGATATATAATGAGCAGAAGGCATGTGCAACAATTCATCATTTTTGTCAATGCTCACTTAAGAGTGTGGTTGAATTTAGTTGTGACAAGTCATGCATTAATTATTGCACCCTAAGGATATCTCTTAGGTTTGGAGATTCTTTCCTTTTATATGGGGTTAAATAAGTGGTGCTAAACTCACCACAAATGACCTAGGGAAGAGCTTGCTTGTTACAACTCTTCTAGATTTCGCTATAGAAGTTAGGTTTAAGATGATTAGAATTTGACTCATAGACTGAGATGCAAAGCCAAAGCACATTGTCTTGCACGTACATGAATTCCATGGTTAGAGGCAAAAGAAACCTATGAACATTAGTATAACGGGGTATTCGACCTAATGATTATGCTTTTGAAGGTTCATCGGAGGATGTGAAACAAAAGTTATTTAATTGAGAGCGTTTATTAATCTCCTTTGTGTGTAGGTGATGGGTGATTTATGTAAAAATAGTCAAAACATGTTCTAGGTAGAGTGGTTATGGTTATAGTGCCTTTATAGTCAAACCCCACTCTAGGTAAAGTAATTATAGTTATTATAAATGTCCTCATAAAAATAGTCAAAACGTATGTAGGATGATGCGGCATGTCATATCGCATCAAGTGGTTTTATAAAAGCATGGGTACTCATATTTTTAGAATAGCAATCTCTTCTTATATATATATATATATATATATATATATATATATATATATATATATGTATATATATATATAAAAGCCTCGTAAATATTTGAAATATGAATGAAAAAAAGCATTAGATTTTAAGCAATCTCTTGGTATTATCTCTTCGTCTCTCCTTTCTAACATCTTTCCTAGCTTCTATTACTCCACTCCAATAACTCTCATATTCCTATTATTGTTAGAGACCACAACCCGTTCTCTTCCAAAATTTACTCCCCAAAATTTGCAATAATAATAATAATGATGATGATAAGATAGTCAAGAGTTCCGTCTAACTTAATATTGAGGCTTTGTTGTTTCACCATATTTATTAAAAAATTGAAACTAAGTATATGATAAAACTTTTTTTTTTTCAATTGCTACCATGCTTGTTCACATTGTAAAAAAAAATTAAAATAAAATAAAAAAATTATTTAAGCAAGAGATATTGTTTTAGTTAGCCGGAGTTTCTTGGATTTTGCATTCTTCTCATAGTTTGTAATCTGGGACATGATCAATTTCTTCCCTTTTCCTTCGTTTTTCATTAATTATTTTTTTCCCTATTTATCTCGCATTTCTAGATAAGCACTCTTCAATCTTCAGATTCTTCCATTCCTTAGAACTTTGTCTTTTTTGTTTTTTATCAATTTAAAGTATTGAAGTAAATGTTCTATTGGTTTTAAATGTTCCTTTGTTTTTGGGATGTAAAGAGGTGACTTTTGGGTTGAGCAGAGATCGAGGCAATAGTTACTCATGGGAGAGTATCAGGGGATAGATAAAACCACCTCCAACCCCTTCTCAGGGATTTTCCAAGTTTTTTTTTAAAGTTTAATTGGTCCTATTTCATACTCTGGCTTGATGTTCTTTTTGAATTGTTAGAGTGGTATTTGATAGGTCTTTTCATTCATTAGAGATGGTATTGGTTTTTCTATTAGTTTATTAATTAGTGAAAACAATTAATCTCGTTTTCTTTTTTCTCAGTTTGGATGGCAGTCCAATATGTGGATCTTGGTGGCTGGGGGTGCTAGCTTCATTGGATCTCATCTTGTTGACAAATTGATGGAAAATGAAAAGAATGAGGTGATCATCTCTATTGAAAGAATTTTATTATGCTTGTTTTAATTGTAAACACTTTTATGGTATATGCTTCCTAAAGAAATGCTTAAACTGTTTCATTCTTATAAGCTTTTGGTGAATGAAGACATGGTGATATGAAACGGATTAAGTGTTACTTAAATTGTCATTATTCAGGTCTGCATTAATGTTTTTTTTTTTTTTTTACTAATAGGCAACAAAATGCTCTATACTTAAGGGATTGTCAAAGGGACAAATAGATATGGATGTGCATCAGTTACGGTGTCTTGCAAATCTCTTAAAAAAATCCCAATGCTTTACAACCCTAAAGTGGTGAAATCACTGAACAATACTAAGTTTAAGTGTACAGTGCATGAACAGTATTGCTGGAGAAGGATTCGAACACTTGCTCTCCCCTTGCGCTTTTGTATCATACCATTTGGCTATCTAATGATTGACACAGTTTGCATTAATGTTGATTAGGTAATAAAGATTTCTAATCCTAGAAACTAAAGAGATTTTGTATTTGTCGTTTTCCGCCGTGCTTGCATATGTTAACTAGGATGAGTGATCCTCAAGTCCACCACCCTGATCTGGTGGGCTTGAGTTGGCTTTTGGCCAACTTGTAACTAGTCCAGCCAATAGGGATAGTCTGCTGAGACAGGTTGCCCCGACGGACCTGGAAGGTCATGGGTTACTCAAAGATGACCCGGCTCAGACACACCCCCAAAATGTCAGATCGGGCCAAAATCCGCTAGTTTACTGGTTAACCCGCTGGGTTTTTATTTATTTATTTTTTAAATTATATGATTTAATTTAAAATGTATGGAAAAATGTTAAAAGAAAAACACAAATAAGTTGTGTTGGTTATAAGCGCTGTTATAGGCAATTGTCCTATCCTACGAGATGTTGGACTAAATGTGAATAGTATAAATTTTGCATATCATTTATATCATCTGGCAAAGGAAAAAATTAACCTATATTTGATTTGCTAGTGTGACGGTGTTATTAGGGTGTTGGTGTTATAAGTCAAACATTGTTGATAATAATAATAATTATTATTATTATTATTATTATGCCAAAAATTAAATAGACATCTTAAAAAAATAAAAATAAAAATAATTTCAAATAAATAACAAAAATTAAAAATACTTATAGTTATTAACTTATTATTTTAAATAAAAGCATTTGATAATATTTTAATGACTTGATATTTGTATATATAGGATTAAATTAAAAGCTCTTTGAGAATCATTGATTTCATTAAAAAAAAAAAAAGATAAATGTGGATTTTGATATTTTACTAAATGAAAAAAAAATTACATAAAAAACTATTAAACATAGAAATGATTAATCTAAAAATATTTCAAATGGTTCTTTTACAATGAGATAGTTGTTAACATTATTCCATAATGAATATATTTATTCTAATTTAAATATTTTATTAAAATATATTGTTGACATAAAGATTGATAAAAATTTATAATTACAAAATTTTTTTATATAAATTATGTAAGAGTATAAACTTTATTATTAATTTAACAAAATTTAAGTTAATTATTTATTAATCAAGATTTTAAAAAATATTATGATTTTAAATTAATAATACTTGAAAGAAAATGTTCCACAAAGAATTATAGTTCTAAATTATGATGTTGCATATCATTCAAAATATTGATTTGTATAACAATATTTTTATATAAAATACATTTTACAGAATTTGTCTGAATATATATATATACAGATGTAATTTCCCCCAAGTATTAATTAGGAAATGATGATAGGCCGTTTGGTTAGGGCCTTGGATTTAGTGGGGGTTGGTTATTGGTACGAACCCAATGCGGAGCAAACCATGTTTTAATAAATTTTTCTTCAAAAATAAAATAAAACAAACTGTCGGGTTTGAAAGACCTCAACCCGTAACTGGACCAGATGACTGAGTCAGGTAACATGTCGGGCCTCGGGTTTGAAAGACCTCAACCTGTAATTGGACCAGACCCACTGGGGTAGTTTGGTTGGCGACCAGGTCCTTTAGGTCTACAAACCGGACAGGTTTAGCTAGGACGATGCCGGGCACCGGCTAAAATAGGCCCATGCTACCATTAGATTGATGTATATGTGTGAGACGGGCCCCGTCTAGATTGATGTATGGTCTCATGATTCTTTTATTAAGGTAATCATCGCTGATGACTTCTTCACCCGGTCAAAGGACAGCCTCAGGAAATTAATTACTCATCCAACCATCCGCATCTTGGTTAATGGTTTTGGTCTCATGCAATTAGTTTGGTAATATGTTGATATACAGTTTGGCAATAATTTTTATCAGGTTTTTAAATTTAATTTTTTTAACTAACTATTATAGTTTGGTAAAAATAAATGGCAATTGTACGTTTGGGAGACTCAAATAAAATAATAGCTATATTTTTGTAGCACTACTCTGATTACAAGACTTGTATTTCACTAATTATTACATCCTGCTATTCAATATTGGTTGACATACAAACTTTATTTTCCAATGTATTGCTATTTCGGACTTTGGTACATTGTGTTAATTGCACCTGAATTTTTAAATCCTATATATTCTAAATTGTTCTGCTAGATTACTTATAGGAATATGCTTAGTGCTCCTATAGTTTATTGGTGCTTAACAGCTCTCAATTTCATAGTTAGTCCTTGTATACATAAAATGTAATTGACAAAAATATATATCCTTGTAGCTCTTGTAGAGAGATGTGTGCCTAGCACAACTACCAGCTCACCCCTATCTATTATATAACATGGCCGGGTGGGCGGCCTTGGTTCAATCTTGCCAATTCCACCTAGACTAAACATGGCTTAATAGGAGTAAGGTCAAGTGTTTTTAAAACAAAACTATCAGTGCGCTTTAGAGCACTGTCTGTGACAGGGCTTTCGGCGTCACACCCTTGGCGTGGGTATGACAAGGCCGGAAAACCGGGGATGGTTATTCCATTCCCTTAGATCGATTTCTTTGTGGTCTTATTTTACTCGGACATGATCGGCACTCATGACCGAGGGCGGAGTGGCGACCCGCCCGACTTATGACCAAGACTTAGACTACGAGGAGTTATGATTTATACCATATGAGCAGATGTGTACTGGTGAAGACTGTCTCTCGATCAGTCGGGGACTACTGAGACATCCCGGGGCGGATGCGCAGTGATTATCTGGCGCTGTGGACAGAGGGGAGACAATTTTTAACTAGTGGGAGACAAGTGGGGAACACGCAGGACCAACGGGATCAGGCTTCTTCCTCTTGGATCGGGATCAGGCTTCGTTTGGTAGCTCCTAGACATGGAATTCCTCGTTTGGCGTTCGTCCACATTCACTTGGCTTGGATTTCTCCCAAAAGGCTATATAAGGGGCTCTCCCCCTTCATTTGAGATTCATTCCACTCTTCTCATCTCATTCTCCTCTTTAAGAGCTTTCACAAGAGAGTCTTCTTCTCTTGTAATCTTAGTAAACCAAGGTGGTTCTAGGGTGAGCCTTGATCATTGTCTTGGCCTAAGTTGTAAAGCTTCATTCTCAATACAAGAGAGTTTATCTTTTCTCTCTTCATATTTGGTGTCTATCTCTCATCTTCCTTCAAGGTTGTGGCGTTCTTTGGCTATTCTTGGGCGTTCTTGGCTTCCGGGGGCGTTTGGCTGACTTGTGATCAAGCAAGTGCCGCACGGTGTTGATTTGCATCGAGTAACCCCGTGTCAAGTGGTATCAGAGCTGTAGTGAAGGAAAGATGTCCGGAACAAAAAAGATAGGCTCGATCGTCTTGAGGAGCAAATGACCCATGTCGTCGATGACGTTGAGCGACTAGACGATATCGTCGAGGGCGACGAAGGGGAAGGCTCGCCCCTCCCTTATGCAAGGGATACGCGGAGTTGCTGGCTTGTGTGATCGAGGCTAGCTGCATGATGGAGCTCCTAAGGGCAGAGGTGGAGGCTCTGTCAAAGGAGGTGGGTCTCCTCAAGAAGGCGGGTCGGGTGGTTTCTAGTTCTAGAGAGGAGGGTCCTCCCATTCGGGTTCCCGAACTAACACCCTTCGATGGCATGCAGAGCGCCAAGACACTTGAGAACTTCATTTAGGATGTCAATCAATACTTCTCGGCGTAAAAAATCCCCGAAGATGAGCAAGCGACATTGGTGCCCATGTATCTGAACGGAGACGCCAAGCTGTGGTGGAGAACCCGACAGGTCGATGACCAACTCGCGGAGCGCACAACTTCTTCCTCATGGGATGACATCAAGAAGGAGTTGCGGGAACAATTTCTCCCCGGCAACGCAGCTTGGGTGGCAAAGGTGGCCTTGCAGAAGTTGAAATAGACCGGGTCTGTAAGGGACTACATTAAGGGCTTCACTTCCTTAATGCTAGATATCCCTGACATGTCTGAGGAGGACAAGCTATTCAACTTTCAAACCGGGTTGCAGCAGTGGACATAGCTGGAGGTACGGCGGCATGGTGTGAAGGACTTAGCCTCGGCAATAGCGGTCGCCGAATCCTTGGTCGATTTTCGTGGCACATCAACCCATGATGGGGATAGAGCCAAGTCAAAACCCAAAGAGTGGAAGCTTGACAAGAAGGCAACAAAGACACCCTTCCGTAAGAATTTGGGAGGGAAAACACTGGAGGAGCGGCCAAGGCCCGAGGGCAGGCCGACCGGTAGGCAGTCTAGCAAACCGATGGGTTGCTTTATCTGTAGTGGGGATCATAGGGATGCACTCTGCCCTAAGAGAGAGAAGCTGGCCGCTTTTGGGGCAAGGGAAGACAGCGATTTGGAGTTCCATTCTCTGGTCAATCCTCTGCAGCTATTGGGGAACATCTGCGCTGTGAAAGGTACTTCCCCAACTTTTCTTTATGTTCGACTACCTTGAACGGTAGGGAAATCGATGCTATGGTGGACTCGGGGGCCACCCACAATTTTATTAACACAGCTACAGCAGGGAGGGTGGGCCTCAGTGTGGCTACGCATGCCAGCAAAGTCAAGGCCATCAATTCTCAAGCGCCAGGCGTCACGGGCAGGGTCTCGGGTGCAACCGTGCAGTTAGGAGAATGGAAGGGGCAGGTTGACTTACTGGTGGCACCACTCGATGACTTCGAGCTAATATTGGGCATCGATTTTCTTGTCAAGGCGAAGGCGGCAGTCATCCCTCATCTGGGAGAGATGATGATCATGGGAGAGCCACAACCCTGTTTTGTGACGAGTGGCGTCGTGATGCCAAGGGGAAAGAGCCCCTCCTATTAGCCATCTAGGTGGAGAGCGGGCTGAAGTGAGGGGAGGCCACTTTCTTGGCCACTTTCCTTGAAGATAAGCTAGACCATGAAGTGGTCATACTGGCTGAGGTGTCCAAGGTCTTGAGGGAGTTCAAAGACATGATGCCTTTAGAGTTACCAAAGCGTCTTTCCCCTTGGCGTGCCATTGATCATCAGATTGATCTGGTTCCTAGGTGTAAGCCTCTAGCCAAGGCGCCATACCGGATATTGCCTTTGGAGTTGAAGGAGCTGTGAGACCAACTGACCGAGCTGTTGGATGCTGGATTTATCGAACCCTCGAAGGCCCTTTCTGGCGCATCGGTGTTGTTCCAGAAGAATCAAGATGGGTCCTTGCGTCTTTACGTGGATTACCGGGCCTTGAACAAAGTCACCATCAAGAACAAGTATCCTGTACCGCTGATCCAGGATCTATTCGATCGGCTGTCGGGAGCATCGTACTTCACCAAACTCAACTTGCGCTCGGGATATTGGCAAGTGCGCATTGCGGAGGGTGATGAGCCAAAGACCACGTGTGTCACTCAGTATGGCTCGTTTGAGTTTCTTGTAATGCCGTTCGGCCTCACCAATGCTCCCGCTACATTTTGCCACTTAATGAGCGATGTGTTTCATGAGTATCTTGATGACTTTGTTGTTGTATACCTAGATGATGTGGTGGTGTACAGCCGGTCCCTTGAGGACCATATATGCCACTTGAAGAAGGTGTTTTGCCGGTTCCGAGACCACCAGCTCTTCATCAAATTGGAGAAGTGCGAATTCGCATAGCGAAGAATCAAGTTCTTGGGGCACTTGATATCGCAAGGAGAAGTTCGGATGGACCAACGGAAGATTGAGGCAATCTTGGAGTGGCCGGCACCCTCCAAGGTTTCGGAGCTGTGGTCGTTCCTAGGGCTCGCCAACTACTATCGGAAATTTATCCAGGGGTATTCCAAAATTGCGACACCCCTCACCGATCTTCTGAAGAAGGACCAGCCATGGGGCTGGTGAGAAGATCAAGTTAGGGCTTTTGAGAAGCTTAAGGCGGCCATCTCCACCGAGCCCGTGTTGAGGCTCCTAAACTTAGAGCTACCCTTCGAAGCGTACACCGACGCGTTGGATAAGGTGGTCAGAGGGGTCTTAGTTCAAGATGGCCATCCAATTGCTTTTGAGAGTTGGAAGCTGAAAGAGGCCGAACTCAAGTACTCAGCGCACGAGAAGGAAATGTTGGCAATGATCCACTGCCTTCAGGTATGGCGAGTTTATCTCTTGGGTACTCACTTTGTGATCAAGACAGATAACATCACCAACACTTATTTCGCCACACAAAAGAAACTTGCCAAGGCAGGCTCGCTGGCAAGAATCCCTTCAAGAATATCACTTCGAGTGGCAGCACAAACTCGGCAAGCACAACCAAGTTGCTGACGCTCTTAGTCGGAAGCAGGTGGTTGAGTATGTGGCCGCACTGACTCCGGTGACGACGGATCTGACGGAGTGGATCCGAGAGGTGGCGAAGACGGACGCATAGTACATGAAGCTGGTACGTGACGTCTAGGACGGTATGATTCACCGTTATTGGGTGGAGGATGAGTTACTCCTGGTCAAGGCAGGTCGGTTGTTCGTGCCCAAAGGTGAGAAACTTCGGCTTGCCCTAATGAAGGAACATCATGACTCACAGTGGGCAAGACACCCCGGGAGAGACAGGATGAAGGCCTTATTGGCCCGGCACTACTATTGGCCGGATATGGAGGAGGATATTGAGGAATATGTCAAATCTTGCTTTATGTGGCAACAGGATAAACCAAAGCGGAGGCGGGAGGCAAGACTACTTCAGCCGCTCCCGATCCCTGACCGGCCTTGGCCGTCGGTCTCCATGGATATCATCTTCGGGTTTCCTAAGGTCAACAACATGACTTCGGTCATGGTGGTGGTTGATCGGTTCACTAAGTATGCCATCTTCATCCCGACACCCACGACCTGCCACACCGAGCAAGCGGCGGAGTTGTTCCTTCGTCACGTGGTGAAGCACTTCGGTGTGCCATATGACATAGTTAGTGACCGAGATGCTCGCTTCACGGGGAGATTCTGGACGGCCTTGTTCGGGTTGCTCGAGACCGAACTCAAGTTTTCCACGGCCAACCATCCCCAGACGGATGGACAGACAGAGCGCATCAATGCTTTGTTGGAAGAGTACCTATGTCATTATATCTCGGCCTCACAGAAGAACTGGCTTGATCTGCTTGACACAGCCCAGTTCGCCTATAACATGCATCGGTCTTCATCGACGGGCAAGAGTCTCTTTGAGTTGGCATATGAGTATCAGCCCCTGTCATCTCCTGAGATCGTGAAGCGCCGTGCCTGCGAAGGATGTCCTGCTGCGCACAACTGGGCCTTGGAGCGACAGGAAATGATTGAGGGGGCCAAGTATAGCCTAGCCAAGGCGACTCGGTGGATGAAGAAGTATGCAGACCAAGGGAGGCGGCCCTTGGAGTTCCAAGTTTGTGACCGAGTGTGGTTGAAGCTGACGCCACAGGTCTGGAAGAAGGTGCACTGGAAGGATGTGCACAAGGGATTGATCTCTCAGTAAGATGGGTCATTCGAGATCATCCAGAAGGTGGGCAGTGTAGCATATCGACTCAACTTGCCAGAGAGGTTGAAGCTACATCCTATCTTCCATGTCGCTACCTGAAACCATGTTATTAAGACAACACTCATCCGGAGCGGAACCGGATGGAGCGCGCCCCACCGACTGTGCAGAAGGAGTTCACTCGGCTAGCAGAGAAGATCCTTGTCCGCAAGGTGGAGGGACAAAGCAAGAAGAACAGGAGGGTCTTCTTCCTTGTTAAATGGAAGGGTCTTCTAAATTCGGAGGCCAGTTGGGAAAGGGACACGACCCTTTGGAAGTTTGAGGATGTGATCTCAAATTTCCTTAGTTCCCCTCAGACGAGGACGTCAGACTCTCCCGGTGGAGGAGATTTGTGACAGGGCTTTAGGCGTCACACCCTTGGCGCAGGTATGACAAGGCCGGGAAGCTGGGGATGGTTATTCCATTCCCTTAGACCGATTTCTTTGCGGTCTTATTTTACTCAGACATGATCGGCACTCAAGACTGAGGACGGAGTGGCGACTCGCCTGACCTATAACCAAGACTTAGACTACGAGGAGTTATGATTTATACCGTACGAACAGACGCGTATAGGTGAAGACTGTCTCTCGATCAGTCGGGGACTATCGAGACATCCCAGGGCGGATGCGTCTAGTGGGAGACAAGTGGGGAGCACGCAGGACCAACGGGACCCGATGAATAGGAGGAGATATCGGCTTCTTCCTCTTGGATCGGGATCAGGCTTCGTTTGGTAGCTCCTGGACATGGAATTCCTCATTTGGTGTTCGTCCACATTCACTTGGCTTGGATTCCTCCCAAAATGCTATATAAGGGGCTCTCCCCCTTTATTTGAGATTCATTCCACTCTTCTCATCTCATTCTCCTCTTCAAAAGCTCTCACAAGAGAGTCTTCTTCTCTTGTAACCTTATTGAACCAAGGTAGTTCTAGGGTGAGCCTTGATCATTGTCTTGGCCTAAGTTGTAAAGCTTCATTCTCAATACAAGAGAGTTTATCTTTTCTTTCTTCATATTTGGTGTCTATCTCTCATCTTCCTTCAAGGTTGTGGCGTTTTTTAGCTATTCTTGGGCGTTCTTGGCTTTCGGGGGCGTTAGGCTGACTTGTGATCAAGCAAGTGCCGCACGGTGTTGATTTGCATCGAGTAACCCCGTGTCAGTGTCTTTCTTCGAGTCAGTCCTTTACCGATGACAAAAGCCTCTTGGCTATAGTCTAGTATCAACCTCAGGTAGTTCTTTCCTTTTGGCTCGGCAGAGATAAGCTGGGTTACATTGAACTATGTAGGAAATGCATAGCATAGGAAGATCACACAGCAAACTGAGGCCTTGCATGGGCCCTACCACAACTGCTCATCTATGGGTTTTGTATCTCAATCTAAAGGGAATTGTATTAAAGATATTTATTTATTTATTTTAACATTGATTGGTTGGAAATAAAAAACTATGGGTTCAACATGACAATTTTAATTATTACTAGTGTAAAGGCGCTAATGTTGTGGGTCGAATATATCAAGAAAAAGACTCCAAATATAGTATAAATTCTGTAAAAAAAAAACTATTGATAATGTAATTTTTTTAAAATCATTTTCAGTAGGGGAAGTATATTCTCAAAATTTGAAGGGTTGGGAAATATATTAGTGGAATATGTTATATTTTTCATTGAATGATGAAAATGACTTCATTTAGATACTTTGAAAAAAAAAATTTAAAATATTAAGCTTTCCTCTCGATTGTTCTCTTCTTTGTTGAAATAATTGAACCAATATGTTTGTCTAATATATTTATTTATTTATTATTTATTTAGTTATATCATTATTTAGTGTAGAATGATTGAGAAAACTGTTATTTTATTTATTTATACAAACTTTCACTTTATACATATTTTTCAAATTTCTCTAAGAATTTAGTTTCTTACAAAATTTTTTAAATTATATTCACATTGAATGATGGAAGGATAATAAAAAAAGATCTTGATGCTCAAGAAGGAAAAATGTGCGAAATATATATAATTAGGAGGAAAGAAACAAAAATATTTTTAAACTTAAATTCAAACCTTAACGCAGAAAAAAGATAGGCATAAAACAGCTTAAAAATGTTATTTTATATTAAATGAAGGTGATTATGTTAATTTAATTTTTATACATATAATATAGGTTTACATTAAAATTTTTATAATAATATTATTTTTCATTTTATTTTGTAGTTATTAATAGGTATATAAATATTGTTTATACATGGAATGTATTCTTTTATAATGTTCACAATATGCACACATACTATTGTTAATATGAATTTGTATGTATACAACATCGCCATAGTTGTTTTTGGTATTTATAGATTTTATTATGTTTTTAAATATAATATTTAAACATTTTAATCATTGCAATTCCTTTGAATTTGAATAAATACATATTAACATTAATGCATTGACTTTCTTTTGAAAAATCGGTAGATAAGTTATAATGCAATAAATATTACTAGGAAGTAAATAGATAGATAGATATAGTTAATATTTTTTCAAACATAGAGACTTATATATATAATAATTTATTAATTTCATGACAAATAATGTTCCAAAAATATAAATATAATATTATATTAATGCAGTGCTAAATACTGTGCCAAAAATATAAATATAATAATATATTAACTAACTCTACTTAGTTAAGTTTATTAAGAATGATTAATATGTTATTACTACAGGTAACCCAACATAATTAGTACTAACCTTTTTTGACCCCATCTTAAACAACAGTCACAACCCCAACACCATCTCATCTTCATCACCTTCAAACCCTAATCCTCAATCCCCAATTGAAGCCTAGGGTTAGTATCAATGCCGGAAAGCACTAATTGGGTTTCAATGTCTTAAGATCTTTCCTCACCACCTCCGCACCACTAGTGAACTCCACCATACCAAGCAAACCTTTACTCCACCCCTTTCTTCATCACCGCCATTGACTCTATTAGCTTGATCTACAAGGGATGCACTAATGGCTTACTGGGTGGTGGCATCGCCACCCAACAAGCCATCACTAGACTCTCATCGTCCCTCATCGCCCAATCTTCAAACTCCAAGTTCTATAAGTGACACGCCCTAAAAGTGCACGGGTTTGTCGAAGTAATAAAATTTACCCCGGTGAGTGGGTAGTCGAATCCACAGGGAATAGGGAGTTAAAATATGAGATTTCACTATTTAAGCTATGTGGAGTATGGAAAGATAAGAAAAGAATCGATGAGTGACGAATATGGAAGCAAATATAATAAAAGACAAGAAATTGAATAGAAAGATGGAAGATAAGAAAGTGCAAGTAAAAGAGAATAGAGAGAAACTGGCAATGGATGAAATAGGGTATCCGGACAAGCTACCTCTAGGATCTATGCTTCTAGTGCAAGACGATGCTATTATACTTTCCTATTGATGTCAATTGAGTCGAGGAAATCTTTAGATTCACGGTCCCAAACCTAAGGACAACCGTGACTAACCCCAACATTATGCCCCAGTATTAGGATTCACGTCAACCCTTCACTCTGTCGCTGGCACGACTAAGCCCCTGGGGAGTATATCTACCTAAACCTCACACTACGTAGGATTGCTTTAAGTTCTAGGGACTCCTAGTGGTAAAACCTGTTCCTATGTGTAGTTTTAACCCTTTGGTCCAGGTGGAAGAACCCTAGTCTAGATTAAGCCCAGTGCGTAGGATTCACTTCAACCCTTCACTCTGTTACTCGCGTAACTAAGCCCCAGGGGAGTTTATCTACCTAGCACTTCACTCTATCTCGACCGCTAAGAAATCAAGGAAACGGAGGTAAGGAGAAACCACATCGGAGGGGAAAGGGGACGCTTCGCTACCCCACGACTCACCCTCTCAACCCTCTTCAATCTTAAATAGTCTAATCCTATAGGAGTTGTCACACCTCCAAAGGACAACCTAGATTGTTCTCAACCCTAGTGTCACATCTAAAGGAAAACATTAACAAGATGAAATTAAGATCGAAACTCAATTTTTATTCATCAATAATGGAAAAGCATACTAACAATGTCAAAGAAACATAATAACCCTAGAGTTTACAAGTCCGAATACCCACAAGGGGTTTAGCTCCTCATGGAGCTATACATGTTCATCAAAATATGAAAGAAAGCACAAAGTAAAGACATCAATGAAAACCCCCTTGTGTATGGTGTGGTCGTGGTCTTGTGCGGCCGCCGGACGTCGGTGACGATGCCGATGACGCGCTCTAAACCTCCACGAAGTCCTCTCCAAAACCCTAGCCGCCCTCCAGAAGGTGGGGAGAAAGATAGGTCAAAAGATATCCCAAATAGTCTCCAAAACGGGCTTTATAATGTTGAGTCACGGCCTTAAAATCGCAGAAATCGGGATTTCACACGGCCGTGTGAAATTTCCACATGCCCGTGTGAAGTTGTTGGAATGCTGAATTTCGGCAAACAGTGAACAGTAACTTGCTACAGTAACTTGCTACAGTGTTGCTGTAGTGATTGTCCCGAAACGCTCCCGAATTCATCATTCTTCATTAAGGCCGTTGAATTGGGCACACAATCAACGGTAGATCGTGTCGATTGCTTCAAATCTCCTAATTGGTGAAGTTCTCCTTGCTAGCATGAGTTAGACTTATTGTGAATGTGACTGCCTTTGTGCCCCTCCAAAGGAGGTTGACACACACTCACAAGTCTCTACTCATGCCGTGCTCCTTGCTTAGTCCAAGAATCTTCCCAACAATGGCGAACACGATCTAACTTCGTTCCTTTCTCTCACTTTATCTTCACAACCCTACAATGCACAAAAGTAAACAAATGCACACTTTTTAGTGATAAAATCTGATTAAATTAATGCTCATTGCAAGATAATAACGCTTCGCATTACTATAACACGAGCACTTATCAATAAGACCTCCACCTCTTTCTCTGGCCAAGCACTTTCAGGTCTCTACCAATGCCGTGGTGGCCTCTCTGGTACTGACTGTGCCTCTTGCATCACTTGCGTGATTCTGATGTGGTTGTCTCTTTGTGGTCCCATGGCTACCACCACTCGAGTGCAACTTATTGGCTGTTATGCGCTTTACCAGGCTGCTAGTTCTCCTTAGGTCACTAGTACCCAGCTCCTTTTTAAGACCTATGGGAGTAGTGACAGTAGGAATGGGTTTGAGGAGAGGAGAGTGATACGTCCTTTGTGTAACCACAAGTGCATTGGTCATATAAGTAGTAAAGTGTACCTGAATGGGTCGGGTAGTCGAATCCACATGCATTGATAAGCTTTCTGTTTCTTTGTTCTTCTAATATCTAGCCATATTAAAAAAGGGTATAAGAATAAAATGGATTAACCGCTCAAGTAAATGTAGGATTAGAAGTGAATTAGGTGAGGATCACAGAGATAGAGTAGTGCCCTAGACTAATACCCTTGACGAATACAATGATTAGGCAATGATTCAAGAGCTTCTTCTTGGACCGTGGTGACCACATACGGAGGGTTTGATAACGTACATCCTTGCCCAAGGCTCAGAGCAGACTCAACCCCTTGCCTAATGTGTGCCGTAGCTAGACGAGCACAGATTTACCCTCTAGACAATGAGTCGATCTAAGGCTAAATAGCAGCTTAAAATGTAATGGCATGTAAAATATATACACTCAAAGTATCATCGGTTTACACCAAAATATATACCAAAAGACAAGAAAATCATATAATAGGGCATGTAAAATGTCTGCATGAAATTCACTCATCAGAGGGATATAGCTCTCTCAATCTTCATAATGGGTTGTCGGGGAGCGGCGGGATGGGGTTCTACATGATGAGCTACTAGTTAGTGTACGCCATGGCGCAATACAAGGGAGATTTGTTAGCTGAGGACTGTGGGAAGTGCGTTACCGAGGCTGTACAGAAGGCTGAGTTGAGTATGGCAATGTTGCTTCTAGCCAGGTTTATCTCGATAAGTGCTACAATAACTACAATTATTACGCTAATGGCATTTCCCGCGAAAGGGGAGGTGGCGGAGGTGGTGGTGGCGGAGGAATTGGTGGTAAATTGAGCTCCTAGTCTCGTCTCTATATTGATAATTTTTTTTTCTTATAAAAATACTTGTGTATTTTAGAAAATAAACTTGGAGGGTTCATATAGGCCTCCACCTAACAAATGGATGGCTAAGATTAATTTCATCCAATGGCTCTCATAAATGGAGTAGGTGCCATATTCCACCAATAATTCATCTCAACAACCCCTTATTATGAAAAAATATTAAAATTATTAATTAAAATTATTAATAGTCGGTTACAGTTAGTGAAAGTAAAAATAACATAGTAGAAGTGAGAAAAAAATAAGTTATAAGAAAAATTAATGAAAATTATAAGGGTTTGGATGTAAAATTTTTTAATTTAAAAAACTACCTGGACCCATAGTTTTTTAAAAAAATAAAAACTTAATATTAAAAAAATAATGGGACCCTTTGTTTTTTTAAAATATAAAATTTAAATATTAAAAAAATACAATGGGACCGTCAATTTAAAAAAATAATAAAAAATGTAAAATGCGCATTTCCATTTGTTACGGAAATGCACATTTTGGGAAATAATTTTAAAAAAGCATTATTTTAATCAATTAGCCACTGATAGGAAAGTGCCAAATTAGCTAAAATTGATGTTGCACCATGCAATTTCTTTTGAACGACATCATCTTTATCTTATTTTTTTTTTGCCATCCTTCTGTTTTCATTTCTTGAATAAGGATAACAAGCAAACCGCCCATTGATCCACCATCCATTCAACATAGTATTTAGGGGTAGTTCATGATAAATGTGTTTAAGCATTCATGTAGATTGAAAAAAAAAAATAATAAAAGAACTGTTCAATTTATTTATCGACACCATGACATTAGAAGCATAAATGTCATCACCATGACATTAGTACATTTCAGCATCACAGATGAGATTTTATTATATCAAAAATCTATTTATAATATTCGTAATGGTTCTTAAGTGTTGCAGCAGGTCTGCAGGAAATGAAAATTCTCAAGAACAAGAGATGGTTTTGCACTTGTTCTTCTTTTAAAAATGGAAAGCTTTTATGTTTATCTTCTTTCAAACCTTCTCCTTATCTTTCTGGCCTTTTGCTTTTGAACGCGTCTCTCACGAAAATAGAAGCAATTTTTTCATAATTAGTTGTACATTCAGTTGTATACCTGTAAAGTATTATCTGTTGAATCAGAAAAGAGAGAAAAGAGAATGGAAATAGAACTTGTTAGAGTGGAAAATAAAATGCTAATTGAAATTGCTATGTCAATTGTTCTGTATAACAGTCTTTAAATACACAATTTCATGCCTTTTCACAGAGGCATGACTTTTCATGGAGAGACACACCTTTTCATTGACACATGCCTCTTCAAATAGATATATTACTGACATATAACTGCATACAAATAACCATTACAATAACTGTAAAACTAATGACTTTTAATCATCCTTCAACACTTCCCCTTGATTGAAAGTCAGTAACACCAAGTGTTTGGTTTGTGAAGATGTCTGCCAATTGATCTTCTGTGCCACAATGATTCAATGCTATCTTTCCTTCTGATATAAGATTTCGAATGAAATGGTACCTTATATCCATGTGTTTGGTTCGACCATGCATGGTGGGATTCCTTGCAATTGAGATTGTTGATTTATTATCATATAGAATTTGAGTTGCACCTTCTTGATCTTGACCAAAATCTGATATCAATCTCTAAAGCCAAATTACTTGACAAGTTGTGGCAGTAACTGCTATATATTCAGCTTCAGTTGTTGATAAGGCTATTACTTTTTGCTTCTTTGAACTCCAAGTTATTGCTGCAAATCCCAACAAGAAGGCATTGCCTGTTGTGTTCCTTCTATCCTCTATTGAACTAGCCCAGTCACTGTCAGAATACCCAACCAAAATAAAATTGGATACACTTTCATACCAGAGACCATAATCGAGAGTTCCTGCAATATAGCGCAGGATTCTTTTTGCACACTGAAGTGATGCCTGGTTGGTTTACTCATAAATCTGGAAATCATTCCAACTGAGAATGATAAATCTGGCCTTGTATGAACAAGGTAATTCAATCTTCCAATTAGACTTCTATATATCCTTGTATCCACTTCTCCACTGCCATCATTAAATTGTAACTTTTCATTCATGTTCATTGGAGTGAGGACTGCCTTGCACTGCTGCATGTTAAACTGTTTCAACAAACCCTGTGAAAATCTCTTTTGAGAAACAAAGATACCATCCTTCCCTTGTGTCACTTCAAAACCTAGGAAGTAATTTAATAAGCCCAAGTCACTCATTTCAAAAGTGTTCATCATTCCTTCTTTGAATTCAGCAACCAAAGCATGTGAAGAGCCCATAAAAATTATGTCATCCACATAGAGACAAATCAATATTATTTCTGTACCTCCCTTGTTTTTCTTATATAATGTGGGTTCATTCTCACTTCTAATGTATGCATGTTGCTGAAAATATTGATCAATTCTGCTGTACCAGGCTCTTGGGCCCTGTTTCAAACCGTAGAGGGCTTTCTTCAGTCTATACACCTTGTGTTCATAGCCTTTAGCAATGAAACCTTCTAGCTGATCCACAAAGATTTTCTCTTGTATCTTCCCATTCAGAAATGCTGACTGTACATCTAAGTGATAAACTGGCCATTTGTTTTGTGTAGCCAAAGCAAGAAACACCCTTACTGTCTGCATCCTTGCAACAGGTGAGAAAGAATCTTCAAAGTCCACACCTTGAACTTGTGTGTATCCCTTTGCCACTAGACATGCTTTATGCTTCTGTATAGAGCCATCGGAGTGAAATTTAGTCTTGTAAATCCACTTCAAACCAATTGTTTGTTTACTTTCAGGTAAGTCAGTGAGGTCCCATGTAATATTTTTCTGTATAGCAGAAATTTCTTCTAGCATTGCTTTCTGCCATTCTGCCTTCTTAACAGCCTCTTCAAATGAGTTTGGATCTAACACAGTTAGAGCAAAAGAACAAGTTTCATAAATTTCTCTCAAAGTTCTGACCTTTGTATGGGGTGTAATTTCATCTAGTGAGATATTTGTTGACTGTGAAGAGGAACTCATATCAGAAGAACTTGATGAAGGTTCAGAAATAGTTGCACCACTCAAACTTGATGAAGGTGGTGAATCTTGTGTCATCTCCACTGGAATGCTCTACAAAATCTCTGGATCACCTTGCCAACACCAACATGCATCTTCATCGAATGTTACATTTCTGCTAATCAACACCTTTCTGCTCCCCGGATTGAATAATTTATATGCTTTTGATTCTAAACAGTAACCAATAAAGATGCATTTCTTTGATTTCTCATCAAGTTTTTATCTATCATGTGCATTTATAAGTGAATATGCTATGCACCCAAAGACTTTTAGATGTGATACTGAAGGTTTAATAACTGACCAGGCTTCAAAGGGAGTTTGATTTTATACAACACTTATTGGAGATAAATTCAATAAGTAAACTGCTGTTGCCACTACTTCAGCCCAGAAATCATTGGGAAGATTCTTTACTTTTAACATACACCGAGCCATTTCTACAACTGATCTATTCTTCCTCTCCAGTACTCCATTCTGCTCAGGAGTATATGGAGTAGTAAGCTACCTTTTAATGCCATTTTCATCACAAAAATCCTTGAATTCAGATGAAAGAAATTCTCCTCCTCTGTCTGAGCATAGCATCTTGATAGATCTTCCACACTGCTTTTCTACAAGTGCTTTGTATTTCCGAAAACAGTCAAATACCTGTGATTTGAACTTAATAAAATATACCCAATTCATTCGAGTATAGTCATTAGTAAACAATAGGAAATATCAATTTCCACCAAGTGAAGTTGTTTGCATAGGACCACAAACATCTGCATGTATAAGCTCTAGTGGGTTTGAGGCTCTCTAGGATACACCAGAAGGAAAAGATCTTCTGGTTTGTTTTCCATACAGGCAACCCTCACATATTGGAAGTTCATCAATACTTGGTAGGCCCTACACCATTTTCTTTTGATTAAGTAATCGTAAACCTTTTGTATGAAGATGCCCATACCTCAAATGCCAAAGTTGTGAGGTTGTCTATTTTGCCATAACCAAACTAAGATTGTTCATGTTGGTAACTTCAAGAGGGAACATTTGGTTGGCTGTCATCTACACTCTGAATACTTGCTGCCCAGAATTCAGTTCTTTTATAATAAATTCATCATTTGAAAAGAAAACTGAATATCCATTGTGAAGAAGTTGTCCCACACTAAGTAGGTTGTATGCAAGACTTGGTACAAAATGTACATTGTGCAAAAGCTTCACTTTAACTAGAGATGTAGAGATAGCTATTGTCCCTTCTCCTTCCACTTGTAGTTCTTTGTCATCACCAAGTTTAACTTTTAACTTCTTTGTGTCATCCAAATCTCTGAACAAATCCCTATTCCGTGTCATATGATTTGAACACCCACTATCAATCAACCATGCATCATTAGTAGCACCACTTGTTTCATAGTGTGCCATAAAAAGATTTGTTTCTGCTGCTGTTGTGCCTTTTTGCTATATTTGCACCCTTATCTTTGTACCAACATTCTATTTTCATATGACCAGGTTTTCCACAATTAAAGCACTTATAACCTGTCTCTGATACCAGTATGTTGAATCAGAAAAAAGAGAAAAGAGAATGGAAATAGAGCTTGTTAGAGTGGAAAATAAAATGCTAACTGAAATTGCTATGCCAGTTGTTATGTACAGCAATCTTTAAATACAAAATTTCATGCCTTTTCACAGAGGCATGACTTTTCATGGAGAGACACACCTTTTCATTGACACTTGCCTCTTCAAATAGATATATAATTGACATATAACTGCATACAAATAACCATTACTTTAATCATCCTTCAACATTATCCAGTATCACAAACCAAACCATTTAATCAGAAGTTTCTTTGCAATACTAGTGATAGTTCTTAGTTACTGCAATTTTGTTAGGATGAAAATTCTCGAGAAAAGAGAAAGAGAGTTATGCTCTTTCTGCTTTTAAACTATGGAAAGCTTTTATGCGAACCTTGTTTCCTGGCCTCTTTGTCTTATGCAACTAACTGCATATTATGTCTTTTCTCATGAGACCGTTGTAACTTTTATTCTCTTGTATGATTTGATCGAGTTTCATTCTGTGCTTTTGTAGGCTTGGTTTAGAGAACTCCCAACCGGGGTCCTGGACCCTCTCACTCCTAAGCAATATTGCCGATTAGAAGATGACTACTCAGCTTGTGAAGAGGCTACGATGCTAGACTGGGCTATTAATTTAATGGCTAACATTGACTAAGAGGAGCAACGAAACAAGATGAATGTATGCAATGTCGCGATGGTATTTGCCGCAAACATGACTCATGAGGGAAATTCAATTCTTTCCACGTTGGTCTTAGTTTTTTCTTCTTGTGCTATTTTTGTTTTTTTGTGACTTTCGTTTCGGACTCGACTCGTGCACAATGAAGGTGTGCAGTTTAAGTTTCTGAAATGATTTTCATAGATGGCTGATCCTTTAAATGCACTTATGTATGCTATGCAAGTGATGAATTTTCTCAAGATGCTAATGCTAGATTATTTTATGGATCAACATATAAATATAAAAGACAATTAACATATTATTATATACATGCCATATATTGGGTCATTTATGAGATGGATACTTTTCTATTTAACTATATTGTGGGCTCTTGGATCCATTCTTCAAACTTACCTAAGTCAACCTATTGGGCTTGGGTACACCCAAACCATAACATATTAATATATGCTTATGATGTGTTTCTTGTTTCATTGTAGCATATCTCAGATTTCAAGTATTCTAGTTCTACCATTTTGTGGACAGAACAAAGATTAGATCTTTAATGGTATATATCCCAATCTCACTATCTGTGCCAGATAATATCTTTTATTTTATCAATTTAAAATATACCTCATATACTATGGATGTTTTTCATTGATGCTTGGTTTAGTTGTTAATCAAAAGTCATTGATTGTTATGAGAAACTTCCAAGAGCTAATCCTTAAGGCACTTAAAGAAAGATAAGAACCTTTCCTCGAGGAGGCTTTAATACCACCTCGAAGTCCATCTAATGGAGGTAACCATGAGAGTCCTTAATTTCCACAAGATGCTTCAAACAAAGAACATGTAGAACAAGTGTTTATTCTAGAAAATCCATTTTCGATGAAAACCACACAACCTCTTGAAGAAAGCTTCACTCCAGATGATGTTGTGGGTGCTTATCCGACATCACATGAGAACAACATTTTTCAGGAGACTAATGAATGCTCTCACGAGGTTCCAACTTGTACTGATGGTGCTGTTGCTGAACCTACGCATGCTTTTGTTGGCTAAAAGATGTCTCGAATGAACTCTCAGAAGAAGAAAGACCAATCAAGCTATGTGAATCATAAGAAAGGTTCTAAGAAAGATAATGGACAGTCTGTACGGTACATACCTATTGAAAAGACCAAGGATCATGAAAGGAATGCCTTGATAATCTCCGCACCACTGTTTATTAAATTCCATAACTTTTCAGCAGGCGAGCACTTGTTGAAATTCCATGACTAGTTTTACCACAAACTGAAAAAAGATTTATATACTTTAGGTCTCATATATTGACCTCTGTAAAAGATTATGAAAACTTTCATACATCTGTTACCAACTTTAATATGATTTAAGCTTCAAATGAGTGTTTTCAAGTACTTAGAATTATGTCTGTTTTCTGATATATGATTTGACTTTTCATGTAATGCTTGCTTTGTTCAGAGTAAAACTGGGGGTCTAGTTGTTTGGAGATCCGAAAGTGTCATCATCTTGTACAGAGGAGCCAATTACAAGCACCCTTATTTCAGTGATGATAATAGTTGGAAAGGCAATCCTGATATTTCATCTATTGATTCTAGCACCAATGAGGAGATTCATGCTGAACAAGAGGAAGCTTTACTTACCAATAAATTTGTGAAGTCACCTAACATATCTGCACTATAAGCAACTGTAGTCATTGGTGTTGCCTTACCTAAGAAGTTACGACTACAACTACTGGGGAGATTCAAATGGAAGTGGAAGTTGATTTGTTATTTGATGGATTGGTCCACATTTCACTGATTAGTTGGGTTCCAACCCTCTACTAGTTGACGCTGATTTATTACCAGCTATTGTTCTTGGATTATATTCAGGATGTCATTCAGTCTACTTCCATTTTGGAGTGCAACCAAAACTAATTGATCGAGAAATGATCATATTACGAAGGCTTAGCCACCCCTTACCTTGTCACTTTGCAGTAGGTGAAATTAGCTCTTTTCAATGATGATACTTATGATTAACTTTGAACTTCTTATATAATTTCCTTTGCTTATGTTTCATAGGGAGAAACAGGAATCATGAAGGGCTGACAATTTCCATGATTAAGCTGGGAAAAATGTGAGATTGTTAAAATTGCTATAAAGAAAGATGTTCAGAATACCGGTAGTGAGATCATGGCACAGATTGTTTATGGTTGTTTGAAGGTTCAGTGAGAGTAGAAGATAAGAACAGGGAGAGGAGGAGGTTCAATAGTGATGAGCCTGGGGATCCAAATATCGATGCCAAGGGAGCTGAATATATTGCTAAGAAAAAGAAAGAGGGGAACAATAATACTAGCTAACATGTGGTTGTGCAAGCTTGTATTCATATATTTGAAGGACCACAAGTCACTCAGGCTAATAAATTGATAATCACTCAGGCTATTATTGTATGTATGTTTTTTTAACTAACAAAAAAATATGTTGACGTTATATATAGCAAGATGGATGCCATTCATTTATTTTAACAAAAAAATTATATTGAATGGTTGAAGAATTAGAATAGGGAACTGCAACATGAATCAAAGGGGAGCTTTGCTTAATAAATTGATAATCACTAAGTCTATTAGTGATGGTTATAAACACTACCTTAATAAGCACTTTACTCCTTCGCAGCCTCAATGAGAGCTTTGCTTCAGCTGATAAAAAAAAAACCTAAAATGATTTGTTGATGTTGGAGTTCCACCATTGGAGTTCGACCATTGGAGATGCCAAACCACTTAACATCTTTTGGTTTTTTGGTAAAATCCTTGAGATAATCCATCTTTTATAGTCACTTGGCCCTTTTAGTCTTATTATTATACAGGTTACTAATTTCATCCCTCTATTTTTTTTAATTGGGCAATCAAGTCCCTCTACCAAATGGTTGTTAGCTTCTCCATTAGATCCTACCGACAAAGCTTAAAATTTTAATAAAAAATTACTAAATATTATAAAAATTATTAAGAATTACAAAAAATCATTAAAAATTTTAAAAATTAAAAAAATATTTGAAATTACTAAAAATTTTAAAAATTTTATTAAAAATTATAAGAATTATTAAAACATTTTAAAAAAAATAAAAATATTAAAATTATTAAAAAAATTATAAAATTATTTTAAAAATATCAAAGTACTGCCACATACCATGCCATGTGTCACCAAGTCATTTTCAGATCCGCATATGAAACTCCCGAACTCAAAACACTAAACTAACTCCCCAACCTATCTTCTCCAACCCCAATCCTCTCGAACCACGTGGTATTGAACATGGTTAAGAAAAACAACAAATAATACTTTTTACTATTTTTTTATAATTTTAGTACTTCTTTATAATTTTTATTTTTAAAAATATCTTAGAAAAAGGCCATATTTATTCTTTATAATTATTTTATAAAAAAACATTAAAAATTATAAAAAAGTATTAAAATTATTTAAAAAATTAAAAATTATCAAAATATTAAAAAATATATTTAAAAGTAATAATTGTTTTTTTATAACACAATCTTGATGAGCAGAACGTGATTAGAAAAGATCGAAATCGGGGTTGGAGAAGATAGGTTAGGAAGTTAGTTTAGGGCATCGAGTTTGAAGAGTTTTCATACCCAGATCTAAAATGATGTGGCAATACGTGGCATGGTACATGGCAGTCCTTTGATTTATTTTAATAATTGTTTATTAATTTACTAATTTTTAATATTTTTATTTTTAAAACTGCTTTTATAATTTTTAATATTTCTTATAATGTTTTATAATGTTTTAATAATTTTTAATAATTTTTTATAATTTTTTTAATATATTAATATTTTACTAATTTCTTGTTAATATTTTAAGCTGCAGCATCAAGATCTAACAGAGGAGCTGATGGACATTTGGTAATGGGAATCGATTTGCCCAATTGAAAAAAATATAGAGATAAAATTAGTAACTTTTATAATAGAGGGAACAAAAGAGCGAATTTGCTATAATAGACGGACCATTTGAGGGATTTTACCTTATTTTTTTTCTTTATTTTGTTTTCAAAAAATATAGACCAACCAAGAATTTTAGCCAACATTTGATTTGAGAGTGATCATAATATCCTACTGACCGTCATAATAATTCCTCTGTTTGCTTGCCTACGAATCACAATTGCTTGTCTTTTCTCGTAGTCTTTCTCTATTATACATTTCTTGAAGTGTTCCTTTGTATTACGTGTTTCTTCCTTTGAATACTTCATTTCTATCAAAGATAATAATTTTAATAATTATTTATTAATTTACTACTTTTTAATATTTTTATTTTTAAAACTGTTTTTATAATTTTTAATATTTCTTATAGTGTTTTGTAATTTTTTATAATCTTTTATAAATTTTTTATAAGTTTTTATAATATTAATATTTTACTAATTTCATGTTAATATTTTAAGCTACGGCATCAAGATCTAACAAAGGAGCTGATGGACATTTGGTAATGGGACTTGATTTGCCCAATTGAAAAAGTATAGAGATAAAATTAGTAGCTTTTATAATAGAGGGACCAAAAGAGCGAATTGGCTATAATAGACGGACCATTTGAGGGATTTTACATTATTTTTTTCTTTATTTTGTTTTTAAAAAAATATAGACCAACTAAGAATTCTAGCCAACTTTTGATTTGAAAGAGTTATCATAATATCCTACTGACCGTCATAATAATTCCTCTGTTTGCTTGCCTAGGAATCACAATTGCTTGTTTTTTTCTTGTAGTCTTTATCTATAATACATTTGTTGAAGTGTTCCTTTGTATTAAAGATAATAAACACCCCCCCCCCCCTTTTTTTTTTTTTTTTTCCTTGACAAACATTCATTGGCATTTATTTTGTAGGTTACTAACTTCATCCCTCTATTTTTTTTTTTTTAATCGGGCAATCAAGTCCCTCTACCAAATGGCAGTTAGCTTCTCCATCAGATCTACTGACATAGTTTAAAATTTTAATAAAAAATTACTAAATACTATAAAAATTATTAGAAATTATAAAAAATCATTAAAATTTAAAAAAAATTAAAATAATATTTGAAATTACTAAAATTTTTTAAAATTTTATTAAAAACTATAAGAAATATTAAAAACATTTTTAAAAAAATAAAATTATTAAAATTACTAAAAAATTATAAAATTATTTTAAAAATATCAAAGTACTGCCACGTACCATGCCATGTGTTCCCAAGTCATTTTTCAGATCCGCATATGTGATTCCCAAAGTCAAAACACTAAACTAACTCCCCAACCTATCATCTCCAACCCCAATCCCAATCCTCTCGAACCACGTGGTATAGGTCAGGGTTAGGTAAAAAAACAAATAATACTTTTTACTATTTTTTTATAATGTTAGTACTTTTTTATAATTTTTATTTTTAAAAATGACTTAGAAAAAGGCTATATTTATTTTTCATAATTAGTTTATAAAAAAGCATTAAAAATTATAAAAAAAAGTATTAAAATTATTTTAAAAATTAAATATTATTAAAAATATTAAAAAAATATAATTAAAAGTAATAAATATTTTTTTATCACCCAATCTTGACGAGTAGTGATTAGAAAAGATAGAGAACGGGGTTGGAGAAGATAGGTTAGGGAGTTAGTTTAGGGCTTGGAGTTTGAAGAGTTTTCATACCCAAATCTAAAATGACGTGGCAATACGTGCCATGGTACATGGCAGTCCTTTGATTTATTTTAATAATTTTAATAATTTTTTTATTAATTTACTAATTTTTAAAACTGTTTTTATAATTTTTAATACTTCCTATAATGTTTTGTAATTTTTAATAATTTTTAATAATTCTTATAAATTTTTTAATATATTAATATTTTACTAATTTCTTGTTAATATTTTAAGCTACAGCATCAAGATCTAACAGAGGAGCTGATGGGCATTTGGTAATGAGACTTGATTTGCTCAATTGAAAAAATATAGAGATAAAATTAGTAACTTTTACAATAGATGACCAAAAGAGCGAAATTGGCTATAATAGAGGGACCATTTGAGGGGTTTTACATTATTTTTTTTCTTTATTTTTTTTTAATATAGACCAACCAAGAATTCTAGCCAACTTTTGATTTGAGAGAGTGATCGTAATATCCTACTGACCATCATAATAATTCCTCTGTTTGCTTGCCTACGAATCACAATTGCTTGTCTTTTCTTGTAGTCTTTCTCTATCATACATTTCTTGAAGTGTTCCTTTGTATTACGTGTTTCTTCTTTTGAATACTTCATTTCTATCAAGGATAATACCCCCCCCCCCCCCCCCCTCCCCCCAGCCTTTTTTTTTTGGACAAAAATTCATTGGCATTTATTTTGCAATGCGTGACATTCATTGAACTGACTTTTCAAATTTTTTTTTAATAAGTAGGGCCATTCTTGTTGTTTGGTTCAACACACCAATCCAATCGGCCATTTGGTAGTGGGACTTGATTTGCCCAATTGAAAAAATAGAGATATAAAATTAGTAACTGTGAGCCCCACCTCTTAATTAAATCTTAGCCATCGGTTTAATTTTTAATCCTAGCCATTGATATTTTCTTTTAATCCGAGCCATTGATATTTTCTTTTAGTCTTAGCCATTGATTTGTTTCTTTTAAATTTCAAAACCCTAGACACCTATTCGCCTCCTTCGTTTTAGATCACCGTTAGAAAAAGAGAAAACGTTGCCTCATTTTCTTTTCCCTCTTTGCGGGTGGCGTCTACGGCGAGGACGGGAGAAGGGTCTCATCACTAGGGTTTTCATTTCACTATTATTTTGAGGTAAGGTTCTGATTGATGCTTTTCTTATGATTGTTGTGACATGATACTAGTTAGGGTTAGAGTTTGGTGAGGATGTTGATTTGATTTAATTTGAGGAAAAGATTCAGAAAATCCTGTTAGCATAGCAAAACCCCCTGTTCGATTTTACAGGTCTTGGAGGCCGAATTTGGAGGAAAGTAGAATAAGAAACTTGTAGATTTCGACGTTGGCTATGTGCCTACAAAATTTCATAATTTTTTACAAAAATATCCTATAAATTATAAGTTTTAGACACAGGTGATGCGGACAGAATTTCTGTGCAGCCCTTGAACAGTTTTTGATTAATTTCATTATTATAAGTTTGGATTTAGATTTAGATTTATATAATAAAGTTATAGAGGATGATTTTATCTTTGATTCTGCAAAATTCCATAATTTTTATCCATGTAATTTGTGAGACATGATCAGATTTCTATAGTGGTGTTCAATGGCATTTCTGCAGGAAGCATAAATTTTGATCAGAGAATTTGATGATCTTAGATTTTGAATCATGGCTCATGTTTAATAAGAAAGTTGTTAAATTTCGAGTTAATTATATGATCCTAAAGTTTAATCTTATTTGAAGCTATATGTTGTGAGATATTGTTATTAGAAAGGGCATGTCTGAAATTGTTGATTTACATATTTATGATTTTTAAAAGTGATGGCTTAAATTCTGTAGACCTCAAATCATTGTGAAATTTGGATATGTTTGTAGATGTCTAGTGGTCTTAGAAGTTTGAAATTTCTACTTTGGATTAGAATTTGCAAAGCTATACTGATTTCAATCTTAAGATTCGTAGAGAATTGGTTATTGGTCTCGACCTTGGTAGTTTTGTTAGTGTCTTGAATATGTTTTTGCATTCGTGTGAATTTTAGAATTTGTTTTACTTGTAATTCTTATGGGTTATTCCCAAATATAGGACTTCCTGAGAAAATTCGATTGGTGAAAGAATTCGAAATCTGACCGTTAATCAGGTAAGTATCCCACATATAAATCCTATTATATGTATCAACTTGAAAACTTTGGTTTTATGAACTTTTAGAATTTTTGAGAAAAATACTGATTATTTTGATTTATAGTCTAAATTATTTATTTATTTATTATTTTCGGAATTATTTTAAATTATTTAAAATTTTGAGTTAATGATATTATTTTGGATTAAAACTATTTGAAAGGTTTAAATATTGATTTAAATTCAGATTATTTATTTATTTTTAGTACTTAGATGGTTATCCAAATATGTATTGTTTAAATCTGTTAATTTATGATTAATTATTATTATTATTATTTTTAAATTATCTGTTCATGTTTGGATTCAAATAATTGATTATTTTGATATTATGAAAAATGGGATCACTCGACTGCTAAAGATGTTGTTTGGGAAAATTACCTTTTATTTTGCTCAATCTGAATTTCGATAGTTTTCTGTTTTGTGAACATGAATTATTTTGACATATAAACTAGTCCCCAATTAACTTTGCACTAACCCTGTCACTAGGGGTTAAACATTGACCGTGTCGACATGTATTTTGTTCTACAAACTATAGTTTCCCACCGCTTCCCGTCGGTGAAGAATAACGGCCTCTGTTAATTTTGGCTCGGGTCACCGAGGTTAAAAATATGACCTCTAATAATTTTGTGGCTCGGATCACCGAGGGTAAATATATGAATTTTGTAATTTTGTTTTGGCAATAGTTATTTGGGGGATCTATATGCTCGGCATTTTGACATCTGTTTTTGTTGAATAAAATTTGATTTCTAATGTTTGATATTTTTGTATTTTGACTTTTAAAGTGATCCCTGTATTTTTAGTGGGTATTTACTGGGCTTTTGAGCTCATTATGTTGTTGATATCTTTTTTCAGATCAGGAGTAGAGTTTGGGTGGCGGATAGCTTAGCGGGGAACGTTGGGCAAACGTCGTCTTATTAGCATGTAATAAGTTCCATCTGTGTAGGCCTAGGTTTTATTTGAATAAGCTTGTACCGACTATGCAAAACACTTAGTTTGTTTTTTTTTCAATGTTGAACTATGTTCTTATGTTACTAGATTTGACCTTTATTTTGTTAGAAATTGTGATTCTTGAGAAACAGGTTTTGAGGCCTTGCACATCTATTTGGTTTTGGCCTTCTAGATGTGCGGCCGTTTGTTAGCGCACTGGGCCTAGAGAGCCAGGTTCGGGGTGTGACAGTAACTTTTATGATAGAGGGACTAAAAAGATGGAGTGGCTATAATAAAAGGACCATTTGAGGGATTTTACCTTTTTTTTTCTTTATTTTGTTTTAAAAAAATATAGACTAACCAAGAATTCTAGCCAACCTTTGATTTGAGAGATTGATCATAACATCTTAGTAACCCTCATAAGAGTTCCTGTGTTGGCTTGACTGGGAGTTATAATTACTTGTCTTTTCTTATAGCCTTTCTCTATTATACATTTCTTGAAATGTTCTTTTGTATTATGCATTTCTTCGTTTGCATACTTCACTTCTATCAAAGATGATAAAACTTCCCCTTTTTCTTACAAAAATTCATTGGCATTTATTTTGCAATATGTTACATTCATTGACCTGACTTTTCAATATTTTATTAAAGAGGGTCATTCTTGTTGTTTGGTTCAGCACACCAAGCTATAGGAAATATCTGAGAGATAGATTCTAGTAATAATTTTTTTTTTTATATAAATGACAAGCATTGTAGAAAGAACAGAAATATGGAGATACATCAGTTATGGTGACTTAATGACCCTTAGGAATTTACCATATGGGTTGGGCTAATATGCAGGGTAATGATGGCATGCCACATGCATCCAAGATAATATATCATGGACCATAATCCTATGATAGTACATCCTTCCTACCATACAACCCTAAAGAGATTGAGAATATATCTCCTCCCACAAGATACTCAGTGAACAATAAATGAATGGTACTATAAAGTATTTCTATAGTATTGTATTGTAGGGTTGCTCATTCACCATTCTAATGGATACTGCAGGCTACCAAAGTTTTTTTTTTTTATTTTTTTTATTTTTACATCATTGTAAGGATATATATGTTTTCATTACCATTTTTAGTCTTTACATTGCTATGTATCCGTAATAACATTCTCCCAATATAAGTGGCAAGTGGCAAGTGACAATCAAAATTATGATGTGCCTCACAAAATTGAGACTCTAATATCATACTTGTCTACTGTGTTAGTAACGATTAATAAAGAATTACTCCATTAGATAGAAATATTCCCCCATCTATAGTGCACTTATTAATCACAGGGAATCCACAAAGATGATTTCCAATTTAAATGTAGGGGTTACTGAATGTGTTGAACTAGTTACCCAATGGTATCCTTCCAGATAAGTCATTATGTGATACATTCAAGTGATCTAGGAATGTCAAGCCTGACAAAGTCGCAGGCATTCTCCCTGAGAGCTTGTTTCTTGACATATTCAGTAATTTGTTAGGAATCTCACATTCTAAAATATTCCAGTCTGAGCACGGCCTAAACATGGGTATGCTTAAATTCTTAGTGACACACCCCTTGCGAGTGCTCTGAAAGTGCATGGGTTATCACAGTAATAATACCCCAGTGAGTGGGTAGTCGAATCCACGGGGAGTAGTGATTCAAGAGAAGAGAAGTTGCTGCTTAGCTAGTGTGAAAATAATGATGGTGAGAGAAAACAATATGTGTGCAATAGAAGAAAGTAAATAAGAGAAAAGAGAAGAGTGCAAGCAAAGAGTAAGGAGGAAACAATTAGTAGAAATATGGGATACCCGGACAATGCTCCCTCTAGGACTAATGCTTTTAGTGCAAGGCTAATATTATACTCCCTTATTGATGTTTAATGAGTCGTGAAAATCCGAATACACACGGTCCCAAAACTAAGGTCAACCGTGACTAGATCCAACACTATGCCCCGGCACTGGGATTCACTACAACCCTTCACTCTGTTGATCGCTCAACTAAGCCCCAAGGGAGTCCATCTTCTATAGCCTCATACTACGTGGAACTGTTTGGGGTTCTAGGGATTCCAAGTGATAGACCCTATCCCTAAATATAGTTATAACCCTTTGGTCAAAGCGAAAGAACCTTAGTCTCAGTTAAGCCCAGCACTAGAATTCACTACAATCCTTCACTCTGTTGCTCGCACAACTAAGCCTTAGGTGAGTTCATCTCCTAGCACTTCACTCTACTTTGACCGCAAAGAACTCTTGGAACATGGAGGTCGAGAAAATCATGCCGAAGGAGAAAGGGGACGTTTTGCTACCTCTCAACTTACCCTCTCGATCCTCTCCAATCTCGAGTAGTCTAATCCGATAGAAGTTGTCACACCTTCAAAGGATAGCCTATATGACTCTCAACCCTAGTGTCACGGCTAAGGGAAAATCAATGCAATTATCATTCAAGATTGAAACTAAATTAAAAGCATCAATTAAGAAAGCATAATAAAAGTCATAGAAACAATGTCATCCTAAGGTTTATAAGTCCGAATACCCACTAGGAGTTTAGCTCTCCATGGAGCTATACAAAATCATCAAAGTATTTTTAAAGCATAGCAAATATGAATAAAACCCCCTTGTGATGCGTGGCGATGGTCTTGTGAAGCCCCTCCATCTTCTCCACCAAGTCCCTTGTCAAGCCTAGGGTACACCTTGTCGAATCAATGACGACGAAAACTCCCCCAATAACTATCATCCAAAGGACGCCGATATCGATGGCGTAGAATGCTCCAAAAGCCTCCTAAAAGCCTCTCCGAACCCTAGCCGCAAGCTCTCCTGAAGTTCGGCGAAAAATAGGTCAAAAAGTCACCAAAATAAATCTGAGTTGCGGTATTTAAAGGCTAAAATCGGGCATCGGAATTTCCACATGCCTGTGTGGATTTTCTGAAAATTGATTTCTGGCGCAGTGAACAGTAAACTGCTACAGTAAAATACTACAGTACTCGACTTCTTCCGGGCTTCATTTTCTTCATCGAGGCCATTAAGTTGGGCACACAACCAACGGTAGATCATGTCATTTCTTCTTTTCTCCTTATTGACGAAGTTCTTCAATGTTACATGAGTTAAACTTTATGAGTGTGACTGCCTTTGTGCCCCTTCAAATTATAGAACAATTTGAGCACATTGGAGGTTGGCACACACCCACAAGTCTAGAACTCGTGCCTTGATCCTTGCTTGATCCAAGAAACTCCTCAACAAATGCAGACATGACCTAATTTTGCTCTTTTTTCTCTAACTCTTCTCCACAACTCTACATGCAAAAAAGAACACAAACACACTAATTAATGATAAAATCTGAGAAAAGTAATGCTCAATGTAAGAAAAGAATACTTTGTATTATTTATACACGGGCACTTATCACTTATCTATCTACTCAAATTTTCCATTTTCCTGTAAAGTGCACAGGTAAAAGCATGGGTGCGCTTAAACCATGTTTAGACTATGGAAATATCCTATCTCTCTTCTACCATGTTTTCACAATTCTAAGTGTGGTACATGCTCCAAGCACTCAATCACTAAAGATAAAACAAGTAAAGCACAAAAGGGCATCGAGAACATAACAGAAAACACAAACTACCACTAGCCAACATGCAATTCAACAAAATCAAAACTAATATTAAGAAGACTGATAAGTGCTTGTGTTATAGTACCGCGAAGTGCTATTATCTTACAATGAGCATATCTTTTATCAGATTTTATCACTAAATTGTGTGCATTTGTGTGCTTTTGTGCATTGTAGGTTTGTGGAGCTAATTTGGAGAAAAGGAACGAAGTTAGATCGTGTTCGCCGTTGTTGGGGAGTTTTTGGACTAATCAAGGAACAAGGCACGCGCCTAGACTTGTGAGTGTGTGCCAAACTTCTATGGAGGGGCACAAAGACAGTCACATTCATAACAAGTCTAACTCGTGTAGCTTAGGAGAACTTCACCAAGAAGGCGATTTGAAGCAATCGGCACGATCTACCATTGATTATGTGCTCAAATCAATGGCCTCGATGAAGAACAACAAATTCGGGAGTGTTTCGGCGAGCTACTGCAGCAGCAATGCAGTAAAACACTGTAGCAAGCTACTGTTCACTTGCAGCTGAAATTCAGAAAACCAGAGAGTTCACACGGGCGTGTGGAATTTCCACACGGCCGTGTGAAATCCCGATAAGTCCGATTTTAAAGCCGCGACTCAACATTATAAAAGCCAGATTTGGAGACTTTTTACACATCTTTTGACCTATCTTTCTCCCCAACTTCTAGAGAGGGTGGTTAGGGTTTCCGAGAGGACTTCGTGGAGGTTCAGAGCCCGTCATCGGCATCGTCATCGACGTCCGGCGGCCGCACAAGACCACGGCCACACCATACAAAATGGGGTTTTCATTAATGCCTTTAATTTGTGCTTTCTTTCATACTTTGATGAACTTGTATAGCTCCATGAGTAGCTAAACCCCTCGTGGGTATTCGGACTTGTAAACCCTTGGATTATTATGTTTCTATGACATTGATATTATGCTTTTCCATTATTGATGAATAAATTCGAGTTTCAATTTTAATTATCTCTTGCAATTATTTTCGCTTAGCCGTGACACTAGGGTTGAGAATAATCTAGGTTATCCTTTGGAGGTGTGAAAACTCCTATAGGGTTAGACTACTTACGATTGAAGAGGGTTGAGAGGGTGAGTCGTGAGGTAGCGGAACGTCCCATTTCTCCTTCGGTGTGATTCTTCCTACCTTCATGTTCCATGATTTCTTAGCGGTCGAGATAGAGTGAAGTGCTAGGAGAGGAACTCCCCTGTGACTTAGTTGCATGAGCAACAGAATGAAGGGTTGAAGTGAATCCTAGTGCTGGGGCTTAATTTAGTCTAGGGTTCTTCCACCTAGACCAAAGGGTTAGAACTACACATAGGAACTGGTTTTATCACTAGGAATCCCTAGAACTTAAAGCAATCCCACGTAGTGTGAGGCTTAGGAAGACGTACTCCTCTAGGGCTTAGTTGACAGGTCAACGAGAGTCAAGAGCCGCAGTGAAAACCTAATGCTGGGGCATAGTGTTGGGGTTAGTCACGGTTGACCTTAGGTTTGGGACCGTGTGTTTAAAGATATCCTCGACTCAATTAACATCAATAGGAAAGTATAATAGCATAGTCTTGCACTAGAAGCATAAGTCCTAGGGGTAGCTTGTCCGGGTACCCTATTTCATCAATTGCTAATCCTTCTCTATTTACTCATTCTTGTACTTTCTTGCCTTCCATCTTTCTACTTTATACTGCTTTCATATTCACTCATTAATTCTGTTCACACAAACCGTACATTACTTAGCTAATTAGTGAAACCTCGTGTCTTAAGTCCCTATTCCCTGTGGATTAGACTACCCACTCACCAAGATAAATTTATTACTTCGATAAGCCCGTGCACTTGCGGGATACATGCAAGGGGTTGTGTCAAAGACAAGCCAACAGAAAGAAAATGAAACATCAACACTTGGGTTACCTCTTAAGAAGCACTTGTTTATCATTATTAGCTTGACATACTTGATCACACTTCAAGGAGGTTCATGAAGCCAAAACCTCTCTAATTCCTGCCACATAAGTTTTAGGAAAAACGTGTGATTGTAGCATGGAAATTAATTCTTTCTCACAAGAATTTAGGTCTATAGTATGAAGTGGATCCGAAAGAGGTTTCGCTAGTGGTTCTCTCTTCTTCTTGATGCTAATCCTTTTCCAGCACTTCTTAGTCTTGGAGGTTTCTCCTTGTGTAGTTGTAGAAATAGTTTGGATGTCACCATTGGGAGGTTCATCGCCTAACAGGTTATCCAACTCATCCTTGAACCATAAATCCTGCACGAAATCAGCAATATACTTATTAATACTATCGACAAAATAACAAGAGTCATCAAAATCCATTGAGTGGCGCATAGCATCTTGGAGCTTGAATGGTACTTTCTCCTTTACCACCCTTAGGACCATCTTACCATCCTTGACATCAATCAATGCTTGAGAGGTAGCTAAGAATAGTTGTCCTAAGATCAACATTACCTCCACCTTATCATCAAAATATAAGATAACAAAGTCTATTGGGAAGATGAACTTATCAACCTTCACT
Organism: Dioscorea alata; assembly: GCA_020875875.1. Lineage (NCBI taxonomy): Eukaryota > Viridiplantae > Streptophyta > Magnoliopsida > Dioscoreales > Dioscoreaceae > Dioscorea > Dioscorea alata. The sequence goes on along the minus strand of CM037017.1, from coordinate 13,218,208 downwards.
AGTACATCCTCGATGATATCCCTTGGGTGGCAAATGGAACGATCGATGAGTTGGAGAGTTATTGTGGTTTGTTTTGGTTCACCAAGTCCAAGTTTGTGAAAATTTTGTAGGGCATAAGATTAACAGCTGCCCCCAAACTAGCTAGAGCTTTCTCATCAACCACTCCTCTAATGGTGCAAGGAACAATGAAACTACTTAGGAACTTCGTTTTCTTCAGGAGTTGATTAGTTAAAATAGCTAAACATTCCTTGCCAAGTGTGACTACTGAAACCTCTTCCAATTTCTTCTTGTTCATAATTAATATCTTCAAAATTTTGCATAGTGTGGTATTTGTGCCAATGCCTTCACGAACGACACATTGGCTTGCAATGTCTTGAATATATCAAGGAAATTTTTGAATTGCTCATTTTGTTGATCCTTCCAACCAAAGAGGGCCGCTTTAGTTGATATTCCAGTATTTTAAGCTCTTCCTTTTCTTTGCCCTTGGTCACTTCCTCAAGGTTAATTACCCCATTCTCCTTTCTAGAGAGCTCACTCTCCTTCTTCATCCCTACACATTCATGCTTAAATGGTTTCTCATAAGGCGGAGGTAACTCTTGTCCACTCTTTAAAGTGACTCTCGTTAGTAACTTCCGAGAGTTGACTTTGGTGTTAATTGAGAGACTTCCTTGTGGGCATGACACGACCCCTTGCATGTATACCCCGCAAGTGCACGAGTTGTCGAAGTAATAAAATACCCTGGTGAGTGGGTAGTCGTATCCATAAGGAATAGTGTTCAGAAACAAGCGTTATCATTATTTTAGCTATAAATGGAATCGATGGTAAAAGAAATAAATATGTATATATATATATATATATATAATAAAGTAAAAGAGACCAAGAATGGCAATAAAGGTAGGAGAGGTAATCGATATAAAGATGGGGTACCCGGACAAAGCTCCCCCTAGGACTAATGCTTCTAGTGCAAGACTAGTATTATACTCTCTAATTGATGTCTAATGAGTCATGGAAATCCTTAAGCACACGGTCCCAAACCTAAGGTCAACCGTGACTAATCCCACACTATACCTAGCTCCAGACTTCTCTACGACTCTTGACTCTCAATGACCTGTCACCTAAGCCCTAGGGGAGTACCTCATACTAATGCCTAGCACCGTGTGAAATTGCATGGAGTTCTAGGGATTCCAAGTGAAAAACCCTATCCCTAATTATAGTTCTAACCCTTTGTTCCAGGTGAAAAAACACTAATCTAAGTTAAGTGCCAGTCTTAGGATTCACTCAACCCTTTGCAAGGGAGTTCATCTCCTAGTACTTCACTCTACTTCGATCGCGATTAACTCTTGGGATACGAAGGTAGGGAAATTCACACAAGAGGGGAAAGGGGGCGTTCCGCTACCTCTCGACTCACCCTCTCAACCCTCTCCAACCTTGTGTAGTCTAATCCTATAGAGGTTGTCACACCCTCAAAGGATAACCTAATAGATTCTCAACCCTAGTGTCACGGCTAAGGGAAAATCTCATACAATCGGCATGCAAGATTGGAACTCAATAAGAAAATATCAAATTAATAAAGCATAATAGAAGTTATAGAACACACAAGCATCCTAGGGTTCACAAGTCCGAATACCCACTAGTGGTTTAGCTCTCCATGGAGCAATACAAAATCAATAATGAGTTTAAGAGCATATGCATAAAAACCATAAAGAAAACCCCTTTGTAGATCGTATCGATTGTCTTGTGGAGCCGCCTAATCTTTTCCAACGAATCCCTTGTCAAGCCTAGGGCACACCTCGCCGAATCGATGCTGACGAAAGCTCCCCAATAGCTTTCTTCCAATGGATGTCGATGCCGATGCCGTATAATCGCCTCCAAAGACCTCGAAAAACCTCTCCAAACCCTAGCCAAAAGCCCCGTAAAGATAGGCAAGAGATAGAAGGGGGGTCCCCAAATAGATCTGAAAACGGGCTATTTATAGGCTGAAATCGGGCTGAAATCCGAGTTCCACACGCCCTGTGGATTTTTCACACTGCCTGCAGAATTTCCACACGCCCGTGTGTTTATTTTCACACGGCTGTGTGGAAATTCTGTTTTGCTGATTTTCGGCATACTGTGAACAGTAACTTGCTACAGTGTTTTGCTACAGCATTAGCTACGGTAACTGCTACAGTATTTCACCGAAATGCTCCCAAATTAATCGCTCTTCATTGAGGCCGTTGAATTGGGCACACAATCAACGTTAGATTATGTCGATTACTTCATTTCTCTTCATTGGCAAAGTTCTCCAATGCTACACGAGTTAGACTTTTGTGAATGTGACTGCCCTTGTGCCCCTCCAATGGAGGTTGGCACACACCCACAAGTCTAGGCTCGTGCCTTGTTCCTTGCTTGGTCCGAGAACTCCCCAACAATGGCGAACATAACCTATTCTTGCTTCTTTCTTCTCCAAATTGGCTCCACAACCCTACAGTGCACAAAAGCACATAAATGCACACAAATTAATGATAAAATCTAAGAAAAGTAATGCTCAATGTAAGATAATAATACTTCGTATTAGTATAACACGAGCACTTATCAGAGCACTCCGCCAATAATTTAGCAATTGCATACTTGGTGAAATTCAGTAAATGAACTCTAATGGAGTATTAAGGTGCCATGCAAATGTCATAAACACATAAAAGTAGGATCACATGCCGGAAGATAATTTTTACACCACAAAAGATAGATGAAATGAATAATCAATGAAACCAATAGACTAGGTTTATGGTTTCCTTATTCTGTAAGTGAATGCATCACTTTGCCAAGTCGCGCTAGCGAGTTTAATGCTTTTCTTTCCTTCAATTGTAAAATTTAACTTCGATGTTGGCACAATAAAGAGGGCATTAAAAAGGTGTTTTTTTTTCTTTGTAAATGTGTCTGATATCTTCATGTTGAGAGCAGCTTGGAGTTTCTGGAGCAACGAGAATTGATGGGTGTTGAGAGCCCGACAGTCGAGGAGGCGCCACCCCAGGTAGCAGATTAATTAGCGGATGTTGGCGTGCTATCAGGGCTAGCTGTTAGCCCTAGGGCCGTTTGTTGTACCTGTTTCGGTTTCCTATTTTTTTTTGTGTTTGTGGCGTTTGTGTGTGGTACCACATCTAGTGGTCATTTTTGGCTGTATCTTATTCTGTGTTTCTCTGTACTGTGTTCTTCTTTCTAATCTACGTGATTTATCCACTTTTTAAAAAAAAATCAAAAATAAAAAATATCTTCATGTTTCACATTTATCAAATTCCAGGTTCTGATCGTCAAAAACAACCATTTGAGAGAATTTGTTGTGCGAATGAATGTGGGTTTGCTATTGTGTTTGGAAAAGTTTTTTTTTTTTTTTTTGTAAAAGAGCGGTTTAAGGTGTCTTTGTCTTCTTCTTATTTTTTTTTTAAATTTTTTTAAAGAATAGCGTTTTCTAAAGAGTTCAGTGAACTACCAAACTATAATTTTAAATTTTTGATATGAATCTTTACTAATTCATCTTTTAATTTATTGCTTTATGACATCTAAAGGAAATATAATTATTAGGTTTTTCATAATTTGAAATGGTTGTTTTCTAAAAGAACATGTCTAGAAATTTGTAGATTAATTATGTCTTATTAAAAAAAATATTTTTAAAGGAGAACATAAAGAAAGAAAACAAAAATGAAAAATAAAAATAAAAAAAATTAAGGAATAAAAATAAAGCCATCGCGGTAATAGCCTAGGGATTAAAATATTTGATTCCTAACTCTTAATTAAGGTTTCAATAATAAAGTGTGTTACCGAATTGTCAATATATATATATATATTTGAAGGTATTTCTAAAAAAATCCTATTCGAAAAATTGTGATAAAGAAAATATTTTTTAAAATTCAAAAGGATATGAAAAATGAAAAATCAAGAATTTGATTTCCTTCTCAAATTTCGTCTCAAATAATTGCAGTAAATTTTCATTAAATAAATAAAAAAAAAGACGGATGATAATATAATCCCACATCGGCTATGGAGAGAGTTAGTCTTGTACGAGGGCCTATAAATAAGGTATGAATGCCGCCGATAAAATTCATACCTTTCTCGGCCTTTTGGCTAAGATCAAGTGTAGTATCTGTTCTTATCAGTTTAATATCTGATACGTGGGTCATTGGTCCACTATGATATTAAATTAATTTATTGTTGGGGAGGGCCCATACACACTAGCTTGCTAGTGCGGTCCTCGCGCGTCGCCCTTGCGTTGCACTACTGCTTGGGCCTGGCACACCCCTTCCAAATCCAAAGTCTAAACCTTTGTCTGTGTTTTCTGGCTCTTTGAAATGCTTAATAGGAAAAGGTCCTTTAATGTTTAATGTTGCAGTCTTTGCAGAGTGAATAAAAAATAAAATAAAATGAAAAATATTTGGAAGGTTAAAAAATATCTGGCCATGGTAAGGTTAAGAGGGGTCATAGAAGCTACGCACTTATCCGCAATAACCATTAAATGAATATTATTATTCATTTAAAAGTAAATAAGTCATGTTCGTTGAAAGCTTGAAACCCCCATGTTTAGCTCAGTAAGGCTCATAAAGTTGCATGGCTCGAGCTTAGGCTCGGTTAAAAATAATACAAATGATACACCAATCGGTGCAATTTGGAGGTCTAGCTTATAAGGATCCACATTCTCACATAGTGAACTTTTGTAAAATGTGATACTATAAAACATAATGTAGTATCAGATGATGCTATAAGGTTGAGCCTAGTTCTGTTCTTATTTAGGGACAAGGCAAAGAGTTAACTAACTTCTCTACCATAGGATTTGATCACAATACACGAGGAAATAATTCAAAAAATTTCTACGCAAGTATTTCTTTCTCACGAAGTCCATTAAGTTAGAAAATCATGAGATTACAACCTTTGTTCAAGGTGACTTTGAATCATTTTATGAAGCATGGGAAAGATTCAAAGATTTGTCAAGACGGTGCCCACATCATGGTCTCCCAGTTTGTTTTCAAGCACAAACATTGTACAATGGGGCTACTGTATTTACTAGAAACACAGTATCTATGGCATCATGAGGAAAAAAAAGAGGCATTATTTACTCCAGATGGATTATAATACTAATTTGAATATGGAGGAAATAACACAGAAATTTATGATTTACTGAAAGAAATGGCCGGCTTCAAATTCGCACCAATAGCCAACGAAGAGGTATCCTAAAGAGAGCACCCAGTGTATATAGTGTAGATACATATACAACTTTGCTGGTGCAAATGGATGCTTTGAGCAAGATATTCGATAGTTTTCAAATTTAAGAAACTTCATAATGTAACTCAATTTGTGACTTTTTCTGGGATGGTTACCCGAATCATGAATGCCACGCACCGAACTCAAAGGGTATCAATGAAGTGCAATAGTAAGCAAAATTTGTAAACAATTTTAGGAGGCCGAATAAATAAGGGAATCTATATAATGAAACTTATAATCAGTGGTAGAGTCATCCAAATTTCTCATGGAATGGAAATAATACATAAAGTTGTCTCATTACAGATTCTAATTAATCTCAAGGAAACCATTCAAGGTTTGAAGAAATGAAGCCTAAGCATGACCTGTGCAATGAGGCTAGGATGCATAACCTTAAAGCATAAGTGAAGAACCTTGAAACACAATCAGGACAAATAGCTACCTTATTATTAAATAGGAACTAAGGCTTATTGCCAAGCAATACCAAGTAAACCCTAAAGAGCAGGTGCAACCAATAATTCTTAGAAGTGGAAGTGTTTGGGAGATGCGAAAGAGATGTAAGACAAACAAAAAGGTAATGAAACTCCATTAGAAGAGAGTCAATCAAGTAAACCAATAAAGATAATGACATGAGCAAAGGGCAAGAAGAGAAGGTCAAGATAAGGAAACCACGAAAAGAAAAGTATGTTTATAACATTCCTTTTTACTGAAAGAATAAAAAAGAAAAATGAGAACTTAGATCATCAATTTGGTAAGTTACTTGAGATATTCAAGAAGTTGCACATTAATATTCCTTTTTTTTTTTTTTTTTTTTTTTTTTTTTTGCCAAGATGAGCGGCTTAGCCGCTAAGACAGGAGCGTGCACAAGCCTCGGCGGAGCAAGTGGGAGCGGGGCCGCGCACACATGGGCGTAAAGACCACCCGCACACAACCACTACTCACACTCCCAGAAATGTGCCCTCACCCAAAATTCGAACTCTCACCACTTGTGAAAGGTTCTATTGGGGACCCGGCTACCAATAGACCACTTGGCCGTTGGTACACATTAATACTCCTTTTGTTGAAGCTTTTTCTCAAATGTTGAGTTATGCTAAATTTTGAAGGAAATTTTGTCTACCAAAAGGCAAATAAAAGATATAAAAATGGTACCGCTAATAGAGGAGTGCCATTAGTCTCCGACCCAATTAACATATGACAAAAAACAGATTCTAGATCTCGCCCTAATGATAATACATCTACGCAAACACAAGTGCATCAAACCAAAGCAACATAATCCAAAACAAAAGGGTATAAAACTACAAGTTCATCTTGGCTTTCACGAAAGTTTGACTACCTAATGACGCTTAAGCCATCATCCTAAGTATGTCCTCAGTACATAGAAATAAGTAAAAACCAAATAAAATCCAATGATGAACACAATAAAAACTTCCTTGATGCTTCAATAATGATGATGAGAACTGCCTTCTCCACCTTCTACCAATCCTTGCTGATATCGCTCGAGAGAATAAAAATATGCCGCCTTAAATCTCTTGGCGGGACTCCGTTAAATGCATCCTTCTCGGTGTAGATCTTCCAAGATGATGATAGATCTTGTCAACAAACTCTAGATCTCAGAGGAGAGGTCAACTGGAAATCCTTAAGATAAGCCTCTACAAATGGGTTGTGAAAAGTTCTTCTCAAAAGCCTAACAATGGGCTTTATAAGTCAAAGAACGACTAGACCCACAACTTAAACATTGCTGTGAATCATCTAGTGGACTTTCTGTTGTGCTCTAATATCATTGCTACAGTGATTATCCTATAGTGCAGCGACATTGATGTCAATCTAAAAACCATCCATAGGAGTGGATAGGTTACAGGTTAGGCCATAAGTCTCTTAGAAAATCTTCAATTTAGCAAACATTAACTCCAAGAATGTTTGATAGTTCCACAACGATATCCACAGTTGTGCATAGTGCGTGGATCTTGCATGAGGACACATTTTCAACTCCAAAATGCCTTACTTTCATTCTTTTTACTCAAAGTGAGGTTCGTAGTGCTTGGAATCACACACAAAAAATAAAAATAAAAAACAATTTAATAGTGAAATCGATTGGAATTAAGATAAATGTGTATGCTAGGTGCTACAAATATAATATGGGCAATATGCATAATTCAACACTAATTAGAAAGAAACAAAGAAGCCAAGAAAAAAAAGGAAAAAGAGGTCTAGCTATGGCATTTTGGTCGTTTTTTTGTGTGTTGACTCTAAACTTTGGTCAAGTTCTATTTGTAAATGTCTAGATAAATCTTATCGAGTGGTTTGGCAATTTGGTGTCATTTTCAGCTTATGCAGTGAGTGTGCACCCACACGCATATCAACACGCCACGTCCTGCAGGCCGTGAGGCCTATCATGCACTTTTATAGGCCTGCCTAAGGACCATGCAGCCTGTCATATGCTTGCATGGGCTTGCCCGGGAACCATGTAGCCCTGTCATGCACTTGCACAGTCGACCACTGGACAGGTGCAAGAGGCCATGTAGCCTGTGGTTGTGTCCGCACATGAGGGCACATGACGTGCGCGTGGTTGTATTTTTTTAGGTCTTTAGTCAAGAGGCAAGAGTATTTTCAAGCCCTAAATCCTGTTGACCGACTTTTCTCCTCTTTTTCCTCATTCTCTTGACATTTCCCTTGGATATGAAGAAACCCTTGGATGATTTCCTTCTTTATTCTTGATTGAAGCTCCATTCCTCTCTGTTCTTTTCCCTAGGGTTGGCCAAGGTGTGTATTTTCATCCTTTTTATTTCTCTCGTTATTTTCTTCTTAGTATTTCTATCTTGAATGCTAGATCTAGGGTTGAAGTTGATGAGCATGAGAAGCTTGATCTTTGTCTCAATTCTTGTATGTTGAGTGGGAGGAGAATTAGTAGAAAGTGTGCATTTCTTTGTTTCCTTTAGCATATGTAGCTTTACTGTAGTGCCACGAATTTTGCTTATTTATCTGGTTTCCTTGGTTTGGAAGGGAGCCAATATCCATAGAAACTCTTTGGATGTCCTTTAACCCAAGTGAGTCCACCCTAGGCCTCTTATAGGATTGCATTGCATATAGATTTAGGATTTTCTTTATGCATCTCTTTTCTCATCTTTTGTTGGTTACTCATTCTTCTTTGGTGTTTTGCTCTCATATGGATGTGTGGTGATGTTTTGGTTAGGTGGGGAAAGTTCACCAGAGCCTTCTTAGTTTGTGAGTGGGTTAAGATGAAATGCATGATTCTAATGGGATATCTAAATAATTTTTATTGTTTGATGAAACTGTTTCATGGCTTTATTGCATTAAATTGATGTTTTAGATGGTTTGAAATGGTTTACTATGCTATTGATTGATATAAGAAATTTCTAGATGTTTGAATGGAAATGTTCATGATTTTACTTGTATCTATAGACGGGAATGGTTTGTGAAACATCTTTGTTCGCATAATCATGCTTTTGGCATTTATGGATATGAAAATGATTTTCATTTCTGAAATATGGATGTTTGTCATAAATGTCAACATTATGATATGTTGAACATGAATTGTATTATTTGGACACCTACAGGTCTTAAACATATTCATGAAAGTGTTGCGCTATAGTCTTCATGTTCTTAACAGGGTAGTTTGGATGGTGATTGGAGCTTTGCCCTACCTATGCAGTAGGGGATCTCCACATTCCAGCCTATAGAGGTGGCATGGAGGACCCATTTGTATGTGCCTATTTCAAGTGGTGTGGAGATTTTCTAATTGGGTGGCACATCGGGAACCCGGGGTTATCACATGGGGTCTTAGTGGTTCAACGTCAAGAGCATGAGGATCTTGATGACTCCGAACCTACCCACGGCCACGGCTAAAGTTTGGGGAACTTTCTAGATCACTGATAAGTGCTTTTTTATATGTATTATATCGATCATCTTTAGCACTTAAGTGGTCCTCAAGAGTGTGTTTAATGGATAATTGGTACTTAGTTTATTCCATGGCCGTGTAAAGCCAAAGAAAGAAAATTGAGAGAAAAATAATGCCAAAAGCAACAAAAAAAGAAATACGAGGGCCATGTACATGGCCGTGTACCTGCCTATGTATACTTCAACAAGTGAGCAACCAGAGAAACACACCAATGCCGTGTACATAACCATTCACTCCCAGACTATGTTCCAACCGAGAAGAACACGATTGTGTAGATGAAGTACACGCCTGTGTACATTCAGGAAGTTATAAAGCATGATCTAGAGGAGAACACGAGCAGAAGTATAACCATTCACCTTGAAACAAACATGTCGTCAACAAACCTCTTTGAAAAATTTCTTGCCCATAAGCACACTATTCATTCAAGCAATTCTGATTTTCCCATTTTTATTCTTCTTCTTCCTTTATAATTTCTGCAGCAACGTGTTTATTTTGCCCCACTTCATCAATGTTGCTCATTGCCTTATCATTTCTGGAAGGAACTTGTAATGTTTGCTCAAATTCTTCTTGTTCCTTAGAAAGTCTATCACATATCTCCTCTATTTGACGCTCAAGCTTATTGATGGAGATTTGTAGACATCTTAATGTGCCCTCAACATTTCGGAAATGGGCATGGATGCTTGGATATATTTGGCTACAACATTTTCCAACCTGAGTATACACTCTTCTTGTGGATCATCCCATTGTTGACTATCTATATTCCATGAGAAAGTTGGGAAGCTCCTTTGACTTGGATGATACTTGCTGCAACATGGATTACTTTGCTATCGTGGAGTAGAAATTCTATCAAGTGTTCCATTGAGAGCTACAATTTGATTGGACAGAGATGTGATTTGATCAACCATCTTTCATGTTCATTGCAAGAAAAAGAAGCAAATAAAATTATAAAACAAAAGAAAATAAAGCAAAATAAAGCAAAAAAAGGGGAAAATAAAGAAAAAATATGGCTAGAGTAGCAAAATCCTAGCGCTAATAATATCCTAGTCCTCGGCAACGACGCCAAAAACTTGATGGCCTCTGCAAGTGCATGGGTTTTCAAGTAATAAAGTGTACCCGAAGGTCGGGTAGTTGAATCCATAGGGACTAGAAGTATCAGTACTAGCTATTCTTCTACTACGTAACAAAATAAGAATAGCAAGAGAAGAAAATAAAACAAGATAAACTAAAGCAAAAGAGGAATTGACTACTATCACATACAATAAGTACACAAGGAAGTATCACACAAGAGAATGGTGTATTCGGAAAAGGAATCCCCTAGGACTTCACTAAGGTACAAGACCTAACTACTGCTTCCTAATCGAAGTATTTTGAGTCACAATGATCCAAAAATACCCCAATCCCGCTTGCACAACAATTAGTGACTATTCCAATAGAAACCCTTAACCTATGACCTATCACGTCACAAGGGCTTGTATGAATACTTGACGATCTAGGGATCCCTGTTGATTAAGTAGGCTCCCAAAATAGATCAGCGCTCTTGTAAGATAACTAACCCCTAATCTAGTAGAAATCCCTATCTATGTCCTCTCACATCAAAGGAATTTGTATTATTTCTTGAAGAACATGGGAGAATAAGGGTAGGCGTGATCAAATTGGAAGAGAAGTGGATACTCCTCTACCATTGGCTCTTTTCTTCTCCTCTCCAATATTGGTAGACCTATTCTATGGATCTTGCAACTTTTCACAAGAACATTTCCAAACATAATCAATGCTCTTAGTACAAAGATCATGAGATACAAGAAACACAACATTGGAACTCAACAAGATCTCAATTAAAGGAAAACAAGAGTTAAATATTTGTCCTAGGGTTCATATTTGTCCAAATCCACAAATGAGTTAGTTCCTCATGAGAGAGAGGAACAGATCTATACACCAAAGAATGATAGTACATAAAAAGAAGTAGAAAGCTTCCTTCTCAACACTCGATTTCCTTGGATGCTCTGAAGGTTTGTTGATGACGCCGCCGAGACCTCTCTGCAATAACTCCTTTAATATCTTGGACCTTCGACCATGGTCCTTCTCTTGTGGCTGCCTTCCTCTTGGTGAAGATATGTGATTTTTCCTTAAAATGACCACCAAAGGGCAGCCAAGGGCAACCAAGATGAAATACTAACCAAAAGTAAGTCCCCTTTTCAGACAAATGAAACCCATTTTTATAATGCTAATGGCGGGCTTTTCCACGACTGCGGGTAATTTTCCCACATCCATGTATTGTTCTGCCTTTTCCTTTCCACTAGATATAGTACTATGCTACAGTGTTTTGTATAGTACTCAATCATGCACATTGTTGCGGGGACTTTTCCCATCATCGTGAGGTTGGTTGTGTGGTCTTTTGCCTTCTGAAACTGAAGTAATCTTCTACAAAAATGCTTTGAAATTTTTCCATACCATCCTCACACACCATAGTTGCACAAAAGGCCATACATACACCACTTGAGCACAAAAAAGTGATAAAAATCATGCTCGGTCGATATAAAATACTATAGCAAAACATGTATAAATAAGCACTTATCACCGTGCAACTCAAGAGCTGAAGTGACGATCCGTTTAGAGAGTTACACGAGCAGACTAAGTGATTGAAGGCCATGTACAACCAACCATGTACCCAAGGGGGAGAGTTCTCAACTTGTCCTAAGATTTACACGGGCAAGATACAAGCCCATGTACTCACCCATGTACTTGCTCATGTGCTAGTCAGATTCCTGGAGATATAAATAGAAGTTTGGGAAAGTCATTTAGGATCAGATTTTTAACCTAATTTCTTGGGGGAAAAGAACCAAGGACTAAAGACTAGGGTTTGAACGAGATCAAAGGCGTCAAGGAGAAGATTGAAGGATTAATTGGAGTAACGATCCATAAGCGACGATATCGGTTCACGTAGACTCCAACATTGAAGACATTGAGAGGGGGTTTCACTTTCCATGGCTAGGGGTTTAGAGCATTATTTTCATTGTTTAGAGATGAACATTTGCCCCATGGAAGACTAACTTCCTTTGGTGTTTGGATTGATGTAGCTTGTGAATAACTTTACTTTGATATTGTTTTTATTTTATTTTATATATATATAGATTTCCTTCGGCTTTTCAGGTTCATATATGTCTTTTATTGTTGATTTAACATAATGAGAGTAGATAGTTCATATTGATTTTATGATTAAGATCGAGAGATTCATTGTGAGTGGGAGTAAGAAATAGAATTCTTATCGATACTGGAACTCATAGGGATGAACAGTAAGAACTAGAATTCTTATTGATATTGGAACTCATAAGGAAGAAAATGGATTTATGGATGTAAAAATTGTTATTTCAATGCAAAGAATGTCAATGCAAGGAATGAAGGAAAAAAAGAAATATTGTCTTTCCAGAAATAAAGAAATCTGGGTTGTTTGTTTTTTCATCCTCAATATAATGAAATAACCCTTTTATCCCATAGATGAAGGGAATTAATATTGCGTGCTAGAGATATACCACTTATGATTTCTCTGGATTGGGATAGTGTAGTGAGAGCTCTAATTACTCAAAGGGATTTCCTAGGTCTTTATACAATTGTATGAAAGTAGGTTTAGAAGAATTTCATTCGCACCATGACATGGGATTAAGCACCAAGGAGCCTTGAGAGAGTACTTGGTGTATTTTTGAAATCCCTCGGTCCAACAAAGCTAGGCTTTATCTATATTGAATTGCAATTACTTTAATTCCTAATTTCCCAAAGCCGGAGACTAGATATATTAGGAACACTTTTATTTGTTAGACTACCTATTTCTTTTCTTTTCTTTTTTTTTTCTTTCATTTTCATTTTCAACAATTTTTTGATCTTTGCATTGTGATTTTCAATTTAAGGATCATTATTGATCTTTCCTCTTTTGCTACACTTTTAGGAGTTTGTGCATGACCCGATCTAGCACATCAAGGCTCATCAAGCAAGATTCACAAATTGAGAGGACTTTGCATAGGAGAGTGAGACAATTGGCACAAGAATTTGAGAGCACAGATCAGTTAACATCGCCAAACAAGAAGGGCAACTGAGAACTTATGCCAACTATGCTAGACCTACAGTAGAGGGTACCTAATCTAGCAAAGTGCGACATCCCATTATGGCCTCTACATTTGAACTTAAGCCGGATTTCATACAAATGTTCCAACAATCATGTTTATTCCATGGCTTATCGGATGAAGACCCCAACGCGCACTTGAGCACTTTTCTTGAAGTTTGTGATATGTTGAAGATAAATGGGGTCCCCAATGGTGCCATCCATTTGAGAGTCTTCCCATTTTCATTGAAGTCAAAGGCTAAGGAATGGTTACAAATACTACCTAGGGCTTTGGTGACTACTTGGAACCAACTTGCGAAGCTATTTTTGATTCATTACTTTCCACTGGGGAGAACAACCAAGATTTAAGATAACATAGCCTCTTTCACTCAACAAGAGGGTGAAACACTTTATGAGGCATGCGAGAGATACAAGGACCTTTTGAGGCACTGTCCAAATATTCTACCAAGGTTTAACTCCAAGTGTATGACAAACTATTGATGTCAAGGCTAGTGGAGCCATTGGAAATAAGTCATTGAAGAAGGCTAGGTAACTATTCGATGATATGGCAATGAATAGTTACCAATAGACTTCTAGGGGAAAAGAAGTTAAAGCAACAGCGGTGTTTGAAGTAGATGCGGTGATGGCCTTGGTAGCTCAAGTAGAGTCATTGAGCAAGAAGATAGAATGATAACTCCACGAGTAGCTCCCTTTATGTCTCTGAAACTTGTAGTAGAGGTCACCCTACCATAGATTGCCCTATTGTTAGTGCAACTTTGGGACAAGTTGAGCAAGTTGATTTTGTTAGTGGAATAAACCGGCTACAAGGAAAACCTTATAGTGCCACATATAATCTATGATGGAGGAACCATCCTAACTTGGAGAGGTCAAGGGCAACAAAATCCAAATCAACCTCTAGGATTCCAAGAGAAGAGGCCAAGTTTGGATGAGCTACTGATGAAGTTTGTGTAATCTACCGAGTTGAAGTTCGAAACACAAGACAATCAGCTCACATATATTAAGTTGACCTTAAGGGATTAACAAGCTTCTATTCAAAATTTGGCAAATCAATTTGATGAAATTGCTAGGATGTTATCAGAGAGACCTCAAGGGAGTCTTCTAAGTAATACGAATACAAACATGATAAGTGCTTATGTATACATATTCAATAGTATGATTTACTTACATACGACATTACTTTTATTATGTATTATGGCTCATTCCTGTGTTTTTGTATTCTTTTGTGCATTTAGAGTTGTGAAGACTTATTGAAGAGAAAGAAGGCAAAAATAGGTCATAAATGCCGTTTTTGGGACATCTCTTGCATGGAACAAGGATCAAGATACAAGACAAGATCAAAAGCATGAAGGTGTGTGCCAACTTCCAAGAGAGTTCGAGTCAATTCACAAAGTGGAAGGGCGCAAGTACAGTCATACACTCATGACCTAGCTTGTATGAAGATTTCAAGAGCTATTTCGATATGTTCAAAAGATAAAATGTGACTTAACCTACAACTGGGGCCTGTGCCCGACCATGTGGCCTTAATGGAGAAAATGAAGTTGGATGGTATTGTTCACCGTCTATCGTAGCAAATTACTGTTCACAGATTATGTAGTAGTTACTGTTCACTGGGCCGAAATAGGGAATCCATACGACGGTGTGAAAATTCCACATAATCGTATAGATGCTCGATTCTCAAGTATAAAAGGCCTCTCATATGTGTTTTCGGCAGATCTTCCTATTTTTGAGAGGGAGAGCGGCTAGGGTTTTGAGGTGGTTTTTGCAAGGTTTTGTGGTATTTCTAGGCTTCCAAACCTCAATTTCCTTCAAAGGAGAGTTATTGGGGGACTTTCATTGGCATTGATTCAGCGAGGTGTGCCTTAGGCTTGACGAGGAAGTCTTTGGAGAAGAAGAAGCGGCCCTTGGAGACCATCATCATGGAATAAAAAGGGGTTTTATCTATGGATTTCTTGCAATCTATTTTGATTTCATATTGGATTTTGTATTGCTCCATGGAGAACTAAACCCCTAGTGGGTACTTGGACATGTAAACCCTAGATTACTCTTGTTTCATTGACTCTATTGAGTTTTCTTAATTGAGTTTCAACCTTGTGTATGCTTGATGCTTGATTTTTCTTTAGAGTGACACTCTGGGTGAAAATCCATCTAATCATCCTTTTGATGAGTGACCATCACCATTTGGATTAGATTAACCTAGGTTGAAGAGGGTTGAGAGGGTGAGTCGAGAGGTAGCAAAATGTCCCTTTTTCTTTCCGGGGTGATTTAGCCTACCTCCACATTCTAAAAGTTCTTTACAATTACAACAGAGTGAAGTGTTGAGAGTTTCCTTTCCGGTGGGGTTTAGTTGTGATTAGGGGTTATTTTCCTAGACCAAAGGGTTTGACCTATATTTGGGAATAAGGTTTATCGCTTAGAGTTCCTAGAGCTTTAAGCAGTCATACGTGGTGTGAGGCGTCAAGAGTTTCCTCTTTGCTGGCACCTCATAGGGGACTAATCAAGGTTGAACTTAGATTTGGGACATTGTGATTTTAGATATCCACAACTCATTAAAACTTAGTTAAGGAAACATAGTTTAGTATTGCACTTGAAACAAGAACCCTAAGGAGATCATTATCCGAGTACCCCGGTTTACTATTGATAATCTCCTCATTTCATCCTTGCTTATTTACTTGTTTTCATAATTTGTTAACAATCCACAAATTGATTTGTTACCTTGGCTACTTAACAAAAATATTTGTTTCTAGAGTCTATTCGCTGTGGATTCGACTACCCACCCTTTAGGTACTTTATTACTTCGACACCCATGCACTTGTCGTACATACACGCAAATCCTTCCCAGCTCAAGCAAAGAGACATTGATGACAAATTCAAAAGGTTTTTAGTGCTGTTAAAACAACTCCACATTAACCTCCTTTTCATAGAAGCATTAGCATAAATGCTTAAGTATGCTAAGTTTTTGAAAGATCTCCTCACCAACAATAAGAAACTTGTAGAAGTGTCGATGGTAACATTGCGTGAAGAATGCTCGGCCATCCTACAGAATGAATTACTTAGGAAATTGAAGGATCCCTGTAGCTTCATGATTCCATACGTGATTGAAAATTCTATTGAAGAGAGTGCCTTAGCTGACTTGGATGCAAGTATCAATGTCATCCCTACAAAATCTTCATGAAATTGGGTTAGGAGAGCCAAATCCAACCAAGATGGCAATTCAATTGGTCGACCGGTCAATTCATCACCCAAGGGTTGTTGTGGAGGATATGCTACTGAAAGGGGATAAATTCATTTTCCTAGTTGATTTTGTCATTCTTGACATCAATGAAGAGTTGGAAGTACTTTTGATTTTGGGCTGCTCATTTCTTGCAACATCCAAAGCACTAATTGATGTGAAAGATGGACAAATGGTGTTGCAGGTTGGTAAAGAAAAAGTTGTCTTCAAACTTCACCTTGCCATGAGGCACTCGTCTAGTGAGGATGATACTTGTTTTTCCGTTGATGTTACTAATGATGTGATTTTTGAATGTGTGCAGGAAATTTTGGAGGAGGACCCTTTGGATGCACTACTTGAACAAGTTAAAGATATGACTCAGAATGTGGATGTGATGACAATATGTGAGAAGGAGCCATTACTGCAGCCTCCAATTTGGAGAAAGAAGAAAAAGAGCCAACATCGGTTCAACACAACTGTAGCTGGTACTAGGCATATAATTTTATCAAATAATGGCTGAAATTACTTCCTTGGTGATATGTTTTCAATTCCCGAACCTATTGCTTATTTGGGTTATGAAATTGGTCATGAGTGCAAAGAAGTGTTCTATCTTCATGAACCTTCTTGATTTCTGCAGATACGTTAAGCTAGCGACTTAAAACAAGCACTTCTTGGGAGGCAACAGAAGTTACTTGCTTTAGTTTTTATAGTTT
This sequence comes from Dioscorea alata, assembly GCA_020875875.1. Classification (NCBI taxonomy): domain Eukaryota; kingdom Viridiplantae; phylum Streptophyta; class Magnoliopsida; order Dioscoreales; family Dioscoreaceae; genus Dioscorea; species Dioscorea alata. The sequence goes on along the minus strand of CM037017.1, from coordinate 13,201,037 downwards.
AGCTTGTTTTAATGAGTTTTGAATAAATCATAATTTGAATCAATTCTTGGAACAATTTGTATGCAATTAGGTCCATGTCTATTGCGCAAAGTTATTTGAAACGTCTTATATTAGTTGTGCTTTGACATTAGAATGAATTTAGATCGAATTGGGTTGTAAAAATAGGGCATCTGTGTTTTGAGAGTAGTACACGGGCGATACACACCAGTGTAACTGGCCATATATTTTTCTGTCTGTGTTTTTAAATGCATAGATTTTGCAAAATAGAGAACTACACGAAAATGGGGAGAGATACACGACCGTGAATTTGGCCGTGTAACTCATTGGATTGAGTATGGTGGATAATTATTTTCTGGACAGTGAAATACACGAGCAACTGAAGAGCTATATAGCTAAGTACACGACGGTGTACATCTTAGCAGGAGTGTCTCCCTAACACCCTATTGCTCGCGTGCGTAGTCATTCTCTCGGCCCGCGAACTCATGTGCAAGTACACAGGCATGGGTGACATATGTGCTTGTGTTCACTTTCCCATGTACTTGAGAAGAGAAAAAGACCTCACTATTCATCTTCTACTTCACTTTCGCCCGATTTTCACTTTTCATCTTTACTGACCGATAGGACTCTAAACTTTCCCATTCTTTCCCACTCTTACTTTGATTACTTTGTGGACTTTTAGCTTTGTTTGGTGCTCGTACATTAGGGTATTGCTTGATTTTCTCTCCTCTCGGACTATTGCTCACCATTGCATATCAGTGAAATTTCTTTGAATTTATTCATGCATTCTCTTGATCTTTTTTGTTCCATTCTTTTGGTAGAACTATTACATGCGAATCCTAGTTTATTTTGGAACTTTGATCTATTGATTTCACCAAGAGAATCCGTAGATCAACTTTAGGATTTTTGAACAACACGACCATCTAGGGAGATACACAAGTGTGTTCTTGCTCCTGTAACTCCGCGTCTTAGAGAGGAAGATGACATCTACATGGTCCTAGACATAAATACATGGGTGTGTCATCTCCTGTGTATATCTCTGCCTGGAGGATTTTAGAAGAGGAATTAGGATACGCGACCCCAGATCGAGAAACACGACCATATTTTAGCCCGTGTAACTCTCGGGTTGGGAGCTCTTTCACTGAACATGGAAGATACATGGCCTCAACTTTCCATACACGGTCATGTACCTACATATGTAGTTCATGATCTGAGAGTTTTGATAGTTAAAACATATGATACATAGTCTCAAACAGAGATGTACGACCGTGTACCCAGTTATGTAGTTCACTATTTCACTATTTTTGGTATTGTCTTACCGATTCTAACTCGGTTTTCTTGTATAGAAAATGGTGAAGTAGAAGAAGATTGCCTATAGGGAGAAGAGATAGAAATGAGAGTCTTCTAAGGTTGCACCCCCACCCAGATAGTAGCCACCTCTGCAGCCTCACTAGCATTTCAGCGTACCAGCTCATCAGGAGTGATACGATTGGCTTGACTAGTTAAAGTTCAAGGAAACCCGAACTATTGGCTGGCCAACGGTCGAGTTGGTGGGCCTCGTACATAACATACATGAGCTACTGAGGGATATGTTGTGGGAAAAGCTTTTCTCTCTAGGCAAGCCAGCATATTGAGATCTTACTTTGGAAATGCTGGCAATGTTCCAAATCCTAAGGGTACTATTAGCTGGAGCCGCAGCGATATGATATATTTCCAGTTCCAGGGGAAGATGGTCCAAATGTCCTATATAGACTTCTCCCTCCATTTGGGACTGTATGATTGAGAGTTTGTTTAGACTCCCTAGTATGTAGAACTGGAGATCCATTTTCCCTTGGAAATTCCTTAGCATACCAGGTGGTAGTGTATCAGCCGTGACTCCTGCTACCATCCGATGTGATTGAAGGCATTGAATTTGTACTCACCCACCCTAAGGTATGTCTAGCACTTCTTTGTAAGACTTTGACTGAGTGTGGCGACTCCATAGGCGTTATGAGCATGACATATATCTCTATCTATGCGCGATAACCGAGCACGTACCACTAAACTTGTGGTATACCATGGCGCAGTTCATCACCCATCAAAACTCCAACACTTGCATTAGAGTCTTCCACACTAGCCCTTACATCACTAGGTTGGTTTGTGGGATGGGAAAACTGGTAGATAGGGAGCTCATACACTTTGTGGGCGACTAACGGACACTTTTGGGTTGTGTAAATTATGCAAATGTATAAACATGCAAGTATGTATTTAATACTACAATTGGTCTGTAATATCGTAAGTATATGGGTCATCAAGTAATACCTCGTGGGTGAGCACGAGGTTGTATTTCCCCAGGAATGTTGAGAGGTTCCTATTACTTCCTTTTCTATTATACAACACTATTAAACAATACAGTTGGTGACGTCATTAATAACACTTGGAAGGAGTTTAGAGTATGTACCATAGTTATCTTGATTATTAATTATGATAGACGTTAAGTATCAATCGCGTTCTAGGATCAAACCGGGGGGATTCAAAGGCCTACTAGCCCCAAATCCCTTGGTGACTAGGTCTAAATCACTAAGAACTTAAGATGGAATCTCTTCTACCCCAGCCTCCTATGTTTGCCTTAAGTGCGGGAATCCCATGAGAAAAGACCAATCAAACCCTAAGCCTAAGGGTTAATCAATCCCTAATCCAAAAACCTAGCTATGCCTAACCTCTTAGAACATGCATAAATCTATCACAACATGGGTGTCATCAACATGGGGGCATAACCTCCTCATCCACATCAACAGTAATAATCAATTAAGTACATGCAATGATTACAAAAATGGGAACAATATATATTAATCAATCAAGATTCACAAATAATAACCAAGGGACCTAGAGATACAATTCCCCTAGAATTAGGTTCTTATAAATCATAAAAAAATAAAACATCAAATCACAAGAGAGCCACAAGACCAAATAAAGAATAAATATACATTCAAAGTATTCATAAACTAACTCCCTCCAATAGTTCTCCAAATGTCAGGGATGAGGGAATCCAAGATTGTCCGAATGACGCATGTCACTCGTGTCCCTTCTAATGATGATCGTTGAAGATGCCTGTCATGCGCAATCTTCTCCAATGATGCTCATTGACGTACTCCTGAGAATTATGCTGGGATCTGCTGGAATATGGAAGAAACTCCATCTCCTGCCGCTTAGATCTTCAGAAATCCGGTCGCCCTACCTTATTCGGTAAAATAGTCTCCCTGATTTTAGAGAAACCTAGGCTTTTTATAGAGTCAGGTTTAGCCACAGCCTCACCAAGGGTGTAGTTATACTCGTGGTGATTAAGTTATTGCTTGGGCTCTAAGTCACATCTTGGCACGGTTCTCTGGGCGTTATGTGTCTTGGTAATGACTGTGATGGTATTCACAAGAGCCGTTGTGAGGCCGTTATGGCTTTGATGTTGCTATCGGTGGCTTTTTGCTGCAACGGCTTGATCACAGTAGTGATAAATATAGACAACAGGCGTGGTAACTTGTCATCAGGCTAGTTTTTAGCTGTGGTGAAGCCTTGATTCATCAACTTGATTCATTTTGCTTCAAAACACCCCTAATTTTGTTTCTTTTTCCCTAAAGCAAATACAATGGCAATGATGAACAAAAGAATAAAATTTCGTATTATTTTATTGATAACATATAAAACTCAATGCTAAATGCAGTGTAACTGATATAGAAAATATGATTAGTTTCACAGTTATCAAATAACCTTATACTTAAGCATTTGCTTGTCCTCAAGCAAATAAAATAGAACAAAATAAAATAAAATACATGATAAACACTTGATCTTAGCCAGCTAAGTATGGAGTTTTAATAAGATGAGGGGAACAATCAAACGACAGGTAGCATGGTTATTCCTCAACAAAGAGTAACCTATTCTACAATGAAAAGTACTTTTCCAAGTGTCGGTAACCTGCTCCACTATCTTATAGCCTAGATTGTGTAAATAAACTTTTTGGGGTTTTATTCAGCCTTACTCTTACAATTTTAATAATTTTTATGCATGATTACCTTTTATTTCCTCACAGTCAGTAGCTTCTACACTTCCTAAGAGGCATCCCTCTCACCCACTAAGGCATACTTTTTGTATCTGACTTCTTGGGAGTGACTACATACTACAAAGGAGGTAGCACTTTTGATGTGCATATATTTCAACTTAGATACCCTTATTATAAAACATCATTCACTGGACAGACATAAGTTGCAAGGTAGAGCAAAGTCAAATGCTCGTGAGGGAATGAAAGAATTACTAGTCTAATGTATAATGTCCCTAGACCAAAGAAATTCTAACAAGCAAGTGCAATGCCTTCAAAGATCGATACTAGCATGTGTATAAGGTACAAGCACCCGAACCAAATTCACAAGATATTATAATATAGTATAGTATAGTGCAAAGAAGCAAATACACACTTTCTCCCCACACTTAAAGATGTACATTGTCCCCAATGTATGCATGTAGAAAAAAGTGTAGTGTTACTCTTGTCCAAGCAACGAATTGTGTGGGACAAAACAACACCCGATCACCTCAAACCCTGATGACACACAAATGGAGTAATTAAATATAATGATAACAAATCAAATAAAACTATATAAACTACTATAAAATAAAATCCACTAGGATCAAGAAGTACAGAAGCACCAGGGCAAGTGCCCCATGCTGTAATAAAATATACAATGTATTAAAATATAAAAGTACAAAAGTGCTAAATGTAAAAGAAAATCAGAAAGGTGGAACTCGGCAAGGGAAGTCTAGCTCTGTATATAGTCGGTAGAGAATTGGTGATGTCTGTGAAGCGGGAGGAGACTCTGGCACCACTAGAGCTGTAGTAGTAGGTGATGTAGGCACCAAAGCGATTGAGGGGTCTCGATGCTGTAGATGCACCAGGATCTGTTGGTATAGACCCTCGATCCTAACCTGACCTTCCTCGAGATGGGCAAGGCGCTCTTTAAGAGCTAGTGTGATGGATGGAGTTAGTATAGTAGTCGTAGAAGAAGGAGGATGAGGAGCAATAGCTGCTGGAGCGATTATCGGGAAGGGTCAGCGGTAGTAGCGTGACACATCAATTTGCGTGCGTGTACCGCAAGTGCATGGGTGTCGAAGTAATAAAATACCCAGTGAATAGTGTAGTCAAATCCACAAGGAACGGAAGTATAAGTAGTAAATATTTCTTAGTTATTTAGTCAGAATCAAGAATATGGTGGAATGAACTCAATCGCAAGAATAAGAAAGTTGCAAGCAAGCAAAGGGAAAGAAGAGATATCTCGATCAATAAAGATGAGGTACCCATGCAATGCTCCCTGTAGGATCTAACATGAAGCACAAAATTTACTAAATGTTTCTAAACCAAGTTAGATGAGTCGAGATAATCCAAAAACAATCGGTCCCTGCCTCTAGGCTACCAATACTAGTCCCCTACAAAGTCCCGGTGGAGAAATCGCTCAATCTCAACACCTCACATCACATATGACCGCAATAAACTCTAGGGATACCTAAGAGTGCAACCGATTCCTAAAGATGGATCTAACCCTACTTCTAGATAAAAGATCCCTAACTTCCTACAAATCGGAAGGGAAATCTCTTAATTAATAACCGAGATAAAGGCATGTTTGGGCGATGCGCATGATAGAGCGGTAGGACACAACCGTCTATCATAATTAATAACCGATTCCCGACGGAGAAATCTCTTAATCTCACACCTCACACCAAATATGGTTGCAAAAGCCTAGGGAATACGGAGATAGGAAACACTCAATCGGAAGGAAAAGGGGACACTCCACTATCTCATGACTCACCCTCTCAACCCTCTTCAATCCTGGGGTTATAACCCTAATGGAGACATCTCTCTCACCAAGGCAACAAATCATGCAATACAAGGATTAATATGACATGCAAGCAATGAGAAAACAAGATTGAAGCTCAAATAAACTCGTATTTAATAGAAAGGATAAAATAAATCAATACAAAGATAAAGATCCTAGTGTTCATATGCCCAGATACCTACTAGGGCTTAGCCCTCCATGGGGCACATTACAAGAAAAGAATAATTCAATGAAAACCATAGAGTAAAACCCCTTTAAATTCATGATGATGGACTTGATGGGTTGCTCAACGTCTTGAAAGATCCCTCTTTGAAGCTAGGTTGGCAAAAAGATCTATCAAAGTTGGTGAAGAATGCTCCTAAATTTGCAAAAGACCTCTTCAAACCCTAGACGCGTCACGCTTCAATTGCTAGCAAAAAATTCCCAAAGAATCAGTGAAAAAGGCTTTTTATAGACATAAACCATGTATATCACGTGCCTTCATGCAAAAGGGCTATTTATTGACATAAACAGAAAATTCTCTACCATATTGCTACAGTAAATTGTTGCAGTACTCATCATATACACGGTTTAAACTCTCTTCTCTTAAGGCCACATGGTCAGGCACACGTCCACATTGTAGGTTATGAGGCTTTTCATCGTTGAATCATCATTTGGAAGCTTTTGCAATCTTCACACAAGTAGGGACATAGGAATGTGACTATCTTTGTACCCTTCCAACTTACAAATTAGCTTGAATTCTCTTAGAAGTTGGCACACACCCTCACGTACATGAGCTCCTCTTGTGTCTTGATCCTTATATTGTACAAAAACTCCCAAAATATACCTTTATAACCTATCTTTGCTTCTTTTTCTTCCTTCATGTCATTCATAACCTAATTGCACAAAGGAACAACAAATACACTTTGTGAGACATAATCTACGGTAAAAATAATACTCAATGCATGTAAAACATATAAAGAAATATGTCTACTAAAGCACTTATCATAGTGTTATCCGGTAGGGACCCCTCATCATCCGAAGACTCAAATTCAGAACCATAGAGCACCCAGAACTGAACTCCGTGGAGTGTGTCCTACCGCTCTATCATGCGCATTGCCCAGACATGCCTCTGACTCACTGTATACTCAAACAGTGGTCGATCAGACCCAGGCTCCATGCAAGCCCTGTAATTTAAGGACCAAGAATATTGTCAACAGGTTGGGATCCTGTGCCTGATGACACAGGTGGTAGGCAAAGGCATGGCTAATGTGAATCGGCTCCTGAGCTACCATGCTCCGCAGGAAGTACAAGTCACAGAGGCTTATAACCCACATGGTGTCTCCTCTCCCAGTTAACATCCAAGATAGGACAGTGTGGAGGTACCTGAAAGCAGCACATCCCAGGGCAAACGTCTTCAAGGTACCACATACGTATGTTTCATGACTAGGAGTATGACTTCGTGTGAATGTACTCCACTTCGACAATCCCCATCGCCATGGAGAAATCTGTGTATGACATCAGGTACTCCACCCTGAAAATCTAGAAGTTGATGGTCTCGTGGTGGTTGAGACTAATGATCATCCTATCCAGCTCGAATGAATTCATAATTTCTAGTGTCAGCACCCAGTAAGTCGGCTCTCAAATGGCAAAGAACTACTCCCAGCCATGTACAGAAATCAAGTCTCGAACCATAGTTAAGCGCATTTGGAAAAAGTTGGGAGTGTGTACCATAGTTATCTTGATTATTAATAATGATAGATGTTAAGTGTCATTCGTGTTCTAGGATCAAACCGGGGGGATTCAAAGGCCTACTAGCCCCAAATCCCTTGGCAACTATGTCTAAATCACTAAGAACTTAAGATAGAATCTCTTCCACCCCAGCCTCCTATGTTTTCCTTAACTGTGGGAATCTCACGAGAAGAGACCAATCAAACCCTAAGCCTAAGGGGCAATCAATCCCTGATCTGGAAACCTAGCTATGCCTAACCTCTTGGAACATTCATAGATCTATCATGGCATAGGCATCATCAATATGGGGACATAAACTCCTCATCCACATCAACAATAAAAATAATTAAGGACATGCAATGATTACGAAAGTGAGAACAATATATATTAATCAATCAAGATTCACAAATAATAACCAAGGGACTATGGTATACAATTCCCCTTGAATTAGGTTTTTATAAATCATAAAAAGCAAAGCATCAAAGAACAAAAAGAGTCACAATACCAAATAAAGAATAGATATCCATTCAAAGTATTCCTAAACTAACTCCCTTAAATAATTCTCCGAAGGTCAAGAATGAGAGGATCCAAGATTGTCTGAATGACACGTGTCACTCACGTCCCCTCTAACGAAGATCGTTGAAGATGCCTATCATGTGTGATCTTCTCTAATGATGCTTATTGATGTACTCTTGAGAATTCCACCGAGATCTGCTGGAATATGGAAGAAACCACGTCTCCCGCCACTCAAATCTCCATAAATCCGGCCACCCTACCTTATTCGACAAAAGAGTATCCCCCATTTCAAAGAAACCTAGGGTTTTTATAGAGTTAGGTTCTGCCACAGCCTCATCATGGGCATTGTTATACCCATGGTGAGTTAGTTGTTTCTTGGGCTTTAAGTCACATCCTGGCACGGTCCTCTAGGCATTACGTGTCTTGATAAGGAGTGTGATGGTATTCACAATGGTTGTTTTGGCTTCTGTGTTGCTATTGGTGGGTTCATGCTGTCACAGCTTGATCGCGGCAGTGGCAAGTGTAGACAACATGTGTGATAACTTGTCATCACGCCCGTTGTGAGCTGTGGTGAAGCCTTGATTCAGCAACTTGGTTCATTTTGCTTCAAAACACCCCTGATTTTGCTTATTTTTCCAGAAAATAGAAATAAAGGAAGTGGTGAACAAAAGCATAAAATTTCATATTATTTTGATGCTAAACATGTAAAACTCTATGCTAAATGCAGTGTAACTGATATAGAATATACAATTAGTTTAGCACTTATCAGCAGCACCATTGTCCTCGGTATGGAGATCCTCTGTTCTATGAGGATGGTCCACCTTCAGTGCACATCTAGGAGACACCAATACATGCTGGTCGGTATTGAATCCCAGTCAGAGTAGCTCCAACTACCAAGACCAACATCATCTCCACCGATATCTCTAGCTCCAACAGCTCTTATATTGACTCTATTAGCTATCCCACACTACACTCCAACAGTTGCTGCTCCACCCCCACCACGACCGAGTGGTGGATTGTTGAGTCACTGCCATTCTTGACAGTGCACGTAGGGTTAGAGCTCCCATCTTTACCCTCAGCTTTTACCATCGCATCTACATTTAGAGTGGGGGTAGAGGGAAAGACGGAGGATGACTCTCAGGAGGGCAACTCTGAGGTGACCGATAGCGATCAGGGTGATCTGCAGCCCGATTCTCCTAGCTCCACGAGCTTGACTCACACTGAGCCGGATTATGACACCATCAAATTTTATTTTAATTCATGTTCATGATATTGTTCTTTCATTTATTTTGTTTAGCAAGGGTTGCATCCATGCTACTTTTGCACTTTTCATTTAATTTGCACTTTTCATGTTTCAGTTTTCATATTATATTTTTCATATTTTATTTTGTACTTCTTTCTCTCCTCCCTACAAAACCCTCTCTCATACACAGGAGAATGTCAGGAAACCCTTTCGAACTCCCAATTTTGGTGTAGTGTACTGACGGTGCTGATAATAGCGGTTGAAAAAAACCAATGCTATACCTATACAGGTGGTTAAAACCACCTCTATAGGGTTTGAAAACTGCCTCAAAAGAACTATTTTTGTGTAGTGTACTGACAGTGATGATAATGAACCTACACATGCTGTAGTTGGCCCAAAGATGTCTCAGACAAACTCTTTGAAGAAGAAAGGCCAATCAAGCTATGTGAATCATAAGAAAGGATCTACAAAAGATAATGGGCAGTTTGTACGGTACACACCTAGTAAAAAAGACCAAGGATCATGAATGGAATGCCTTGATAATCTTTGCACCACTGTTTATCAAATTCCATAATATTTTCAACAAGTGTGCATCTGTTGAAATTCCATAATCAATTTGACCCAAAACTAAAAGAAGATTTATATACTTTATGTCTCATATATTGACCTCTGTAATAGATTATGAAAACTTTCATACATCTGTCGTCCACTTTAATATGATTCAAGCTTCAAATGAGTGTTTTCAAGTACTTAGAAATGTGTCTGCTTTCCTGCGATATGATTTAACTTTTCATGTAATGCTTGCTTTGTTCAGAGTAAAATGGGAGGTCTAGTTTTTGGGAGATCCAGAAGTGTCATCATCTTGTACAGAGGGGCCAATTACAATTATCTTTATCTCGTTGATGATAATAGTTGGAAAGGCAATCCTAATATTTCATCTACTGATTCTAGCACCAGTGAGGAGATTCATGCTAACATGAGGAAGCTTTACTTGACAATAAATTTGTAAAGTCACTCAACATTTTTGCACGGTCGACATCTGGAGTCATTGGTGTTGGCTCACCTAACAAGTTACGGCTACAACTACCTGGGGAGATTCAAATGGAAATGGAAGCTGATTGGTTATTAGATGGATTGGATCTACATTTCACTGAATGGTCGGGTTCCAACCCTGTACTAGTTAAGGCTGATTTATTACCAACTATTATCCCTAGATTCAGGAACCTGTTCAGTTTACTTTTGTTTGAAGTGCAGCCAAAACTAACTGATCGAGAAATGACCATATTACAAAGGCTTAGCGGCCATTTACCTTGTCACTTTGCACTAGGTGAAATTAGCTCCTTCCAATGATGATACTTATGATTGACTTTGAACTTCTTATATAATTTCCTGTGTGTTCCACAAGGAGAAATAGGAATCGTCAAGGATTGGCAATTTCATGATTAAGCTATGGGAAAAATGTGAGATTGCTAAAATTGCTATAAAGAGAGGTGTTCAGAATATCAACAATGAGATCACAGCAGAGGAACTAAAAGGTTGGTAGTTGTGTTTCAACCAATGTTTTGTCATGGTGAGTTCAGTTTTATTCAATGGCAACATTTGAGTCATTTCAATTAATTTGAATACCTTGGTTTTAATCAATTTGCATGCATAAATTAATTCATTTTCAAAATAGGAATTAATTTATATTTTTTTTAATAAAAATTTTAAAATGTGGCCCATGAACACTCATTCTTAAGAGTAACCATGTTCCTTATTGATAAGTGCTTGTGTTATAGTGACGCGAAGCGTTATTATCTTACTATGAGCATCTCTTTTATCAGATTTTATCACTAAATAGTGTGCATTTGTGTATTCTTGTACATTGTAGGTTTGTGGAGCCAAGTTGGAAAAGAAGAACAAAGTTAGGTCGTGTTCGCCGTTACTGGGAGGTTTTCGGACCAAGCAAGGAATAAGGCACGAACTTGGACTTGTGAGTGTGTGCCAACCTCCTTTGAAGGGGCACAAAGGCAGTCACATTCACAACAAGTCTAACTCGTGTAGCCTAGGAGAACTTCACCATTGATTGTGTGCCCAATTCAATGGCCTCGATGAAGAACAACGTATTCGGGAGCGTTTCGGCGAGTACTGTACCTTCGTTACTGGTCCAATTCACTGTAGCAAGTTACTGTGCATTTTCTGCCGAAGATCAAGTTTTCAGAGAATTCACACGGGCGTGTGGAATTAACACATGGCCGTGTGAATCATTTTCCAGCAAGCCAGAGACTTCACACGGGCGTGTGGAAATTCCACACGGCCGTGTGAAGTAATTTTTTCAGGAAGACAGAAACTTCACACGGGCGTGTGGAAATTCCACACGGCCATGTGAAGCCCCAATAAGTTCAAATTTAAAGCCGCACTCAGCCTATTTAAAGCCTGATTGGGAGACTTTTTTAGCATCTTTTGACCTATCTTTCTCCCCAACTTCGAGAGGGTGCTGCTAGGGTTTCGGAGAGGACTTTGTGGAGGATTGGAGCACGCCAACGGCATCTTCATCGACGTCCGACGGCAGCACAAGACCACGGCCACATCACACGCGAGGGGGTTTTCATTGATGTTCTTATTTTGCAATTTATTTTACACTTTGATGAACATGTATAGCTCCATGAGGAGCTAAACCCTTCGAGGGTATTCGGACTTGTAAAACCCTAGGATCATTATGTTTCTATGACATTGTTATTATGCTTTTCCATTATTGATGAATAAATTTGATTTTCAGTTTTAATTATCTTTTGCTATTGTTCTTCCTTAGCCGTGACACTAGGGTTGAGAACAATCTAGGTTATCTTTTGGAGGTGTGGCAACTCCTATAGGATTAGACTACTTAAGATTGAAAAGGGTTGAGAGGGAGAGTTGTGAAGTAGCAATGTACCCCTTTCCCTTCCGGTGTGATTTCTCCCTACCTCCGTTTCCTTGGTTAATTAGCGGTCAAGATAGAGTTTTAGGGCTCAATCTAGACTAGAGTTCTTCCACCTGGACCAAAGGGTTAGAACTACATAGAGGAACAGGTTTTATCACTAGGAATCCCTAGAGCTTAAAGCAATCCCACGTAGTGTTAGGGTTAGGAAGATAGACTCCCCTGGGGCTTAGTTGACAGGTCAATAAGAGTCAAGGGTCGTAGTAAATCCTAATACCGGGACATAATGTTGGGGTTAGTCACGGTTGACCTTAAGTTTTGGGACCGTGAGTTTAAGGATATCCTCGACTCAATTAACATCAATAGGAAAGTATAATAGCATAGTCTTGCACTAGAAGCATAAGTCCTAGAGGTAACTTGTCCGGATACCCTATCTCACCCATTGCTAGTTTTTCTCTTTTAACTTCTACTTGCTTTTCTCTTGTCTTTCATCTCTCTATTTACTTTCTTGTCGTTTATTCTAATTGTTTCCATAAATTCACTCATCACTCCGATTATTTCTTTTCGTACACCGCATAACTAAATAGTGAATTCTTGTGTTCTAAATCTCTATTCCCTGTGGATTCGACTACCCACTCACCAGGGTAATTTTATTACTTCGACAAGGCCGTGCACTTGCGGTATACACGCAAAAGGTCGTGTCACTTATCTGAGCGGGGCCGATGTTGTGGATCCCAACCATTTTATACTTAGAAAAAATATCATTATATTTATTATTAGTTTAAATTTTAAGTTTTAATTATTTTTTAATTTTAAATTTTAAATAATCTTGTCCTTATCCTTAGAAAAAAAAAATCTTTTGTTTATTTGGTTCTGTCTCCCTAATCATTTGATCTCCCTAACATTGGTTCCAAACCCCTATTCCCCCATGTTTCATTACGTGGGGGGTACTAGTGATGAGATCCGAAAAGCCTCTAATGTGAGAAGTATACCAATGTGTGAGGCAAGATTTAACCAAAGGATGGGTCTTATTTTCATCTGATGATATGTATTTGTTACTTTGTTCTTGGTTTTTTTATTGTGTTGGGGGTTTTCAATATGATACCTTTTATTGTTTCCGATTTTGAATGGCTGAATGTGTTTTGATGTATTCCTTAGTTTGTAGTTGTAGCTTTCAATCATGTTCTTTGTTTAGCTCAGATTGTTAGTATGCTTATTTATGTTTAGATTGAATCATGCTATTGTAATCCCCAACCTCTTGTCTCTGTCTATACCACAAAAACTATGATTATGTTGGTATGCCTTATAGGTGGTTGTAAAATTACCTTAGAGAGAGAGAAATTGATAGTTGATTACATTTGATAGGTTTCAAATTTTTTCCTTTGGTAATAGCAGAAACTTCTCTCCAATTTTAAGGGTCTTAGAAGCAGAATTTGGAGTAGAGTAAAATATAAAAGTTGTAGATTTTGATGTTACCTAAGTATTTGCAAAATTTCAGATTTTATACATCTGTAGTTTGTGAGATATAGGCTTATTAGTACAATTGTCTCAAATAATATTTCCGTCCAGAACTTGAAGATTTATTGGCATTTTCGATGATCATGCAGTGTGAATTGGGTAAGGTGAAAAAATAATAAAAAATTATTATTAAGTTATCTGATTTTTAGTAAAATTTCATTGCTTTTGAAGTTGTATATTGAGATATATGCATGTTTGAAAGGGATGTGTCTGAATTACAAGTCTTCAGAAATAGTTGGAGATTTAATTGAATGGTATAGATTGAGTCGTATTCTAAACAATGTGAATTTTAGATATGTCATAGTTTTAGATGTGTAATCTTCTTAGTATCTTGAATTTTGTGATTTGAAAAAATATAGAAAAATTTATGCTAGATTCAGCTCTCATTGGTACGAGTCCTACCTGAATAATGCATTTGTTAATCTTTTTATACGCATTTCTATTCTAGTGAGATCCTTTATTAATGTATAGAATGTTTTATTTTTCAAGTATTAAGAATTGATCAGTCTAGTTAGGTGGTTAAGAATCCACTGTTATGCACATTCCTCTGATATTGTTGAAAGCTTTAGAAGTTCGGTTACCTTAGCACTACTTTCAATTTTCTTGCCTTTGCTAAATAGGCTTTTGATATCCTTGGAAATTATTCTCAAATATGTATTTTTTAGAGGAAACTTGTTTGATTTGGGATTTGGAGTTTTGTGCATTAATCAGGTAAGTACCCGCTTATAAATTATACTATATATATATAAACTCAAAAAGTTTTTGGTTTTCTGTATCTTTGAAAATGCCAAAAAGAAAAGAAAAAGAAATTATTTTCATTAATATATATTATTACTGCTGCTTGGATGCTTTGATATTTAATATTGTTCTATTTATAATTTTTATTTTTATTCATTAAATTATGTATTATTGAAATTCACTATGAGATATTTGTTTTCTTAAATAAATGGAAATATTTTTAGTGAAATTGGGATGATTTGAACCTTGGTATTTCGACTTTGTCGAATGTTTGGATAAGAAATATTTTGATATAGTACTCGTAGTCCCCAGATTAACTTTGCAATAACCCTATCATTGGGGTAAACAATGACCATGTCAACATGTATTTTGATCTAGAAACTATAGTTTCCCACCACTTTCCGTCAGTGAAGAATAACAACCTCTGATAATTCAGGCTCTGGTCATCGAGGGTAAAAATATGACCTCTGATAATTTTAGCACATGTCACCTAAGGTAAATATATGAATTCTGTTATTTTGTTTTGGCAATAGCTGTTTGGGGGACCTATATGCCCAGTATTTGACATCTGTGTTATTTGAAATAAATTTGATTTCTTATTTTTTTAATTTTAATAAATTATGAGTTTTTGTAAATGATCCCTATATTTTTAGTAGGTACATACTTGGATGCTAAGCTCATAATCTTGTTGTTAAATATTTTTATATCCAAAGTGAATTGTACAACATGCATTTTAATGAGCTAGCAAGAGATTGTGTTATTGATCATTTCTAAATTTGTGTTGTCATTCTGTTTGTGTGAGTATTTGATTTATGTATAGAATACTAGTTTGTATTTGAACTTGGAATTTTGAACCTTGTAAATTTCTATTTTGACTTTTGAAATCACAGTTCTATTAGATTATATTTTTGTCTTGAGATAGGTTTTGGGGTTTAGAACCTTGTAAATTTCTATTTTGACTTTTGAAATCACAGTTCTATTAGATGATATTTTTGTCTTGAGATAGGTTTTGAGGCTATCCATGCCTATTGTGCTATCTACTATGGGTGTGCAGTCGTTTGTTGATGCACTAGATCTACAAGTTGGCTTTGGAGCATGACAAATTTAGTGGTATCAGAGATTTAGTGAAATTTTAATGATATTAGTTTGTCATATTGAACCTTTATGCCATAGATAGAAACTTGAACCTAGAGAATCAAATTACAATGGGAATGTATCCTTATTGATTGACAAAAGTATTGTTCCCTCGTCTTTCTTGGATTTATTCATAGCAGAAATTATTGGGCCTTAGTTTTAGTTCAATCCAACCTATAGCTTTGATTTGGATCCTTGAACTTCTATCTTTGATTTGACTTCTGTTACTGACTTGGTGTTTTTAGCACCTTTCGAGTAAAGTTTACCAGCGGCCCTCTTTATTCTTAGTAAAGAAAATTGTGTGATCATATATTGTTGGTATTTAATTTGCAGGTGCATTGGTTACCTCCTGCATTAATTTTCTTTGACTTACATAATCTTATGGATTGACAATCTTAGACTTCTTAGGGCTAGAGATGGTTTTGTTTGTTGCCATATTCCCTAGATGCCTTTTTATTATGAATCCTTGTTGAAAGTTGCATGTCAGGATTTGAATGTTTGTTTTTGATAATTTGAATGAGAAAAAAATATATTCTTGTTTTGGTTGGAATTTTTTATTTGATCTTGCATGTCAGGATTTCTTTGACATGGCCATTTGATATGAAGAGAATAAAAATATTTTGAAATTTATAGATATGATGATTCTGGGAAAAAAATGATTAGAGCTGAACTCTTGTATGACTATATATAGAAGCATTGGAATTGTGACTTTTAGGATTTTGATTTGAGCTGGCTGAAATTATAACCCAAATTCAGAGACTTTAGAAATATAATTTGTAGAGGTTTAAAACTAGAGAATTGTGGCATTTATTCATAGCTACCCACATGAAAAATTTTGAATTTATTAGATTTGTATCCTAAGAGATATGCTCCTCTTAATAGGTCTATCTTGGATGTTACTGTTGTGCAAGACTTGAAGAGTGAATGGTACTTCTCATGACTTTGCAAGCTGAATTAGAAAATTTGTTAAATATAAGAAATGTTTCTTATGACCTTAACTATTGTTCTATAAAATATCTCTACAATTGGATCTATATTTTGGAAGATATCCCTTATTTTTTTAAGACTTTCCTGAAAAATAAATGTGATGAAACCAAGTGAGATACATACTGATGCTATAATCTGAGGATGGCTAAGAATATTTTAGAACTTGATCACATTGTATCTTGGTGAGTCTAATTTTATTTGGAAGAGGAATCATGATGTTTGGCAAGGTTAAATATTGCTATAACTTGAAAAAATCCCCATAGGTTGATGTGTGCTTGTCCTTAGTCTCTACTTGGTTGTCGGGCATAATGTGGTGCTTAGGTGGCCAATTAATGCTTGAAATCTTTTAGGAGCAAACTTCTTATAATTTGATATCTTTCTTTGGTTTTCTTGAAGTTAAGTAGTGATTTTGATTGATATGTTTTCGTAGTGAGTTCAGTTGTATTGATTTTAGTGAATTAGTGGATAGTCTAGAAAATATTTATGTACTTGGCAGGTGAAATAAGCTCCATTGTTGTATTTTTATCCACAAAAAAAAAGGGTAAGGGATCATACCATAACGTTATGGAATATTTGGTCGATTTTGATGATTAGAATCCAAAATTTGATTGAGGATAATTCAAGCAAGTTTAAGCTTGGTAGATACTTGATGGTTTTTGGCTGGTTTTAATTTGCTTATGCTTTTTAATCAATGAGTAAAATTTAGTGTTATGATATTATTTTGGGCTTGAGTATATGTATAATTTTGTCTGATTTTGTATAATTTTGATGTTCTCCTTTATTTTTGAGAGATGCTAGATGGTTGTAAATTTTGATCTTTGATGCTCATGTCAGGTGGCTTTGAGTATGTGACATGGATTTCAGTTGATAAAAAAGAAATTGGGATTTTAATATTTTCAAAGTCTGGTTGATTTAGTCATCAAATCCATGGGATGCTACAAGCATTGATGCTTTCAAATGAGAGATGTTGATGTATTGCGATGGTCGTATTATATTTGCCCTTTAAGTCCTATATGTGGTTTGGATGACAAGTAACATAATAATAGATCCTCAGATTGATGATTAATGGAGGATGTCCAAAGGCATTGATTTCTAAGTTATGTTTGATAAAAGTTGGAGCTAAACCTGCGATTGGTTTATTGTCTATTTGTTGTGACCATCATACATAGAGCAATATCACAGTCAACTTTTGTTTGAATCCCTTGGTCTTTGAATCTTATTTGATAATTAGGTGATAGTTTAGAGGACTAAACTCCTTTTTAGGGGAGAGTGTTGTGGATCCTAACACTTTTATACTTAGTGAAAATATCATTATATTTATTTTTAGTTTAAATTTTACATTTTAATTATTTTTAAATTTTAAATATTAAAAACCTTGTCCTTATCCATTAGAAAAAAACTTTTTGATTATTTGGTTTAGTATCCCTAATCACCTGAACTCCCTAACATCGGTTCCAAACCCTATTCTCCCTTCTTTCGTTATCTAGGGGGCACTAGTGATGAGATCCAGAAAGCCTCTAATGTGAGAAGTATACCGATGTGTAAGGTAGGATTTGACCAAAGGATGGATCTTAATTTTATCTAATGGTATGTATTTGTTACTCTGTTCTTGGTTTTTGATTGTGTTGGTGGTTCCCAATATGATACTTTTTATTGTTTCCGATTTTCAATAGCTGAATGTGTTTTGATGTATTCCTTAGTTTGTAGTTGTAGCTTTCAATCATGTTCTTTGTCCAGCTCATCTTGTTAGTATGCTTTATGTTTAAATTGAATCATGTTATTGTAACCCCTAACCTCTTGTCTCTGTCTATATCACAAAAATGATGATTATGTTGGTATGCCTTATAGGTGGTTATAAAATTGCCTTAGAGAAAGAAAAATTGATAGCTGATTCCATTTGATAGATTTTAGATTTTTGTCTTTAGCAATAGCAGAAACACCTCTCTGAAATTAAGGGTCATAGAGGTAGAGTTTGGAGAAGAGTAAAATATAAAAGTTGTAGATTTTGAAGTTACCTAAGTACCTGCAACATTTCAAATTTTATACATTTGTAGTTTGTGATATATAGCTCAATTAGTATCATTGTCTCGAATGATATTTATGTTCAATACTTGAAGATTTATGGCCATTTTTTATGACCATTGAATTTGAATTAGGGTAATGTGAAAGATAAAAAAAAAAGTTGTTTATTATTAAATTACCTGATTGTCTATAAAATTTCATTGCTTTTGAAGTTGTGTATTGAGAGATATGCATGTCTGAAAGGGATGAGTCTGAATTACAAGTCTGCAGAAATAGTTGGAGATTCAGTTGAATGGTATAGATTGAGTAGTAGTCTATACAATGTGAATTTTTGATATCTCATAGTTTTAGGTGTCTAATCTTCTTAGTATCTTGACTTTTGTGATATGAAAAGGTATAGAAAAATTTATGCCAGATTCAACTCTCATTGGTACGAGTCCTACTTGAATCATGCATTTGTGAATCTTTTTATATGCTTTTCTATTCTAGTGAGATCCTTTATTAATGTATAGAATTTTTTATTTTTCAAGTATAGAGAATTGGTCACTCTAATTAGGTGGTTAAGAATCCAGTGTTATGCAATTTTGTTTGATATTGTTAGGTTACCTTAGCATTTCTATCAATTTTCTTACTTGTATTAAATAGGATTTTTAATATCTTTGAGAATTATTCTCAAATATAGGATTTTTAGACGAAACTTGTTCCATTTGGGATTTGGAGTTTTGGGCATTAATCAGGTAAGTACCCGCATATAAATTATACTATATGTATAAACTCGAACAGTTTTTGGTTTTTTCTGTACCTCTGAAAGTGCCAAAAAGAAAAGAAAAAGAAATTATTTTCATTAATATATATTATTACTGCTGCTTGGAAGCTTTGATATTTAATATTGTTCTATTTATAATTTTTATTTTAATTCATTAATTATGTATTATTGAAATTCACTGTGAGATATTTGTTTTCTTAAATAATTGGAAATATTTTTAGTAAAATTGGGATCATTTGAACCTTGGTATTTCGACTTTGTCGAATGTTTGGATAACTATAGTACTCGTAGTCCTTAGATTAACTCTGCAATAACCTTGTCATTATGGTAAATAATGATCATGTCGACATGTATTTTGATCTAGAAACTATAGTTTCCCACCACTTTCCGACGATGAAGAATAACAGCCTCTGATAATTCTGACTCTGGTAACCGAGGGTAAAAATATGACCTCTAATAATTTTAGCTCAAGTCACCGAAGGTAAATATATGAATTCTGTTATTTTCTTTTGGCAATAGTTGTTTGGAGAACCTATATGCCCATTTTTTGACATCTGTGTTACTTGAAATAAATTTGATTTCTGATTGTTTTTATTTTGATAAATTATGATTTTTTGTAAATGATCCTTATATTTTTAGTGGGTGCATACTGGGCTGTCAAGCCCATAATCTTGTTGTTAAATTTTTTCTGATCCGGAGTGAATAGTACAACAAGCATCTTTGTATGCTTGCGAGAGATTGTGTTCTTGATCATTTCTAAATTTAAGTTGTCATTCTGTCTTTGTGAGTATTTGATTTATGTATAAAATACTAGCTTGTATTTGAACTTGGAATTTTGAACCTTGTAAATTTCTATTTTGAATTTTGAAATTACAGTTCTATTAGATTATTTGTTTATCTTAAGATAGGTTCCGAGCCTTGCATGCCTATTGTGCGCATGGTCCTGCAAGCTGGGTTCCGGGGTGCAACACATGTTATCTAATTTAGATCGTGAAGGAAAATACTCCTTTGTCATGAATCTGGTCATGTTACCAGTCATCTAATTAAACTAATGGTCACTTGCTACCTACTTTTAGTTAAAGATCCTTTACTAGAGATCCGTTCTATAGAAAATTGAGTTTTTTATTTTATTTTTTTATTTTGAATGAATTTTCCTAGTCAATCAATTGAGAAATTTATTATGAGAGTCAGACAGAAATATCCTCAAAGCAGGGTATTCTTGATCTAAAACACACAAGAAATATCCTCAAAGCAGGGGCCTTCTTAATCTAAAACACATCCTTTCATGTAAAAGATGATAATCCAAACTGTTTTCTAGACCTAAAACCAGTGGATGGACAGTTCCAAATTATGGGCCTCATATATATTTGAACCAATTGAGATGGTTTTGTTTAGACCTCATAGTATTGTGAATTGTTAATTATTTGAATTACATCAAATTATTACACTCAATTAGGACATAAACTAATTCAAATGTTTACAATTGAGTTAAGTATCATTTGCTAACAAGTAATGATTTCATAATTTTTAATTAAATTTCATGATTTATCCACTTTCACAAAAATATATAAACAAATAAATAAACCCATAATAATGATTATGGTGGAATGCGATTAACCAATAAATAAAAAAAATTCAATTAATTTTTTTCTTCCTGAATATGTTTTAGTTTCCCTTTTATATATAAAATATGTTTTGCTATCTCAACATGAATAAAAAAAATTAAAATTATAGTTTGGGATACTTTTATTATTTAATGGAGAGTATTTCTTTTATGATTTATCTATTTTCAAAAAAATTATAGAGGAGAATTCGATGAAAAACAACTTAACATCTTTTTTTTTCTTTTTGGTGAAATCCCTTAAATAATCCCTCTATTATAATAACTTTGCTCTTTTAGTCCTTCTATCATAAATATTACTAATTTCATCCCTATGTTTTTTCAATCAGGAAAACCAACTCCCTTTACCAAACCGCTGTTAGCTCCTCCATTAGATTCTTCTAATGTGGCTTAAATTATCAATAAAAAAATTACTAAATACCATAAAACATATTAAAAATTATAAAAATCATTAAAACTTATAATAAATAAATAAATATTTGAATTACTACAAATTTAAAAACTAGAAATTGCCAAAAACACCCCAAAAGTTTGCAATATGCACAGATTCTCCACCTAAATTTGAATATCCATAAATACCCCTTCCTTTTGAATACACTGATTTTTAAACCCCCCCCCCCCCCCCCCCCCCCCCCCCCCCCCCCCCAAGCATCTAACGGTGATTGATAGAGTTAATTTTGAATTTTTTGGACGAAATTGCCCCTTGCATGGGAAATTGTGGCAAGTGCGTGTAATCCCAAGAGAACGCCATTCAAGGCGCCAGCTATTTGCTCTCATCACCTCTTCGACTTTTCCCTTCCCAAAGTTGTCATTGCCTGGGCATCTTGTGAAGAACTGAAATTTTGTTCCACCATTTCTTGTTGAAGAAGTTGTGCAGTTTTCTTTTATTTTTACATTTTGTGTATTGTTTTTGCTCGTTTGGTTTGTAAAGTATTCTATTAGAAAGAGAATTTTTTTTTGTTGTTATGCAATCTCATTGTACTGTGTAATGTTTATAATGTATGTTTCTCCTTTTAATTTGATATAGATGCATTATGTAGTGTTTAATAATATTAGTCTAAGAAATGAGGTTTCTGTTTAAAACATGATGTTTCTATTTAAAAAATAAGGTTTCTGTTTAAGAAATGAGGTTTTTGTTTAAGAAATGAGTTTTCTGTTTAAGAAATGAGTACATGCATTACTCTTTATGCTAACCTAAATTTTTTTATTTGTAGTCATAATGTAATCATGCTAACTTAAATTATTTTCAACAAACTTATTATATTTTTCATGTAAATCTATTATACTTATAAGGCAAGCGATGTCTCTGAGGATGTTGTTCGCCCGAGGCTCTTTTCATTCGCGTTGCGTGGAAGGGCCAAACAGTAGCTAAGTTCCTTACCACCAGGGTCTCTTATGACATGGA
This sequence comes from Dioscorea alata, assembly GCA_020875875.1. Classification (NCBI taxonomy): domain Eukaryota; kingdom Viridiplantae; phylum Streptophyta; class Magnoliopsida; order Dioscoreales; family Dioscoreaceae; genus Dioscorea; species Dioscorea alata. The sequence continues at coordinate 13,178,632 of CM037017.1, read as the reverse complement.
AGCAGGTTTTAGAAACTTTTGTTGCAAGATACTTTCCTCCAGTTAAGATCATCAAGATGAGGAGTGATATCTCCTCTTTTTGGCAATTGGAGCCAGAGTCCTTGTACGATACTTGGGAGAGTGATAAGGGCTTGTGTTATAGTAATACGAAATATTATTATCTTACATTAAGCATTAATTTTCTCAGATTTAATCACTAATTAGTGTGTATTTGTGTTCTTTTGTGCATTGAATGATTGTGGAGAAGATTTATAGAAAAAGAAGCAAGAATAGGTTATGTTCGCCATTGTTGAGGAGTTCTCGGACCAAGCAAGGAACAAGGCACGAGTCTAGACTTGCGGGTGTGTCCCAACCTCCATTGGAGGGGCACAAGGGCAGTCACACTCATAAAAGTCTATAACTCGTGTAGCATTGGAGAACTTTGCCAATGAAGAGAAACGAAGTAATCGACATAATCTAACGTTGATTGTGTACCCAATTCAATGGCCTCAATGAAGAACAATGAATTCGGGAGCATTTCGGCGAGCACTGTAGCGAAATCACTGTAACAAACTACTGTTCACTTTCTGTCGAAAATCAGGATTTTAGAGAGTTCACACGGGCGTGTGGAACTTCCACACGGCCGTGTGAATTAATTTTCCAGCAAGCCAGAAACTTCACACGGGCGTGTGGAAATTCCACACTGCCGCGTACTGTAGCGAAAGTACTGTAGTAAAAACACTGTAACAAGTTACTGTTCACAGCCCGCCGAAAATCAGAAAAACAGAATTTCCACACGGGCGTGTGGAAATTCTGCAGCCCGTGTGGAAAATCCACAGGGACGTGTGGAACTCCGATTTCAGCCTATAAATAGCCCGTTTTAATATCTATTTGGGGACCCCCCTTCTATCTCTTGCCTATCTTTTGGGGGGCTTTCGGCTAGGGTTTGGAGAGGTTCTTGGAGGTCTTTGGAGGTGATTATACGGCATCGACATCGACATCCTTTGGAAGAAAGCTATTGGGGGAGCTTTCGTGGGCATCGATTCGGCGAGGTGTGCCCTAGGCTTGACAAGGGATTCGTGGAGAAGACTAGGCGTGTCCACAAGACCATCGATACGATCTATAAGGGGTTTTCTTTATGGTTTTTATGCATATGTTCTTAATCTCTTTATTAATTTTGTATTGCTCCATGGACGGCTAAACACTAGTGGGTATTCGGACTTGTAAACCCTAGGATGATATTGTTTCAATGACTTTTATTATGCTTTCTTTATTGATGAATTTAATTGAGTTTCAATTTTAATTGTCTTTTGCTATTGTTTTCCCCTAGCCGTGACACTAGGGTTGAGAGCAATTTAGGTTACCCTTTGGAGGTGTGACAACTCCTATAGGGTTAGACTACTTAAGATTGAAGAGGGTTGAGAGGGAGAGTTGTGAGGTAGCGATGTATCCCTTTCCCTTCCGGTGTGATTTCTCCCTACCTCCGATTCCTTGATTTATTAGCGGTCGAAATAGAGTGAAGTGTTAGGTAGATAAACTCCCCCAAGGCTTTGGGGTGACGTGAATCCTATGCACTGGGGCTTAATTTAGACTAGGGTTCTTCCACCTGGACCAAAGGGTTAGAACTACTACAAGGATGGATACTTAACACACTCTCCAAGGAAAATGAAGTATTTGAGCAAGCAACGCAAGTTCCTTGTAGAGATGATGTGGTATTGAACGATAATGAGGAAACGGGGCAGACCCAGTACGTTGTTGTAGAAATTGAAGAGGAAAACGAAGAAGATCATTTGGAGAATTGGGATTTCTTGAATGAAGATGGTGCTTGTGAGCAAGAAATTTTCAAGGGGATTTGCTAGTGTCATGTTATTCCCAAGATAAAAATACACAAGAAGAAGCAAACCCTAAGGTAATGGAACAAGTACCATTCTTTGGGATTGATCAACTCATAGAAAGCAAGAAAGAGACTTTGGGAAGGGAAAAAGATGTGGGGAGGATATTTAAACCATCCAATGATCCACCTATGCTAAGCTTGGACAATTCCCAACCCAAATTGTTTCCTTGGAGGCCAAAAGTAAGATGGTTGGATCCTCCAATGAATACTCAACCCGCACAACTAGATTTTTGGTTCAAAGGAAGTAGCTACGCATATGCTAGTAGGGAGGAGTATACTCTTTTCAAGCCACCTTAAGGTAAGAAAGAGGTACGTCAAGCTTAGTGACGTTAAACAAGCGCTTCTTGGGAGGCAACCCAAGTTTTTATTGCTTTTCTAGGCTTTGGTTTAGTTTTAGCATGAATAATTGCCTAGTGTCAGTGATTTCATTTTATTATGCGTGTGCTATGATTTTCTCATGGATTATTGGTGTTTTAGTGTGCCTAATTGTGATTGTCGAAGTATTGGGTCGTTTGAGTGTGTTTTCATCGATCTCTGGTCGTGTTTTTATCGTTTATACAGGCTCTAAGTGTTATGAATGTGTTTCTGAAATTTTCTGTAGAGCCTGTGATTTTTCTAAGTTGTCCAGAGAAAACACACGGCCGTGTGCAATTTCCACAAGGCCGTGTGACTCATCTCAGAGCTCATCTCGAGCATCACAGTGGCCATGTAGCTGCCCCTATGAGCGACCCAGTGAAGGGCACACGGCCGTGTGGATGTCTCACACGGCCCTGTGACATTCTACAGAACTTCAACTCTCATTCCAGAGAGTCCACAGAGGCGTGTGGGTGCCCCTGTGAGTGCCCATGTGTTAAGGCACACGCAAGTGTGGCAAGTTCACACGGCCGTGTGAAATTCTACAGAAACTTCATTTCGATCCCAAGAAAACACAGGGGCGTGGCGTGTGGCCGCCCCTGTGAGAGGTCCTGTGAAAAGCACACGGCCGGGTGGATTTCTCACACGGCCGTGTGAAGCACTTAGAATTTTTCGGGATATCTAGAGAGGCCACAAGGGCGTGTGGGTGCCCCTGTGGCCGGCCTTGTGCTTGGCCAGGTTGGGCACACGACTTTGTGGAATTTCCACACGGCAGTGTCTATGTTCTGGAGAGCAAACAGAGGAAACACAGGGCGTGTCATTGCCCCTGTGACTAATTCCAATGGAGGCACACGGCCATGTGAAATTTCCACACGGCCGTGTGGATGCGCGGAACATAAAAGGCTGTGGTTTCTTTTAAAATCTATTTGTACCTTTTCGATTCTAAATGCCTCCACACTCAAGAGATGTTTCCTCCCAGCTTCCCAACCCTCTCTTCGTCCTTTTAAGGAGTTTTTAAGTCGTTTTCCGGCCATATTCGAAGTTTGTGATTTCCATTTCGTCGGCAAGCATCTTTTCTCCTTTTCTTCGTCAATCTTCTCTTTCTTTTTCAGCACCAGGATCACTATCAACAACAGCAACAGCATCGGCACCAGTAGTAGACGACACCGACGCTTGAGGCGTTTCTAGTTTTATGTTTGTTTTGTTTTATTTTACTTTTATTGAGCTTCACTGAACCCCCTTGTGTATACGTGCAGATGGTCTTGGATGTAAAGAAATTGAGGAATAGTCATAGACACGGTCATGGGACCGTGTGTGCTCCACAACCCATTGAGACTCAACTCTCAATGAAACTAGCTCCATCAAACGCAACACTTGGAGTTCAGGGAAGTATTGTTTCAATTGCCCACCTCCACATATTATGTTTTGATTGCTATATGTTTTATTGTGCTTGCATGCGTACATTGGGGACAATGTACATCTTAAGTGTGGGGGGAGTTCACTTCGCACACACCTTTACTTGTGCGTTCAATTGCTTATGCTCATGTAGCCTATGGCGGTTCACCTTAGTTGCAACGGTTGTATTCTTAGAGTTTAGGAGAATTTTTAACATTGTATCCTATCATGCTCTAGTTTCACTTGAATTTTAGGGAATTTTTGCTCGATTATCTCATTTTGCACAACTCACTCTTGGAATCTTTTGGAAACTCAAGCTTGAAGTTTTTAAGGATAAGTTTATCATCGTTCTTAGTAAGCTTTTAGTTTTACTTTGGAAAATGCATATATATAAAAAAAAATGGGAAAATGAAAAAAAAATATGGAAAAGAGAAAAAGGAAAAAAAATGAATGAGTTGTGAATATTTGTTTTGTTTTATGCATTTGGGGTGGAAAGAGCTACCACCTATGAAGTATGTACCTACTCTCATAAGTCGGATACAAGTTATGCCCTAATGAGAGAAAGAGCTATCTCATGGGATGCGTGAAAGCTACTACCCCGGTAGAAAGAGCTACCTCCTCGAAAGAGTGAAAGCCACCTTTGGCGGCCGCCTAGAAAAGGGCTACCTTCGAGATTATGTGAAGCTACTACTTCCTTTCCTACTTTTTATATATAAATAAGTCCTTGTTAACAAAAGTTTGAGGAGTACTCGTTGGGTTGTCTTGAGTGAGTTCACATACACTACACATTTTCGAGTTAATTGTTCTTTTTGATTCGAGTTTTTTTTAGCTAGAGCATTGATATCCTTATGCAATGTTTTGAGTTCCCCTTACTTGTAAAATGCTTCTTTTGCACACTCTTGGTGAACCTAAGGCCAAGCACTTTCAATTGTTCTTCCCAAGTACTTTCACGTTTTATTTTTGCTTGAGGACAATCAAAAACTTAAGTGTGGGGGAGTTTGATAAGTGCTTGTGTTATAGTAATATGAAGTATTATTATCTTACATTAAGCATTACTTTTCTCAGATTTAATCACTAATTAGTGTGTATTTGTGTTCTTTTGTGCATTGAAGGGTTGTGGAGAAGATTTATAGAAAAAGAAGCAAGAATAGGTTATGTTCGCCATTGGTGAGGAGTTCTCGGACCAAGCAAGGAACAAGGCACGAGTATAGACTTGTGGGTGTGTGCCAACCTCCATTAGAGGGGAACAAGTGCAGTCACAATCACAAAAGTCTATAACTCATGTAGCATTGGAGAACTTTGCCAATGAAGAGAAATGAAGTAATCGACATAATCTAACGTTGATTGTGTGCCCAATTCAACGGCCTCGATGAAGAACGATGAATTCAGGAGCATTTCGACGAGTACCGTAGCAGACTGTAGCTTTGTTACTGCAACGAAATCACTGTAGCAAGCTATTGTTCACTTTTTGCCGAAAATCAGGATTTCAGAAAGTTCACACGGGCGTGTGGATTAATTTTCCAGCAAGCCAGAAACTTCACACGGGCAAAAGTACTGTTCACAGCCCGCCGAAAATCAGCAAAACAGAATTTCCACACGGGCATGTGGAAATTCTGCAGCCCGTGTGGAAAATCTACAGGGACGTGTGGAACTCCGATTTCAGCCTATAAATAGCCCGTTTTCAGATCTATTTGGGGACCCCCCTTCTATCTCTTGCCTATCTTTTGGGGGGCTTTCGGCTAGGGTTTGGAGAGGTTCTTGGAGGTCTTTGGAGGCGATTATACGGCATCGACATCGACATCCTTTGGCAGAAAGCTATTGGGGAAGCTTTCGTCGGCATCGATTCGGCGAGGTGTGCCCTAGGCTTGACAAGGGATTCGTGGAGAAGACTAGGCGTGTCCACAAGACCATCGATACGATCTATAAGGGGGTTTTCTTTATGGTTTTTATGCATATGTTCTTAATCTCTTTATTAATTTTGTATTGCTCCATGGACGGCTAAACACTAGTGGGTATTCGGACTTGTAAACCCTAGGATGATATTGTTTCAATGACTTTTATTATGCTTTCTTTATTGATGAATTTAATTGAGTTTCAATTTTAATTATCTTTTGCTATTGTTTTCCCCTAGCCGTGACACTAGGGTTGAGGGCAATTTAGGTTACCCTTTGGAGGTGTGACAACTCCTATAGGGTTAGACTACTTAAGATTGAAGAGGGTTGAGAGGGAGAGTTGTGAGGTAGCGATGTATCCCTTTCCCTTCCGGTGTGATTTCTCCCTACCTCCGATTCCTTGATTTATTAGCGGTCGAAATAGAGTGAAGTGTTAGGTAGATAAACTCCCCCAAGGCTTTGGGGTGACGTGAATCCTATGCACTGGGGCTTAATTTAGACTAGGGTTCTTCCACCTGGACCAAAGGGTTAGAACTACTACACATAGGAATAGGTTTTATCACTAGGAATCCCTAGAGTTTAAAGCAATTCCACGTAGTGTTAGGCTTAGGTAGATATACTCCCCTGGGGCTTAGTTGCGTGAGCGACAGAGTGAAGGGTTGACGTGAATCCTATTGCCGGGACATAGTGTTGGGGTTAGTCACGGTTGACCTTAGGTTTGGGACCGTGTGTTTAAGGATATCCTCGACTCAATAGGCATCAATTGTAGAGCATAATACAAGTTTTGCACTAAAAGCATTAGTCCTAGGGGGAGCTTTGTCCGGGTACCCCATCGTTATATCGATTACCTCTCCTACCCTCATTATTCTTCTTGCACTCTTTTATTTTCTTTTACATCTATACATATATACTTTTCTCATCATCGATTCCCATCATAGCTAAATAGCGATAACAATTGTTTCTGAACACTATTCTCTGTGTATACGACTACCCACTCACCAGGGTATTTTATTACTTCGACAACCCGTGCACTTGCGGAGTACACACGCAAGGGGTGTGTCAGAGAGGTACAAGGAGATGATAAGAAAATGTCCACAGCATGGAATTATTGAATGGATGCAAATCCAGATTTTTTACAATGGACTGGACAATGCCACCAAGCAGATACTTGACGCAACCTCTAGAGGTTCTCTATGTAATAAGCAACCAAGTGTAGCATATAACATTATTAAAGAAATGGCAAACAACGGCTACCAGTGGAGTTCTGAGAGGAACAAGCCGGCAAAGTCTGTCGGTATCTATCAAGAGGATGTCATTACCATCCTCGCAGCACAGGTTGAGACAATCACTAAGAGGCTTGATGCAATGCAGACAGCATCTTCAGTTTTTTGGACTCTCTTGTGATAGTTGGGGCCTTCTAAGTGAGCAGAACGGTCATTTTCAGAACAACTCATACAGTAATACGTGTAACACGAGATGGAAGAATCATCTAAAATTTTCATGGAGCCAACCTGAGCAGGGACATGTGACACAACAACAACAACATAACACCTTGCCGCAGAATACTCAACAGCCTTCCTCCTCTTCATCCTCAGGGCCCTCCAATGAGCCTACCAGTATGATGGCCCTATTCATCAAGAGCATTGAAGCACGTTTTTTAGATCATGATGAGATGATTTGGAATACTAATGCCATAGTGAGGAATTTGGAGGACCAGATGGCCCAGATGTCTTAATTGCTAAAGGAAAGACCTCTGGGATCACTTCCTAGCAGCACAGTGGTAACCCTAAAGAATCACTAAAGGGTGTCACTTTGAGGAGTGGGACGCAACTTTTTCGTCCTGTTGAAAAAGAACTTGAAAAGGAAAAGGTTCCACCCGCTAATAAGGGCGACAATAAAACCCCTGTTCGTGTACAGAAAAAAGCAAAGAAGCGGAGTAAGGAAGAGCGGTCACCACAGGAGTATCAACCAAAGCTTCCTTACCCGGTGAAATTTAAGAAAAATCAGCAGGAAGAGCAGTACAAAAAGTTCCTCGACATGTTCAAGACTATGCACATCAATATCCCTTTTGTTGAAGCTCTTGCTCAAATGCCGAGATATGCCAAGTTTTTGAAGGGGCTATCAATGAATAAAAGAAAATTGGAAGAAATGTCATTAGTGACACTTAGCAAAAAATGCTCAGCACTAATCAGCAATAAATTCCCGAAAAAAAAGAATGCCCGAGGGGGATTCATTGTCCCTTGCACTATTGGGGGTTTACTTGATGAAAAAGCCCTTGCCAATCTCAGGGCAAGCATCAATTTGATGCCCTATAGGATCTTCCAAAAATTAGGGCTTAGTGAGCTTAGCCAACAGATATGACCCTCCAACTCACTGACAGATCTATCCACCACCTGATGGGAATTATCGAAGACATCCTAGTAAAGGTGGACAAGTTCATACTCCCTGTGGATTTTGTCATTTTGGATTTGGATAACAAAGTGGATGTCCCTCTGATTCTTGGGCAACCCTTTCTAGCAACATTACAAGTGCTATTTGATGTCAAGGATGGGCAGATGGCTCTAAGAATAGGCAATGAGGAACTAGTGTTCAAGCTAAGGAATGCTATGTGCCATTCTATGGATTTTGATGATAGATGTTATTATGTTGATGCTATTGACAGCTATGTCTCTAATTATGTGCATGAAACATGGATGAAAAATGAGTTGGAGGAAATTCTAGTGGGTGAGAAGAACCGCAGGATGAAGTAATGGAAGAAATTGACCCCGACAAAGAAAAATTTGAACAAGTATTGGTGTCTGAATTTCACTGAGCAAGACTCCTCAAAAGAAGAAGTGGTGGAAGAAGTCAACTCCAAGGAAGAGAAAGAAGAAGCCACCCAGTTCACTAAAAACACACATAGCTTCTTCGAGATTAAGTGTGGGTGAGGTTTGTTTGATTGAGAGCCTAACTCCTTATGGTTGTGTTTCTTTATCAAGAAACATGGAGAGGAATCGAAACTATGACCCCCCATGATGCATGATTAGGTGCGTCAAGCTAGTGACGTTAACCAAGAACTTCTTAGGAAGCAACCCAAGCGTTAATTGTTTTTGTTTCTCTTATTTTCTTAGTCTAGTATAGTTGTATGCTTTGAGTCCTTGAATAATTTGGTGATGCTCTTACTTATTTAGGGTTTGATTCTCAGTGTTTTTGTTTTTATTCATTACAAATATGTTCTGTGAATTGTTAGGGTTGAAAGCCTAGAATGTAGAAGTGGTGTAGCTCTAGAGAAAACTAAGCTTTGATGCATTCCAGGTTGAACACGGGCTTAGCACACCCGTGTTTCCCAATGACCACGGTCGTCAAGCACTTTGCACAACCGTGTCTCACCCCTTGACAATTTGAAAAACTTTTCTGAGATATTCAGGGGAAGAGACACGCCTAGAGCATGACCGTGTTCTGATTTTGCACGATCGTGTTTACCCTTATTTCTTGCATTTTTGGACTAATTCCTATTTCTCTTAATCCAGGTTATCACACCGAGGTTGAGAGCCATATCAGTGATTCTTGAACACCACCAATCTTTCTTTTAGTAGTGTTTTTCTTTTATTTCTTATTTTCTTTTTCTTGAGCTTCACTTGTGGCCCTTTTTGCTTGTAGTATGTGAGCCATATGGAAACAAGGGATCTACATGTTAAGAGCGGCCACATCACTCGGCGCGATGAGGAAAGTCTCTAAAAATTTTCCCCAATTTTAATTGTCCTTGATTCATTTATTCATGCATACATTTGTACATTGAGGACAATGTACGGTTTAAGTGTGGGGGAGGGTTTTTACATTTTGTATTCATTGTGACGAGGCATGACTTAGGACGATCTATGATTTTATTTTGTGAAATTTCTAAGTGTAAGGGGACACTATTGTGTTAGTGTATTTTTATTGAACTTAACTGTTAGTTACACTCCTATCTTGGAAACCTCTTATTTTTCTCACCTTACCCTTATTGTGGAGCCACCTGTACTTAGGAGAAACCTCTAGCTAAATGACACTGATTGCTCTTTGTTTTGTTGAAAAAAAAAAACTAGAAAGTCGGATTCCTTGTGGGATGCCCTACCGGTTCTTTGTAAATATTTTGTAAAAAGATGGTAGAAAGAGCTATCACCCTAGAAGTGTGAAAGCCGCTCTTGAGTAGTCAAATTTTGGGCATTACAAGTGTACATTTGATGACCTACCGAGAGAAAGGGCTACCTCTAGGGTGTATAAAGCTACTACCCATTTCGTATAGTGTGAAATAAGGTCATTGTTAGCTAAGTTGATCCAACATTGCATTGGGCACACACTTTAGGGTAACCACACACACACACACGGGGAGTACAAGGTGAGAGTGAAACTTATCATTGTTGATTAGCTAAACACACACTGACAACTGGTTTCCTATTCTACTTTTGAAATTCCTATATTACTAAGATCAGAGGTCATGCACTCATCTTCTTTCTTATGTGTTGACGTGTTTTGCTTGAGGACAAGCAAATGTTCAAGTGTAAGGGTATTTGATGAGTGCATTCCATATATAAATATTTTCATACCCTTTTCATGTATTTATCTTGTATTTGAGTGTTTATTTATTGTGATTCAGTGCTACTATGGGTATTATTGTGTATTTGTGCAGGGAAACAGGTTCATGTGCAAAAGAACAGGATTCGGCACAATTACAGTGTGAAAAGAATGTCAGAATACAATGTCCCAGGCAGAACACAGGCTCAACACACCCGTGTTGCTACCCCTGATTTTCTCAGAAGAATTTTGCATCATTTGAAGCGTGGTATTGTAGCAAAATCACTATAGCTAAACACTATAGCACGAATTTGGAAAGCCGCACGGTTTGCTTGCTCCTGACACGAGCGTGTTCTCTGATGAACAAGGGGGTGTCAGTGCTGAATTTTGTGTTTCACACTTTTCTGGGATTTGCAGCACCACGAACACATCCTTGGCACGCCCGTGTTCAGCCCAAAAAGCACTTTTTAAACCCAAATCTAGGTCTTTTGAAAGGATCCTTCTTCCATTCTTCATCTTTCCTTCCTTCTTCTTGTTGGGGGCGGCTGTCAAGCTCTTCCCCTTCACTTTTCTGTTGCTGGAGTGGAGCTACTGTGCAAGATCACGAGTGGAGCAAAGCTAAGCCGACGAGACTTCATTGGAGCGTCGTCGGAGTGGTTAAGAAGCAAAGAGGGGAGTCTTTCATGGCTTCGTTACCTTTTGTTTTATTTAGTCTTTATGGATTTGTAAATCTATGAGGGGCTAACCATCTTCCAGTGCCCCGGGCTATGAACCTTAGCATGTTTAGTTTTGATTCTGAATGATATTAGATATCGACTACTTTGAGATTCCTTTTATGTTCAATGTTGTGATTCAATTCTTGTTATGCATGATTGTCGTAGTCATAGTTGCAATGGGTATGCTTGTTTATTTATAACTTCGGGATTATGTGCATGTTGCCGTTATTGTATCCATGCTAGCTAGGTGAAGATTGAGAAATCCACCAGGTGAGGGCATACATAGAGGAAAGGCTTTGAGTGCGTGCCTAGAGATAGGGCGTATGGTGTCGAACCCTTCGAACTAAAGTTTGCTATAGAGGTTAGGGATTGAGTACGTTCCTAGAGATAGGGCGTATGGTGTCGAACTCTCCTCTCTAGGGTTTATCTTGGTTGAAACATCTCTTATAGGTGTTTTGTTGGTCCAAAGTACATTCTGAGTAGCCAGTATTGGGAATCATTGCTTGTGCCGAAGGGAGTAGTTTGGGGCACTGTTCTATCTCTGTGATTTTCACCTAGTTTATTCCAGTCCTTACCTGTCATCTTTGCCCATGTTTTGTTTTCTAGTTATAATCTTTATTCAATCCATTCTAATTCGGCTAGATATTAGAAGATCAAGTAGTACTAGAAATCCAGTCCCTGTGGTTCGACAACCCTACCCCTCACGGGGTACCACTATATTACTTATGTGTGACCCGTGCACTTGCGGAGAACACATCAATGGTGTCATTGTCTTCTTCTTATTTTTTTATAAATATTTTAAAAAAAATATTCTCTAAAGAGTTTAGTGAACTGCGAACTTATAATTTGAAATTTTTTATATGAACCTTTACTATTTCATCTTTTGGTTTATTGTTTTATGACATCTAAAGGAAATATAATTATTAGATTTTTCATAATATAAAATGGTTGTTTTTAAAAGAATATACCCTAGAATTGGTAGATTAATTATGTCTCATTAAAAAATATTTTTAAAGGAGAACATAAAGAAAGAAAATAAAAATGAAAAAAATAAAAAAAAAAAAAGAATTAAGGAATAGAAAAAAAGCCATCACGGCAATAGCCTAGCGATCAAAACATCTTATTCCTAATGCATAATTAAGGTTCCAATTGTAAAGTGTGTAACCACATCGTCAAAAAAAAAAAAATTAATTTTGAAGTTATCTTTAAAAAAAGGTTCTTATTCTAAAAAATTGAGATAAAGAAAATGTTTTTTTTATTTTCAAAATTCAAATGGATATGAAAAATAAAAAAATTCGAATTTGCTTCCCTTCTCTCAATTTCCTCTCAAATAATTGTAGTAAATTTTCATTAAATAAATTAAAATAAAAATAAAAAAGAAAACCAAGGATAATAATATAGTCCCACATCGGCTATGGAGACAGTTAGTCTTGTACGAGGCCCTATAAATAGGTTATGTATGCGGCGAATCAAAGTCCTAACTCCCTCGGCCTTTTGGCTAAGATTAAGGAGGTGTTTGGATGTTAGGAATGGAGTGGGAGTGGGGAGGGATTGGATGTAAGGGGGTGTTTGGGTATACATCAATGGCAGTGAGGGTGGCTTGTGGAGGGAATGAGACTCACCCATGTGGGTGAGTCTCACTCATCAAGAATTGGGCGGACTAGCTAATCCGCGACAAGGAAATGACATATTTCTTCCTAGGTTAAAAGACCCATATTCCCTCTGTGAGAACCGATCTTCACCATTCTCCCAAACTTCGCCGAACCCTCATCTTCGACCGTGATCAATCTCTAGAAACCGCACGGTTCCGATCGGAAGAGAGAACGGAAAGCTCGACAGAGAAAGTTTGTTGTTCTTCGGATTGTTGTTCTTCAAGTAGTTGTTCTTTAGATTGCAGGAGAAGGTGTTGAATCCATGGTTTGACTTGATTATCAGGATTGTTGTTCTTTGGATTGCAAGAGAAGGTGTTGAATCCATGGTTTGAGAAGCCGTGTAAGTAGTTTGGGATTGCATAGATTTGTGAAGTAATTCTCAATCGATTCATTAGAATCCAAGCTAAGAACCTTGGTATGCCTTGTTATTCTTGGGTTTACTTTTTGTGGACTTATCTCTGATTTATTCTCCCCCCCCACCCAAGTTTTCTTGTATGGCTTTCTTATTAATTTCATGGAGCATTCTCATTCTTGATGGTTACAAGGGTTGTTTGTAGGATTTTTTATGAATGCATTTTTATAATATTTTAATCTTTTATTGAGGTTTATGTTATGAAATTTGAGATTTTTTTTTCTTTGACCTTTATGCACAAGGAATGCCTTTTGTGTCCATGTGATTCCTGAACTTGAGAGTCTTGCAATTAAATTTTTCTATTGATCTTAGTACAACTGGCGAAGAGACCAATAATGGCAATATTTAGGTTGGTTAAAGTTCTAAAGTATTAATCCTGCAATTAAATTTATAACCCAAGATTTGGTTTCAATTTTATCTAACTACATTGTTTGTGGAAAACAAAGAACAAAAGTGTACTTCTTCATATAGTTGATGAGTGACATATGAAATCCATTAATTTGCTAATCTATTTTATTACAGTTTCAATAGATTTGGTAATTCTTCATATGAAATCCATTAATTTGCTAATCTATTTTATTACAGTTTCAATAGATTTGGTAATTCTTCATATAGTTGATGAGTGACATATTAAATCCATGTCAAGTTTATTGTTGCTTGCTTCTACCTGCTAATTTTTTTTGAAATAATTATCTATGTTGACCTTCATGACCTAGTTATTATTATTTTTAGTATAATTGCTTTCTTTCATGTTGTTATTAGTAATTCTTCTTTTGAATTGTATTTCACTATATTATGGCTCAATGTGTTTTCTTTATTTTGATTCATTAGCACTTATGAAAAAAAATACTTCATCATTAAAAAAAATCATTAAAATACCATGTGGTTTAGCCATTTATCAATTTAGAATTTGTGGTTTCAATCTTAGCACTTCAGTACCCTGTACTTTGAACAATTTACAAAAACATGCTAAAACTCTTAACCCCATTAACATTTGTTGAAGTGATATAAAAATTTATATGAGTTTATTTTTTTGCCCTTAAAGTTATTTTTATCAAATGAGGGTTTGTAGTTAGAGTTTTTGGTATTTTAGTACCCTATAGTTTAAACCATTTGTAAAATTTATACCAAAATGCCTAATCTAATTTTTTTTTTTACAACATACTAATTTACATTTTACTTTATTCACAAGCAATATCATTCTATTTTGAAGAACATAAAAGTAAATATAATTTTTACAAAAGATATATTAATATTATTAATTATTATTGGTATAGGCACCTCAAAGGCCCTTAACAAGGTTGTAATTTTAGAATTCTTTAGGTGTTTAAATATAAACATATAATTATGTAGGAGTGAGATATTATTGCATGTATACCACTCAAAAGTCTAAAATTACGTCTACTTAATTCAACTAGAAGGTAAGTTTATATTTAAACAACTAAAAATTTTAAAAATTATAACTTTGTTAAGGATCTCTTATGTGCCTACACCAATAAAAATTAATAATTATTAATATATTTTTTATAAAAATTATATTTACTTTTATGTTCTTCAAAATAAAATTACATTGCTTGTGAATTAGGTAAAATGCAAATTATTGTTGTGAAAAAAAATTGGATTAGGCATTTTGGCACAAATTTTGCAAATGATTTAAAATACAGGGTATTAAATTGCTAAAAACTCTAACCACAAACCCTCATTTGATCAAAATAACTTTAAGGGTAAAAAGGTAAACTCATGTGTATTTTTATGCCACATCAGCAAATGTTAATAAAGTTAAGAGTTTTGGCATGTTTTGCAAACAACTCAAAGTACAAAGTATTAAAGTACTAAGATTGAAACTATATGTTCTAAATTGATAAAGGCTAAACCACATGATACTTTAGTCAAATTTCCAAAAATAAAAAATAAAAAATAAAAAATAATAAACTAAGGCAATCCTTTATATAAAAAAAATATTACTTAATAGTATAAATTTGACTACACAACTCCAATATAAAATCCCCATTATTTAAATGACTACTTGAGAATTTATTGCTATGACACAATGTTTAATATACAAAATAAATTAGCTACAACCCAATCATATTTGTTAGCCAAAAATAGACCATATAATAAATCAAAATCTCTAAGGATATCTTGTTTAAATCCTTGATACTCTTGTAACTTTTTTAGCAAAAAAATAAAATAAAATAATAAAATAAAATAAAATAAAATCCTTGATACTCTAGACTATATATAAACCATGTATATGCGTGTCTGAAAAGATATGGAAATATGAAAAGTTTTTAACCAAAAGATGTGATGTTTACAATTAACGCACATTTATTTTAAAATAATTATTATCTTAAATATTTTTTTATAATAACAATTCTCCACTTATCATTAAAAATTAATTTGTATAATAAAAATAAACTACGAACTATAAAACTCAAAAAATTATAATACTGAGCTTTATAAATGTGTACCCTTGGGCGGACTTTGCTTAATTTGAATTTGGTATAGTTGAAAGTATATTTGATTGTAAATATAGCCTAATCTTTTATCTTTTCACAATTCTTCACAAATTCACGATATCTCATCAAAATTGTGATCCTAAGTAGGAATAGATATTAAATTTCAACACTATTTTATTTCCAAGATAAATTTATTAATTCCATTATGTATAAGAAGAAAAATAAATATGAACAATAAATAACTATTTCCAAATACAATAAATAAAATAAATATTGATGATTTATGATTTACACCATCATTAATGAATTGTAAATACATCAAGCTAAACATAGCAACGATTTTTTTTTTAATTAGTTTTCTAGTCTTTGATAGTAGCTTCAATTTTCAGCTAGAATTATTTTTTCATGATACACTTGTTATCAAATAGATGAATTCTGAAGATCTATATATTTATTTGTTTTAATAACATAACCAAATTTTGTTTGTTCTCAATATGATTTTCTCAATGAAGATGTTTCACTTAACACTTCGGCATGTCCAGAGGAGGCGGCAAGATCTTAGAATCAGGTGTAGCACCATTCTTCACAATGAACACAGTGTCCATCCCCCAACTAAGATGGCGATCAAAATGACAATGCATGAACCAAACACCTGTATTAACATAATTAAAAAAAAATATCACATATTAGATCAATATAAAGCACAAGTTTAGATAGACATTAAGAAATTAAGATGAGTTCAAGAATGATTTTATAGAAAAAGGTGAGGGTATATATTCACCTGGATTCTTGGCTTTGAACCTTACTGCAGCCCATCCTTTGGTTGGAACACCGACAGTATTCTCCAAAGGGGGGTCCACAAGATTGTACCCTTGTGGATCCTTATCCTCATCAAAGTTACCAAAGCCCCTTCCAACCACATAGAATCTTTGGCCATGTAAATGCATAGGGTGGTTCTCTCCAGCCAGTAGGTTAGTTCCTTGAAACACCACTTCTATGGTCGTGTTATACTCCACCATCCTCACCTCTGTCGCCCTTCTAGGTGTCAATAAGTATCTTGGCAAGTTATCACCAGTGAAATTGTAAGTCAATGGGGGTTCTGGAGGAAAGCCTTCTTCATAAACCCCGGAAATTTGATGGTAGTAAGCATCTAGTATGTCTATCATTGGGAATACAAAGCTTATGTTGTTTAGACTAGCTGCCAACCTATTGTTGAAAGGGCCAAGACATGTATTGTTCTCTTCACATGGACGTAAATTCACAGCTACGGTTATGATCACCCGTTCATTGATGGTCTGCGGGACATTAACCGGGTGCTCTTTGGTTGCCAGACTCCGAAGCTGAGCTACGAAAGCGGTGGCGGCATCAGTATCATTCTCAGCTGGAAGAGATGGGAAGACTGGAGATGAGTCTACCACTGTCTTTTTTGTTCCAGGAGTGATGTACTCTAATATGGCGGTAGTGGTGGTGTTATCATGGGTCACTCCTACCGCGCTCGCATAAGGCCTAGCTGCCATGTAAAAGCGGTTGTTGGATGATGATGATCTGTTAAGTGGTGCATCAGCGACAAGCAACAAGTCCATTGTTTGGCCGGGGGTGATCATAATGAAATCTGTAACAAATGGTTTGGTATAACTTGCGTCAGTGCCAACCACTGTGAGTCTGTGTCCTGCAATGCTGAAGAAGTGTTCGTTGTTGATGGCCGCGTTGATCATTCGGAGAAGGTAGGTCTTGCCCTTCTCTACTTGTGCAGTGAAAGTTCCTGAAATTAAGTTGGCAGGTGTGATACATTAGGTTTTTGATGTAGAGGTGGTAAATAATCTAATATATATATATATATATATATATATATATATATATATATATATATATATATATATAGGTACCTTGTTTGGAACACTGGTATAGATCTCCTGGCTGACCGTTGATGGTATAGGCGTCAGAGATATTTGGAGCACCGCCAGTGAGCAGGGCCTGAGCCAAGACTTGATTCACATCTGCCTTCCACCACTCGCCTATAGACATTTTTAAACAATAATAGAAAGTTCAGCATCCATGAGCTACTAAATATAAATAATAATATTATAATAGTTAACACCAAACTCGCAACGTGCATGAGAGTATGTTATAATATTAGGCCGGTTATAGAAATATATACATACCCAGTATGATGGGAATCTCTTTGTAGGGTTTGGCAAAGGGGAAGGATGAACCAAGCTTTGGGTAGACGTAGATCGCACCAAGGACAGTAGCCCTGTTCCAGTCACTGTGTGCATGCCACCACATGGTGCCTTCCTCGTCTGAGAGAATGATCTCATAGCTGAACTCCTTGCCAGGCAGGATAGGGCACTGTGTGATGTATTCCGGCCCATCCGACCAAGGGTTCCTTGGCTGATCGACGCCATGCCTGTGATATTAAGATGTACATGAAACATAGCTGATGCTTGCCTTGCTGCATGCATGTGGTTGGCAGTTGCATGCATATCTATCTTAAAAGATATACATACCAGTGGATGGTGATGTTGTACCCTGCATGGTTAATAACCTTCACAATGATGGTATCACCCTTGCGAGCATAAATTGTTGGCCCCGGGAACTGTCCATTCACGGTCAGAATGCTCTTTGTGTCACAAAGCCGAGTATAGTTAGCTTCTTTTATCTGTAAAAACAAATAAGCGACAAAGGAATTGGTTAACAGGATACTCAAGTAATCTGAATACAGAGATGCAACACACACAAAACTTACAACAAACTCATAGTTATGAGTTTTGGTGGATGAAACAGGATAGGAGAACAGTCCATACAGCAACAGCAGCCCCAAAAACTTCATAATCAAACTCATTTTCCAAATTGTTGATAAGTTTTGAGGAGAGAAAGAGAAAAGACACTACTATTTCTTTTTTCTGTTGAAGAAGAGAGACTCCTTGGATATATATATGTTGCTTTCACAATCCTTAATCTTAACTAATATCCTTAATTGTGGCTTTTGAGAGAAGAACCGGTGATGGGCTTTATATAGATGTCTTTGGCAAATGTCAAATCCTTCAAAAGTCAGTGTCTATCTGCTTCCTTAATTGAATTAATGACTCATCTGCAAATCTATTTCATCACGTTAGTGTTGGTAGTGAGCAAATACATCACATATAATTAGTCAGCCAGATAGTCGATCGGCCGGTTAACTGTTTCTCTCCGTTTATTCATTATTATTCTCATCGTCATCTCCATTATGTATTTCATACATTGGTCAAGATCTTTAAAGGACACAGGCCAATGCAAGTGGCTTTCATCAAGAAAAATTCAAATGGTTACTTACATCTTCATAACCTCATGACGTTGTATATATATTATGGCTTTGCCAATGTGGTTAATTCATTCAACACGTTTGCTGCTGCTTTACTTCTATAAGAACATCAATCCTAATGATTAACATCGTACGTCCTCGCTTCTGAAAATCTAATATTTAAAGCTTGCATTTTCTTTCTTCCTTAGCTTGAAAAGATAAACACGCATGCAGTTTAGGTTTATTTTACGTAACAAACAAGAAGACTCCAATAATTTATTTGTAACTCTTATTCTTTTGAAAATTCAAATGGTTTAAATCCAGTGAATGTTAAAAAAGTTATTACGTATTCATTTTTATAAACAATGGGTCTTCTTCCGTCTGTGTTACCTTGAAGGTGCTCTCCGTTTTTCCTTGGTTTAGGTAAGGCTGATTTAAATTTCCGTGACACGGTTTCACAATATTATTGCCATTGGAGAAAAATTAATATGAGGCAGGTTGAAAAATAAATAAATAAATAAAAAATAATAGTTGACATTAGACTTTTATTAATATTAGAGTTCTGTTAATACACCTCATTAAATGCTTGCATCAATTGGACATCCAACTGACCTCACAAGCCTTATACATGTGCATGCATGTCTTGAAATGGACATGAGTACGTTTATTTTAAAGATATAAATATATATAGTTATTATATTCTAAAAATCTTCAATATATTTACAAATCTCCCAATTAATGCGAAATGTGTGTTATGATTTTAAAATGTTTTTATTAATTAGTTTTACTTAAAGAGGTTCGGATAAAATATATTTACTTTATTTAATTAATTAGCATTAATTTAAAAATATTTTAAAAATATTTATTCATATTTCAAAAGAATTATAATAAAGCACCCTCCAAAATAACCAGAAATATGTATTTTAATTTTAAAATATTTTTATCAATAAGTATTAATTAAAGGCATTAAGATATAAGCTCTTTCAAGGAATTTGATAGCATGTGGTAGTTAGTATTATAGTTATTAAAACCGGACCGACTTAACCGTCGAACCAGTTGACTAGGTGACTTGGTGTGTAAATCAGTTAGGGTCTCTAATTAAACCATTTATCCAATCAATCAGGTTTGATCCGGTTTAGCCCGCTTTGACCTGGTCAAAACATGGTGACCCAGTTGGGTTAATATTTTTTAAATGATCTTTTCATCCTTTTATTTTTTTGATTTTTTTTTCAATAAGTTGATGATATATATATGTAATTTTATGAAGTTTGTGTTTTCCCTCCTTTTCTACTACTTCCAAATAAGGGATTAACAATTGTTTTTTTTTTTTTTCTATAAAATTTTTTATTTGATAACTAATAATTCATGAATATTATTATATATTATTATATAATTAAAATTAATTTATAATTTTAAAAATAATATTTTAAAATATTTTTATTAACCCAGCATTGATCCGAATGACCCAATAGTTGAACCAATTGACCCGAGACCTAAAGCCTCGACTTAGTCAATGTCGGAGTTGAGTCTGATAACTATGGTTAATATGATCAAAAAGAAAAAAAATAAATAACAAATAATTTAAAAAATTGACTATTTCACCAATCGAGTCACACATATATGAGATATCCATACCTAACTATTTTTCACAAAGTGGTGATATAGATAAGCTTTCCCCTTACCTGCGTTTGTATTCCAAGCATCATTCACTATACTTTCATCAAATTAAATTCTACAAAGTGGTGATATAAGTAGGCTTCCCCTTTTATTTACTACAACTGAAGTTTCTTCAGAATGCTCATGCGAGTAAATTAAATTCTATTTTATGTTGCTATTCGGTTAGCACATAGCACCCCCAAGAATAAAACAAAAAGTGGAGAACCCATATGAGTAACTATAATGAAATTAACTAAAAAAAATTCTTATTTATCAAGAGTACATTTTAGCATCTCCCCAACGACGTCATCACTGCAGTAGAGTTTAACCACAAAGTTCAAACACACATATATGTGTGAAGATTTAATGATACTTGCAGGATCATATAAAAATAAAATAATCTAAAAAATCTAATTTCAAAATAATTTTTAAAAATCCAACATGCTAATTGAAAATTATATGTATATACTATTTTTTTACATATCATGGTCAATAAGTAAAGTTCCTTTATTTTTAGTTTTTTAATGTTTTTAATTTAAGGGATTAGCATGGATAGCTTTTTTTACGGTAAATATTAAAAAAAATTACTATTTGCAAACCTGTAACAAAACGAATTTAACAATTTTTAGAAAAAAACAAAACCTTCATATTTAAAGATATAAGTGTGGATAAACTCTATTTTCGTTTTGGGTTTAATATTATACACAGCTATAGAAGTTACATTTTATTTTTTGTTCATTGGACAAGCAATGGCAAACCATCATTAGAATGTCGTTCTGTTTTTAGTTGGTCTAAATCATGTCCTTTATATTCTTTGTGATGTTGCAATAAGGGTCTACATATGGAGTTTCATAGTTCAATTGTTTTTCCTTTTTAGTTCGATGGTACTACATATTATGTTCAATTGCTCAAGTTGGGAGTTTTTTTATGCATGGTTTAATAGTTCAAAAATTACAATAGTGTCTCATTTTTTTTATGGTTTTTTTCTAAATATAAAGAGCCTTTGCAGGTCATTTTATTGTTATTTAGATTTAACCTCTTGCTTGTATATAACTTTCTCTACCACCACTGCAATGAGAGAGTAGATATTTCATTGCCGGTGAAGAATTTGATTCAGTAGCTTGGTTGCATTTCTCAAACTAGATATATATATATATTCTTTTGAATGCATGCTTTGTCCTCCCTTGCCTAGTTGCCTTCCACCAACTCTGTACCCAAACTTCAGCTCGGTCAACACCCATCCCAACCGTGTCACATCATACACAACATCAATACCCTTAGCTTCCAAAAAAAAAGAAAGAAAAGCGAGAATCACATTTCTTCCTCCCTTGTTGTACTTCCACTTTAGCTTCCACCTTTATTAATTATAAAATAATTAAAACATAAATATTTATTTTATTATTATTTAATGTTTAATTAGAAATGATTTTTATTTCAAATAATTATTATCTATTAATAATTAAAACGTAAATATTAACGGAAAATAACAATTTTAATATTTTCACAAAGTCAAGATCAAACATGATTGTTCCTCTTCAATATCTCCAGAAAATAACAAATCAGGATCAATTTTAACCAATTATTCATCATTTAATTTACCATTCAAAACAACAACTACAACACATTAAAAAAGAATTCCAAAAAATCACCTATGAACAAGATTATTCCTTTTCATATTTCCAAAGCAAAAGTCCCCACAATCCTCAACTCTATAACCCAAGAAAAAACCTTAATAAAAAAAAAATCAAGAACTCACCATTTATTATCTTAAGCACTTGAACTAATTAAGCATATCCAAATATATACCTTTAACATTTGCATAGATGTAAAGGCTCATCAATAATTAGCAATTAAGAAGATGTTGTTGCAATTTTCAGCATGCATTCACAATATTAGCTTATTGTTCTTCAGTGACATTCATAAAGCAAAGAGTGCTAGAAAACATTTTTTTAAAAATTCCAACCACCAAAGTTGTACGAACAATTCACCAACCCATAAATAGTAAAACATCACAAACGACAAGTATAATCATAGGTCCCAGACTTTCGGGTTTTTCCACAAAATTCAATTCAAAATGATAAGATGCGCCATCTAACTAGTAGCAACATAAAAAAAAAAAAAAGCAACTCCTTCCCATTCTTATCTCCTTATTCTAAAACTTGCCTTGTCTATCAAATGGATAAACCTGCAAAAGCGCAATATTAAATATACATGTAATGAACACTAATTAATCATCAAAGTTACATTTCTACAATGTTAAATTCTTATCAAAATGAGTCAAGCATTAGGTGGGCAATATGACATCCTTGACAAGAAAACCCGGCAAAAGCACAATTTCCTTTCAATTGGAAGGTCCCAAAATACTGTCAATTGATCTTCATCCTTCGCCAATACTTGCAACATCAACATGGCCTCATCTTCCGTGAGACCATCAATAGAGAAAAGGATATCACTAAGTGATCTCTTTTTTGCTTGCATGTCTGCACGAAATGTTTCATTGAGCGTTGTGATTACAATATTATGAGTAGAGATTTCAGCATTACGTACTACAATCTCAACATTGTGAGCAGTAGATTCAGCTTTTCATGCAGCAGACTCAGCGGTATAAGCCACCTCCTCGACGTTACATGATGCTTCCTCAACCAATGCTCTAAATTCTGGGCCAACCAGATTTACAAAATCATCAAAATTTGTAGAAATTCGGTCCATTGTTGGATCCTTAGCAACACTCTTCCTTTATCGACACCTAGATGTTGTTGAGGTGTTGTTATCAAATGACATAGGTGATGGATCCTACATCGGCTCTTGCGTGGGCATGGGTAGGTCATCAAAAGGCATTTGGGATAAACTTGCACCTTCCTTGAGTGAAATGTTACCTTCTTGTTCATATTGGGCTGCGTCGTTCCTGATATCACCCCTGTTGTTGTCAAAAGCTCTATCTTTGGTGAAGACCGATGTGAGATCATTGAGAAATGGGAAGGATTTCCGATATGATCAGGCCACTTCTTTGTGAGTCTACATTGCATAAAAACCCCAAGATTAATTAAATCTTTACGATCATGCATTGAATAAAAATACGAGTCTTGTTTTTTTTTTTTTTTTACCTTGGCATACTCATCATATGCACTTTTGTCACATATGATAGTGTCTCTTTGAAAGTTCTAATCAAAACCACTCAATTGTAAGATATCAAAGATGCCAATTGTCCTACTCCTTAAGAGTTTTGCATGAGACTCAATGTTTGGTACAACCTTCAACTATGTTTGTGGAATCTTTTCTTGTATCATCCTTTCTAACCGCAAGAGATATCCACTCCGGAAGCCATTTTCAGCCCGCTAAAAAAAGCTTGTGGAAAGCTCAACCAAAGCATCAATGAGGGTTTATCTTCCTCAGGGGTCTAATATGGTTTGTTTTGGCCCTTCCCTTTTGGTTGTTGTTCTGCCTCCATAATAAAAAAGAAACAAGGAATGATTCACATTAAACAACATGGACATATTTCATATATACTCAAGACAATTACATGAACATATATCTACATGGACACATACATGGACAAGACAAATACACTCAAGCCACATCTCATAAACATCCCCATGAAGAGAAAGTACAAAAAAAAATCTTTAATTCATATATACTATATATAATTTCCTTGAAGATTTCCATAAATCATATAGTATATAATTTCATTCAACCAAATAAAAAACAATTCAACAAAAACCAATATTGTCAAGACAAATGTGACCAGTTTTTACATGAAAATTTGTATTGTCTAACCAAATAGTACATAACCATCTAACAATCCAAAATGAAGAGCAACTTATAAAAGTGATGAGTTCATAACTATCCATTAACTAAATCAACTTGATTGCCATGTGTGAAACATATTAATGGTTATCTCCTGCCTAAATTAGGTCCATTCATCCGTTGGTTGTACGACTACTATGTTGTTAGTGTCATCTTCCACACTCTCATCGGAAGATGAGACATTAACTTTTTCTTCTTGTACAGAATAATACACCATTAAGTAGTCAAACTACACTCCCTCCTAATGAAATTGTGGAGTAAACAACACTCACAAATAATACACCATTAAGTAGTCAAACTACAAAAACTTAGACTGGATAGAATTTTCCAAAAAGGATTTTCAAAAGGTCAAATATTCTCTCAATAACATTCTTAGCGCTATCATGTTTCATGTTGAAAAACTCTTCAGATGTTTCTGGGTGACGCCCATCGGCCCATGAACTTATGTAATACTACTGGCATTAGCTAAGTAATAGAAACCTAAGATACAAATTTATTGTTAGACACACAATCAATGAGAATGACTACATTAAAACCAACATAGTACACATAACTCACCATTTCAGACTTTTAAACTATTTGGTTTTGTAACAGCATCCCTCACCACTCAGGCATCATGTGTCGAACCCTTCCAATAGGATAGGACGTATATAAACTACATATCTTGTCCACAAACGCCAAGTACATTAGTGGTAATTTCATATTTTCGTGATCTAAATCGTGGACAATCGGTGTTGGGTACATTCACCCCTATATGTGTCACATCCAATATTCCAAGGCAATTCTATGTCACATAAAGAAATCATTATTTTTTATTTGTTTATGTAATACCCCCACTATAAGCAATTTAAAGAAATAACCAACTAAATTTTATTTTTTACCTTAAACCATGTCTACTTAGGATCATTTTAATTTTGTGGGACCTGTTCCAGTAACTTTAGGAGAACACCATGGCAAAGAATAATTGACCGCAACACAGCATGAAATGCCGACTAACTGTTTCGGCGGATCATACAAAATCAAACTTGATTATTCTATTTTTGACATGGTGGGCTACAATGTTCAAAAACATTGCAACCATCTCCTCAACTATAACATTTCTTGTGTCTCGTAGTCTACCGGTGGTAGTTAATAGTTCACACAAGTTATGGAAACAACGTTGATCTATCCGCGGCTTATTAATGCATGTTATGTCACTTTCATAAATGACCCGCTTGAAATATTCATGTTGTCTCCGTTGCCGACTCGATGTTGACTCAATCTAGTATTGAATTAATCGACTTCCATCACAACATTGTCTTTTTGCACATATAATGATCATGACATTTAAAACGTAAAAGTAGCACATGTACATTAGGAAATATAGTTTCACTTCATCAACGTTGTCCATATCTGAAATTACATGTCCATGTGTCAAATTGCCGAAAACCTAAATTGCTAAGTTAATAAAAAAAGCAACAACCTCATTCTAAAGGCTATGGTGGAGTTAAAAACTCATTTGCTATTATAAAAAAAAAAAAGCCTCGGATCCTTAACATTCATTTGAAATTATAAAAATTATTAAACATAAAACCAAAAGTTAATGACAAATGCACAGGCTGATACTAAAGCCTACTGCCAAATTGAATCAAATTTTAAAAAAAATATTTCTATTCAATTATTTATTTTTCTTCTTTTTTTTCACAGTCCATGGATTGTTCTGAATTCAAGCATGAAACTAGGTAAAAACTAATATTAAGCCATCAATTATCAACTCATTGATGCAAATTCAAAATCACAACATTTGCACAATAATAATATTTCGAATTAGTGTCATCCACGTACAACTTTCGCATCATTGACAAATAGTTTAGCAACATTATCATAATGTTCAGCGGGGGGAAAAATAAACAACACAACACACAACAATTCATAACAAAAATATTAAAAGTCTTGTTCTCTAGTTTTATAAATAACAACCTACATACACAATAGCATGGCAATGTTTTGATTTTTCAGTTGCACACTAATATCAAACTAGTTCTTAAAAGAAAAAAGTCAAGTGAATCACTAATGTTTGACTAAACCATTCAAGATTTCTAAGAACACAATTTAGTTACTACACAAGAAATCACTTCAAGGATTTCAAGCGCACAACTCATAAAATCGGCAAGAAATCACTTCAAAAATTTCAATGAAATGGTTAAAACACAACTACAATAAATCGCATTTTCAATAGTAGGAAATTCGGAAACAATACAAGAAATCACCTCGATATTTTCAAGAACATGATTACAAAACCATACCCAAAATTATTTCAAGATATGCAAGAATTCGGCTTGGAAACCATACAAGAAATCACTTCAAGATTTTCAATACAAAATTCAGAAAATATCCAAGAAATCAAAACAACTGATGCAAATTCTAATCTCTTCAAAAGATGGGGATAAAAAATTGATCAACCATCCAATAAAGAAGCCACACACAAGCCACACCACAATGATTCGACATCAGTTCAAGAGATCTAGATACAAAATTCACCAACCCTCCATCAAATTCAAAGAAAACCAAACCATCATAATAATAATATTAAAAAAACAACACACACAAGAATGGTGACCTAGTTAACTTTGGTGACGGTGGCCCCGGTGATGCTGACGTCGGACGGACACACTCCGACGACGATAACGATCACAAGATGGAGAGCTCAAGGGGGTTGACAGATCTCAGGGATGTGCAACTCAAGGATGATGATGGCAAGCTTCTATGGGGGTTAGGGTTTTGTTATTTAATTTTTATATGTGTCTTTTGTTTGTTTCTCAAGGGCATAATAATCATTTTGCAGGGAGGAATGAACCATTCCCCCCAATATGGGGGAATACTTTATTACCCTGTGGGGGTTAGTGGTGACCCCCGGGATAATGATAACCCCCATAAAATATTCCTAAATGTGTGTGTGTGTGTTGGGGGGATCATTACTGCCATCTAAACACTAACATAGTGTAAGCTTTCCACTAGCTAGTATTGTTGATCGTTGTGCATTCTTAAATCTAGAAACCTCTTCTTGTGATTCTTATGTTTTGGTTGTATTTTAGAATTGATGTTTTAAGTATTGTGTGATTTTGTTCTTTGACTTGTATCATCAATAGATTTTTGTGAGTTATTTTTTATTTTATTTTATTTTATTTTATTTTGGTCGACTCAAGAGCTTACATGCTAGTTAACAAAACAACTCAAACTAAACTCAAAAACTACAACATCATCGCAAAGCAGCTTCTTCAATCTACCTAGGTAGATCTAAACATGATAAAATGACAAAAGACATGAATACATTGGGCTTAATTAGCAACCAAATCTTCCAAGCTATTTCGATCACATGCAATAACATCCAAATCCACTAAAAGAAATCAATTGATTAGGCATTGAATACTCTCGATCACATCACTGAAGCATCATTTTAGTCTATCACATCTTTCTTAAGCAACTAGACCAAGCCAGCACAATCTATAAAATTCGCATTTAGGCTTAAATTCTTGTGTTCGCATTTCAGCCATTAAGCTAGATTCAATCAAGGAACTCGTTGGTTTATAATTAGAAACCATTGTAATAGCAATAGGACATGGTGATTCTCTACCAACCCAAGAGGAATCACGAAACATAGTTATAGATTTGGGAGGGGCTCAAGTAAGATGTAAACTTCCTGCAAGTTAAGCAATAATATTTAGAGAGTTCGATTCTATGTTGTAGTCCTCTTTGGAAAATTTTGCAAAAATCAAGTTTCACCTTCTTAAGGATAGAGTTGCATTTAATATTCTGAATTGCCCATTCACATGATGCTTACAAGGCTTTGAAAGTTTGATGCCAGATCTCATGTTAAACCTGCTTATGAAGCTAATCACTTGTAGAAAAGTAGGTAGTTGAATTAAAGCTAACCCCAATAAAGGAGTCCATGATACTCCAACATACACAGCTCTTATCAAAATCCCAAACAACATGTTATGTGGTTTATAAAGCTAAACCATAAAAAAATACAAGGTAATACAAGACCATTGTAAATGGTTTATAAAAATGCATATAAAGCAAGCTTGCCATAAAAGAGCTTCCAAAGAAACAATTTGACTCTAGGGGCCACCTAAGGTTTCGAAAAAGAAAGTCAACTAGATCAATTGTCTTCATTCTCAACTTCGTAGTTTATGTGGCTATAGATGGCCTTCACAATTTTGTAATTAGAACAAATAGGTTGCCACAGTCAATGATTTAGGTTATTATAATCAAAACCAACTTGGACAACCTATTCCAATCCAAATGCTAACCTAGAAAATTTTGGTTTCTCTAGCATAGAGAGAATTATTGCTAATGAAGTTATCAATAGATAAAGATTCCACTAGGAAAAGCAAGTTAAAGATAGGTTTAAAGGCTAATGGGATTTCAAAGCACCAAATTTAATATCAAACAACTAATTAGTTCTATTGGGATTACAAATATTATTCTGATTTCTAGATATTACCAATCTCGCACAAGAATTGAAGAACCAAGAGTATTTAACCATTTTTGTACGTTTCCAATTTCTGACCTTTCTTATACTTAATAGTAAAGTTGTCAATGCTTATCATCAAAATTTATACCAACAAATAAATTCTTGGCCATAAGAGTTGCCTTGGTATGTCTAAGGTTCCTCACATCTAAGTCTCCCTTTGACTTATCAAGTGTAGCACAGCTTCAACAAAATAAGTGGAAACTACTACTATTGCTACCTCTTCCCCATAAAAAAAAATAAATAAAAAAAAATAATAATCTCTAGTGATTTCAAAAATCAATATTCGTCTAAGATTACATCATGAATAGCATAAGTGGACAATAAGTAGTTAAGAATCAAAAGAATAAAGCTATTTATTACAACTATCATCTAGTTTGAGAAATAAATTTCCGATTTCATGATTGGTAGCCAAATTAATTATGTCCACTAGGAATTGGAATTGGCTAATGTTAAGTTTATTGGGAGAGATAGTTGAGATAATTCAAAGCTGATGTGGTGTTTTCTACATGCTCATGTGGGAGAATTGCTTAGTCAAATAATCTTATCATCATTTGTTATTTAGTTTAACAAATAGTGGAGTCTTATTAATTTGTTTTAGTGAACATAATAAGCCTATATAATGGGTGATATTTTGATATTTGTGAAAGGCGTTTAGATAATAAAAAGCTTTCACCTTTATTATTATTTTTTTTGTAATTCTTCTTTTCCTCAAAATTCTACCATGGTATCCGAGCTATTAGATTTAAAGAACCTGTGAAAGATCAGCATGGCTAGCAATATGTCAGCTCTTTCTCCCCCAGTTTTAATGGTTAAAATTATCAAGTATGGGCTATTAAGATGAAGGCTTATTTGAAGGGGCTTGGTTTGTGGCAGTCAGTTGAAGATGACAAGAGCATACATCCTTTGGCAGACAATCCAACACTCAATCAAATAAGGGCTCATGCAGAAGAAGAAACAAAAGCTCCAAGAGGCTTATCATTTATTCATGATGTTGTTTTAGAATTAATTTTCACAATAATCATGAACTGTGAAACAGTCAAGGAAGCTTGGGATGTGCTTGAACTATATCAAGGCAATGACAGAACAAGGCGTATGGAAGTGTTAAATCTCAAAAGAGATTTTGAGATTCTATGCATGAAAGAAAAAGATACCATACAAGCTTACTTTGACAAGTTGACTACAAGGTGAATAAAATTAAGCTGATGGGAGAAGAATACCCTGATAGTAGAATAGTAGAAAAGGTTTTTAGGTTTTCCCAAACTGTTTGAGGCAAAATTTTCATCTTTAGAAGATTCAAGAGATATTAGCCAAATAACTTTTCCAAAACTAATTAATGTTTTGCCAGCATAGGAACAAAGGAGAAGTATGAGATAAGATGGAGCAAGCATAGACACTTAAGGGTTCATCTTCAAAAGGAAAAAAAAGAAAAATACACCAATGTGACCATTGCAAGAAGCCAAGTTATGAAGAGAAAGATTGTTGGGACAAAGGAAAACCTCAATGTTCCAAATGCAAAAGATTTGGACATTTATAGATAAATTGCAAATTTAAGGATGAAGAACGTGCAAATTTGGTAGAAGAGGCCATAGAAGAAACTCTTTTTTAGTTGGTGAGAAATACATCATCTAGTAAAGAGAAGTGCTTCATGAATTTTAGAAGTGTGGAGAGATGTGCTCTATAATGTTTGAAGTTTGGAGAGAAGTGATCCATAAAGTTTGAAAATTTTGAACTTTTACAGCTTTGAATTAATGGCAGGTGTTGAGATAATTCAAAGCTGATGTGGTATTTTCTACATGCTCATGTGAGAGAATAGCTTAGTCAAATAATATTATCATTGTTTGTTATTTAGTTCAACAAATAGTGAAGTCTTATCAATTTGTTTTAGTGAATATAATAAGCCTATATATTGGGTGATGTTTTGATATTTGTGATTGAGAGAATAAAATAATCCAAATGGAATTTGACCACATTGTACAATGATGATAGTGAACAAAAATCCTTGATATGAATTGAATACGATAAAGACAGAATAATTGGGGGTAGGATAGTCATACAAATAATAAAAAAAAAATTCTCCTTTATTATTATTATTATTATTATTATTATTATTATTTTGTAATTCTTCTTTTCCTTCAAAATTCCAACAGATAAGAGATCCAAAGTATTTGCAAGGAATCCCACCTAATTTCATGTTCAAAATTATTTTGGTAGTTGTTAAGATTTTTTTATTGTACTATGCAAGAACATGAATATTAGATTTGTTAAGATTGGACAATAACTAGTAAGGTCTTTATAAATGTTCAAGCCACATTTACAATTTCTAACTATAATCCAAGAAACTCTAGTGATGATGATAACATCATCAACAAATAGCAGGTAATTAAAGTTTTTGCTTAA
Source organism: Dioscorea alata (assembly GCA_020875875.1). Taxonomy (NCBI): domain Eukaryota; kingdom Viridiplantae; phylum Streptophyta; class Magnoliopsida; order Dioscoreales; family Dioscoreaceae; genus Dioscorea; species Dioscorea alata. Next base: position 13,147,693 of record CM037017.1, on the reverse strand, counting down.
CCTTTCTTCAAAACCTAGGATCATGCCTGGATATATAGCATGATTCATAATAGAGGTTAAGTTTTGGGACACTAAAGTAAACAGATAGCAAGAAATTGGGTCACCTTGTCTAGGAACTCTATAAGACTTACTCGACCTATTAGGACAATAATTAACTAGAAAAGAAAAACTAGCATGTAGAATAAAGACAGGCTCTGATTCAAGAGATCAAAATTTTAAGTAATTCTTATTTTCTTAAGTTAGTATGAATAACATTCTACTCAAGGGTGTCATAAACTTTTCAATATTAACTATTAACAACATCAAATATAGGCCTATGAATATCATTTTTTGAATGAATGATCTACTTCTTGATCAATGGCCAAAATGCTATCCACAATGGATCTCCTAGCCACAAAACAATTTTGTTAACAGCATGAGTTTGTGGATAATTGACATGAGTAGCTTGGAGAAGAGTTTAGAAATTACTTTATAACAAACATTGCACAAAGAGATTGGACTAAAATCAGTAATATTCTTAGAAGAATTATTTTGAGGAATCAAGACTACATAAGTTTTCCTCCAAGGGTTAAAAGAGAGGTAGACTTTAATAAATAACCAATAGCTTAAAAAAAAATGAGCTCCCACAATGTCTCAATAAAAGAGATAAAACTCTAAATTCATACAACCAGGCTTAGAGTTTTAACACTTGGGCATGAATTTAAGGGTAAGAATAACCGCTTGAATAGTCACTGATTTCACAGAGAAAGTTTTATCCTAAGGAGAAAAAAATATTACCATCAGCTCCAAACAACCCATTAGCTCAACACTTAAGATAGGTGAATCTAGCACAATATCTATACACACTTGTGCTTGAATCTTTTCTTCTTTACTTTTACCATGTAAGCTATATTTTTATCTATGAAGTCTAGTTTAAATTTCATATGTGGATATTTTACGTTTATTTGCAAGCAAGTGATTGGTGATTCAACACAAAAATAAATCAATGCCCAAGTGGATGTGAATCACAGAACTAACAAAGGGAATACCATCATTTTGGCATAGATTTGGAGAATCTTCATGAGGACAAAATTAGAGAAATAAACTGAGTGATAATTAAATTGAAAGATCTCAATCTTCTAGTAGACGATGGTATAAGAAAGCACAAAGATAATGGATCAAAGTGGTCTCACTAAAACATGAGGTGGGCCATAGAATCTGGAGAATACCAATTTATATCTTTATAAATGAGGTAATAAGTATTATTGTTGTAACTAGCCTGGCCATCTGTCAAATAGTTAGCCCAATCTTGGTTGGGTTATTATGGCTGAGCGTGAAGATGAAGCCAAAGATGGGTTTGAGGCTGAAGAAGAGTACTACATAGCAACCTAATGATGTGTATGAGGAGGACAAGCAAGTAGTGTGTGTGGTTCACAGATTAAGTCTGACTACTGGGAAAATGGCTAAGGATCCACAAAGGCATAACCTTTTCCTAACATGATGTAAGGTTAACTAACAAATGTTCCATGTTATAATTGATGAAGAGGGTCAAAAGAATGTGATATCTCTAGAGATGGTTAACTAGTTGAAGTTGAAAATGAGAAAACACACACCCCCTTAAAAAATTGGTTGGATCAAGTCCATAGGTGAAATCCTATTTGTGGAGTAATGTGAAGTAGAATTTTTTCCATTGGTAAATACAAAGACAAGGTCGTGTGTGACATAATGGATATCATGCTTGGTAATTAATGTTAGGGAGACTATTGTAGTATGATGTTCATGCACATCATAATGGCAGAGAGAATGTAAGTTAATTCACCAAGGATAAGGTGAAGTATACTTTAATTAATTCACCAAGGATAATGTAAGTTAATACAAAGATAAGGTGAAGTAACATAATGGCAGAGTATGAGATTCTTCATATACAAGTGAAGAAACTACTATTGAAAAGCTATATTCAAGAGAGTATAAGTTCTTGTGCTGTCCTAGCTAGATCTTCTAGTACCAAAGAAGGATGGGCTATCACGGATGTCTGTTGATTGCAAGGCAAACAATAAAATCACAGTGAATTATAGATTTCCAATCTTGTGACTTCATGATATGTTAGACGTGTTACAAGGTGTTAGTGTCTTCACAATGATTGACCTTCATAGTGGACATCATCAACTCAAAATTAGATCAAGAGATGAGTGGAAGACAATATTTAAAATTAAGGAAGGATTGTACGAGTGGCTTGTCATGCCATTCAGACTATCGAATGCACCTACCATGTTCATTCGAGTAATGAACTAGGTTTTGAAACCCTTCATTAATATGTTCATATGGGGTCTATTTTGATGCATTATGATATTTAGTAAGACTAAAATTGATCATGTGGAACATGTGAGGAAAGTTTTACAAGTATTGCAGGAAAATAAGTTATACATGAATTTGAAAAAGTGCAATTTTGTGCTTTTGAAACTGCTATTTTTGGGTAGTCTCTGCTAAAGGTATTTAGGTGGATGAAGAGAAGATGTAGGCTATCCGTGACTAGGCCCAACCAATGACAATAGGGGATGTACATAGCTTTCATGGTTTCGCCAAGTTCTATAGGTGGTTCATTTGAAATTTCAACATTATCATGGCATCTATCATAGAGTGTTTGAAGAAAGGAATTTATTTTTTTTAGAGTGAAGAAACCGAAAACAACTTCCGTGTTATCAAGGAGAAACTGAGAACTGCTCCCATCCTGATTTTACCATATTTCAACATGGTGTTCAAGTTGGAAATTGATGCTTCAATTATTAGGATTGGAGGTGTTCTCTCCCAATCAGGCCAACATGTAGCTTTTATAAGTGAAAATAGATAAGTGATGCATGGTAGATATAGACCACATATGAGACTAAATTGTATGCAACGGCACGATTTGTCAAACACTAGGAGCAATACCAATTTCAGCGTGAATTTGTGCTTCACACGAATCGCAAAGCAATGAAGTACATGAATGCGCACAAAAAAAATCTTAATAGAATGCATGCGAGCTGGGTGTTGCAAAATCAAACATAAAAGTAGGTAGCATAACAAAGTGGTGGATGCCTTGGTTTGTTGAGCTAGTCTTTTAGTTACAATAGAAAAGGTAGAAGTTGGGTTTGTTTGTTTGAAAGAGCTGTATCATGAGGATGTGGATTTTTCTGACAAGTAGGCATGGTGTATTGAGGGACATACCGTTAGACCTTCCTTGATACATGATGGTTACCTAATCTATAAGGACCCTCTATATATCCCACATGGTTTTGTGAGGGAAGTATTGATTTTGGAGTTGCATTGTCGGAGCCATTTTGGTAGAGATTAAATGATTGGCATGGTAGATATCGAAAGTAGTACTATTTTCCATAATTAAGGAGTGATGTGACGTGATTTGTACAAAAGTGTATGACTTCTTAAACCAATATAGACCAATCACAAAATATCAGGTTGTACATGTCTCTACTTGTTCCTACTACCCCTTGGGAGGATATTTTGATGGATTTTTGTTGGGACTTCCATGAACAAAACAAGACTTTGATTCAATTTTTATGGTAGTTGATCAGTTCTCTAAGATGGCACATTTCATTCCTTGTAAGAAGACTTCTAATGTTGGTCAGTTCTTTTTGGAGGTGATACATTTTTATGATATTCCCAAATCCATCACTTAGGATTAGGATACAAAGTTCCTGAATCACTTTTTATTTTCTTTCTAGTATATGTTCAAAATAGACATACAATTCAATAGCCTTTTCACCCATAAACAAATGGGCCAACAAATATAGTTAACCACACTTTTTGCTTGATCATTCAGTGCTTATGCAATGAATGATTAAAAGAATGTAATAAGTGTGTAATGTTCTCTTATTTTATATCATTCTATACACTTATTAGGCATATATTAGAAGTATATTATGGAATTTGACACTAAACATAGTGTGTTTTGTATTCTTAGCCTTCGAGCAATACCTAAAGACAAGAGAGAACCAAAAGAAGCATTCTAGACCCTAAACAAAGAATATGGAGCACTTTCAACATCAATTAGATAAGGACAAGGCAAACAGGATGGCTTACGAGCAACTTACGACTTGACTTATGATCATAAGCCTCTTCTAGAGAACCTTGTGGGCATTCTTATACCCCTACGGAGGAGTACAAAGCTAAATTAGATGACCTTACGGGCAAGACATACGCCAATAAGGATACCCGTAAGGACCATCTAGAGGAGCTTATGACCAGAACTTACACCAATAAGGGTGGTCGCAAAGGCAGCACAGTGAAGCTTACGGCCTTAAGCTGGACCGAAATACAAACAGAAGACCTTACATATGGGACTTACGACTGTAAGTGTTCTCGTAAGGCTCACGATCCACCATCTCCAGCTTCTTACAGCCACGTCCTTATTCCCGTAAGTAATTTATAAGTAGTAGGGTATAAATAGACCTGATGAGGATTTTTAAGGCAATCTTTGATTCTTTTCTTGGAGGCGAGGCTAGGGAATAAAGGAGGTGAATCTCCGGGGTTTAGAGATGATTTCTGGGGGGGATTTAATTCCATCATCAAGGAGAAGAAGATCATAGTCGTCAAGCTCGCCTTAGCAGCGCTCACGGAAGGTTTCTTGGAGTTTTTTGGCGATCTACTTCAGGCATGATTGAGAAGGTGTTTTTATATTCATGTTCATTCTCTTCATGGCTTGCAATTTGAATGCTTCCCTCCATTAATGGAGGGCTAATTTCTTAAATATTTTTGCATAGTTGAACTCTAGGGTTTTATCTTTTGACATTGGTTGTGGATATTTGAGATTTAATTGTTTTCCTAATTTCAATCCTTTATTTTTTAATCTAATTATGTGTTTGTAATGCTTGATTGCTATCATGGCGAAAGCCCTAGTTTTCATACTTGATGTGCTTTGTGATGAGTAAAAATATCCACCTAGCATAGACATACCACGATTAGAGAGGATTGTGAGTAAGTCTAGCAATAGGGTACTTTGGAGAATTCTTATCTCTCAATCTTCCCAAGTGGGTTAATGAGTATTTTTTTGCTCTTTGCAATCATGTAGAATAGGTTTTAGGAGAAATCGCATTTCTATTCTGTATTTAGATTAAAGATAATCTCTTCGCAAGAAGGATTACCCATTCAAGAAATTCTTGTTGACTCACATCAAGATTTCACTGAGTGTTAATGCAATTGTGTGGTGAATGTATCAACATTACACCGGTTCAGTTACTCTTCACCCTTGAAAGAAAGGTTAGTATGATTTAGGAAATCTCTCGGTTTAAACAAGGTTGTATGTTTAAACAACCTTTGTCCTGCACTTTACAAAACCCTAGAGGGATGCTATGCACGAACATCATTTCCTCTCCTAACTTGTCCTCCTTATTTTTATATTCTTTACTTCTATTCTTTGTTTCTTTTGTTCATACACATCACCATTTCGTTTAGGCTAATTTTTGGAACAAGGGTTATTACTAGTAATCTCATTCTTCCCTGTGGACTGACATCTCTCTTTTTAGCACATTATTATGACTTGGCACATCCACTTGCATCCTTATCAGAGTGAGACTTGGCCCTTGGCCCTATTAAGTTTGCATTTAACAATGTGGTCAATAGGGTGATGGGAAGACTCCTTTTGAGGTTGTGTACATCAACGACCTCCATAGCTCACTCTGAATTTCATAACATTGCCAAAGCTATTTGGATATAGTATTACAGTAAAACATATAATAGAATTAATTTAAGAGGCTCAATCTGAGGTGACTCAAAATTTTGAGGCGTCAAATGATGCTAAGTATAAAGAGACCATTGATATGAAGTGTCAACCTAAGGTGTTTGTTGAAGGTGATTTGGTGATGATGCACTTGCAAATTGAAATCGAAGAAGATTAATAACAATCCATATGTTGTTGATCTTCTAGCTTGTCGGGTGATTTCTACAACTTTTAATATCTCAAATCTCACGAAGTATTACCCAAATGTACCACTTTATCTGGCACAAATTCACAAATGAGTCATTTTGAAGATAGTGTGAATGGTGTAGGCATAAAAGCTGTCACACCCCGAACCCAACTTGCCAGACTCGGTGCATCGACAAACGGCCACACATTCATAGTGTGTAGCATAATTAGCATGCATGGCCTCAGAACCTATTACAAAACCGAACATACAAAATAACAATACTATAAAGTTCAAAGGTCAAGCTTCAAAATATACAAAACTCCAAGAATACAGATCTTAGAGTTTACAAACAGATAAAGATTTTATCTCAACTAGACCAGAGACAGGTTTGCTACTTGCTTACTCCTAGTAAGCTATTATACCCCTGATCTGAAAAAGATTAATAACCAGATTATAAGCTTGACGACTCAGTAAGTACCCACTAAAAAATATCGGGATCATAAACTATTCAAAATTTCAAAACTCAAATAAAGTATAATAAAATACAAGTTCATCAGAATTAAATTCAGAAGTCAAGTTTTTCAATAAAACATATATGACCAAAAAGTTAAGCATATATGTTCCATAAATAACTATTGCCAAAACAATATGTTGGAGGTCATATGTTTACCCTCGATGACCAGCGCCAGAATATCATATATCATAAAGTTACCATCGGTGGCCCGAGCCAGAATTATTACGGGCAGTTATTCTTCACCACGGAATAATGAGAAATTATAGTTTCTATTTTACAGGTACATGTCGACATGGTTAGTGTTTAACCCCCAATAACAATGTTATTACAAAGTTAGTTAGGGACTATAAGTTGCTATGTCAAAATACATTTTGTTCAAACATTTATCAAAATAAAATACAGAAATTCGATGATCCTATTTTCAGATAGAAAATAATTACAATTCATTTTCAATTCGATGAATTGCAAATAATAAATAAATAAGTAATTTAAAATATAAATCAAAATTATCAGTATTTTTTCCAAAAAATCCAGAAGTTCAAAAAATAGAATTTTTGAGTATATACAAATAATAGAATTTATATGTGGGATACTTACCTATCTAACGCTTAGATTTCGAATTCACACCAATCAAGTTTCCTTGAAAAGTCCTATATTTGGAAATAACCCATCAGAATTACATACAAAATAAATTCTAAAATTCGCATAAATGCAAAAACATTTTCAAGACACTAAAGAAGCTACAAAAGTCGAGACTAATAACCAATTCCCCTAAGACCCTTAAGATTGAAATCAACATAGCTTTGTGAATTCTAACCCAAATCAAAAATTTTAATCTTCTAAAAAAAACTAGACATCTACATCTATAACATATCTAAATCTCACAATGATTTGAGATCTACATAATTTAAGCGATCACTTTTAAAAAATCATAAACATGCAAGACAACAATTTCAGATATGATCTTTCGAATAAAAAATATCTCACAATACAAAATTCTAAGATTAAACTATAGGAGCATATAATTAACTCAAATTTGAACAACTTTTTTATTGAATATGAGTCATGATTCAACTGCAAAAGTTCTAAAATATTGTAGATACTTAGCCAACGTCAAACTCTACATGTTTCTTATTCTACTCTCCTCCAAGTTCAGCCTCGAAGACCCCTAAAATGGAAGAGGGGTTTCTACTATTATCAAAAATGAAAATCTAAAACCTATCAAATTAATCTCAAACTCCTCAAACAAGAAGCTAACCTAACCAAACCATTACTTACATCCAACATTAACAAATCAAGATCTAGAAAACATCAATAACAATTCTACAATTTTGGCCAAAGATCCAAGGAAGATGATGCTTACCTCACAATAACAGACAAACAACCCTTGACAACGAGATCCTTCTCCCATCCTCACCACCAACACCACACACAAAAAGGGAAGAGAAAGAGATGAGGCTAGGTCTCTCTTTTTTTTTTTCCTAAACAATGATCTAAAATGGAAGGGGGTGAAAAGACAGATGGCTAGGGTTTCAAAAACTGGAAAAAAAAAAAAAAAAAAAAGAATATAAAGAGGTTTAACGTAACCGCCTAGCATAAACATTTAAAATTAAAATTAAAAAAATTAATTTCTTGGGGGGCCCACAAACTACCCTTTTTAAAAGAGTTTAGTCTTCTAAACTCAAACTTGATCAATCGAAGCAGGCTTTCAGTAAGATTCGGACCATGAAAATTTCGAATGTCATTGGAGTAGCTGACAAGATTCAAAGACCAAGGAATTTAAATAAAACTTGACTGATGATACTTCTAAGGACAAAGGTCACAACAATGAACATGAAATCAAGTTAGGGTTTTGTACCAACTTATATCAAACATAACTTAGAAATCAATGCCCTTTGGCATTCTCTATTAATCATCAATCTAAGGATCTATTATCATGTTAATTGTCATCCAACCCTCAAATAGTATTTAAACAACGCATTACTACCATATCAATACATCAAAAACCACCTAACATGATCATCATAGATCTAATTTTACAACCATCAAGCATCTACCAAGTTTAAACTTGCCTGATTCATCCTCAATTTTTTTTTTAAACTAATCATCAAAACTAACTAAACCTTCTAGAAAATTATGGCATGATCCTTTACATCTTCTTTGATGATAATATTACAAAAATAGGGCTTATTTCATCTTCCAAGTAAATAATCATTCTCAAGATAACTGACACGACCCCTTGCGTGTATCCCACAAGTGCACTGGCTTGTCGAAATAATAATATTTTACCCTGGTGAGTGGGTAGTCATATCCACAGGGAATAGGGATTTAAGACACGAGATTTCACTATTTAGCTAAGCAGTGTACGGTGAGTGTGAAGAGAATCAATGAGTGAGTGTGAAAGCAAATATAAAGAAACAAGAAATAAAATAGAAAGATGGAAGGTAAGAGAGTGCAAGTAGAAGTAAATAGAGAAGGACAAGTAATGAGTAAAGTTGGGTACCCGGACAAGCTACCCCTAGGACTTATGCTTCTAGTACAAGACAATGCTATTAGACTTTCCTATTGATGTTAATTGAGTAGAGGATATCCTTAAACACACGGTCCCAAACCTAAGGTTAACCATGACTAACCCCAACACTATGCCCCGGCATTAGATTTTCACTACGACCCTTGACTTTCGTTGACCTGTCAACTAAGCCCTAGAGGAGTCCGTCTTTCTAAGCCTCACATTATGTGGGATTGCCTTAAGTTCTAGGGATTCGTAGTAATAAGCCCTGTTCCTATGTATAGTTCTAACCCTTTGGTCCAGGTGGAAGAACCCTAGTCTAAATTAAGCCCCAACACTAGGATTCACTTCAACCCTTCACTCTGTTGCTCGCGCAACTAAGCCCCAGGGGAGTTCCTCTCCTAGCACTTCACTCTATCTCGACCGCTAAGAAATCATGGAACACGGAGGTAGGGAGAATCACACCGGAGGGGAAAGGGGACTTTTCGCTACCTCATGGCTCACCCTCTCAACCCTCTTTAATCTTAAGTAGTCTAACCCTATAGGAGTTGTCACACCTCCAAAAGATAACCTAGATTGTTCTCGACCCTAGTGTCACTGCTAAGGGAAAACAATTACAAGAGGAAATTAAGATTGAAACTCGAATTTATTCATCAATAATGGAAAAGCACAATAACAATGTCATAGAAACATAATAATCCTAGGGTTTACAAATCCAAATATCCACAAGGGATTTAGCTCCTCATGGAGCTATACAAATCCATCAAAATATAAAGATGATAACAAATTGAAAGTATAGATGAAAACCCCCTTGCGTATGATGTGGCTGTGGTCTTGTGCAGTCGCTGGACGTCGATGACGATGCAGATGACACGCTTCGATCCTCCACAAAAGTACTCTCCAGACCCTAGCCGCAACCCTCCTGAAGTTGGGAGAAAAGATTGGCAAAAAGATATGTAAAAAGTCTCCAAAACGGGCTTTTATAACGTTTAGTCGCGGCTTTAAATCGGGGAAATCGAGATTTCACACGACCGTGTGGAATTTCCACACGCCCGTGTAAAGTTGCTGGAATGCTGATTTTCAGCAGACAGTGAACAATAACTTGCTACATTATTTTGCTACAGTAACTTGCACCATTGCTACTATAGTGCCCTTGCCGAAACGCTCCTGAATTCACCGTTCTTCATCAAGCCCATTAAATTGGGCACACAATCAATGGTAGATCGTGCCGATTGCTTCAAATCTCCTTATTGGTGAAGTTCTCCTAAGCTACACGAGTTAGACTTATTGTGAATGCGACTGCCCTTGTGCCCCTCCAAAGGAGGTTAGCACACACTCACAAATCTAGGCCCGTGCCTTCTTCCTTGCTTGGTCCGAAAACTCCCCAACAACGGCAAACACCATCTAACGTTGTTCTTTTTCTTCAAATTAGCTCCACAAACCTACAATGCACACAATTTAGTGATAAAATCTTATAAAAGAGATGCTCATTGTAAGATAATAACGCTTCACAGTACTATAACATAAGCACTTATCAATAACCATTAATTCTCTAAGTCAATACAACTGAGCACACTAAGATATCATATATATCAATTAAGACCTCTTCTTAGTTTCAAGAAAACCAAAGAAAATATCAAATTATAAGAATTTTGCTCCTCAAAATTTTCGATCATTATCTTGCTACTCAAAGCACCAAATACTATCCAACAAACAAGCAAAGGACAGGGATATGCACACATTAACCTCTAGGGATTTTTCCCAATTATAGCAATATTTAACTTGACAAACATCATGATTCCTCTTTCAAAGAAATGTTAACTCACTAATCAACTATACGATCAAGTTCCAAAATATTCTTAGCCCACATCAGATTATAGCATCAATCTGAATCTCACGCGATTTCAGTACATTTATTTTTTAGTTTAGTCTTACAAAATTATGAATATCTCCCAAAATACACATCTAATTTCAGAGATAATTTACAGATAGGTAGCTGAGATACAACCACAACCCTTCCTTGTACCAAGACGTCTAAGATTGTCAATCCATAAGATTCTCCTTGGCTTGAAAGTAAAAGAAAATTAATGCAAGGAGGTAACTAATGCACATGCTAATAAATTACAAACAGTACATAACCACAAGATTTTCTTTACTGATAATAAAGAGGGTTGCTAGTAGACTTCCATCAAAAGGTGCTAAAACACCATATTAGTAACTGAAGACAAATCAAAGACAGATGTTTGATTATACAAATCAATGTTATAAGTTGGATTAAAACTGAAACTAAAGCCTAATACTTTATGCTACGAATAAATATAAGAAAAAGGAATGGACAGTAGTTTCATCAACAAATAAGAAATAAATTCCCAGTAAAATTTGAGTCTCTAGGTTCAAATTTTCATAATACTATAGGCCTAAAGGTTATATCTGGCACACTAATATAATAAAAATTTCACTATCGCTCTGATACCACTAAATATGTTACTGTCCGAACCTAACTTGCCGGACTTGATGCATCGACAAACGGCCGCACACCCATAGTGCGTAGCATAATTGGCATGTAAGGCCTCAAAACTTATTACAAAACAGAACATACAAAATAACAATACTATAAAGTTCAAAGGTCAAGCTTTGAAATATACAAAACTTCAAGAATACAAAACTTAGAGTTTATAAACAGAAAAAGATTTATGACAGGAGCCCGAAAGTACACTGGTTGTCGAAGTAATAATACTCTGGTGAGAGAGTAGTAGTCGAATCTATAGTGAGTAGTGATTCAAGACAAGAGGAATTGCTACTTAGCTAGTGCGAGAATGATGGTGATGAGAGAAAACAATGTGTGAGCAATAAAAGAAAGAGAAATATGGAAGAAAGAATATTGTAAGCAAAAAGGAAACAATCAGTGCAAAGATGGGGTACCCGGACAAAGCTCCCTCATGACTAATGCTTCTAGTGCAACACTAGTATATACCCTCTAATTGATGTCTAATGAGTCGTGAAAATCTTTAAGCACACGGTCCCAAACCGAAGGTCAACCGTGACTAGCTCCAACACTATGCCCCGGCACTAGGATTCACTACAACTCTTCACTCTGTTGATCGCTCAACTAAGCCCCAGGGGAGTCCATCTCCTAAACCTCACACTACGTGGAACTGCTTGGGGTTCTAGGGATTCCAAGTGATAGACCCTGTCCCTAAGTATAGTTCTAACCCTTTGGTCTAAGCGAAAGAACCCTAGTCCCAGTTAAGCCCCAACACTAGGATTCACTACAACCCTTCACTCTGTTGCTCGTGCAACTAAGCCCCAGGGGAGTTCATCTCCTAGCACTTCGCTCTACTTCGAACGCAAAAAACTCTTGGAACACGGAGGTAGGGAAAATCACGCCGAATGGGAAAGGGGGCGTTTCGCTACCTCTCGACTCACTCTCTCGACCCTCTCCAATCTCGTGTAGTCTAATCCTATAGAAGTTGTCGCACCTTCAAAGGATAACCTAGATGACTCTCAACCCTAGTGTCACGGCTAAGGGAAAATCAATACAATTAATATGGAAGATTGGAACTCAATTAAAAGGATCAATTAAGAAAGCATAATAAAAGTCATAGAAATAATGTCATCCTAGGGTTTACAAGTCCGAATACCCACTAGGGATTTAGCTCTCCATGGAGCTACACAAAATCATCAAAGTGTATCTAATAACAAGCATAGCAAACATAGATAAAAACCCCTTGAGATGCGTGGCGATGTTCTTGTGAAGTCGCTTCGTCTTCTTCACCAAGTCCCTTGTCAAGCCTAGGGCACACCTCGCTGAATCGATGCCGGTGAAAGCTCCCCCAATAGCTATCTTCCAAAGGACGTCGATGTCAATACCGTCGAACGCTCCCAAAGCCTCCCAAAATCCTCTCCAAACCATAGCCGCGAACTCCCCAGAAGTTGGGCGAAAAACAGGTCCAAAAGTCCCTGAATAAATCTGAGTCGCGGTTATTTAAAGGTTAAAATCGGGCATCCACATAGCCGTGTGGAATTTTCACACACCTGTGTGGATATTCTGAAATTCAGCTTTTGGCGAGCAATGAACAGTAAACTGCTACATTAATTTTACTACAGTGACCTAATTTTGCTTGGTCCAAGAAGCTCCTCAACAAACACGGACATGACCTAATTTTGCTCCTTTTTCTCTAACTCTTCTCCACAACCCTACATGCACAAAAGAACACAAATACACACTAATCAATGATAAAATCTGAGAAAAGTAATGCTCAATGTAAGAAAATAACACTTCGTATTACTTATACAAGAGCACTAATCAATTTATCTCAACTAGACCAGAGACAGATCTATTACTTGCTTTGCAGATTAATTGGTGAAAGGCGCTCGCCTTAAGAACGAGACAGAGAGTAGGTTGCAAGTTTGATTCCCATAGGGGATGAATTTCACTGCTACTGTATACTACATGGATTGTGTTGAGAGGGCCCTTGGGATCTACCTCTCTTAGGGGCTAGAAGCAACTCAAAGTCTCTTAATTGATGCATAACACACCAACAGTCAATACCGTAACTTCATTTTAATTATTTGTTGCTTTAGGTATTTTTATCATTTTCATTTATTAGGGTTTTCGAATTAATTTCCTTTAAATAGAAAGTAGCAATGTGTTTTGGGGCAGCAGAAATATAAAACTATTATATCATCCATTCAGAAATCTCCTGGACAGGTTTCTTTGATATTTCACTGGGTCACACCCATAAAAAATTCAATGCATTAATCACATGTTATCACATGAAACTTGTGCCATAGAGCTCATTAAAGTGGGTCCGGCCCACATGCAAAAGATGCATGTTGCTCTTTTTTTTATTCTTTCGTAAATACTTCAGAAGATATGTTATTTGTGTGTGTTCTTTTAATATATATATATATATATATATATATATATATATATATATATATATATATATACACACACATAATGATTATCAATCCACTTGTGAAACTAATAAAATGTATCTCAAATTTTATTGGAAGATAGGTCCATGACAAAATCAAGGAAAGTCTAAAATACGAAGAAAATAGATTTAAAAAAGAAAAAATGAAACTCGAGCAAGTATTTGGCATTGACATATAAAAACCTACAACCACCATTTATATCTATAAATTATACTGTTGTATAATTTGAAAGATCCAAATTTGCACTAGATTAACATTCATTAGTAAAGATGACATGTAAAGATTGTGATGCACAACATGAGCTAAGATGGAGGGCAAGAACACAACTATTAATATAACCCAACACCATATTGTATTCTCCACTATTCCATGCTTCAGTCTCCTGCTTGCACTCGTATTTTTCATTATATTTTATGTAACATTCTTAAGACTAAAGACACTAGCTTTTCCTACAAGTGTGAAAAAAGAGGGGGAAATCATTTAAAAGCCTTAACAACTTTTCATCTTGTTTTCCTCATATAAATACCTGTTTCTGCCTTCTAAAACCTCCAAATTTTCTTTTCTCCTTGCTTTAATTACAATTCATTTTCTCCTTGTTTCTTTTTAACCTAATTGAATTTATATTCTTGTAATTTTGGTGAGATTAATGTTTGAATAAGGATGAGAAATAGATTCTAATGTCTTCTATCATTATAAAGCATAAAAAATAATGATTTTATTTTATTTATTATAAAAGATATATATTTTGATGTAATATATGGGTTACGCAAGATATTATCATAATTTTAACTATTTATTTATTTATTTATTTATCAATAAATAATTAAATTTAAAAAAAAAAAGAAAAAGGGTTACAGTTTAATACCAGACTCCTTGAAATGATCATGCAATTCCTCGACAGTGTTCATGTTGCAGTGTAGTCCTCTTAACATATCTACAAATTGAGGTATCACGTACTTCCTTCTGGAAAGGTATGCACACATAATGATATTCCTCGGAGCAACATTAGTAACAACTTCTCTAGAATCCTCAATGTTCCTCTTCACTTTTCTTGAATCATCATTGTGCATACATAATCATGTTCACTCTTCTTGATCCATCATTGCGCATACAAAATAGTGTCAAGTGACGACAAATTATATTTGAACTTTTCCAAATTATTTTTAAGTAATATCACATATATAATAAATTTGGATGTTTACATATGATGCATAAATTACTACATATTCAACTCACTAAATTTGCCCTATTCTAGCTTATTAAAGAACAGATGTTACATTCCTTATTTGTACTCTAAATTTGACTTATATCGAGAAAAGTATTCAAAGGGTACATAAACCTTAGATAATTAATTACATATGCAATTTTTTTTTGGATAACAATAAATATCAATTATTATAAAAAAAAAAAAAAATGATGTTTCACATGTTATATAAGCATTCCATAGTCGCATAGAATGATTAAACTATTTGTTATAGAATCTTTTGTTACATACAATAAACTATAAACCATTGATAAGCACATGTATAGCATGCCTAAATTTAGGACAAGATCCCCAAAATAAAACTATGACAAAACCTTCTCATACAACGTGAATACAATAAATAGATTAAAAACAGTTATTTTCTTGAAATTAGTACAAGACTAGTGAGTCTCCAAACACATTCACGAACCAAATCACCACCACAAAGCCAATTTATCAACCTCTACCACACCGAATTAGATTTTTCTTTTTTTTTTATTTATGTCAAACAAAATTACCTTAAACAAGGATCAGAAATTACAACAGTCAAGTTTAATTAAATTACAAGAATTTAGTATAGATCTAGCAAGAGCATCAAACAACAAAATTGGTTCTACATCCCACTGCATACAGAGCTAAAAGTTTCACAGATTACAGCAGTCAGGTTTTCATTAGCAGCAGAAATAACTGTTTGCTTTGAGTCTATCTCAATCACAGCTTCATCAGGTGCACTGATGTGAATGGAGCGAACACCATGACTCGGTGCAGTTTCATCATAAGAAATAAGACCATCGATTCCTTTATCTTTTAAAGCTTTGAGTAGGAGATCAATATCTACAGAGCCCCAGTGCAATTGTTGTTTGCTAGAGAAATGGGTGGGCTTTTTGACAGGAACTAACAGATGATTCCCGTTGCTTAAAAGAAGCTGGCCTTCTAATCTAGCAATGGCCAAATTTTCCTGTGGTAATATTCTAGGCTGAAGTTTAAAATCCAAGTATCTCATCAACCGAACTTCGAAGTCGTCCTTCAAGCTTGGTACTCTGAGGGTCGAATTCTCAGAATAGTACAAGTGTGTGTAGTTCTTTGAGAAGTTGAGCTGGGACTTCAATCGATCAGGGAACTGCAAACATAAAATCAGGCAAGATACGTACTTACGAAACTTCAGATTCCTTTTTTTTTAAAAAAAAAAAAAGAGAGAAAAGAGTGACAATTGAATACCAATACTAGCTTTGGTTGGAGCAATTCTAGCAATGGCTGAATTTTCTTCAATCTGCAAACAAGAAAGAAAAGGCTCCCAAGTAAAATAGCAAAACAGTAGTAGCAGTTGTAAACTGCAGCAGTTGACTTTTTAAACATCTAAGTATGTATATTTCCATTCAGAAGTTCATATAATAGTTTCATCCAATCAGCAATGATGTTGTCAGAAAGTTACAACTACATATCTGAATGGTATCTTACAATAGCTGATAGAGATGTAATGAAATTTAGTTTTTTATAAGCATGCTTTGTTTAAATTTTTCAAAGGGTTGGATTCTGACATAACTGGACCAAACCTGATGGCTTAGCTAAGTGGGTTTGTAATTATTTGTACAATAAGAGAAGCATCCAATTATTTAAAAAACAAAAAAAAAACTGTGTTAGGTCAATAAATATATTCATTCCACCTACAGCCTATCTATCAGTCATAGGACAAAACATAAATAGCTGTTGCCTACTCGATGTAGAACATTGAAGCCTTGCCCTCTTTCTGTATAACACTGAGAGTGTGATAAAAATATGAAGTAGATTCTTTAGAAACAAATAATATTGGATCCATAATTCCATATACTAATAAAGGTAGAACAAACTATGGCCTTACTAATGTCGACTTGAGTGAAAATCAAATAACAATAACAAAAAAGATAAAATTATATGTCATAATTGCTGAACAATACATTAATAAAATTAAGTAGCTACGACGAAAGTGGATAGCATGAATTACTTAATTTTTAAATTGGCTATAGTTGATGACATAAATCCATTGCATTCAAAATGACTGGAGCTAAATCTAGTAAACTCTAGTTAGATGACAATGATCACCAAACATCACATTGGATTGAACATTAATTAATAAGCACCAGCCACAAATAAACAGCATGAACCTAAAGATAAGATGGAGAGCATTTCAATCAAGCCAGTGCAGGCAAAGCAAAAAATTGAGGATAAGTTTTAAATTGGATGGGGAGTTACATCACATAGAATTAGAGGATGCTGAACTTTCAACTGCATTTATTGTGTGGACCCACCAATACACCACATTTCCAGTAACATACAAATATAAAATGTTGAGCTTTCAATGGATATAATCAACTTGTTTTCTCGAGACATCAGAAATCATTTTAATATCAAAGTTTACCTGATACAGAAAATCTGTAGTTGCTAAGCAAAAATGTGAGAATGAAATGACATTTCAACTTACTTCATTCCGGCAAGAAAAGAACATTGGAGAACCTTCATTGACAATGTCTTGAATGGTAAAAGAGCCATTTCAGCATCAACACCTTCCTGAAACAGAGAAATGAATTAGATCTTCACTAACATGAATTATCCAGATATAACGGAGAACTATTCTTTGAAACAAAGATATTCTGAACATAAAAAGCTTGCCAGCAATGTTCAAGAAAATCAGCCAAGAAGCACAGATCTCTGTTCTCAATAATCATACCATCTTTTGGCACTAATTTCCTTCTAATTCCATAGAAGAATACACAACTTGGTTCATTAAATTGAAAGAACGGAGTAAATCCAGTTTTGCAGGCTTTCTCTCGTATAGATAATGACTTTTTTTTTAGGTAGACAAATAGATAGTATATATCCAAACTAAAAATTTATTTTATAAATGGTTATAAAGCAAAATGTAAAATAGAAATCATGTAAAAAAGCAAATATGAAAAGTTAAACGTTTAGAGCTTTACATATAAAGGGTGTAAAAACAATTTCACCTTTTTATTTTATCCATTGTTAGAGGACAATAGCTAGTTAATTGAACTCAAGGTGATGTATGCAGGAATCTCAAGTTACCAAAGATATCTACGAAAGGAGAAACTTTATGTGGGTGCATGTGTAATTTAGATTTTAGAACAAAAAGGTATAGGGAATGTGACATTTGTACAAAATTTTGACATCCTAACTTCACAAAATCATACTGTAGAAAATTCACAAACATGTGAGATGGAGTGGGGATAAATTTGTACCTCCAGAATGAGTAAGGATTTATGGTCTTTATGCCAGCGACGAAGTAAATGAACAGCAGGACCAAGACGAAGATTCCAATGAGGGCAAAACACTAAACACGGCTCCTGCCATATTATCCTGCAGGCAGCAAAAAAAGATTAAGCAAACTATCAAATAACAAGGACGAAAAATTTTATCATCCAAATATAGGTTGTGATTACTTTTTTAACTTCTTTCACTGTCACTTAAAATAAATTCTGCCAGTGAAAACAGAAAAATAACATCAGTCTATAAAAGCATCTTCACCATAAAAAATTGTGCTCAAATACAGCTTAGCAGTATAATAATCTTAATCATTTATGACATAATAGAAAAAGAAGCCTCATAGCCTCAATATGTGCAAGATTAATGCAACTCCTTTTCAGATAAAAGAATGAACTAGTTCCATTGATTTCGTTAAAATTCAAAATCAATTGAACAAATTAGAAATAATAATCCAATCAGGGTAACAATTTAATACGCACAAACTAATACTTGTTGTTCCAACCTTACCAAGTCAAGTTGCTTGAGCACTAACCAATACTTCCATGATTTCTATAAAAGCACCCTAGCAATTCAACCTGAATATCTGCAGCTTCTTCACTAGAACCACTCATAAGAAATTTACAGCTTAATTAATAATTAGCAGAGTGAGAAAACTCTGTTATTTTTTTAATATTTGTATAGTAAATGATACCGATGTTAAGAGATCGAAACAAATTATATCCATCTACACGAACAAAAGGATAACTCGTCAACAGAAAAACTCTCATAGAGAAATTAATTCTCCTAAATACATCGGTTCTCAAGGAGTCAAGCATTACAAGTTCTCGATGCATGAAGCATGTTGTTCACATAATCATATTTCAGGATTGTTGAAGCTACTTCAACTGACCAATCAAAAATAACAGTCACTCCATCAACACATATTCACTGGCTTATCATTGATGAATCTTCCAAGATAACCCCACACCAAGCTATGATTCACAAAATAATAATGGCATCAACCATACAGATGATTTCCATCATTAGGGCGTAGTACACACTTTCTCTGCAGGAAATAAACAATATCATCTCTAAGCAGTTCCATCCTGATATATGGCACTTCCACTGGCCTGGTTAAGATGCATAAACATTTCTTGTTTGTTACTTTCAGCAGTCTGAAATAGCAAATTAGAAAGTTCTGATGTCCTTCAATATTCCTCAAGTGATTGGGTCATCAACTATTATAACCTTTATAGTTCGGGACAGGAACAAGGTAGAAAATTTTCCTCCTTGCTTTAAAAATGAGGGAATCAACAGAGCAGATAAACAAATAAAGAAATAATTTCCCTATGAACTGCTAGCCAATCTACAAGAAAGTAGGGAGAAAATTAGCTATGGTTGAGAAAAGAAAATGTGCAGATCTGAAGTGATCCATGGTGCAGGAGAATGAAAGTCAAGGCAAGCATAAGGAATTGCCACAGAGAGGGAGCTGAGTCTTACATCATTAATGAAAACCACTGTTGAAGCTTAACACAATAGAAAGCACACACATTATCACTGGAAAGTCTGATCAGAGAGGGAATGACTTTTTATACCATTCATTATGAATCAGAATAAAAGATAAAGGAACTTGATCATTAGTCATGTAAGAACAGGAAACAAGATCAGTATATATCAACTGATGAAAAGTGCCATAAGCAATCTAACTAATAACACTAAAGGTAAAGATGAGTAAGGTATGCAATGCTGCCGACTGAAATGGATGGTAAAATAGCAACACACCGATGACCACGGTTGCCAAAATCATAATTTGGCACATAAAATCATATAATTTCAGTTACCAAGAAAGTGAAACAGTGTTGAAACAAGAGTGTGTCCAAAATCCGTTCATAAAATCATAAAAATGAAAGACGGCCATGTCGCCTAAATGACAACCAATTTATGTAACCACAAAACATTAAAAGTATTATATCTGCTGACAACCATGTCACCTAAATAATAAAAAATAAAAACAAGAAAAAAACATGGGTACAATTTAAGGGAGGGCACAACTTTGACCTTATCAGCTTTGAATTAAAAAAAAAAAAGGTAATAACTCAGAAAGATAGGACAGGATTAAATATGCTGTGAGTTCTGTGATAGGCCAGCAAGCACTCTAAGGGGACACACAAGGCATAGAGAATTGTGATAGATGCCATACCTGGTACAAAAGGCATGATTTCTATATTTGGAACAACCAGTAAGTAAAATGCTAAAGCAAATGAAAGATTCCCATCTTAGTAATTGAAATGCCACGTCAAAGTCAATGGTAAATTATTGCAGAAAACCATAAGCAACTGAAGTACCAATCATACATACTTTATTGGTTTCTCAGGGTGAAATCTCCTACGCCAAGCTTCACAGTTCAAGCCAAAAGTCTTTCCAGTTATTTTTAAATTCTGTGAAATCTTGACCTAAATTAAAAAGAGGATTGCAAAGATCTCCAAGATCTTCTAGCATCAAAGAATACTTGAAAAGAGTCAAAAACTTGCGAGGAGCATGCTTAAATATAATAGATTATTATTGCCCTGATTCAGCTAAAGCATAGTTGCCATTCGTATCAAGTCGTTTCACATGGTCATCAATCCTCCTGGATGCTGTAAATTTTCAAGAAATATGAATATAAATCTCTCATGTAAATTTCCTACAACTAGCGAAAGCAGAAGTTTCATAAATTTCTTTTATTTGCTTGGACATAGTCGTCGTAATCAGTATAATATGATCCAACAAAGCCATAAAAATTAATTTAGCAAGGTCATGTCTCTTACGATAGGTTAGATGAGTTCAGGACTGGAAAAAGATAAAGCTTCTTTTCTTTAATTAGCTCAATATGGCCAAACAATGGCTCGCCTGAGAATAACTGCAAAACGAATGAAGAAACTGTCCTTAATGCTCATTGATTCCACATAAAAGTCATCCAACACAAGGAAGAAAGGCAGAGTTTAGAGAAGACCTTTAGCTGCCGTTCTTCACAAAGCCATTCAGGCATAGCATTCATAGATGCTAATATCTCCTCTGAAATAGTAGAAATCATGAATATTGGAACCTTTAAGAATTAACTTTGTTAGCATTAGAAATGCAGAAAAAATAAAAGAGGGCAAAAGCAACCATTAGGATATAAGTATACAATGCTACACAAACCAAATCAAAGACTACTTATGGTAGATGTATGTCCGTGAGAAGTTGATTGGAATATGATGCAAATGCAGAATAAAAATAAGAAGTAAAAACAAAAAAGTTCAACAATGGTTGTAAGAATCTCATATGGAAATATCAAGAAAGAAAATGCTATCTACCACCAATGACCGTTGAAGACATTGAGAAATAAGAAATATGTTAACTACTTGAGCATCACAATTGTGTCTACCACGAAGAAATCATCAAATGATAAAATGCTTCAGAAACTGCAAATTGTATGAGGAAGATCTTCAAAGAGCCAAAGGTGTACTGCCATTTTTTATCTGTGCTCTAAAGCGCTGCAATAATATTTTTTCCTCCCAAATTTATGTGTTGTACTTGTACAAATTCAAAAGCTTTAACAGAGAAAGCTATTGCTTTCCAAAGAATTCTAGACAAAGTTTAGAATAAATTTTATCCTCTTCCCTTCACATTAATTACTTCATGGACAATCACCCATCTATTGTGCTTAGTCTCTACCAATAAATGAGTTCAAAGTCAAAGAAATATCAGGGGAACCCTGCACAGGTAAACTGTACATGGAAAATCAGCTTAAAATCCCTTAAAAGTAAGAATGTATCTGAACAATAGTTCCTGCTTCAACCTGGGAAAGTTGATATGACAACAATTCAAATAAATTCATGTTCACATAAACCAACATGGACACAAATATGCTAAGTGATATAATTACAACTTGCAAAGTCATAGTCATACACAAGTCATGCAAATGCATGACCAGCAGATCTCAGTATGTCACATGCGCAATATCCTTTGTGCTAACCATGTCTCTTAACTGAACTGGCCCTAATCAATCAGGATAAGGTTTTCTTTATAATACATACAATCTTATTTAAAGAAAATCAAGGTGAATTATATTTCTCAACACTCAGAAAACTCTAAATCAACAGCAAATAACATCCCTTAAAGTGCTCCATTTCTTAGAGAAGAATAAAGCATATGAAGTTTTTTCAAACTTAGCATCAAAATAGCATAAAACAGCTATGTAAACAAGCAGCAGAATCTCTATCCTTATCACTTTTTAAGCTACTATGGATATTATACACATATCCATCTGTTCTCTCTATGATAATGAAGAAAATGCACGTCTTTCTGATGAAATAGCATATTGATCAGGTATGCATCTCAATTTTTTCCAACATACCATTCAATGTTCAGTCATTTCTTAGTAACTATATGTTCAGTCATCCAACCAATGTCGATCACCACTGTTTTCAGAGACAATTTCAGAAGTACTCCATATCTCCAGAGCATAAAACAAATACTCTTTGCGACCTTAGCACCAAAAGGACATAATTTGCCATTTAAATCAATATAAAAGCCATCTAGTTATATCAACTTTTCTTTCACTATCAATAATATATGTATTCCTCCCAATCCTTTTTATGCTGAAAAAAAAAATACTTCTCTTATAAATTTCATGAAAAATAAAGTGCACAGGGACATGACATATCATTCAATGAACAAGAGATAGGGTCAAAATGCAAAAAGAATACATAAATATTAAATGCAAGTAGATTGAGAGAAAAAGAACCAACCATCATATTTGATAATTCAAGATACTGCCATATTTTCTCCAAAAGGAAATGTACTATGCCAATTCGACCAATAGGGATTAAAACAGAGCCACCTTCATTTAAAGAATCCAAGACACAAGAACATATGAAAGCAATTTTGTCTGACTCCTCCAAAATTTCATCATTTTCAAGCAAGCATTTGACTAAATCTTGCTCACTAGCACAGTTGGCCCTGTAATAAAAAGGTTAATATAAGTCCACAAAATAACATAATTTTTAGGATTATTATAATCATTTTAAAATGAGCAAATAAAGGAAAATGCACATTTGGAAACAGAAGGATGTTATTTTTAAGCCAGAGCTACCATACCCAACAGCTGAAA
The DNA here is from genome assembly GCA_020875875.1 of Dioscorea alata. Taxonomy (NCBI): domain Eukaryota; kingdom Viridiplantae; phylum Streptophyta; class Magnoliopsida; order Dioscoreales; family Dioscoreaceae; genus Dioscorea; species Dioscorea alata. The sequence continues at coordinate 13,124,236 of CM037017.1, read as the reverse complement.
TATGATAAGGAAGAGGATCTTCCACCACTGTCTCATTATAAATTTTACATCCATTAGCATCATTAGACCCATCATGCATCACTTCCACAGATAAATCTGAAAACAAGATCAAATCATTCCCTTGAAGGGAATAGTAATCAAAACCCATTGCATGTGCAGACTTGAGTATGGAGCTTGACAGATAAGTAAAATTTCTTCTTGGACCATTTATCATCCAATTGGAACTACCGATTTCCAAACCGGAACTGAACGATTTCAGGATTAAGGTGCTATTGTAACAAGCTTCTTCACCATACCTTAGAGAGTGGATCTTTAGCATGCATTCTTTTACATCTGTAGCACTGCATATAAAGATAAACACACACAGAGACCAAAAGAATCACTGAGATATTAAGCAGTGAACCATAAACAAGCTAAGCAAAAAAGGCACATCCACAATAAAATTCCCCAAAAGATTCAGAACATACAAAGACTTGCCAAGTTCTTAAGAAAAGAAAAAGCTTTACATGCTGACTGTAGAGAGAAACAAATAAAATACAATAAAAGAGTCATTTAAATCTTGAAAATTAGGAATAATATAAACTTGCAATCAGAAGTTACCAAGTCCAGCACAAGAGCATCACCATCAATTAAGTTGAATTGTAGAGAAACATGTTGTGGAATTTGTTCAAAAATACAGTTGATGATTCTATCAAATAAAACAATTATTGGGTCAGCTACTGTTACAGGCGGCCAATAGCTATGTTGGAAACTTAACATGAGATTATCCTCTGAAATTACTTAACATGAGATTCTCCTCTGAAATTCAGTAAGAAATTAATAATAAAAATAATAATCTGATAAAATCCAGAAAATATACATGATACGCATAATTTTCAGTAACATCAACCGCTTAATTTCTTACAACAGGATCTATATTTTTATGATCTTTCAATAATAAACAATATTTTTTACAAACATTTTCCTAAAATATACAAGTTTTATACTATGTATACCTATTTGTAAAAAGCAAAAAGTTTAAACAATAGATTTTGATGAACATTTCCTAAAAATATAATTTTTTTGTACAATATATACCAATTTGTAAATAGGCAGGAGGACAAACAATAAATTTTTACAAATATTTTCCCACAAAGATAATTATTTATATCATATATACCAATTTGTAAAAAGCCAGTGGCCAAAATAGACTTTTACAAATGTTTTCCTAAAAGTATAATTTATTTATATTATATATACTAATTTATAAAAAATTCAAAGGACCAAACAATTAATCATTACAAATATTTTTAAAAAATATATAATTTTTATATTATATATATTAATTTATAAAAAGAGTTAGAGACTAATTTATAAGAAATTAGGAGGGACCATGGCCTCCCTTCACCCACCCCTAGCTCCATCCCTAGGATCTATCATAAAACCTAAGCCTACTGTATGAGTTGAGCCTTAATAAAAACTGAGTTAATAAAAAACATAGAGATAACTTCATCAATCTCCTCTAACTCTGAATTTCTAAATTTTTAAATTTCATTGTTGTGCACCAACCTTGGCCCTCATGCACACCTCACTGGCTCTAATTTACCTATAACCTCTTTTAGAATCTTGGTATAAACAACATTATCCTCCTCACAAGGCTGCTAAGCAACTAATCCCATTGACAAGGGATTGGTGTGACTAAACAAAATTGTCCCAGTTCACTACTTCCTCAATTCAAACTATATAAAGAACAAAAAGAATTTCACTACAACAAATTAAATGTAAGAGTTGTTTACTTCATGTCCACTCCTTCAAACCCAATAGCTAAAGCACAAGAGCCAACAACTGAAACATCCACAAGCAAATTAAGCGTATCAAAATCAAGTATTACACAACTTTGCATTACCATCTTACTCAAACATTATGCCAAACAACACCTCTCAGCATACAAATGCAGCATTAACTCACTGTTGGCAGGTACATCTACATCAATCTCCATGATATTTCATTCAGCAAAAAATCCTGGCACTAATTTGTATAAATTTCTATACCAACCCACCTGGATAGCACCGCCTCCATCTTTCCAAAACTCCTACTAACATTTTATTTATGTGATAGTGGTAGAAATTAAGCTTCACTGATAACATAAAACCAATCCTTCCTTTTGTATAATATTGCATCATACAATTGAATGTAAGTTGTTGTGTGTTAAAAGTAAGATTGTAAAAGCCACCAATGGTTTGAACACATGTATATCATGACTGATAATGATAAATAATACAGTTAAATCAATATTGTCACAACATCCTAACACTAACGGTAATTTTTATGATTACCCAACTAATTAAGAAGACAGACCTGTACAATGGCATCCAAGAACCCAGCTCCTCTCCATCTTTCCCCATAACAATATCTCTCAATTCCAACGGAAGCTTCTTGAGCTCTTCCCACTCCATCCATCCTGGACAACCAGGCCTCTCATCTAGACCATAAAACTGATTATACTCTACATGCATAGACACAAGTTCTTCCATCATAAGGCACCCTATCCTCACCACCGCCTCTGTAGCATATATCTAAACAAAAACCAACACAAATCACAAAAAAAAAAAATCCTTAAATTTCCAATCTTTCAAATAGTTCAATGTCTCCAAAACAAAAAATTGATCAGATATAATTCAATAGATACCTTGCCAGAGAAGTCATGCAGGCAGGTGAGGAACGGAAGGCCAAGCATAGCGTAGGGGGTGGATATGAGAACAAGGTCAATGAGAGAGGGGTCCCAAAGGTGGAGGCTTTTGACGCTCTTATACCAGGGGACAGCGCGAATGAGGTCGGTTGCGGAGTTGGGGATGACCGGGGAGAAGACAGTCAGGGCGGAGAGATCAAGAGGACACTCGAGGAGGACGCGGAACCCACAAAGCTCGAGCATGTGGCAAGGAGGGCAGTAGAGCCCGCGGCCCATGCTAAGGCACGTCTGCAAAGCAAGTCAAGGTGCCAATGAGACAATGCAAGGGGGAGAGAGAGAGAGAGAGAGAGAGTAAGGGGTCTGAAGAATTAGGTAGAAAGGAAGATGACATACAAGCTTCATAGTGCGGACGAACAACCCCGCCCTTTTCCAAGAGCAGCCTGTGGAGTTTGCACAATTAAGACCTGTTCATAGTGTGGAGTGCAGAAGAAAGGGAATGGAGACGCGCGGTGGAAAGCCGCAAGTGGCGATGGCGGGGGAAGGAAAGAGCAGACGACGAGCGTGTGTTCTTCAATTGTTGTACAATGGTTAGACTCTTCCTCCCATTGTGGTGTTATATGCTCACATGTACATACTCCTTTGCTCCAACACCAAAATCATCAGCATCAGCTTCAGCAAAAAGGATACGCAACAAGAGGATTAAGAATGAGACGATCATTCTTTTCATTAAAAATGATAAACTAGTAAAACAAAAGGTAAAAAATTAAAAATAGAAACAAGAGAAAGATACTGGCAGTGAATGGAACATGAACTATCATTAGAAATTGACTCTCTAACAGTGAATGGAATTGGTGCCTTCTCCTGCTCGTAATGATTCAGAAAGGGAAGAAACGCAGAGCTCTTCTATGTTATTTATTTTATTGGATTTGATAGATCAATATATATGTGTACCTATACACGCAATCCATGGGTCCAAACTATGTCCCCATTTTTAATCATGTCCCACCCATCTTGACCTCCTTTTAATCCAAAATCTAATCAAATTGAAAGCTATTAGATTGTTACTGATTCACTAAGCAGAGTTTATAAAATTTAAACAAACAACACTGAGGAAATATACATAAGAAATCAAGCACTTTATGTAAACTTGAGAAGTCAAGACTGTATAAATTTGAGAAAGTTAAATAATTATATTTTAAACGAAGATATTTCATTGACAGGCTGTGTTACCTCAAGATGATACAACAAGGCCTGGGAGTTTAGAACTCTAGTTGGGCTGCAGTTGAAGGAAATAAGATCCATCAACTCTTGGAAGATACAAAAAGAAGTAATATTCTATCTCAAACTTCATAAGGTAAAAATTACTAGTCTATTGGTTCAAACTTCAATAAGATCCATCAACGCCCAATGTCATCATTCTATCCAATTTCATGTTCCTCATCTAATTGCAATTCTATCATGAAATAAATAAAAAATCTAGAGTTAAATACAAAAAAAAAAAACAGAAGAATGCTTTGGTTTTAAATTGAATGAGATTTACTGCCACATGGTGTCGAAGCATGGTTGGTCCTCCACTAAGATAGTGGAGGGGTACTGCCAGGGGCGGAGGCCGCCCCCCCTTGTCGCCGGTGAACCCCCGCCACCCCTCCTTTTACCTCTCTTTCTTCTCTCAGCTCCGGAGGCCGCCCCCCTTCCCCTCTCTCTCTCTCTCTCTCTCTCTCTCTCTCTCTCTCTCTCTCTCTCTATTTCTGTCGTTTCCCCTGTTCCTTTCTCCCTTCCTCCTCTCACCCTTTTAGCACGTAGGGTTTTTTTTTTTAAATATCTCTTTCTCTTTATTTATTTAGGGTTTTTATCTTTTATTTTTTTTAATTATTTTTTATTTAAAAAAAATCAAAATTTTTATAAATTAATACTTATCTTCTTAAATATAATATTTTTAAAAAAAAATATTTACAAAAGCTTATCATTTAATCTATTGATGATTTATAAATTACTTTATGTAATATATATATATATATATTTCTTTCAAAAAACTATGTTTTAGTTTTTAGTTATTCATAAATTAATTTACATAAATATAAAATTATATTTTTAGCTAAATTTTTGTAAAAATTTATTGGTTGGCCCTAATTTTTATAAATTAAACTACAAATTAACATATAAATAAATTTTAAACAAAATTTATAAATATTTTATTAATTATTTTTTATTTTTGTAATTCTCCCCTACCTTATAATTTCTGGCTCCGCCTCTGGTTATTGCCTTAAAAAAACAGTACAAAAAAGCTCCAACAAACAAAGCACTTTGTGCAAGTTGGTGGGGAATATAAGTATGACCAAATCTTTTTAAAGTGTTTGCATTTTTTGATCGTTTCAAGCATGAAAAATACAAATATTGAACAAAACCAAACTTATTGTGTTTTTGTAGAGAAGGTTTTTTTTATCTCCAATACATTCATGGCTAGCTTCTTTCTTCTTGCTTTCATCCTTCTCTTCCCCAGTCAATCAAGAGTTGCTTAAGCCACAGAAGGGCAACTCAGGTGGGTTTCTGGACAACAGGGGTTGTGTATCATATATCTAGGATTGTCTTGCAACATGCATGCATCATCTATTCAATGCATGCAATCAGGGGCGAAGCGACAGGGAGGAGGGCAGGGGAGCGGCCACCCCCCTATCGGCGGCGGGGTCTATTGACCCCGCCTGCTCTCTCCCCCCCCCCTGTTGTGAAATTATGGAACTGGGTAGAGCAGGGCCACAGCAAAAGTACTTGAAAAATAACAGCAATAAAAGATAGACATAGAATTTACGTGGAAAACCCCCAAAATAAATTAGGGTAAAAACCACGGACAAGGTAGAAGAATTTTACTATAGTGATGAATAGGAGCTACAAGCTTTCTACTAACAAGGAGAACACCAACTTATTCTCTCCTGTAACAGAAGCAACACAAACCCTCTAATTTTTCTTCCCACTATTTCCTCCCACTTTCTCTCTCACCCTCACTCTTCTTCTCAAAAAATGGTACGAATCAAACTTCCCCATTCCCCCTATTTATAGTAAAAAGGAATGAGGGTTAGCTCACCTAATCCTTGGATTAGGTGAGGATTAGGGAGAGTGTGAGGATTAGGTGAGAATTTATATATATTTATATATATACTCACATGTGCAGCCCATAATATTTTAACATTTCTCCCACTTGAAGATTTGATTAAAGTTAATCAGATCTTCACATCATTCTTTCTACCTTGTCATTCGATGTTGCTTACGTCTTTGCCAGGCCGCATGAGGATCGACACCATATAAATTTATCGGTGTTGATTGCTTTTGTCAAAAAATCTGCTAGGTTATTCTTTGTGTGAATTTTCTGCATATCCACTGTTCCTTCTTCCACTTTCTCCCGGACAAAGTGGTATTGAACTCTGATATGTTTTGTTTTTGAATGAAACGCCGGATTTCTTGCAAGATGTAAAGCACTCTGGTTATCACAATATAAAGAAATGTTTTCTCGCTTGTACCCGAGTTCTTCCAGCACCATCTTCAACCACACTGCTTCTTTACTGGCTTGCGTAGCTGCCAAATACTCTGCTTCTGTTGTTGATGTAGCCACGACTGACTGAAGTTTTGAAATCCAGCTCACAGCTCCTCCTGCTAGTGTGAACACATAACCTGTAGTGGATTTACTTTTATCAAGATCACCTGCATAATCAGCATCAACATATCCATTGATAGTAAACTCAGATCCTCCATAACATAATGCAACATCTGAGGTTCCCTTTACATATCTGAGAATCCTCTTGATAGTATTCCAATGCTCTCGACCAGGATTCGCCATGTATCGACTTAACACTCCCACTGCATGTGCAATGTCTGGTCTTGTACAGATCATGGCGAACATTAGGCTTCCCACTGCTGATGCATACGGTACTCGAGACATCTCCATCCTCTCTTATTCATCGCTAGGACACATACTTGAGGATAACTTGAAATTAATAGGAAGTGGGGTAGAAATTGGCTTACAGTCTTGTATGTTGAAGTGCCGCAAGATCTTCTTTAGATAATTCTTCTGAGAAAGCCAAATCTTCCTATTATTTCTGTCTCGGTAAATTTGCATCCCTAGAATCTTGTTTGCCGGTCCCAAGTCCTTCATTTCAAATTCTCTAGCCAATTGTGCCTTCAATTGCTTGACACGATCATTGTTGGGGCCTGCTACCAACATGTCGTCAACATACAACAATAAGAAAACAAAATCTTCTTCTTCAAACCTCTTGACATATGCACAAGGGTTTGTATTGAATCTGTTGTATCCAAGGCTCATGATGAAGGAATCAAATCTCTTGTACCAACATCTTGGCGCCTGTTTTAGACCGTACAGAGATTTGTTCAACCTGCAAACCAAGTTCTCTTTACCTTTTTCTTCAAATCCTTCTGGTTGGAGCATATAAATTTCTTCTTCAAGATCTCCATGAAGAAATGCAGTTTTGACATCTAACTGCTCAAGCTGCAAGTCAAATGTAGCACACATCGCCAGGACTAATCGAACTGTTGTGAGTCGAACCACAGGTGAAAATATTTCGTTGAAATCAATTCCTTCCTTCTGAGCATATCCTTTCACCACCAATCTAGCACGATAACGATCTACTTGATCTTTACTATTGTGCTTGATCTTGTAGACCCATTTGTTACCAATGGCCTTTCGACCCTGTGGTAGTGACACCAGTTCCCATGTCCTATTTTTATGAAGAGCTTTAATTTCTTCTTGCATTACTGTCATCCACTGAGATACATCTGAATTGCTCAGTGCTTCTTGAAGAGTTGATGGTTCTCCATCTTCAGTTAGAAGACAGTACGCAATGTTACCCTCCATAATATAGTCAGAATGCCAACTTGGTGCCATTCTTGTACGAGTTGATCGCCGAACTTCTGGGACTTCAGATTCAACTAGCTCTTGTACCTCGTGCTCTGGTGTAGCTTCAGCTTCTTTTTCTTCTTCTACTTGTACTGTTGTAGTCTCTGTGTTTTCTTTTAAAGTGTTTCCACCATCTACTTGCTCTTGTTCTTTGTCTTCTATGAAGATAACATCTCTGCTGATTACAACCTTGTGGGCAGTGGGATCCCACAGGCGGTACCCCTTAACTCCATCAGCATAACCTAAGAATATACATTTTCTGGATTTTGGATCCAGCTTTGTAGTTTCTTGTGTATTATACATTACATTGACAGAATTTCCAAATATATGAAGGTTAGAATAATCAACCGGCTTACCAGTCCACATCTCTATCGGTGTCTTCAACTCGATTGTAGTTGATGGAGCCCGATTCACTACATAACAAGCGGTGCTGACTGTTTCTGCCCAGAACTTTTTGTCTAAGCCTGTAGCTCTCATCATAGCTCTTATTCTTTCCAACAGAGTCCTGTTCATCCGCTCTGCCACTCCATTTTGTTGAGGAGTGTATGCTGTAGTGAATTGCCTTTTGATGCCTTCCTGCTTGCAGAATTCATCAAATTCTTTGCCAGTGTATTCTCCTCCATTATCAGTTCTCAAGCACTTGATTTTCTTGCCAGATTCAAGTTCCACCCGCGCTTTGTAAAATTTGAAGATTTGAAACACATCAGCCTTCCTCTTGATAGGGTACACCCAACATCTTCTAGAATAGTCATCAATAAATGATACAAAATAATTTGCTCCTCCCAGAGATGTAACTGGTGCTTGCCACACATCAGAGTGAACCAATTCTAGAATTATTTTACTTCTAGAATTAGATGTGTTGAACTTCAATCGATGCTGCTTGCTTACAATGCAATGTTCACAGAAGGGTAGTGTTACCTTTGTGAGACCTTGAAGTAGATTTCTTTTAGCAAGAATCTTCATTCCTTGCTCCGACATGTGTCCAAGTTTCTTGTGCCATGTCATTGTGCATCTTTTATTTGGACTACTTGTGGTAACTGAAGCTTCTTCTTCTTGCAAAGTTTCTCCCTTCAGCATGTATAAATTTACAGCTATTTTATCTCCCTTCATACATACAAGCGCTCCTTGAATTATCTTCATCACCTTATTTTGGACTTCAATTTTGTAACCAAGATCATCAAGTTGTCCAATAGACAACAAGTTCTTAGTTAGTCCCTCCACATGTCGGACTTCTTGAATAGTCCGATTTGTTCCGTCATACATCTTCAGTTTGATAGTGCCAATACCAACAATCTTTAGAGCTTGATCATTGCAGCTGTACACAGAACCTCCAGAGATAGGTTCGTAGTGATAGAACCATTCTTTTCTTGGAGTCATATGAAAAGTTGTCGCTGAGTCTAGAAGCCAAACATCAGCAAACCTTTTCCCTGTGTTTGTTGCTACTTCACATACCATGGCATTTCCATCTTCTAAAGCATTTGCAACATTTCCTTGAGGATTGGAATCCTTTTTATTTAGACTCCAACAATCTTTCTTCAAGTGACCTTTCTTGCCACAGTGATAGCACTTGAAAGTCTTCTTACTCCTTGATTTTGATCTACCATGACCGTAGCTCCCACTGGGGCCACGTTCTACTGGCCTTCCTCTCGTCACCATTAAGGCCTCCGCTTGTTGTGAATTTACCAACCTGTCTTCCTTGTTCTTGCGCCGACTTTCTTCCTCCAGAATAGCAGCTGTAATGTGGTCGAAGACTAGAATGTCCTTCGAGACATTATTTGTTAAGTTAATAACGAGTTGATCATAAGAATCTGGTAGACTTTGGAGTAAAATTTCCGCACGTTCACTTAACTCTATTGTATGTCCCAATGATGCAAGTTGGGAAAATAGAGTGTTCAGTGTGTTCATGTGCTCTGTCACTGAAGTAGATTCCACCATACACAAGGTATAGAGTCTTCTCTTAAGGAAAATCTTGTTGTGGAGTGACTTGGCCTCATACAGCTTTGTGAGGTGATCCCAAATCTCCTTCGTCGTCTTCTTCTCTGCTATACTTGATAGAACTCCATCAGCAAGTGCGAGATGAAGATTTGTAACGGCATTATCGTCGATTTCATTCCACTTGTCATCTTTAACTTCAGCTGGCTTATTAGTAATAGCCGCTAAGCAATTATCTTTCCTCAGGATAGCCATCATCTTTAGCTTCCACAATGAGAAATTACTCCCATTGAATTTTTCAAAATCATACTTTGCTGCCATTGCTTCTGTCACGAACTGCTTCAAGGGCAGTAACCAGTTCCTACAAAGGGTGAATAATAATCTAACTTATTTTATGATGTGGAGGATCCACTATTAGTGGCAGCCACAGAGCATACAATAAGTAGATATATATATACACACCCTAAGTCTGGCTCTGGTACCACTTGTTGTGAAATTATGGAACTGGGTAGAGCAGGGCCACAGCAAAAGTACTTGAAAAATAACAGCAATAAAAGATAGACACAGAATTTACGTGGAAAAACCCCAAAATAAATTAGGGTAAAAACCACGGACAAGGTAGAAGAATTTTACTATAGTGATGAATAGGAGCTACAAGCTTTCTATTAACAAGGAGAACACCAACTTATTCTCTCCTGTAACAGAAGCAACACAAACCCTCTAATTTTTCTTCCCACTATTTCCTCCCACTTTCTCTCTCACCCTCACTCTTCTTCTCAGAAAATGGTACGAATCAAACTTCCTCATTCCCCCTATTTATAGTAAAAAGGAATGAGGGTTAGCTCACCTAATCTTTGGATTAGGTGAGGATTAGGGAGAGTGTGAGGATTAGGTGAGAATTTATATATATTTATATATATACTCACATGTGCAGCCCATAATATTTTAACACCCCCCACCCCCAACGTCCTCCCACCACCCCCTTATGCCCAGCCCATCCCCCTCCGGGCCCTCCCCCTCCCTCTCCCCTCCGACCATCCCTCTTCCACCCCGTCTTTTCTAAGTTTTTTTTAATATTTTTTAATTTTTAATTTTTTATCTTTATATATTTTTATATTTTTATATTTTCATTATTTATTATTATTTATTTTATTTTATTTTATTTTTTCGGTTGAATGTTTTTATTTATTATTTATTATTTATTAAATGTTTTGTTAACTTTGCTATTTTTAAAAATTTTGAGAAAATTTGGAAAAATATGTATGATTGACTAATGTGATTTATTAGGGATTTTAGAAATATTGAAGCTTTGATTTAGTAATAAATATTTTTTAAAATTATGATTAATTTAAATAGAAGTTTAAATAAAATTTATTATTTTTTTAAATATTTAAATATCAGTTTATTTTGTAATTAATAAGATTTTAAATGTAAGTATTTTATAAAATTTTTTAAATAATTATTTAAATGAATTCAGATAAATTATTAAATTACATATATCCGGTAAATGAGGATTTTTTAATTTAAAATATTATCTATATTTTTACAATTATAAATTAGAACAATATCAACTAAAGGGTAAGATCAATGAAATAATTACTTTAGGTACTTTATTTTTTTAAATCCTCATCTTAGATTTTTCTAAATAATAATTTTAAAAACTCAAATTTTGAATGACCATCAATAATTATCATAATACAAAAATATTTTAATATAATATTTAATCAATGTAATTTAATCTTAGTTAATTTTAAAATTTTAAAATAATATAATAAGATATTAAATACTTTATTTTAATGCTTGATAAGTCATATTTTCTTTAACTAACTTTTCAAAATTCTATTATTAGCTTTTTCATTAATTTGTTTCTCTGAAATTAATATAATATATATTTATTTTAATTATAAATAAGATATTTTGTATTTTTTTTATGTTGTTGCAATTTTTTTGTTAGATTTTTATTTTGTTGAGTTTTAATCATAAATTTTAGATATATCATAGTGTGTGAAAAGATAAACAAACATCTCAAATAGGTATTTATTAAAATAAAATCTAAATAAATTTAATTTTTATTAAATAAATTAAAAGATTTATTATAAAATTCCGTTATACATCTCTAGTTATCTTAAGCCATCCGAATCATAAAACATCTAAATTTTGATATATAATTAATTTTAATTATTTCTCTTAAATTTTATTTATTGTTATAAAAAATTTTAATATATTTTATTATTTAAAATTTTGAATTTAAAATTTATGTTAATTAATTATTTTGAAATTTGTAGTTTGTCCCCTCTATATAATTTTTGGCTCCGCCCCATCTTATGCTGCATGTGTGCGAGCCTTATTATTTTATAGGGTCCACATTCTTTTTTTATTCTATTCCATATTTTATATTTTATTTTATCTATCCTTATTTGTAAACAGTGGGCCCATTTTATGAAGATTTACAACCATCTGTACACACGCACTCACACACACTCTCTCTCTCTCTCTCTCTCTCTCTCTATATATATATATATATATATATATATATATATATACACAATATGTTATCTATGGACGTCCATAGATAATATATCTATGGGCGTCCTATTATCAGGCGTTGGATCATGATCCAACGGATGATGTTGATGAACAGTAATTACTGTTTGGATCGAGATCCAACGGTTGATAGTGGATGTCCATAGGCAAAAAATGGACGTCCATAGAGGATTGGTCCTATATATATATATATATATATATATATATATATATATATATATATATCACACATGGATGAAAAATTTCATTGCTTGACAAACTTTGGAATGAGTCCACAACGATGCTCTGCCTATAAGGAATTTTCCATACCTGAAAAAACATACATATAAAGTGTTGGTTATAGTATTTGATTTTTGTGAAATTATTGGTATTATTGTATGAAGGAATTAAAAATAATTACTCTCTATTTAAAAAATATATATGATAATTAAAGTAATTAAACATGTTCTTGTTACGAGTTAAAATAAATATAGTTGTGGTAAATCAGGTAAATAATAAATATACCAAATTAATGTTGCATTATAAGCTATTTAAAAAAAATTGTTAAAAAATACTACCTATTTTGACAAAAGGGGGAGGTAATATGATATGAGTTAGGATAGGACTGGTTATATATTGCAAAACTTACTATAAGATACTTTAATACATATACTTAATTTGATCACTTTTTTATTTAACACATCAAGACACATAATTGCAACAACTTATACAATTTTGAAAACTTATACTATTTCTAACATTCTCAATACTTTGAAATTTTTTTCAATAACTTTGTTTATTAATTTTTTAGCAACAACCAGGTGAAAAATCATGAATTGCAAGTGTTGTTTCTTTTTTTTTAATGATTCATAAGTAAATCTTCATTGCTTTCCGATTGTTCCAAATCATCCTTTTCATCTTGATATATCTTCAGCTCCTCCAACTCATCAATAAGTTTAGCAAGTCTATCTCTTAAGTTTTCATTAGCATCTTTCAAATCCTCTAATATTTAACTCCATATAATTCTCTTTTACTCGTATCTTTAATAACGATATTATAAATATTTTAAAGATGCCTTATAGCTCGCAAGTTAGCTTCATTTTTCAGCTTTTTTCTTTATGTATGCCTTAAATCCATATTGTTCATGTTTTCCAAGTTTGTATTCAAATTTCACCTTGGCTACAAAATTTGGTTTATGATATGGACCACTTTTTTCACATTTATAACTTGGAGGTGATAACTTTAATCTTTCGAGTATTTCATTAAGCATTACTTTAAATTGAGTAGTGACAATGACATAATTTTGATTTTCCATTTTTTTAGTTTTTGCATGTCAATAAATTCAATTATGATAATGCTATAAACAATTATAAATAACAAAAAAATAATAAAAATAATGTAATACATAATTTTTTATTTAGGTTTTTTCACATAAAAGGTCATAAAAAACTAAAATATGCATTATTTTAACTTGTTTTTCCAAATTTAATAAAATGTTCATACAAAAATCATATTAAATTATATATTGCCCTACTAATGTACAATAAAAAAATGATCTTAGGTTTTATAAAAAAAATACTAAAAACTATATATATATATCTTGCGATTAATGTTTTGAGCTAATGGAGGGCTCCAAAGAAGTTAACAGGTGAGATTAATCATTAACGACTCAACTAAATATTATATAGAATTGTGAGAGTAGGGTTTTCCATTGATTAAGCATATGCATATGTGATTACTGTATAATCACATGTGAATGAATGCAAACTCACAAAAGTGACCATCTTTTCATGTCTTATATGAACAAATCATCATTGCAGACTCATCCCAAAGATAGTAATTAAGACAATGGAGTTTTTAACCCATGTACGTGGTATGTGTGTGTGTGTATATATATATAGTTAGATTTTTAGATGCTATAAAATCAAATAAAAAACCAATCATCAAAGTGCCATGTGACCCTTAATACAATATATACATATATACATACATTATATTAAAGCTATCCCCCAAAAAACTCCCATTCCCAGCTTTTATTTTAAGTGACATTTGTCCTTATTTGATTGGTTAAAAAAAAAATTGCGCTGTTATCATTTTGAATTCATGTGATGCTATAGTGAGAGGGTTCTTCAAAAGGTAGCCCTCCATGTGATTCATAATGATGTCACTATTTTTGGGATCACCAAGATACATGTTGGTTATTGTTAGCATTTATTAATTTGCTTTATTGATAATTTGATGGGATGATATAAATCAGTGCTCATATTTGCATTAAATGTGTAAATTGTTGATTGAATGCATATCACTTAAGCTCGACTTTCACAATACTTACAAAATAAAATATGTTGGTATGTGAGAATATGTAACCCAAATTGAGTGCAAAGTGATTTCGGTGATATCATTTTTTTTTTACTTTTTTATATCCTTAAATAGGGAACCAAAATAAAAAAAATCTATCCCCTCCATTGCTTATAAAAAGGAAGACATAACACATTACATTATAACAAAGCATTAGTTGTTAATTTAAATTCAAGAGTTTTTCAGAAAACCAAGACTTTGTCTTATGATTGCTAGATTGAGGATATCACTCATTTGAGAGATTAGATGAATTTTACACATACTATATTTTTTTTTATTTGACAATGTTAATAAATAATTTCTTGATTCTAAAAATATAAATTAATATAAAATATTACATAAAATATTCACATCATTATGATCCTTTTTGTAATTAAATATTGTTTTAACTTGAATTAATATCTATTTGCAATTACTTATGACATTGTTTATGCAATTCATTGAGAGGAACTTTTGTTTGTCATCAATAAATCACAATAATAAAAAAAATGATAACTGGACGACGAAGGCCATGTTGTTGTCACTGTTCAATTTAAGGAGATACTTAATTAGATCTTGGAAAAATTAAGGTTATCATCTACAAGCTATAAATGTGAAAAACACGGTCCATATCATCAACCATATTTTCTAACTAAAGTCAAATTTTGGAATTTCTGAACAATGTGGATTTAAAGCGTATACAAAGAAAGAAGCTAAAAATGAAGCTGCCTTACGTATTATAAGGCATCTTCAAAATGTATATAATATTATCATTAAAGATGTGAGTGAGAGGGAACTATATGACATTAAATATGAATTAAAAGAATTTAAAGATACTAATGAAATATTATCAGAAAGACTTGCTACGGTTACCAATAAGTTGGAAAAGTTAAAGACCAGGATGAGACTGGGTGAAGAAGACCAATCTGAAAAGTAATCAAGATTTATTTATGAATCGAATGGAAAAAAAAAACTACTACAATCAGTGATTTCCCTTTTGGATGTGGATAAAGAATCAATGTTTATACTTATTAAAATAAATTTTAATTTAATTGAAATGTTATGTGCTTTAATGCTCTAATGAAAGGCTAATCATGTTAAATATGTAATTAAAGTGATTTTTTTTTGTGTTTTTTAATGTATTATATGTATGATGTTATTATTATATATATTATTATATCTCCCATTCCCAGAATTTATTTTGAGTGATATTTGTCATTCTTTGATTGAAATTATTTTTATATATTTTCCTATTTTTTAAAAATAAAATAAAATGAATAATTAAGTTTTCTTCTTTGGTTTTAACCCTAGCTGTCATCTTTGTCTTTGTAAACCCTCCGCATGCCCAGATCCTTCACGTCCTTCCGAAATCCCATGCACGCTCGTAGTCCCAAAAACAAAGATATACGGAGAAGGGGCAAGAAGCGTAGCGATAGTGATCGTCTCAGCAAACAGGTAGCGGACTCTAACACGGCGCCGGTGTCGAACAAGGCCAGGGACTCTGAGGATGACTCCGACAACATCGTCATTGGTGAGGTTGATTGGATGATCCTCTTAGTGTTTTCCATTTGACTTTCCATTTTTTCTTGCTTTTCATTGGTTTTTTTAATGGTATATTGGAAAGAACCAAAGGGTTTAGGTGAGGAGTTGGCTAGGTAGGGTCGTGGTCGACATTCACAAGTTATACATCAAGGATGGGAAGACCAAATATAGTACAGATTTCCATTGTATTTTTAAGATATACTACGTATGCACTAATTTTTGAAGTTTTCTTTTTCTTTTTATAAAAGATATAGTATATGTATATAATAATGTGTGTGTTTGTATACAGACAGACACACATTATTATATATATATACTATATGCGAAAATGTCATTTGCGGACGTTCAAAGAACATCCATAGATTAAATAAATGAAAAGAGAGAAGCAAGATGAGAGAGACATAGAGGAATTGGTGTAGAGAAAGAATGCAACAAGGTCAACATATATATATATATATATAAAAGCTTTATTTGTTGATTTATTGATTGATTGATTTATTTATTATTATTATTATTATTATTATTATTATTATTATTATTATTATTATTATTATTATTATTATTTTGATCTTTCATCTCAAACTTTCTAAACTTAAATACTTTCTGTGAAAAAAAGAGAGTTGAACCTTTAAATTTTTACTTAAAAAGAAAATAAACCACTACTTTTTTTTTATCTTAGAAGTGGTTAAATTAATATTATTGGTTCTATATAAGAACTTATGCATCATATTTATCAATATATTTTCATAAAAAACATATTTATTTTATAAAAGCCAACAACATATTTACTTCCAATTTTTACTAAAATATCATTTTCTTCCAAAGTGTCTTAAAAATGAATGAAAAGGGGAAATTTGTACATAAATTTTATTAAATTTCCATATGAAGTTATTACAAGTAATAAAAATATGAAAATAAATGTTATATTATAATTTATATATATATACATATATATTTGAATTTTTAAAAGCTTATGCAAGGAAAATAATTAATATATACAATGTGGAGGATCCTCAATTTTTGGGGTGTAGGAGAGGAAAAGTGGGTGGAAGCAAGGTTGTCAAAATCACTTTTTTAACTAGGATAAAAAAGGGATCCATAAAATTGTATCATAAGATCAGATCATAAATACATAAGATCTTACTAATTATTAAAAATTGGTATTAATATATATGTACAAGTGTTGCAATGCTAGTTTCATTCTCATAGTATATCATAGAACAAGTGTGCAAGATTTTTTTTTTTTTGGTAAGAGGAACAGACAACCTGTAGGCCCTGTTAGACTACCAGTGGCGTGCACAAGCCTCGGCGAAGCAAATGGAAGCGGGGTTCGCGCACACGTGGGCGCTGGACCACCCGCACACAACCACTGCTCACAACTCCCAGAAATGCGCCCTCGCCCGAGAATCGAACTTTCACCACTCGGTGAAAAGCTCTATCCGGGACCCGTGTACCAATAGACTATGTGGTAGTTGGCAACAAGTGTGCAAGGTTGCTAACCAATCATTTTTATATACAAAGTCAATCTCATTCTCATATCTTTGGATTTTGGATAAAGATTATCAATACATGCTTAATTTCAATCAAAACATTAAATAAAACTTACCACTAGTTTTGTTTTTCTTTGAGAAATTTTGTCAAACACCTTGTGTGCAAGGTTGTCAATCCACAATTGAAACTAAAACTAAAGAAGAAGAATATGAAATCAATACAATCTTAAACAAACATAATTAGATAATTAAAAGATATAAATAACTACCTATAAAGATTATGACAATACAATGATTCAAATTACTCAAAATATAAATGAAGATGGAGAGAAGCAATTGGAAGATTTACATTTAGAGAATGAGATACCCAACCAACAAGCTATGACATTAACTCGGAGATGGAGAGAAATATTCAAAATGGGAGTCTAGAGAAGAAGAGAAAGGGAGAAATATTTGGAATGGAAGATGAGCTTCTACAACTCTCTCAATGAAAAACAAGGGTTTGGACTTTTTTGAAGTTTTGAACATTAGATGGGGTTTTCTTTTATCATAAACATAATCATGACCATCCAAATACCTTGGAATATGTATTTTTTTTATAGTGATAAAATTAACTAGGATAAAAATTTGAATTTTGGTGAATTTGTTTTTATAGTGATAAAATTAACTAGGATAAAAATTTGAAATTTGGAACGATTCTACCGATTTTACCAATTTTACAAATGAGTTTACCTGATTTTACATATCTGAGAGTTTATGCCCGATTCAACAATTTTTTCATAATTAAAATAAAAAAATCATACGATTTTATGAGTCAACTCACGATTTTGACAACCTTGGGTGGGAGAGTGATGTTTTTAAGTTAAGTTTTTAAACTGTCTAGATGATTGATTATCAATTATTTGTGTGTGTGTGTGTGTGTGTGTGTGTGTGTGTGTGTGTCTCTCTCTCTCTCTCCCTATATGTTTGTAGAAAAAAACATACATACAAATAGCATTAGCAATTCTTAGGCATACACCATCTCTCTAGAAAGTATCAAATTTTCAAATAGAAACACAAGAGAGTGTACTAATTTCGTTTGGCTAACAACAAAGAATCTAAGACACTTGCACAAATTCCTCATCTAAAAATCGGAAGGTATATATATATATATATATATATATATATATATATATATATATATATATATAGTTTTCAAAAGTTTTTTTTTACAAAGTCTAAGATCATGAAACAATTTTTAAAAATTTCATAATAATATCATAATTTTTTATCATAATCATATTTAAATGTATACATTAGCAGGGGAAATATATAATTTAATATGCTTTTTGTAGGATCATTTTATTAACTTTGCAAACAAGATCATTTATAAAAAAAAAATGTACATTTTAATTTTTAGTGACCTTTTATGTGGAAAATTTCCTATAAGATAAAACAAATACAAAATTTCATATTATAATTAAAATAGCCAAGAAAAGATACACCACGTGCATGCCTACACACATCTATATATTGAATATTTTTTTTAACAACACAATTAAGAGGCCCACCTTTGTTACATCAATGGAATTTTAGACCAATTTTCCTTCAAAACTTCATTACATATCACACTCATTCAAGAAAGTACCCATGTAATACCAGATTACACACAAAGAACTACAACAAAAACAAACCTAAATATTACAAATATTACATAAGTTCTAAAAGAAAATTAAATTCATATTTCCACCTACAAACTTGGTTGCCAAACTCTGTCACTAATCCATTTTTACCTAACCATATATCGTAAATTACATCATTAGCCTTTCTACCACATAACTCTTTTTCATACTCCCATGCCTCTATTTCCATCTATTTACCTTCTATAATCCATACTATCTCTCTAAGAAATTTTGTACGATATATCGACAATTGTATGTTATATGATTACCTGAACTGTTGCTCACTATTGCTTTTGAAACATTATCTACTTTTCCATTAGCAACTAAATTCAACATTGTCATACTAGAAGTATGTGTTATCTGATCTTTGTACAAAATAATCCTTATCGCGTATCCTACAGACAAATAACCTTTAAAAGCTGCATTCTGTAAATATTGGATGCCTAAATTCATTTTCAACTTTATACCTTCTACCTACAAAACAATTTTAAAAATTAGTTTCCAATATTAATACTACAATTTATCTAAGATTAAAAAATATTGAAATCATAAATTTTTCACTAAGCCATGTTTCAAACAAGCTTCTAGATTTTCACTCGATGCACAATTCTAAAGAAAAGTAATATATTCTTCCATGCCAAGGTACCATAAATTATTTATTCGCATCAATTGGCCACTCTCCGACTTTTAGATACTTCATAAAAACTCTTGCAACTGAAAAAAAAAACCATTTCGTTATTATTGAAAGAAATATTTTTTTAAAAAAAAATTTATGAATGAATGAAATTATCATCGACGTAAAATTTTGAAATCATGAAGGGATTTACAAGATGTTGAAACTATATATCCAAGGATTTCTTCAACTATATCTTGAGGAATTTTTCCAGTAAAATCACTGCAATATTGATCTGCCATCCTAAGATAAACAAAAACATAATGATCACACAATCGAAAAACAAAAAGGAACAAAGAAAAAACTAAGGCAAGAAATACAAGGAAATGCATAGAGGAAAAATGAAAACTTAGATTTGAAAAGAAAACTTACTCAAAAAATAGAGAGAACAAAGATTGGGCCGACAATGATGGTTTCCGACTCAAGATTAGGCCGAGGTGCAATCGAGATCACTATTCACCACCCAAGGTTCACATAGCTACCCCCAGACAGGTGCACTCATGGCAAGGAGTTGGAATAGCCACCGATTACCCAAAAGCCAAAGCCAAAAGAAAAGAGAAAAACCATAAGCAAGAAGAAGTTCCATGTCCTATTTAAAAACCCAAAGCTTATCTTATCTTTTTATTTTAAAATCTGAATATTGCAATTTAAAACACACGTAATCCTAAAAAAAATCCAACTGTTATAAAAAACATGTAACTAGAATTTGAAAATCAATCATAACAGATAAGCACTATCAGTTTGTTGAACAATTCAAACCATAATATGACACATTTTAAACCAACCAACAATTTTTTTAAAAATCTTTCTAGTAGTCATTCCCTATAAACCCCCACGAATGACTAACTAGTCAAAAACAATATTTTTCTGGGTAATTGAAGGAATTTTATTACTTAAGCATCAATACATTTCGATTGAATTAATGCATAATGAAGTGAAGCAACGACTTAGCTAATAAAAGTGAAATGATTCTTGAACTTTCAAAAGCTCAAGTTGAGACCCCCACAACACGTATTAACTTCTTAATGTAAGCTATTCCGCCATACAATTTTATCAAAGTGCTATTGAAGGCCATGCGCATACACCTTGAATTCTTACGAGTGCTCTAGAAAAAAAAAACTCTTTATTCTTTCATAGAAGGTGCCTACCTTCATACTCATATATAATAACTTTATTAAATCCATATCACAAAAGGACCACTCAAAGAAAGAGCTATGAAGATTTAAGAGTCCATAAGACTCATACATCACAAAGTCGACAACTCATTTATCAAGTCCTCACTAGGACTACCCAACATACAGGGCTATGAATACAATCACAGTAAAGAGTAAGGATAGAGAATATATACTCACTCTATGGCTTTTAGACCCATTCCCGTGATGACTCAAGAATGGTCCTCCTTGTCAATCCTTTGGTGAGAGAATCTGCCAAGCTCAGCTCAAATCTCACAAATTCCAAGGGGATAATGCTATTCCTTAATAGTTGCTTAACCGCACCATGTCTAATGCAAATATGCCTCCTCTTGCCATTATAAACACAGTTCTTGGCAACACCAATGGCAGCTTGTGAGTCACAATGTAGGGAGATTGGTGCAAACAACCCCCACAAGGGCATGTCTCCCAATAAGTTTCTAGCCACTCCGCCTCTTGGCCCGCTAGTTTGAGAGCTATAAATTCAGATTCCATGATGGAGCATGCTATACATGTTTGCTTGGTTGATTTCCACAAAACAGCTCCTTCACCCAATGTGAACACATACCCACCCGTAGAGCTCACCTCGTTATTGTCCGTCACCCAGTTTGCATCATAATATCCTTCTAACACTGCAGAAAATTTGTTAAAGTGCAAGCACAAATCCATGGTACCTTTATGATACCTCAACAGACGATGAAGTGCATTCCAATGCTCATTGTTAGGGTTATGAGTGTACCTGCTCAATCTGCTCACAGCATATACAATGTTAGGTCTACTATAATTCATTAAAAACATAACACTACCAATGACTTTTGGATACTCAGTTTGAGATACACTATCACCTTTGTTTTTCTTAAGACACATGCTGGGATCATAAGGCATTCTCATGGGTGTCTCATCAAAGAAATCAAATCTTTTTAGCATTTTCTCAATATAGTGTGATTGGTTTAAAGAATTACATCAGCTTCACCCAAATCTTTCATATCAAAATGTGAAGATAAAAACAACTTGGTCTCATTAATCACATGCAAGTTTGTAATGAAGATAAGCGTATTGTCCACATATAAGCAAAATAATCACACAATGAGACCCAAACAATTTAGAGTAAACACATGAATCAGATGCATTAACTTTATAACCATTACTTACCAAAGTATGATCAAATTTCGCATACCATTGCTTGAGTGCTTATTTAAGCCCATAAAGTGATTTTTTTAAGTTTGCATACCTTGTGTTCTTGACCGGGAATCACAAAGCCCTCGGGTTGTGCCATGTATATCTCCTCCTCTTGATCACCATTGAGAAAGGTTGTTTTCATATTCATTTGATGTATCACTAGGGCATGAATTGCTGAAAGGGCAATCAAAGATCTAATGGTAGGAATTTAGTTACAGGAGAATATGTATTAAAATAATCTATAGCTTGCTTTTGAGTATAGCCCACAACCACTAATCTAGCCTTGAACTTCTTAATTGAACCATCCGGTCTAATCTTTTTTCTTAAAGATCCATTTACACCTAATAGGTTTGCTGCCTATACGTAAATCTACCAAATCCCATGTGCAGCTCATAATAATAGAATCTAGCTCACTTTTGATGGCTTGTTTAAAAAACTAGAGTCTATTGAACTTAAAGCTTCTTGGTAGGTTTTAGGGTCTTCGTCAATTAAAAACATAGATGTAAATTATTAATCTTATATAGGTTTTCTACTAGGAAAGCATATAAGATATCAGACCCAAAATTTTTCTTAGTTTTTCTTTTCTTACTTCTCCTAAGTTCATACCTAACAGGTTTAGAAGTAAAAGGAAGAGAGATAGATACCTGGTCAATGTTTGAAGTACCAATGGAAGTGTCAATGGCCTTAACCATAGGAAATGTATGCTCAAAGAACTCTACATCTCTAGACTCATAAATAGAATTGTCAATCAAGCACAAGAATCTATAAGTTGCACTGTTATGAGCATAACCAATAAAAACACAATCATATGTTTTTGGTCCAATATTAGATTTTTTAAATACCGGATATGCAACCTTTGCTAAAAACCCCCCACACTTTCAAATAGTTCAGGTTAGGTGCAAAACCCTTCACATCTCGTAGGGTGTCTTATCCAGCTTCTTGTGAGGGACCATATTAAGAATAAAACAAGCAGAAAGTATGACTTCCCCCTACATGTTATCAGATAACCCAATCACAATAAAAAAAGTATGACCATATTAAAAATATAACTTTAAAACAAGCAGAAATGATGATCATCTTGTTAGCCTCAAACACAATCTTTAGCTCGGTCCTGCTCAGAAGACTGCCAGACACTAAGTTCCTACGCAAGGAAGAAATATACAAAACATTATTGAGTGCAAGAGTTTTGCCAGAAGTGAGTTTTAGAAGAACCTTCCTATTCCTGAGTACACCAGCGGTGGCAGAGTTGCCCATGAACACGCACTCCCCATCAGCAGCCTCTTGGAACTCGTGGAACATCTCCTTGTTTGAGCAGAAGTGCCTGGATGTCCCCATGTCAAGGATCTAGTCTAACTTGTTCTCCACCAGATTGGCCTCCATGACCACAACAACAATGATGTCTTCTTTCTCAGTGAGGTTGGGCTATGGAGCAACTTGGATGTCAGACTTCTAGCCCTGCCTAAATTGGTCCTTGTGCATGTAGCACTTGTAGGCCTTTTGTCCCTGCTTCCCGAAGCAAAAACATGACACCTTGGGTTTTCGAATCTTCCTATCAGTGCTTTTGAACTGTGTACCCTTCTTGTAAGGCTTGTACTTCATCACCTCCTTGCCTTTGTTTTTGGATCTATCTATTGGTGTTGAAGTGAGTCAACCAAGTTAGCTTTAACAGACACACAACAGTTTGAGTTTTGCTTATCTTTCAATCGGTTCGCCTTCTCAATGCACATGTGGCTGATCAGCTCCTGCAGGGTAAGGTCCTTCTTCTTATGCTTAAAATGGTTCTAGTAGTCACTCTAGGGCTGCGAGAATTTCTTTAGCAGCATATTGGCATGTAGTTGTTAGGTTATATCGCAAAAATCAATAATATCATCAATAGCATGCGGAAGCAATAATAAATTTGCGATATAGTCTAATTGGTTTAATGAACACCATAATTTTAATTAATTACAAAGGCCTAGAATATTACCTCGTAATGTTTGAAAGCCTTTCTTTGATGTGTTGAATTTGTCTCTTAGATTGTTGTAAATCTCTCTAGCGTTGAACGAAGGTCCCACACCTCTAGATCACACGCCGGGATTAAGAAACAACCTTCTCTTCTTCTCCAAAAGGCGGCTAGGGTTAGAGAGTAAGAGAGAGCTTGGGGATTCTCACACTAGAGAATTGATCGATTGATTCTAGGGTTAGAGAGGAGTCATATTTATAGAGACTTCATAAAACATGATAATCATTATTTAATTATGAGTTCTATTCAAAATATGAACCTTCATAATATGATAAATATTATCATAGAAGTTCTATTAGGAATATGAGTCCTAATCTAATTAAAACCACTTTTGTCTTTTAGTCTTTATAACTTTGATTATCAATTCGACTCCATCGAATTTAAATCAAAATTTAAACTCAAGACAAAAATCCTAGACCAATTTACAATTTAACTTATCCCATGAAGTAAAATTGTAAATTGACAATTTTACCCTTGCACTCAAAAACAAGATTGATTCTTTATTCCTTTAAGCGTGACTCCCTAGGTTCGTTCCGATTGGCAATGGGAGGATACCAAAGAACGTGGGTGACACCTAGCCAGCCCCGTAGCCCCACGTCGTAACCCAACCGAACACAAATGAGTAAATCACTACGAACCTTTCCGATTATGATTACCATATGTGTATAAACCTTTCGTTCTTGTATCCCAATCGAGTGAGAGCCATGGTAATTGTCAAACTCATTGAACTCGATCATATGCAAATAGCTATAGTAGGATGAGATTACCAAACTACCCTTCGTGTCCCACACGATTAGTTTGACTGCCTTGGCCAAGGTCTTCTAATCTCACATACTTATAATCGCATAGGATACTAACTCGTTTACTTCCGAGAGAACGAATTCCTTCTTGGTGATCACTCACAACTGCTACTTGCCCGACATAGTCGCACTTCGAGGTTGGCCCTACCAAAAGGTAAACTGAGCCTAACGACTCTAGTAACAGACTAGACGTCACAAGTACATTGTGATCATGATACCTCAGGTCTAAGGTCCACTCATATGATCATAACCACCAATCTCAATCATTGACTGTCAAAGAGTAAAACCCATGTGATTGGATTGTTGCGAGTCATGTTCGAACACACCAATCCCAGTGATGTATTTATGGCATATGCTTCCACTATTCCATAGTGTTCAACTAGCACTCTTCGTCAGAGTATATGTCATACAAATGCTTATGAATCTTTAACGCCCAATTAAAGATTCTCCGATTTGCGAACTATTTAAATGTATAAGTGCCAAACCCTTCTAGTGCTCTCCTCTTTATCCCACAAAGAGTAGAAGGTTTAACTTAATACACATGGACTGTGATATTCAAAACTAATTATAATGCCATCACAAGATTTATATGAATATCAAAATAAGTGCCTATATAATAAATAATAATGTATAATACAAATAAAATGCCCTAATACAAGTATCCTCGTTGGCATTCGAGGGCATAATCCTAACAGTAGTATCTTGCACATATTCATCTCCTCAGGTAGGACGTTGTCCACCAGGTTTTCGTACTCATGGACTTGGTTCATCACAGATTTCTCATCCACTATCTGGAATTACAGCCACTATCCAACCACATACTTCTTTCTACTTGCATTATCTGCACCATATCTAGTTTAATTTCTAAGGTATCCCATATAGGTTTAGTGTACCTTTGGTTAACAAATAGGTCAAAGAGAGGGTCGGTCATGTGGTTCAGGAGGTGGCCGCGAATCGTCTTGTTGTCCTTCTCAAACTTAGCCCTAGTGTTCCTATCTGCCTTCTTGGTTTGGTCAGCTGGTGGTGTAGTAACAGACGTAGCTGGGATGGAGATGGTATCCGATTGGTCATCATGGTGGTCAGTAAAGAGGACGTAATCGACCTCTAGTTGCTCAAAGAAGATGAGCAATTTCTGCAACCATTTGCGGTAATTGGTGCCGTTGAGGGGCTCCAGTTTTGATAGGTCCAGATTTGTGGTTGGTACAACCATAACTAATGTTAAATTTTACTTTCAGATTATTAGAAAATTTGAAAGTTGTGCCATGGATACCACTATCCTGAAAGCGAAATTTCGGCATGACTGAGGTGCAATCGAGATCGCCGTTCGCCCCCCAAGGTTAACACAGTTACCCCCAAACACGTGCACTCATGACAAAGAGTTGGAATAGTCACCGATTACCCAGAAGCCAAAGCCAAAAAAAAAAAAGAGAAAACCCTAAGGAAGAAGAAGTTCCATGTCCTATTTTAAACCCGAAGCTTATCTTATCTTTTTTATTTTAAAATTTGAATATTGCAATATAAAACACATGTGATCTTGAGAAACATCTGGTTGTTATAAAAAAACATGTAACCAAAATTTGAAAATCAATAATAACAGATAAGAACTATCAGTTTGTTGAACAATTCAAACCACAATAGGACATGTTTTAAACCAACCAACAAATTTTTTTAAAATCTTTCTAGTAGTCATTCCCAATAGTATTAACATGAATACTCGAAAAAGACATTACATTATAGAATAATATTAATACCAGTGGAGTAGAAAATGGCAAAGAAGACTAAAAAAAGAGAAACATACCTTGAAGTTATGAAGAATAAGAACTTAGAGCTTGACCAGAAGTTACGACAACTTGCTGGTGAAAACTAGGTCTAATTCAATGTGGCAAAGAACAACGACATTGTTGTTTCTGATCTACGTTTGAGTTGAAAAACCGGGGACAACGTACTATTATGAGCACTTTCTCAGATATTATTTTATGTTGCATCCAAATACTAAAAATAAAACCCATATGAAATCGTTAGAAATTTAGCAAAAGATAAGTTCGATTATAATTATATGTAGGCTAGTCGCATTGATTACCTCAGCTTTTGAGCAATGGATAAGTGTTGGCCACTATAAACGCAATCTATTGCTAAACTCAAATCTCTAAAAAGTTATTATATGAAAGGGTTTGGAGATAGTGGTAATTGTATCGTAAATGATGATGATGCTCAATCTTGCAGCGGTGGAGGTGGCGGCACCACCGCGCCATAGGAAGGTGACGAGGGGGTGTAAAGCTTGTGGGAAAAGAAAAGCTTGTGTTGTGGTGTTATCCTATAGGCATCTTTGTGTATGTGATGCATGCGAATCAAACATCATATAAATAAAAGAATTAAGTTTGATAAATAAATGTTAATAAAAAATACATGATGTAAAGGACAAAGCAATATCAATTTAGTGAAAAAAATGAAAAAGACCACATCACATCAATTATAGAACCATTAATAACACTCATATTCCACCATCAATTATATAGAATAAATGAGATATATCATAATCTTTTATTTCTTACTCTCTCTCTCTCCTTTTAATATTAAATTTTAAAAAAATATATCTATCACTTTCTTTAATTTTTTATTTTTTAAATTATATCAATTTTTTTTACAAATTAATTCCTATGGTTTAAAAATAATAATTTTCCAAAAAATATTTACAAAAAGTTATTATTTGATTTATTGATATTTTATAAATTATTTTATGTAATATATATATTTTTTAAAAATATATATATACATTAGTTTTTGGTTTTTTATAAATTAATTGATATAATATATAAAATTATATTTCTAGCAGAATTTTTGTAAAAAATTATTGTTTGACCTTAATTTTTATAAACTAAACTATAAATTAACATATAAATAAAATTTTTAAAAAACTATAAAAATTTTATTAATTAACTTTCTCCTTTTACAATTTACCCCTCTAACCTATAATTTCTAGATTCACATGTGATTGTACATATATAAATAGTTTCAAGCTCATCCTCTGACATTCAATAAAAAATATAATATAATTCCAGTAATATATTTCTCAACCGTTTAAATTTTGAAAATATATTTCCCCTACTAAAAATAATTTAAAAAAAATTATATTATCGATCACTTTTTTTACTGAATTTGTAATATCTTTATAAATTTTATTTTCATATATTGAAGCCATAGTGGCGATCTTATTTGGTTGAGAAAATCTTTAACACACACTCACTCTCTCTCTCTCTCTCTCTCTCTCTCTCTCTCTCTCTCTATATATATATATATATATATATATATATATATATATATAATTCAGAGAGTGAGAGAAAGTGATTACCTTGTAACATGGGGAAAAAATCTCATAATGCACCACATTTTAGATTTTTAGAGCACCACTATAAAAATAGAGTAATGATAAATGCACTGAATTTATTTCCCGAATTTGATGCACAAATGACCTGGTTGCCCATGTGGGCAACGAGGTCATTTTTTTTAAATTTTTTAAATAATTTAGTAAAGTTGCTGCACATGGTGGGCAACAACTTTGCAACAACTTTACTTTTGTTTATTTATTTTTTGATAAAACCCCTCCACCGCCCACATTTTCATCCTATTTCCGCATTTCTTCTCCAGTGGCGTGCTCTGTCTCCTTTTTCTTGCCAACTTCTTTGCCTCCACCGTTTTTTCCCTCCTCTCCCAAGATGACTTGATTGGCACCCCCATCCCTCTCAGCACTCATATGCACCCTCCTATCCATTGCCCGGCCCTACCACGCCAGCCCTCGCTCTCCATGACAGTTGTTTATGTTCTGAAGGATTTGAGATCTTTGTTTATGTTTTCCCCCAAAAGGCATATGCCATGTTGTGTTATTGTGTTCAAATTGAAGATATTTGTTGTTTATCAGTCATATGCTTCATAAATTTAAAATCAGAATGATGTTCGATTGTGGAGAAATCTAAGCTCATTATTTCATGATAAATTGAACGAATTCAAAGACTAACATGGTCAAAATATTATTTATGTTTGGAAGACCTGGATACAAAATTTACAAGCATTTGCCAGGAGATAAATCCATAAGTGTATCAATTGCTGCAAATGAGAAGAACAGAGATACAGTTTGCATAAGCTTCTCCAGGATGACCGGATCGAGCATTCAAAAAACGGCTGCAGAGCTTTAACTACGATACTTCGTTCACCAAAATACAAATTCTCATGAACTACAAAAGTGCATAATATCACTCAAAATCTACAAATAACATCAACAAACAAAATACAACAAACAACAACAAACTGAGTGATATATTGTCCACACTCAAAATCTGCAAAAAACTACAACAAACAAAATACATCAAAATCTAACAAACAAAATACAAATTGAGTGATATATCATCAAAATAAATTCAATGTATCCAGTAGCTTCCACTAAACCACCAATCTGGAACCAGTAGATTCTCATTTCAAATTCTGAACCACAAATTCAGCAGCATTACAAATGGCTTTAGCATCCCTGAAGAACAAATTTCAACATGCATCATCACACAAAAAAAATTTAAAAATGGATATACTTAAAATCATAACAATTTTTTTCAACCATGAAATGTAAATTACCTTTGAAGAAAAATCAATGCCACTAGTTTGCGTTGTGGAGCTATCAACATGCATATTCGGCATATTAGGGAGAGAATTTGAATTCACCTGAGAGAAAAGAATGTATTCCAACATTTTAGATTAAAATATTATGCAAGTTCATAACAAAATACAAATATTAATTGACATAACATTACCACACTTTCTTGAGTACAAAATTCTGCTAGTGCTTCATTATGGGTTTGAATATTCCCCTTTGCTTGAGATTTCTGAAATAATTAACATTATTTGGATAAAAAAATAAAACTAAAAATAAAATGATATAAAAATGAATACCTTTTTTTTTTCTAGTAATTAATTCTTCAACTTTTGACTTCTTTCTTTTGGATGGTGGTCGTCCTTTGCTACACATCTTCAAAGGTGTTAGGAACTTCGTGTTTGAAGACATTGGTTGTTCTTGCTCATGAACTTCATTCGAAAGTATTGGTTGTTCTTGCTTCCAACCATTATCCATGAGCTTCTCCATTGCCTCATCCATGCATTTAATCAAGAATAAATATTTTCCAGTAGATGCTACTCCAATTTCAACAAGTTTGGCAAAATGAGAATACAATTTGGTGTAGTGCACATTTTGTTCATTAGTTTGTGTGTCATCATAACAATTCATCACATAAGTATGTCTCCGCTTGATATCTTTTCTCCATCGAGGTAAAATATAATGAGATGGAATTTCTTTCACATTCCTCTCAATAAGAACTTTGCATATATGTCTATAGAAGATTCCTCTAAACTCAAATAAAAGGCATGAACATTTGATGTCAAACTCAGCTTCATTGTAATAAACATTAAACACCACTTGCCTTCTGAATCTGCTTTCTTTCCCTTTGAATATGTCTGTCACCTTAAATGCATGTACTGGCCCATTTGAGTTGATAAGTCTGAGATTGCAAAATAACATTCCTCTCAACTCATTTTGGAACAGCTTAAAAATTTCATTTGTATAATCTTCATGTAACTACTTCTCAAAATAACAATCAGTTAGCAATGAAAAGTTTGAGTTAAAAGAAGCAAAATCAGCCTTGTTCTCATTCTCAATTTTGCTTTTCAATGCATTATCATATTGCTCCACAAATTGCTTTAAGGATGTCGTTGGCCCAACATAGCCATCAAAAGAAGTATTTATGCTCTCATTTCTTTGAGTTGTAGACATTCCTGCCCAAAAAACACCCTTAACATATATAGGAGACCAACGTTGACGATTTATATACAAAAAATTCAGCCATTCTTTCTTTTCAATATTATAATCATTTATCATCTTCAACCAAATGTCTTCAAATTCTTGCACATCTATTGCCTCATTAACAATAGACTTCAAGATTTTTTTTATTGCTTTGTAGTGAGTTAGTCCTTCAAGCTTCTCAGGGACTTTTTTCATGATAAGCCAAAGACAAAGATGGTAATGACAATTAGGAAAAACCATCCTCATTGCACCTTGAATAGCCATGCATTGATCTGTAATTATCGCATTTGGGGCCTTCCCCGACATACATTTAAACCAAGTTTTGAACAACCAAATATATGTTTCGGTATCCTCCTTTGACAATAAACCACATCCGAATAATATGGTTTGCCCGTGATGTTTTACTCCAACAAAAGGAGCAAAGGGCATATCATACTTATTTGTTAAGTATGTTGTGTCAAAGGATACAACATCACCAAAAGATTCATAGACTGCTCTAGACAATGCATCAGCCCAAAACACATTTCTTAATTGGCCCTAGTCATCCATATCAGTCAAATAAAAAAAAAAAAAATCTGAATTTCTTCGTTACATGCGAGAGAAATAAGCCCCAAGTGCATCAGCATCCCCAACACCAAGCCTAATTTGCCTTGCTTTCGCAATGTAGTTCCGACAATCTCTTTCTGTGTATGCCAGATTCTCATATATATATCCACCACTTTCAATAGCTAAAGAATGAAAATTTTTACTCAAACTGATACCTGCTCAATCATTTAGTTCAAGTCTTCTCTTGACATGCGCATCAATTTTTTATTGCATTTTTGAAACCTAGATTTCTGGGGACTGAGTGCATGATTGTGCTCCAAATGGACCTGAGATATAGTATACCTTCCATCATTGCCAACAATAACAATAATTTTTGTTGGACAATCTGTTCTGGTGGATAGCCTTGGGTTGAAGGAATTTTGTGAAGAAGATATTCTTCTTTTGCCACCTTTTACACATGCAAGTGTGTAATACTTTAACCTTCCATCATCTCCAGATTTTGTTGTTCTTTTGGTAATACCAAACCCTTCATGACAAGTATATTCAACATAAAAAATATAAACTTCTTCTTCTGAGTCAAGCGTTATACCCGCCTTAAGATTAATTGTTTCACATATTGAATCTTCAAAGTGCACAATTTTTTCTTTTTCTTTATTTACTATTTCAAAAATAGAAGACCCTTCTATACCATTCTTGCTTGGTTTAGAAGACCCAATCTCTAATTCTGTCATATTTAACCAAATACCACTTTGGATATTTACGTGCCTATTCAAACCAAATATTTGATTAGATCCACAAAATAATAATCATATACAAGATAAGGATGGTTGATCTTAATGATATTAATTATTATGCATGCAAAATTCATGTTAGGTAAGGTTAGCAGAATTAGATCTATTATATTTCTGCTAATCTAAATTAAATCACAGCTTCACAACACACAAAAAATCCCAAACAAATTAAAAAAAAAAAAAAATACCTGCATCAATGAAGACGCTAGACGATAGCGGCCACGAGGATGAGGGGAGAAGAGGGGCAGAGAGTTGCTGATGGGGAGAATTGCTCAAGTGTGACAATGTAGACGGGGATTTAACGACGACAATGGCGATGGGGCTTAAGCGCAATAGTAGTGAAGGGAGGCTCTCTAACGATAGTGGTGACGATGGGTTTAAGCGTGACACCGGTGACAGCGTTAATAAGGGGGCTCAATGGTGAAGAGGGCGACGCAAGGTGAGGGAGAAGAGGGGCTTAATGATAGATAAAAAAAAAAAAAACAAAAATAAAGTTGCTGCAAAGTTTGCCCACCACGTGCAGTAACTTTACTAAATTATTTCCTTCACTGAATTCAGGAAATGAATTCGGTGCATTTATCATTATTCATAAAAATAACATAATGCATAGACAACATCTTTTAAAAAAAATATTAATATAAAAATAATTTTCCTATTTTTCTGCATAATCAACAACTGTATATTTACTAATCCTCAAGTAAAAAAAACAAGCAAGCCTTCCTTTTAAAATTCAGTAAACAGAGCCAATCCCAAATCTCTATCATTAAGGCAAGGCCCGCGTGATAGCGACCACAGCGACACGCATCCATTCCCCTGCCCCTCTTCCTTAGCACCCAAGTAGTGTACCCTTCTCTCCTTCCTTTTTATATCCCATTTCCCATCCCTCGTCTCCTCTTCCTCTCTCTCTCTATCTCTTCAGTATTGTAAACCCTAGAACCCCAGCCTTCGGAGCAGCGGCTTCTGACCTCGATGGATGCGAAGATCAGCAAGTTCTTCGAATCAGTTGGTTCTTTCTTCAGCGGTGGCGACAGCATCCCCTGGTGTGACCGTGACATCATCGCTGTATGTTTCTCCTCTTTTATCTTCTTCCTATAAGGTTTAATTTGACTGATCGTGGATGTATGTGCTTTTCTTTTGTGGAAGTTTCTGCCAGGAAATTATTGTGCTGTGATTTAGTTTTTCATTGAATTTGTGTGCTTGGTGCCTTGTGGCTTGGATCGGATGATTTTGGTGGGTAGATTGTGAATAGTTGTTTCAATCTGTTGATTTCTTGGTGGATTGGATGATTATCTTTGTTCTGAAGGGCATGAAGGGCATGTCTTTTTCTTTGCCGTGTTTGAGGCATAGGATTTGAGTAGTGATGTAGTTTGTGGATCTGGTTTCATCATTGTCAAAGCTTGATTAAAAGATCTGTTTTATTTGCATGAGACTTGCTGGTTATGGTTTTTTTTTTTAGTAGGATTCTTGTAGTTTCATTCCTTGGTTGATATGGCTGTTGTAGAAAGGCCATTTAGGTTTATCCACAATCTTGAAGGATAAACATAATGTTCTTGGTTGGTTAAAGTAATGCATATGGTACAAGGTAGTAATGGCTTGTCAAAGTGAGAATGCTGTAGTTTCATTGCTTGGTTGATATGGCTGTTGTAGAAAGCCCATTTAGGTTTATCCACAACCTTGAAGGATAAACATAATGCTCTTGGTTGGTTAAAGTAATGCATATGGTAGAAGGTAGTGGCCAAAGTGGGAATGCTGTAGTTTCATTGCTTGGTTGGTATGGCTGTTGTAGAAAGCCCATTTAGGTTTATCCACAATCTTGAAGGATAAACATGATGTTCTTGGTTGGTTAAAGTAATGCATACGGTAGAAGGTAGTAAATGGCTTGTCAAAGTGGGAATGCTGCAGTTTCATTGCTTGATTGATATGGCTGTTGTAGAAAAGGCCAGTTAGGTTTATCCACAATCTTGAAGGATAAACATAATGTTCTTGTTGGTTAAAGTAATGCATACAGTAGAAGGTAGTAAATGGCTTGTCAAAGTGGGAATCCTGTAGTTTCATTGCTTGGTTGATATGGCTGTCGTAGAAAGGGCCTTTTGGTTTATCCACAATCTTGAAGGATAAACATTATGTTCTTGGTTGGTTAAAGTTATGCATATGTTAGAAGGTAGTAAATGGCTTGTCAAAATGTAGAAAAAATTGGAAGATGGGTAAATTATTACTTTGGCTTTTGGATGTAGACTTATTTCTATTGCTGCTGAAATCACTTTTATTAGGTCAGCAGAGAGATTTTTAGTTGTTAGGTATGAAGGATTATGAATGGGAACAATCTAGAATTGCAGATTAATTTTTTTTAGTGCTGTACAACGAGATTGTAACATGTTTGACATTGTAAAGTTTTCCGGGAAGCTTGTTCTGTGTAATTAAATGTTTCAAGAAAATAAAGTGGCTTATGGTATCTTAGCCTAGAATAGGCTAGAATGAAATGCTCATTCTGGATTTTAATTCTCATTCTTACTCTCATGTTCGGTTTTCCTTATTATGTTTAGCTGGGAAATTCTGAAGTTATTCCAGTGGAATGCCCTTTCCCTTAACAAGAAAAAAAAATGATAATGCACATTTCTTTTCAGCCGTGAGAATGATCATTCTCACCTTAGCAGGAATGCACACACGACACACCTAGATATAAAGACATGATTGGTTGTGGATATTTACATTTGTGATCTTCTATTGGAACAAAGATCCTCTTGGCATTTTCCAAATAGAATTTCTTTTCAAATTTTAAATAAAGAAACATGTAAACATTTTCTTTTTAATAATATAATAACCTTTTTTTAACATAGTGTATTGTAATCCAAACATGAGAATGAGATTTAGTTCTTCATCTATCTCTCTATCCAGATGATAGAATGGGAAATCACCATTATATGCTATTGTTCATTATGCTCTGGCTTTGATCCATTCAAACTGTACAAAACGTCCTAAGGCCTGTCAAAGTTTATCTGCAAATTATTCTAGTACTATAAATTTGGCACTTAAAAAGTGGTGAGAATTATCATTGGTTTTTTTTTTTTTTAAAATACCAGCCATCTAAAGTTTTTTACAGTATTTAGTTCAGTTGTTTCACCAGAAGACTTGAGATGCTAGATCAAATCGTTGGATCACTCAATGAAGGCTCCATTTTGTGGTTACCATCAATATTATTGCTGATAGTTGTCATATGTAAAAGCAGGTGAAATTTAAATGTGATGACATGATATTTCATCAGCCCCCATGTTCATGTGGATGCTATTAGATGTGGTGTGGCACTTACATGGTGGAAATATTGGGCTAGAGGATAACCAATAAGAGTACAGAAGTAGAGATTTACTTTTGAGAGCACTTCTTGTTCTAGCCTCTTTCCATCCCTTAAATTATTATATGCTCATTTTTCACATGAATTTAGGTAAGTTGCACCATTTGGATGATCACAAGGTGATGTCAAATCTTTAACAGACTCTTGACCTTTTAGTAGGATTCTGTCTTATGTCTCAGGGCAAGGAAATTGCATGTAACATGAAAAGGTCCGTTGCAGTGGCAAGGACCAACTTAACTCTGTTTTCTGAGTTAGCCTATTTGATCACTCTTTTTTAATGTTGATGGACAACAATATTGTCGGAAGGGGAGATCCTCCTGCATATCTGCTCTGATCTGCAATGTTTTCTTGATCTAATGCTTGTCTGTCCACTTTTCTATTGCTGATTATGTAGATACTGAAAAAAAATATTTCACTTTCTATGTTGGTAGGGTTGTGAGCGAGAGGTTGCTGAGGCAGGAAGTGCAGAACATAGAACTGAAAGCCTTACAAGGTTGTCATGGGCTCTTGTTCATTCCAGGCAACCAGAGGATGTGAACCGAGGAATTGGCATGCTTGAAGGTTGACCTTTCTCTAGATGCCTTATATATTTGTTATAAAATGTGTATAAAATCTTGCTTCTTGGGATTGTATTTATGTTGATTGGTTAGATAGGTGGGCTTGTAAAAGCTATGTAATCGATGCCATTAACTGACACTTGAACTTGACAGCTTCTTTGGATGGCTCAAACAGTTCGTCACAAATCAGGGAGAAGCTTTATCTTCTTGCGGTTGGATATTACAGAAGTGGAGATTATTCAAAGAGCCGGCAGCTCTTGGATCGGTGTCTGGAGGTATAGTGTCTAGTTATTTTTGTTTTTACTGATTAACTTGTGTATTATTCGAAATTGATTGTACCATTTTACTATATGATTTAGATGGGAGCTATGCATGAATTTCTTATACCCTTGATTTGGGCAGGTTCCTAGCAATTTATTTATTTTTAGCTGCTCCAGCTATTCCAAGGGCCATGAATTACATGAGAGAAGTGATAAGGCTTAAAGCCTGTTTGGAATATTTTAATCACATAATATATCTAGAATTATCACCTGATGCTTGGCCTCATGTGTGTTAGTCATTGTGGTTGGAACCTATGATTATTGAAATTTGGTAATTTTTATCAGAGTTCCTGGATATTTCTGTCTGAATGGACTTAATTATTCGGAAAATTTGGAGGGATGGTTCTGAAATCGTAGCAGCATATTGGAGCTTTTATTTGTAAACTGGACAGAATGATTTGCTGTGGTACGGTGTTCTGGTTATTGACCAGATCATGAGAGACAATTTTAAATGACAGGCATTGTTAGACTAAGGACTTATTGATAGGCTAGTTTGGGCAATAGGTTATATAGTGAGTGATCATCCATTGAACTTGTTCCAGTGCAGGTCAGCCCACATTTACCCAGTGAAAGATTTAGTGCATTTTGCACATCCAAGTTAACAAAATCAAGTTTTAGTAATCCTGCTGTTTATCCTGTCTGTTAATTAAAAAAAGGTTCCTATAGTTGCTGATATTTTGTTGTGATTGTACCAAGTTGATTTGCAGCTCATTTGGCGCCACAAAAAAGAAAAAAAGGAGGTTCCAAGTATTCCGCAGTTAATTCATAGGGTTTATTCCAGGTTCTCATTGGGTTTTCATTCCATAGGCCATACAAATTTTCTTTTACTAGTTATATAACCATGTACAATGAACTTGAGATGTTACAAACTTGAGCCAATATTCAGAATTTGTGTTCCCTTTGAAAGTCAGAATATACTGCACAAATAGTTAATTGTTTACAAGTGTGCCTCAACTAGAAAGTATTCAATTTGAACCACATGAATATAGTTTTCGTCTATTCCGAACAAGAATGTGCCACCTGATATAGGGCTCATTATCTTCGCTTCTGATTGATTTAGATTGCACCTGATTGGAGGCAGGCATTGACTCTGAAGAAGGTTGTCGAAGATCGGATCACCAAAGGTGAGAAAATCAACTTAAATATTTCTTGGTTTTCATTTTAGTTTTGATTTGACCAATTATGTTGGTTCTAAAAATCAATGGTTTTGCAGATGGTGTAATTGGTGTCGGAATCGCTGCCACTGCTGTTGGCCTTCTTGTAGGGGGAGTTGCCGCTGCGTTGGCCCGAAAGAAGTGATGATCCTCTTTATATGAAGGCATCTTCTTGGATCTTCTACCCATAGTGCAGGTTGCTTTACTGGTTTAATAATAGGAAAGTATATCTTTGTTCACAACTCTCTTGATTTGGTTGTCTTTTGGATGTGAGAAGTTAATGGACGGACTTCTTTTTATCTTTTACTATCGTCTATACTAAGTCATACTTGTATATACTACATTTTGTTTTATTCTGGCTATCATATTTGAATATAGATTGCTTAAATGCCTTGCATCCATGCAGCAGATATGTGTGTTAATTAGATTTGTAGGGTGTTTAGAGTATTATATCAATACTTTTTTAACTCTTGGTTTGACTAAATCTTTTTCCCACAGCAGGCTTTCATGGAAACCCAACGAAGACCAGGATCCGAAGTTATTGGTTTTTGTGGGATTTTTTTTTTACATTTACCCTTTTTAGGTGAAATTGATTATTCTAGAATCTAGAATTAGAAATTAAAATTACTGTGTGGATATAGTTTTAAAGATTTCCAACCAATTTACTTTTAAAATGGGCTTGAATTTTTATTGATCTGTGACTGAAACAGCTCAAAATCAATTGAAGAATAAAAATCTGGGAAGATCAACTATCAATCCCTAGAAGTTTTCACAGTTTCCAACAGTCCCTCTTAACATTTTATTATACTTTTCATACCTTCAATTTTGATTTTAATACTTTGTAATCCATTCATCTCACTCCAGTCTTTTAAAAATATACTTTGTAATCCTTGGCGCATGTTTTAGTTTGCGCTAGCGTTGTGCAATGCTAGTAGGCACAAGGGCACTTGCTGGCCTCATCTCTACGCTAAGTTTAGCTTGATATTATCGAAAATCTGTTGAACTGATGAAGGATAAAAATATTTATAAAAGATGGTTGTTTTGGAAATATATGACAGTTTTAGAGATCTATTGATTGAGTGGG
This sequence comes from Dioscorea alata, assembly GCA_020875875.1. Lineage (NCBI taxonomy): Eukaryota > Viridiplantae > Streptophyta > Magnoliopsida > Dioscoreales > Dioscoreaceae > Dioscorea > Dioscorea alata. The sequence continues at coordinate 13,085,696 of CM037017.1, read as the reverse complement.
AATATAATGGGGAGATAATGTTCCTTTTCTCTAAAAATTATTATATGGTGCGAAATTAATGTGATGATATGAAATTTGTCTTTTAAGTCACATGCCTAGTGAAATTTTGTTTGTTTACACATATATTCAATCTAATAAACTATCTATTATTGTTTAATAATGGACAAAATATGTCTAATGCCTATTACACTTTTTATAGGTACATATACAAACATTTCCCATTTAATATATAATATACTTGCTATTCATTTATTTTTTACATGAGTTTTTGTACATTTTAAAATAGCAAATATTTGTGTGCTTTCACATTTTTATGAGTTCATGAGTGTTAATTATCGTAGGTAAAAATCTTGAGTACGTCCCGTTAAAAAACAAGTGTTAATAAAACAAGTGATAACAAATGTTAATAAAACAAGTGATAAAATGAATGATTTTTTTTTAATATGACCCTGTTTTTTTAATTATAAAAATAACTTCGTGTGAAATTTATTCTCCAACATAGGTTTCAAAACATCATATCAAGCCTAGTTATCATCTAGTGACGCGTGGACTTTTTAAAATTGTTAAGATATTGACTTTTTTAATGGACAAACTTCTCTTTTAAAAAATCATTAAATTTTTTTTTGTCTTTTTAAACAATTTTTAAGTTATTATTAATTTTTGAAAGTTATATTTTTCCATATTTATTATTATTATTATTATTATTATTATTATTATTATTATTATTATTATTACATCTTCTTGGTTTCTGAGCCATTTTAAAAAATTATTTTTATTATTTACATAATTATTTTTGTAAATAATCATAAAAGCCATTTTTTAAAAATCTTTTTAAGTTATTATTATATATTGAAAACTTATTTTTTAAAAGGGAAAATTATTGTTTACCCCTCGGGAATTTCAAAACTTCCTAGATAGCCCCTGCAAGTTTGTAATACCCCAGACAACTCTTCCGTTAGTGTTTAACTTCCTTTTTGCCCCCTGTCGTTCACTTGGACGGGTCCATATTATGAAATTCCTTGTTTATCCTTGTAAATGGTGGGGGAAAAACCACCCAGTCACATCATGTTAAACATTTTTTGTTTGGCTTTTGGCAATATTTTTCATTCCTTCTTGCGTTGCTTTTCTTGAAACAAAGTTTGGAAGACTCATCCTGCGAGAGAGTAACAAGCTGTTGCATTCTTTTGAACTCTGCCAGTTGGCCGATAAGGTGAGAATGTCTTCCTTTCCCTCACTTTGATCATCCTTGAAGAGAGAGTAACAATTTATATTTATATGCAGGTTTATTATGGAGAGTTTTTGTGGAATTGCAAGATACAACGGGGATGGACGAGTGCTAGTGTTCACGGCACGGACTTCTTGGGATTCAATCTTAGCGGAGATATGCGAGTGATGGGGTGTTGATGTTTCCCGTGCTAGGGTGAAGTTTATCACACCCGATGATCATAAAACAATTTGTGCAATAGAAAATGAGGTTGAATTCCAGCGCATGTGTCATGTGTACTCCCTCTTCAAATGCGCTACAGTCGATCTAGTGGTTGAGACAGATAATGTGCCATTGTTGCATCATAGTCAAAATGAATTCTTGTCATTGTAAAGTTGTTATCTTATATCTCGACTCTTGTAATCATATGTTGCCGTTTAATTATTATAGTTTACGTTTAATTATTACAATTTTTTGCTTAATTATTATCGTTTTCGCTTAATTATTCCATTTTCCGTTTAAACAAATAAGTTCCTGTTTTAAAAAAATAAGTTTTGCATTGTTATCGTTCCCAATCCCATTTTCCATTTAAAAATGTATGTTCCGTTGAAATATTAAACATAAATTCTATTGTTTAAACAGAACCCATAATATTTACACAAAAATCGGAACATTTACTTGGAAAAGTCATTAATTAAACGGAAAACCCATTAATGTACATAAACAAAACCTTAACCGAGAAATATCAATGGAAAGTCAAACATTGATATTTCCAAAGCCTAGATGTCTGTTCGAAATTGATCGACCCTTCAAATTCTCATTCAAAGACAATTAATGTATATCCAGAATTCAAGAAGGCAAGCCAATTCGAATCAGTGTAAATTTGATTGACTCTTCAGATTCCCGACTAAGTCGATCGACCCTTTAAATAGGCGTGGAGTGTTTAGGTTATAGAGTCATGGTAACAATTGATAGGACATCTGATTGCCCAGGAGATCCATTTTTGCTACTTCGATTGGCAGTGTAATTATTGGAACCTTGGAAAACAGAAGCATACCTAGTGGTTGTTCAACTTGTAAAACATGAATTTGGTTTGCAAGTTGAACAACCACTAGTGATTGCTCTAATTTCCAAAATTCCAACGATTACAATGCTAATTGAAGCAGCAAAGACGGATCCCCTGGGTGATCAGATGTCCCACCAATTGTTACCGTAACTTTATAAATGGTTATATATATCAGAAATCGAACGTCTCCTCTGGCCGAGCCGATGTCCAAGCCAATTGTTTTGGATGTCCTGGGTGATTAAGTTGCATTTCGTCGACATCGATGGATGTCCTGGCAGATCAGATGTCCAAGCCAATACTGTGACCCTGTAGATGGTGGAGGACAAGGCTGGGAACACATTAAACAGAGAATCAATTATTTAGTTGTCAATCGCTATGTATTAAACTAAGAAAGTTGTTTATTGAAAGAGACTTCCATGTTTGGACAGAGACAATAAATGTTAAATAGAATTATAATTATTTAAATAGTAACACTGATGGTTAAACAAAGACTTTGTTATTTCTGGGAATACATTTACTTTCACAAAGAACTAATGAATGTTAAACAGTAATTGAATTATTTACACAGTTCCAATGCCTGTTAAACAGAAACATTAAAATTTAAATGTAGACATTTCAAAACAATAACTCAAGTCGGTTCCCCCCCCAGTTGAAGACTTGCCTTTCTTTATGATACCGGATCGGCGCCCTTCAATATGTATGCGGGAAACATATTTTAATCTTAAGTAAGGGACATGCTTTTGCGGTAGGTGTAGCTTTTCACCTTCAAGTATTTGTTCTATAAACCACATGACGTAAATGGGATAGTCGACATTTCCACGTCTCTATCGTGGGGTTTCACTATCGTGAATTAGCGGGTACAGTAGAGTAACTGCCTCGTTAAACTCCATGTCCACACAATAGTCAAATAGTCTCCTCTGTTGAGATATAAAAGTTGATGTTAGTTGGCCGGTTAATAAAGTACTACTTATCAAACTCTATTTATTAAGGAACTGACCATTTCAAACGCGTCTATGTCGTAGTCGTCACTTTGGCAAGAGGAATAATGCATGTACTCGTGTTTTTCATTGTCAAGGACCACCACATGGAAGCGCTCCTTCATGATTATCAGGATGATGACTATGTCAACTTTATGCAGGTTACGCGTGGCATCTCCGATCATAGAGAGCGCAGTGTCACACGCGTTAGGCTGTTTGGACATAAACAGTGCCAGTGGTCGTGTGATGGAGGCGCGTTTCTTATAATGATATGGTACTCTCCTCAGGGACTTTTGAATTATGCATATGAACGCGTCCATCACATCGTCTGTCACCATTTCCTTTCCTTCAAGCAGAGTGAATAGAATTTTTCGTGTAGTGAAGACACATGCATTCCTCCAGACGACAGTACTGTGGTTAAATGATAACAAATATAGTTAAACAAATTCAAACTTATTTAAATGGTTAAAGAAAAACTTCACGAGTATGCTAGGAAATTAAAGGGTTCGAGTAAATTCTAAACAGTGATGTCCAAAAGTAAATGGTAAAATAAATATTTAAACATTAACTCAAACACTTATACATACTTGTCGATATGGCAGTTGAGGAAGATCGTTAATAACTCTTGCTTGAGTATGTCGAGCCGCGAATGTCCGGAGTACTTTTTTCTATTCGGAATGAAGTCATGCCCTACTTCTTGGTATTGTCCGTTGCCACTACTGTCTATCTTCGATGCTGCTATTGTCTCATCGGAAGCATGCGGAGAGAGATGGTTTGTTTTCGTTCTTTTTGCACATCTCTTGAAACGTAACATTCTTCGCCGGGGATACCTCCGCTACATGTGGGCTTTTACTAGTAACGTCCGCTCCAAGTACTTCATTTGTTCGTTTGGACGGTGCATTCGATTGTGACCGTCATTCCATTGCCTTAACACGAGCAACAAGCCCAGGGAATTCAGTTGTCAATATCTGACACGACTACAACAAACATGCGGTGACATCGTCACTTTGTGCCTGACACGCCCCGAAAGTGCACGGGTTTGTCGAAGTAATAAAATTTACCCCGGTGAGTGGGTAGTCGAATCCACAGGGAATAGGGAGTTAGAATACGAGATTTCACTATTTAAGCAATGTGGAGTATGGAAAGATAAGAATAGAATCGATGAGTGAATATGGAAGCAAATATAATAAAAGACAAGAAATTGAATAGAAAGATGGAAGATAAGAAAGTGCAAGTAAAAGAGAATAGAGAGAAACTGGCAATGGATGAAATAGGGTATCCGGACAAGCTACCTCTAGGATCTATGCTTCTAGTGCAAGACGATGCTATTATACTTTCCTATTGATGTCAATTGAGTCGAGGAAATCCTTAGATTCACGGTCCCAAACCTAAGGACAACCGTAACTAACCCCAACATTATGCTCCGGTATTAGGATTCACGTCAACCCTTCACTCTGTCGCTGGCACAACTAAGCCCCAGGGGAGTATATCTACCTAAACCTCACACTACGCGGGATTGCTTTAAGTTCTAGGGACTCTTAGTGGTAAAACCTATTCCTATGTGTAGTTCTAACCCTTTGGTCCAGGTGGAAGAACCCTAGTCTAGATTAAGCCCCAGTGCATAGGATTCACTTCAACCCTTCACTCTGTTACTCGCGTAACTAAGCCCCAGGGGAGTTTATCTACCTAGCACTTCACTCTATCTCGACTGCTAAGAAATCAAGGAAATGGAGGTAGGGAGAAACCACATCGGATGAGAAAGGGGACGCCTCGCTACCTCACGACTCACCCTCTCAACCCTCTTCAATCTTAAATAGTCTAATCCTATAGGAGTTGTCACACCTCCAAAGGACAACCTAGATTGTTCTCAACCCTAGTGTCACATCTAAAGGAAAACATTAACAAGATGAAATTAAGATCGAAACTCAATTTTTATTCATCAATAATGGAAAAACATAATAACAATGTCAAAGAAACATAATAACCCTAGAGTTTACAAGTCCGAATACCCACAAGGGGTTTAGCTCCTCATGGAGCTATACATGTTCATCAAAATATGAGAGAAAGCACAAAGTAAAGACATCAATGAAAACCCCCTTGCGTATGGTGTGTCCGTGGTCTTGTGCGGCCGCCGGACGTCAGTGACGATGCCGATGACGCGCTCTAAACCTCCACGAAGTCCTCTCCAAAACCCTAGCCGCCCTCCAGAAGTTGGGGAGAAAGATAGGTCAAAAGATATCCCAAATAGTCTCCAAAACGGGCTTTTATAATGTTGAGTCGCGGCTTTAAAATCGCAGAAATCGTGATTTCACACGGCCGTGTGGAATTTCCACACGCTCGTGTGAAGTTGCTAGAATGCTAAATTTCGGCAAACAGTGAACAGTAACTTGCTACAGTAATTGTCCCGAAACGCTCCCGAATTCGTCGTTCTTCATTGAGGCCATTGAATTGGGCACACAATCAACGGTAGATCGTGTCGATTGCTTCAAATCTCCTAATTGGTGAAGTTCTCCTTGCTAGCATGAGTTAGACTTATTGTGAATGTGATTGCCTTTGTGCCCCTCCAAAGGAGGTTGGCACACACTCACAAGTCTCTACTCATGCCGTGCTCCTTGCTTAGTCCAAGAATCTTCCCAACAATGGTGAACACAATCTAACTTCGTTCCTTTCCTTCACTTTATCTTCACAACCCTACAATGTACAAAAGTAAACAAATGCACACTTTTTAGTGATAAAATCTGATTAAATTAATGCTCATTGCAATATAATAATACTTCACATTATTATAACACGAGCACTTATCAGTGTCGTCGGGACAGTTGCTGTGGTCGAGGGATCTTTTGATGTCGACGCTGCTGTTGGCGTCTGGCGGTGTAGGGGGGACGCCTTCGGCGCGGAGGAATATGAGCGCACATTGGGCTGGTACTACGGGAACGGCATCTAGCGCGCTCAGAAAAGATTGGACTCTCATCTTGTATTCTCCTGCGGGCGGCCCCAACAAATATATCTTCATCGGTATTCGCGGGGACCAGCTCATGAAACTAACATACGTAAGTACCACAATATCAGCGAAATGACACAATTGAAATAATAACAAGTTCTTTTAAACATATAAGTAATATAGTTAAAGGGTAAATATTAAAGTTAAAAAGTAACACGTCTAGTTGAATGGTGATCTCTATGTTTAAACGATAACTAAAAAGGGTAAGTAGGAACCAGTATTATTGAACGTTAAATATTGATGTTGAAGATATCGTCGTGATTTGTTACTTTCTTCCTCTCGAGAGATGACAAGATGGTTTCTATCGACGCTTGCTTCCGGTCGCTACTTCACCGCAACACAGCATTCTTGGTGTCTTGCCAAAACTAACTTTGTTTCTGCAACCTATGAGCTCGTAAAACCAAATGCTCAGTGCGACCGAGCAACCCTTAATGTACCCCATCTGGATGGTCTTTCCGGCACATCTTGCTTGCACTCGGGCTACAGCTTGTGGGACGTCATCCATAAGCCACTTGTGCGTCACTTTCGCCCAAGCATATTGGCCCATGCCAAGTAGATCATCGGCATAATCAACGATCTAATTTGGAACCGAGCATGACGTATTTGGGAAGAGGATTGTACCCATGAGGTACACCATCAGGAGTTTGACAAAATTTTCTTCTTCTCCCCTCTACCGGACAAGTTGCTTAAGAGTTCTCTTGATGGAGTCTATGTGTCTCTCGTACGTTTTCGAGAAATACCTCTCCTAGAAAGATGTGCGTGATTTCTTCTTCTCAAAGACGGCTGTGTCTCCATCACAACATAGACTAAAAACGAGGGCGACATCTTCAAGCCTAAAACTTAGCAGGCTTGTCCGATCATGAATTTATTGGTAATGGCATCGTACCTTTGCACCAGGAAATCAAGAAGGGCCATCTCTTGGAATAGCGCTTTCAACTAAGTAAATGCTCCGAACGGTGTCATTCGTATAAGTTCCCAGTGGCGTCCACTCATGTGAACTTTCAATTCAGCCATCGTCTCCACTACCGGTGTCAAGTAGCATCGCCTATTAACTAGGTTTAAAGCCATAACTTCTCCTTTGAAATAATGATCTTTGCAGTGAGAGATGAAAAAGTAAAAAACGGTGAGATTATTGCCTCTTCGGAATACCTGAGCTAAACCCTGATAGAATCCCAAAACAGAGATATTATTGCAATGGCTGTTGTGGTCAAACCACGTCGCACGCGCACGACTTCCCATGCATACTCGTTACAAACTCTCGCATTTATCATAAATAAATTCACCCTTCAACAGAAAACACTTATTTACTTGTGAATCGCTATTTATGATACATACAGAGACTAAATTAGTTAAATAAAGCCATTGATATTTAAACATAAACAGTTAAAGTTAAACAGTGTAGTTTTGAAATAACGAGAAACAATGATAGTTAAACGGAAACATTGTAATGTAAACATTAACAATAAAGTTTTAATAGTAACAATGAAAGTTAAATGGAGACTGCCAAGTATACATGGAGCCGATCTTCATTATATGGAAACAATGATATTGAGATGAACAAATTTCATAAGTTATTGCAAAAGAATGTATGTTACAAAGTTTACATTAAAATTAACAAAGAGCTTTATACAGCATCTGTTGTCGAACTCGTCTCACCTTGGTCACCGACGCCGGCTGCCCTCCCATCCAAAAGTATGCGTCCGGCGTACTTTAGTCGTAAGTATGGGATGTCCATTTGCGGTACCCGTAACTTTTCATTAGCAAGAAGTTGCTCAATGAACCGCATCACATGCACTGAGCAGTCGATACTTCCTCGTTTTTGTCTTGGAGTGCCCCTGTCGTGAATGAGGGGGTACGAGGAAGTCGCGGACTTGCCAAGTTCCATCTCGACGCAATTATCGAATAGTTTCCGCTGAAAACAAATAAATTTTAAAGTTAAGATAGACAAATAGGAAGTACGATATTTCCGCTATAGTTAACACGGAAGAGTACAGGCACTACTCTTCCGTGTTATAATTTATAGGCACTACTCTTGTAAGGATACATCGTAATCATGCCTATAATTTTGCATGACCATATCGTTGGCGTCTCTGTTATAATTTTGAATTTAGTGCACCCCAAATTATGATTTGAGAATTTCAAAGGTCATGAGGATCCAATTTGAATTTTGGGCAACTAGATAGTCTATTTTAAACTTAAGGAACCTTGTGGTCTAATTTTGGATCTAATAAATCACAAAGCCCATATTTGAAATTTAATGTGGATGGACCACGAGAGTATGATTTGAAATTTGAAAGCGGTTAAAGGTCTAATTTAGACATGAGTGATTTTGAAGGTTTTATTTTGAATATAAGAAATTTCAAGAGTTTACTTTAAAATTTGATGATCGACAAGACCCAATTTAAAATTCAAACAACTTTAAAAGTTAGAATTTAAACTTGGGGAACATCAAGTGACCAATTTTAGATTTGATTGACCACAAAGGCTCGATTTGAAATTTAAAAATTGTGAAAGTCATATATGAAATTTGGTGGACTACAAAGGTCTTATATGAAATTTGATGCACTATGAAGCCAATTTGGAACAAAAGAAAACCATATAGTCTTATTTAAAATTGCAATTTGATGGACGAGCAAGATTTGATTTGTAATGTGAAAAACAATGATGGTCCAACTAGAATTTAAAAGACACTGAAGGTCTGATTTAAAATTTAAAGGGTTTAGAATTCTAATTTGGGATTTTAAGGGCTTTGGAGCTTAACAAAATTGAATGAGCTAGATGGCTCATTGATAAGTACCTAAATATGTTTATTTTCTTATATGTATTTTATACACTTAGCATGTATTTTATTAGAATTAATGCCCGCTATGTGCTTAAGCGCGTGTTATTTGCTTTGTAGGGCATAAGTAAGCCATGGAGAACACAAGGACAAGATTAGGGTGAAAAAAAAGGAGAAAACACGGGAGTGTACTACAGTAGCAGATTTATTGTAGCAAAGTTACTGTAGCACATGGAGATTTTTTGAGGCAAAAACTTTGGCCTAAGTCATATGGGTCCTTATCAGACCCTTATGTCTTCGGGGGTATTTAAGGTGTCTTATAGGGCTAAAAGAAGGAGACTTCTTCTTTTCCTTTTGGACCGCCGCCACCACTCAACCTTAAGGCTTTCCGGCCATCTTTCGGCGATGATGCTTGGGGGAAAATATCACACATCATCACCAAGAGGTAGAGGAGCAAAGGAGAAGGAGTTGGAGTGAAGATCTAAGCCGTCATTGCAAATCATTCGAAGTTCCATCCATATAAGGAGATCGAGATCATAAAGGGAGTTTTCTTGCTTCTTTATTATATTTCCTTTCCTTGTATGTTGTGTAAGTATCTCTCATCACGAGGGATTACCTTATTGGAGAGTTTGGATTTGAATGAAACCTAGGGTTCATCTTGTGTAAAAACATAATTTGATGGTTGTTTAAGATTCAATATATTGTGCTTTGCTTGTCTTGAGCTACAAATAGAGAACTATGTAGTTCATTCTTGAATTGTATTTGTCAACGTGAGAGCATGCTTATACTAGGTCATTTATGGATTAAAAGGGGATTGTTGTGCTGACACACCAAGAAATCGGGTGTTTGTAGCCTTCCAATGCTAGGTTTAAGCTGAAGAAGATTAGGTTTACTCCTATTTAGAGATTTTCTTAAACCCAATGCAATCATAGAAGGGTTAATCTTGAAGAGATTACGATCACCACTCGTATAGGATTAGGGGTTGGAAGATAGGAAATTAGGGTTAATCTATCTAATAGATCTCTAGGTCTTAACTACCGCCATTACATCTTTAAACCATTCTAGTTTGGGCCTTAATGACAACTCTAGGTGGATTCCTTGTCCGAACACCTCCTTCTCATGCTTGACACTCCCTTGTTTATTTATTTATGTGTGCTAGTAACCCGGCCTTAGATTAGTTAGTTTACTTTATTGGTTCCTTTTCTCTTGGATTTGTAGGTTAGATAGTAGATGAAGAGTGAGTAATAGTACGTTTTTTGGCCTCGTGGAATAAGATCCCTGTGTCACACACAGGGTATTACTTGGCGACCCCTTACACTTGCGGGATTTATCATTGAGTTTTTGGCACCGTTGCTAGGGAACATTCAAGGAATATTAGGAATGCTTGTATCTATTGCTCTAGCCATTTTTCTTTTCTTTGTACATTTGACATTATTTTTTTTTGTTTTCTCTTTTGTCCGAGGCACAATTTCCTTAGAAAATGCAAGGGAATTACATTGGGAATGATTCAAAATCATCTTTGAGTGCTAAAGTTAACGCCCTTAATGGAAAGTTCAACCAACGTATCACCCAAGAATCACTTGAGAGCAATCCATACACAAATCCATGTCATCTATATTGGGGGAGACATCCAAATGCATCCAGTTCTTATCATGAGCAACAATGGGAGCACCCTCAAAATAGACCAACAATTTACTTCCCACCTCAGGAGCAATAGCACGAGTATGCTTCAAGTACTTGGTATGAGCGTCTACATGAAAAGAAATTTAATACTGAGGAATGTTTTTATGAAATTCATGGGAAGCACTAAGGTCAAGTCTTTGAATATGAACATCAAGTTTGGGTAATTATTAAAACGGGAATTTATTGTTAATATTGTCAATTTGCCCTTATAAATGTTTTTATATTGAAATCTACCATAATTCCCGTTTTAATAATTAACAATATTAATTCTAATTTTAAATAATGATTTATATTTAAATAACAATTTTTCTTAAAAGAATTGGTTTAAAAAACCACAAATAAATTATTGAAATAATTACAAAAGAAATGTGGGGTTAAAGTGCAAAAAATCAGTAATTGAAAACAAAAATGTAATTAAAAACAAATAAAGGGTTAAAATAATAAATTGTATTAAATTTTAAAAAATATATATAAAAAAGGGGATAAAAAAATATAAAGAGATTAAAAAAGGGAAAACGGACAGTCTATCCCGTTTTCAGTGCATTTCAGTGCTAATGCACTGAAAACGGGATTTTAAATCCCTTTTTCTATAATTTTTTTGGTATGATGGATCCCGTTTTCTTCCAACAACATATAATTTTCTAACCACTAAACCTAAAAACAGTGTCACCCTTGCCATTTTACTTAAATCCATAAATAATTTAAATATACTTATTTTTGTAATTAAATAAAAAAATGCATTTTTTTTTTGAAAAAGCCATATATATCGCTTAGTTTCATTGTATATACACTGCTTTGATATTTTTAAATATTTAATTTTCACATTGTTTTAATATTTTAAAAGATGTTAATATTAGTTAGAGGCTCTGCACTCAATTAAATTCAACAGCTTTTGTTTCAAGTTTAAATTTGATTAGCTATATCCTAATATTTATATTGCTAGAATAATATTGAGTAAAAATAAATTATTGAAGAAATTTGAAAAATGTATATAAAATAAAATATTAATTAGTAAATCCTTTTCTAATACCTTTCTGTTACAAAGGAATTGGAAAACGGATATTTTCTAATATTTAATAGAGAAAATTACTTAAAAGTCCTTGAGAAGTTTCAAACCTCCATTGTAGTCCCTCTGACATTTTCGTTTCCCTTTAGATCCCTCCTTTTTAAATTCAAATTCCATTTAGTCTCTGCCGTTACTTCCGTCAGTTAAAGAGGGATGAAATTACACAAATGCCCTTGTACAATAAAGCAAAAAATAATTTTCATGTCCATGTCAAATCCCATTTATTGTGAGTAAGGCTATATAATATATTTTGTCAGAAAGAGAGTATATTTCACTCCTTCTTCATCTTCTCATCTTGGGTTGGGTTTGTTGTTCTTCATCTTGGTCTGTTGCCAAAGCTTGAAGTGAACTCCTGCACACGTAAGTTAGTTGTTCTTGTTGTTCTTGTTCTTCTTCTTGTTCTTGTTGTTCGTATTGTTATTGTTCTTCTTCTTTTCGTTCTTGAACTTCTTATTTTTGTTTTTGTTGTTGTTGTTGTTGTTGTTGTTGTTGTTGTTGTTGTTGTTCTTGTAATTGTTCTTGTTATTTTTTCTATTGACCTTGTTGTTTTTTTATTGTTGTCGTAGTTGTACAATGAAAACTTACTCCACCGTGGCGAGATTCAAAGGAGAAGGCCGTGCGCTACAATTTACCGTATTAAGTTCATGGGAGTCAGTCATGGGTGAGATATGTGCCCGTTGGTCCCTAGATACTTCTGAAGTGAGTGAAGTTCGTAACGCCTGACTCATACAAGATACTTTGCCCTATTGAGTCCAAAGTGGATTTTCAACGCATGTGTTATATGTACCATAGTTTTAACAAGTTCGTCGTCGACATCATTTTCGAGGAAGTGCATGTCTCTGCAGATGAAAACTCGGGCCCGTTGATCCCATCGTAATAAAACAACGAACTCTACTAGTTGTTAATTGTGTTATGCGTGTTGTTGTTTGAATAGATTTCTACCCTTTTGAATGTGAATTTTATTTCGTGTCGTATATTATTGTTTCCTGTGTATAATATTGGTTTCCTGTGTATAAACTTATTTTCCTGTGTATAATATTGGTTTTCTGTGTATAATATTACGTTTACTGTGTATAATATTGGTTTACTATGTATATAATATTTTGTTTTCCTTGTATTTCTGGTTTTTTGAAAGTAGGGGGTCCTTGTCAGACAACATAAATCCCACTGGAGATAGTTTCCTCTCCCAACATAATTCTTCTGGGGCGCTGAGTGTTACCTGGTGTACCGACGCACACGATTGTTCAATTTTGCAAGTAGGCCAATGGTTTGAGAATGCAGATCATTTTAAAGATTGCTTGCGAAGCATAGCTATCAAAAAAAATTTTGACTTTACGTTTATAAAAAATGACAAAATGAGGGTGACTGTAAGGTGTGTTGCCCCGGAATGCCAATGGAGAGTGCATGCTTCCAAAAAGGGAATTCATGACACGTTCCGGCTAAAGATAATGCAAGAAACTCACATTTGCGGTGGAGGCATTGGTACTACAGCGCATCCAAAAGCAAGCAAGAAGTGGGATTCTGAACGTGTCATACATAAATTAAAAGAAAGCCCATTGTACAGAGCTGTTGACATACAAAAAGACATATTGTGTGACTATGGTGTTCGCCTACCATACAAACATGATTGGATGGGGAAGGAGGTTGCCAGTTCGGTTATTCATGGTAGTGAGGTTAGTAGCTACGATTTGCTTCTATGGTACGCTGATAAAGTATCCGAGACAAGTCCTGGTAGCGTTGTCAGCATTGACAATGAGGGCGAGCGGTTTAAGCGTGCTTTCTTTTCATTTGGGGGTTGTTTGTTAGGGTTCAAGCAGGGGTGCAGGCCATTACTTTTTATTGATGGAACTCATTTGCTAGCCAAATATGGTGGGGTTCTTCTAGGTGCAACTGCGAAAGATGACAATGAAGGTCTATTCCACATAGCATTTGCTATCGTCAACAACGAAACTGATGACAACTAGACTTGGTTTCTTGCTACTCTTGGTGAGGCCTTGTACGGTTAGGATGATTATGACAAAGTCATAACATTCATATCAGATCGTTCCAAGGGTCTGTTGAATGCCGTCACCCGAGTCTTTCTCTCATTACCACATGGTTATTGCCTCTGACATTTGGAGGCGAACTTCATGAAGACCAACTCTAACCTCGGTAAAGCTATGCGAATGCAATGCTGGGCAGTAATCGTCAAAATTGCGTACGCATACACCTCAAAAGAGGTCGATGATGCAGTTCAAGAACTTGCATGTTTATCGGCCGATGCACACGCTTGGGTGCTACATAAGTCAGGCGTTGATCATTGGTCAAATTTTTTATTTAAAGGAATACGATGGTGTGAGATGTACTCCAACATGGCAGAATCCTTCAATGCCTGGATTAAAGAGGCATGCCATCTACTAGTAACAAGCATGGTTGACTCGATCAGGTAAAGTTCCTTGATTGATAATATGTTCTTGTGTATCAAATTTCAGTTCCTGTGTATATAATATCACTTCCTGTGTATACAATGTTACTTCCTGTGTATAGAATGTCAGTTTATGTGTATACAATGTCACGTCATGTGTATGGAATTTTAGTTCCTGTGTATACAATGTCACTTCCTGTGTATGGAATGTCCGTTCTTGTGTATACAATGTCACATCCTGTGTATTATTTTCCTTTCCATCTATATTTTATTTCCTAACTAGACTATGTTTTGCCTTTTTATCCATTGATTTCCAGGTTCAAACTTATGAATATGTTCGCCAACAAACGTGAGCAATCCAACAAGTGGGACACACATCTATGCCCCGAAATTCAGAAAAAGGTTAAACAACTCGTTGACGATAGTCGTTACCTGAGAGTGGGTCGGTCGAGTGAAGAAACTTACGAAGTCATCGATGATAACAACAATGCAGTCAGTCTTCAATTTCGCCGATGTTCCTGCAGGAGATGGGAAGTACATGGCTTACCCTGCAAGCTTGCTTGTGCGGCTATCATGCAAACAGAAACGAATGTCCACTCCTACGTTGATTCTTACTTGACAGTCGAATGGTATCATCTGGCGTATAGGAATCCGATATTCCCTGTTCCTGACAGTGACAAACCATCTGATGAAAACCGTACCCTACGAATTAGGCCGCCAATATCAAAGAAATGGCCAGGTCGTCAAAGAAGGAAAAGAATAGAATCACATGCCTTTGTCGTACGCAAACTACATTTTAGCCTATGCCATCAAGCTGGACATAGTCGTCGATCATGCAACGCTGTCATAGCAGACTGACAATGCCACACCTAATGGTAGTGTACGATATTTATGCTTTGTCACACATGTTGTTTGCCATGAACTTTGTTCTATTTTTCTTTGATAATTATCTGGCCTCCTTTCGTGTGTATTATATTGCATTTATGTGTATATATCTGGCTTTTTTGTGTATATATACACGTTCCTGTGTATATATCCTCTTTTCTGTATACTATTTGGCGTTTCTGTGTATATATTCATGTCTATTAGTCAGAGTTTGTGTGGATATCCATATCAATATGGATGTTATAAATAATTACATAACCAGGTTTTCAGTCAGAAAGAAAGATATGACATATAATTACAGGAGGTGAGAAATTAATTGTTCATGTATGTTAGTATAATGTACTATATTTCACTTCTAAATGATACTCGATGTATGACAAATTAATTGTTATCGTTACTACCTTCGACCTCCTCCCGTGACTCAACATGATCTTCACCAGCACTGCCAATGTCATTCATAGTGGCGGCCTTCACCTGGGTGGGCTCCATCTTCCCGGCCTCGTCCTCATCCCTAGAGGTTTCTTTTTCATCCCCAGCGGATTTTTTCTCATCCCCAATCACCGTATCGTCTGCCGCTACCTTATCGCCTCCGGCGTCCTTGTTGACGATGGTATCCTTCTCCCCAATGTCGCCTGTCTCACATCCAGGGATCGTTTCCACGGCGTCGTCGTCCTTGTCCCCCTCAGTAGTCTTCATCGCACTTATGGCGGGTTCAACTTTTCTGCGCATTGCGTCGACAAGTATCTAGGTCACATAATGGAGTCGGAGGATTGGGACGTCCGATTGTTGTATGAACAATTCTTCGCCGTTCAATAGCTTTTCTATGTAACGCATGCAAAACACCGAACGATCGACGGAATCGGGTGCTTCCAGGGGGAGGCCAATAAAGGGGTTCCAGCCTGTGTTAACTTCGATGCATAACTCGAACAGATCACGTTGCGCAGTTAAGCGGAAATTGTTAGTCGCTGCGTACGAGATAATATGGTCGCAGTGCAGTGCCCTATTTAATTTACGTCGCTTACTATGTCCACAACGTCCTCATCATAAGTGGTTGATTGGAGTGAGGAGTAATGCAGGTAATGCTGCTTTTGAGTGTCCAGAACAAGCAAATGGTAATGCCCATGGAGGACGATCGGCATGAGTATTAGCTCCGCAGTCTTGTGCCCGTATATTACGTCTTCCATCATGTACAACACTTGTTCAGCTGCAAATTGCAATTTCTACATTGCAAGCGCTAAGGGCCGCGTCACAACTGCACGTTTTTTGAACTCCAATGGGTTCGTAAGCAATTCAGCGCTGAGTATCAGCACGAGGGCATCCAACACATCGTCCGGTGTATTTTCTCTACCGTCTAAGAGGACGTAGAGGTGGTCATGAGTTGTGTAGCCGTTATCGTCAGAGTCCCTCCAAATGACAGAACTACATAGAGAAGTACGCAGGAAATATAAAACTATACACAGGAAACAAAGTACAATACACAGGAAATAAGTTCTATACACAGGAAATAAGTTCTATACACAAGAAATAATTTCTATACACAGGAAATAATTTCTATACATAGGAAACTACAAACTATACATAGATAACGAATTATGTACACAGGAAATGAAAATGATGCACATTCAACATACATAATACACACGACTTCATAAGTAAACACAGAACTCAGTGTGTTGAAGACATGAAACATATGTTATACGAAACAAAAAAATAATACCTGTCGACACGTGTGTTGAGGAAGAGGTCGAGGGCTGCGCGTTCTTGTTGGTTGAGCCTTGCAAAACTCGGGTAGGTCTTCTTCTATGGAAGGAAGCCTGAGTCAAGTTTTTTTTTATCCTCGTAGTAGGCTTGTCCTTCTTTGCTTGTGGAGCCTTATCGATAGGCTTGTTCTTCTTTGCTGGTGGAGCCCTCTTCATAGGAGCTCTCTTCGTTGGAGGCTTTCTTGGTGGGGCTTTTTTGGGCAGATCCCGTTTTGCTGGTGTCTTCTTAAGCGGGGCTCGTTTTGGGAGAATTTTTGTCGAGAGAGGGGGGAGGGGGGGGGGGGGGGGACTAGTTTGTTGTGTTTCTTGCAAAGCGTACGATGCTTAACACACCTGGGCCGTCCACCGGGACATTAGGAGCTGCTACTTTTGATGGAATTTTATCCTTCGCTGCGTCAGGAGCTGGGACATCACAAGGAGAAGGAATTTCACCAACTTCTTTGGTAGGGACAGGTACTTCAACATTTGCCGCGCTTTGATCAGTTTCGGGGAGCTTTGTTGCAGCTGATGGCTGAGTTCCTTCACTGCCTGTCGGTGGAAGATTAACATCCGTGCAACCAGCGTCACCAGGTTGTGGGGGAATTTCCTAATCGGCGGTTGACACCGCCTCTATCTTACCAGGACGGTGTGGAGATCTTCGTGCTGACCTTTCGAGTCTAAGGCCAGGAGTAGGGGATGGGGCCGCCGAATGTGAACGGCTGATGTCTGTTACCGGTGCAGGGGGGACTAGGCCGGTGAATGTGAGTCAAACTTCTTCCGGTCTACATCTTGCAGGTCACGCTCATCTATACGAGATCGCAGATCGCGGAACTCCATTAAAACCTATTGCAATAAACAGCGTATGTCATCATCCCCTCGAGGAATCTCCTCCGGCATCTCTTGCGGGTAGGGAAAGGATTGATCCCGACTTCGCTTCTTTGCGGGGCCATTTTTTGCCTTTTTACTAGTAGGAGGGGCCCTTGTTGTTGGGCGGGACTTCCTCTTAGACTCGCCAAGTTCCGAGGAATTGGTGAGAACTTGACTATGGGTTCTCTTAACACTACTAACCAAGAAACGCTCTTCATCGTTGGCTGGTAGAAGCTCGGAATACTGAAAAGCAAAAACCAAACTTTGCAACGTTAACATATAAACACAATATTATATACAGGAAACATGGAAATGTACACAGGAACGTAATGTTATACACAAGAACACAATAGTTTACACAGGAACTCAATTGTATACACAGGAAACTAATAATATACACATAAACATCATATTATACATAGGAACATCATAGTACACATAGAAAACCATTTTCATCCACATTTTACACATCAATATATAAATAATTTACTTGTTTTCCTTTGATTGATTTCAATAGCGGCTCGATGGACGTCGCCTTGATGAAACCGGACTACCCGTAACACATTATACCGGGTGTTTTACTACTCTTTGTTTCTTCACACTGCCCGTCACCTCGTAGAACCAGATGATAAGAGAAACGGAACAACCTTTCAAGTAACCTGCAGTTGTGGACTTCCCTTTATAACGGAGTTGGACACGAGCGGCTGTCTCTGGGATATTGTCCATTAACCACCTATGCGTAGCATGGGCCCAGGCATAACCGCCGAGTAACGCTAGATCGTCGGTGTACCTTGCTACAAACGTCGGCACATGCAGAACACTGTTCGAGAACATGATCGTCATCATAAAATAGACCACTAGGAGCTTCACAAAGGTCTGCTCGTCCTCGTGTTTCTTGCTCCGGACAATTGTGAGTAAGTTGTCTTTAATGGCGTCGCGGTGGCGGTTGTGCATCTTGTGCAGAAGTTTTTCTCAAAGTCTGATTCATCCTTCTCATGCTTGAAGGATACAATGTCTCCATCGCAACGGAGACCTAGGATTAGAACGACATCTTCGGCTCTGAACGCGAGAAGGCTTTGTCCTATCTGAAAGCCTTGCTTCTTCTCATCGTAAAATTACAGTACAACGTCGAGAACCCCTCGTTCTTCTAGCACGGGAGCGACGTCTATAAAATGGCCAAACGGCATTCCGCGGAGGATATCCCAATGCCGCTTGTTCATATGTTTTTTCAATTCCGAAATCGTCTAAACAACAGGCCCAAGATAACAATGCGCATTTACAAGTGTGGTCGTCATCTTCTATTCTATGTCAACAATGCAAACACACAGTCAATCATTGAGAGAAACATAACATTATACGCAATAAAGAACAAATTATACACAGCAAACCACACAATCATACACAGGAACTTCTTCTCACCTTTGTGCTTCCTTTTGCCCTTGAGACGCGCCGGAGAACAGAAGTCCTTGATGGAACTCGTCGGAGAACTCCAATAAAGTGTTTCGCGAGGAAGAAGAGAGTGGAAAAGAAGAACGGCAACGGCCTTCAGGGCATTATGAAGCAAGCCAAAGGTTGCGGCCGTTCGCTGGTAGGGTTTTCTTCACGCATCCCAACGCTTCGGCGCGCTAACTGCCGTCGCCGGTTCCCCAGGGAAAAGGAGGGTCAGTTCGGTCATTTCAAAGGCGTTAATGATGCTAGATTTCAGCAGGGCATTCTCGTCATTTCAAGTCCAAACTTTCACCTCCGTTAACCCCATCAACCCGGTTTGGACTTTGAAATAATTATTTCAAAAAGGAAGGACCTATGGGGAAGCTGCAAACTTGAAGGGACTTTGAGGGAAAAAAGAAACTTTTGGGGGACTTTCTAGTACTTCCCCGTATTTAATAATATTTAAATAAAATATTATTTTTTTCAATCCGTTTCAAGTCCTTTTCTATTATAAATGGATTAAAAATATATATTTTATAATATTTAATAATATTTAAATAAAATATAAATTTTTAAATCCATTTTTAGTCCCTTCCTATTAGAAACGGATTAGGAACAAATATTTTATAATATTGAATAATATTTAAATAAATATTAATTTTTAAATCTGTTTCTAATTCTTTTCTATCTAGAAACGGATATTGTCTAATATTTAATAATACTTAAATAAAAAATTAATTCTTAAATCCGTTTTTAGTCCCTTTAATATTTAATAATATTTAAATAAAATATTAATTGTTAAATGTTTTTTTAGTCCCTTTCTATTATAAACAGATTAGGAATTGATATTTCCTAATATTTAATAATATTTAAATAAAATATTATTTTTCAATCCATTTCTAGTCTTTTCCTATTAGAAATGAATTAGAAACAGATATTTTATAATATTTAATAATATTTAAATAAAATATTAATTCTTAAATCTCTTTTTAGTAGTTTCTATTAGAAATGAATTAGGATTAAGAACGGATATTTTCTAATATTTAATAATATTTAAATAAAATATTAATTCTTAAATTCGTTTTTAGTCCATTTCTATTGGAAAGGGATATTTTATAATATTTTATAATATTTAAATAAAATATTAATTTTTAAATTTGTTTCTAGTCCCTTTCTATTAGAAAGGAATGAAGAAAATATTTAAATAAAATATTATTATTTCAATCCGTTTCTAGTCCCTTCTTATTAGAAACGGATTGGAAAATAGATTTTTTCTAATATTTATTAATATTTAAATAAAATATTAATTCTTAAATCTGTTTTTTTGGTCACTTTCAATTAGAAACGAATTAGGAACGGATATTTTTCAATATTTTAATAAATCATATTTTTAGATGACCGTTTATAAGCTGTTGTTATTAAGATCATATTTAAAACAATAAGTATTCCGTTGCTAATCCATTCATATTACAAACAAAATAAATTCCATTTCTAATATTCCGTTTTTAAACAATAACTTTCTTGTAATGTAAGGTATCCCTTGAGGCAAACAAGTGAAATCCCACCTGTGTGATCACTAACACAAGAATCTAAAGGGGGCACGGGTCAGTTAAACTGGCCGGGCGGGCCAGACCCGGCGGTTCCGGGTCGGGTTTTGCCGGACTAGGAATTGGGCCGGTTACTATTGAAGACCCGGCGGGCCCGCCGGGTCACGGGTCACCAATTTGTGACCCGAACCCGGCCCGGATTAGGCAAGAACCCGCCGGGCCGGTCCGGGCCTGCCTGACCCGGCGGGCCGGGCCAAGCCCTCCGGGCCCGGCTGAGTTTTTAATTAATTTATTACTAATTTAAATAAAAACAAATTTAAATGGTTTGAGTGGGATTTGAACTTGGGTCATCAATAACACTAACAAGCTTTGTTACCAACTACGCTATGAAAGATTTATATATTTATATTAAAACATTATAAACAAAAAAAAAAATACTTCAAAATAAATTTAAAAAAAATAAAAATAAGAAATAGTTTAAAACAATTTTAATAAATTAGAAGAATTTGAAACCGCTCACAATAAATTAAGAAAATAATAATAAATTACATTAAGTTTGTTTGTTTATTGAATTAAATAGTTTATATATTCTTTTGAGTTATAAAATTATATTATATGAAAAAAAAAATCATAGTCATGGCTTATATTTGGTTGTTTTTTTTTTCACATTTTCATTTTTTTGTATTTTTGTAAGAATGCATTATTTGATTATTATGTATAAAATGATGGTTTATAAATAAATAAAATATAATATATATATTCCACTTGCACTAAAAGTTTGCTCGCACGCTACTGTATACATAGGACACACAAAAATATCTTTTACAATTAATGAAAGAATTAGGTACGGATTTCCATTACCTTGCCACCATTGAATAACATCAAAAGCCATATCTGTGTTCATATCCTCAGAAAATTGAAAGGTAGTGTTTAGGTATAAGTCGACCTCTGTGTATTGCGAACCCCTAGGTTTTTTTTTGCTTATCTTTGTCGAAATGATTCTCCTCCACTACTGCTGGACCGTCCTACCGCCTCAGTTGCAACCTGTGGAACAATATGGTCAAAACGAGAGCAATAGCTCTCATACAGTTCTAAAAGTTGCGACCTAACATCAGCAACAATCACATTAATATCTATAAAAATGTCTGACTCTGATGCATACCATTGAGTCTCTAACTCACTCATAGCCCATGATTGAGGATCTTGACCACCGTTAAACCCTAAAAACTTATAATATGCTTCTAAATATGCAGATAAGCCTTCTAATTTCTGCCTAGGATCTAAAACAAATGCAACTAAAGCAACTAGAGGTATATTCCTATAATAGTTCAACCATTTTGCCTTCATTTCTACAAGACCGGTAACTAATTGAGCATCTAATCTAAACTTCCACAATTGTTCAGCAACATCAACAGCACAATATAAAAACAAATGTGCAGTGGGAAAATAAACTCGTGAAAATAAATTTGTACATGTATTAAACACAGAAAGTAAATCCATAACTCTAGTAGCAATATTCCATTGATATTCAAATAAACTAAAACCAGGTAAAGTTTTAGTAACAAAAGTAGTCAATAATGTCTTGTACGGAAATGTAGCATTAAGAAGTCGATAAGTAGAGTTCCATCTAGTTTTAACATCTTTTGGGAATTTTTTGGCCCTCATGTTATTTGCTCTACAATAGTGAGCCCATTGTTTCATGAGGGTCATATTCCTTCCTATATATGATACCACATCTCTAATTGGTCCTACAAATTGTTTTAGGGACTCTAATCCGGTTTGCACACATAAATTTAATACATGACAAGCACATCTAATATGAAAATATTTGCCCCCGCATGATGGCCTCAAATATTCTTCTAAAGGTCTAATTGAGGCAGTATTAGCAGAGGCATTATCAAATGAAATTGAAAAAATTTTAAAAGTTAAACCATGTTATTCAATGATCCCACGAATGATCCTATAAATATTATCGGCGGTATGGGACTCGTTGAATACCCTAAAAGCAATGACTCGCTTTTGGATATTCCACGAGTCATCAATCCAATGCACCGTAATACCCATAAAAATTTTTTAATGAAATACATCGGTCCAAATATCAGAACATAAAGAAATAGAGGAGGAACAAGAACGGAAATACTCACAAAGTTGTTCTTTACCATGTTTGTATTGTTTAAAACTTGTTCTTTGAATTGTTCTTCTTGAAACTTTTTTGCACGTTGGTTGCAAGGTTTCATTGATGCATTCTTGTACTTGGCATCGCTCCGCAAAGTTAAATGGTAAGTGTTCCATAGAAATTGTCTCCGCGTCTACGGCGAATTGAATTTGGTTGCGAAAATGTAAATAAAGTAGAGTGAGAACCAGTACCTTCGTCTACGGCGAATTGAATTTGAGATTGTGTCCGAGGATGTCCAAGCTTATTCGGATGCTTTTTCTCCATATGTCTATTAAATGTGCCATATCCTCCTCCCTTGCTATGCTTAAATTCGGAATTACAATAATTACATTTTGCATGAGTTACAATACCATCATTATTATACATTTTTGTAAAATGAACTTTAAAAATATTAGACTTAGGGACAGATTCTGTGGTGTTATTTGTTTCTCTAGTCTCTGAGGGGATAGTAGGTGGTGTCGGTTCCTCAACTGGACTTTCTTACTCGGGCATTCATTACTCTCTTGGGTAGGTAATGAGCTCGAACCAATAATACTTTTCCCCCTTGAACCTCCACCACGTGATGCCATTTTAAAATTTTTGCAAATCCAAAATCAATGAAAAATAAAAGCACTAAGTGAAATGAACTCATTACAAAATTATAGAAAAAATTTAAATTTAAATTTTTTTAAAATTACACTCTAGAATAACAATTTCATGCATTTTATTTAAAAAAAACACCAAGTCCCAAGTCCACAAATAAATAATATAACAACAATAAAACTAACAAATTCATGCAAAATAAAATAAATAAATAAACAAGCCCACAAATCTACAAATATTAATTACATGCATTTTAAGTTAAAAACACCAAGTCCACAAATAAATAATATAACAACAATAAAACTAACAAATTCATGCAAAATAAAATAAATAAATAAACATGCCCACAAATCTACAAATATTAATTACATGCATTTTATTTTAAAAAACACCAAATACCAACTCCACAAATAAATAATATTAACAACAATAAAACTAACAAATTCATGCAAAATAAAATAAATAAATAAACAAGCCCACAAATCTACAAATATTAATTACATGCATTTTATTGAAGAAAACACAAGTAATTATAGAAAAATAAAGAAACTAAAAAAATAAAATATGTAAAAACCAAGATAATAAAATTAAATAATGCAAAAAAAATTAAATAAAAAACATAAAAAAAACAAATAAAAAATAGCATAACAAGCAAAAATCAAGTAAGAAATAATAAATAAATAATCTAATAACAAAAATTAACAAAATTAAATAATGCCAAAAAATTTAAAAAAATAAATAACAAACAAAATTAATATGCAAAGGTAATCAAACAAAATTATTCTTCTACTAACACTGTCCTTTAATTCTTTAATTTAATTATATATTAATTGTAATCCAATTTAAAATATGGACAAGATTTCCGGAGGTGGCAAGTAAAATAAAACAATTTATGTTTTATTTATTTAATACATTTCTGTGTGGACCAGTCACCAGTGTGGTTTTAAATATTATTAAAATATTAATCTGGCTCCAATCCAATTTATGTGTGGTTTTAAATTTTTAGATACCTAGCAACATACACTACAAAGTGCAAATCTAAAAGAAAATTATACAATTAGAAAAAAAATTGACGAATTTCTATGTAATTACAAAAACTAAATAAATAATAAGAGTAGCGGACTCTTTTCTTTTCAAAAAAAAAAAAAATCCTTTAAATTTATTAAAATTGTCAAACATCCTTGATTTTCAAAAACTTACTTTAAAATCCAATGAAATTAAAATTGTCAAACATCCTTTCAATTTTAGTTCTCTCGGTTAATGATTTTTGAATTTAGCTAATAGTTAATAGTTCTCTCAGTTAATAAAAAACAAATAAAAAATAGCATAACAACTAAAGTAACAAATAACAAATAAAAAATCTAATAACAAAAACTAACAAAATTAAATAATGCCAAGAAATTAAATATTTGAAATTTAAAAAAAATGAATGGTTTTCACATATACCAAATTACCAATGAAAAATCATAATATTACATTAATTTACATACATATCAACAAAAATACATAATAAAAATTTTTACAAGAGTACATAATTAAAAAGAATGATAATAAATATTAAATTATCATTATTACTAGTATTTATCTAGAGTTTGCATGTTGAGGACTATGATAAGCAAGTGTACATATTTAAATTCAAAGACATCACAAATATGCTAGAAAATTTAAATTCTTATTTCCAATATTCAATGCTCAATATATTCTAAGAATTCAAGATAATAACAAAACTACAATTAATAACCAAAAAATGTAAATAATTACTAACCTTGTTAATTGGAGACCTTGAAAAAGAAAGAAAATAATAAATATCCAAATTACTCCAAATTTCCAAGACTCCAAAAATAAAAAACCCCAAGTATCCAAAGCTTCAACAATTAGGCTTCAAGAATTAATGAAAAAAGAGAGAATAATAAAGGAGAAGTTGGGATGAGATTGAGAGAAAGGATTGGAGAAGAGTAATATTTGGTAAAAACTAAATTGGGAGAGGATGAGGGGTATATATAGATAGGAGTTTAATTAAAATTTAAAATTTGGTTTTTTTTTTTTTCATTTGAATTTGAAAAGTTCAAAAAAAAAAAAAAAAAAAAAAAAAAAATTTACAACGGCTCTTAAAGCCGTTGGCTCCAAAGTTGAGTAACCGGTTTGGAACCGGGCTTGACCCGATGGGTCAAGCCCTGTTCCAAACCGGTTTCAAAAAAGGGCTGACTCGGCGGGTCACGGGTTGGGAAAACCCAACCCGTAACGGGCCCATCTACAGTATGGGCCGGTTACGGGTTACCGACCCGGCCCGCCGGGTCAGCTGACCCGGCGGGTTCTGCTGGGCCGGTTCCGGGCTGGGCCGAATCTCGGCCCGTGCCCCCCTCTACAAGAATCTATGCCAAGAAACTCCTCACATGATGCACGCTCATCGACATTCTTTACAATAATTGCTTTATCATCTTTAGGTAAACCCATTATCCGTAAAACATCACCTAGTCCAAGAAATAAATTATTTTGTCCAAAGCTTAAGCACCTCTTTTCAACATCATATATACGTATCAACCAAAACTGTCAAAAAATTAACGTAATGATTAACTAGGGAGCTCAGTCATAGTAAATTTTCAAACCTTGTCCTTACTCGTCTTTGTTTTGCAATCTCATTAAGGCTCAAAAAACCCACTTCTAGGTTTTATCCACTATCCCCAAACTTGTAAGTCATCTTCCAAAAATATTCAAAGAGCTTTGGTCAAGTACTTAAATAAAAAAATAGAGTGGTGGTTGGGCGAAATGCAAGAGGGTTTTTAAAAGCACTGTATTAAACAACAAAAATCACAATCATGGAATCCTATTTGACTGCCACTATCTTCCCTAACTGCCTGTCCAACAGTTTTAGTTGTTAAAGACATGGATGCTACAATCACATAGTAAAAAAAATTGAGAATGCAATTCTTGACTTACATTATTTGATTGTAAATCACTTATAGGACCTGTAAAAAAAATGCCACTCTTGGGTAATCATGAGACTTGTTTATTTATTTTTTTATCTCTGTCTCTCTCTTGGTTTTTCTTACTCTTGTTTTTCATTCTATGTGGATGTGATACTCTGTGCATGTCCAATCAAAACATATTTTGTATGTGCATATATATGAATATACAGGGATGCTACGTGATGCTGAATATGCTTTTACAAGGGGAAGGGTTGACTTCCACTTCCAAGCGTTGCGAAGGGTTTTGACCACCTTATATTAACTCACAAAACCGAGGGCATGGACTGGTTTACATATGCCAAGGTGTTACAGTACATCACTGAAAAAAAAGAAAAAATTCATCCATTCCCCTGCGGATCATGGCCTTACCACTCGGTCCCCGATGGCCAGCGGAGGATTCGGCAGCTCACGTTCGTTTGCACTGCGCGTTTCCGCTGGACTGGACACGTGTTAGCTGTAGGAAGACTGGACACGTGTTAGCTGTAGGAAGCATGGTTACAAAAGTGACTTCGGTTCACCAGTTCAGGCTCAACTCCTCGCTTTACGTTAGCGGACCTACAGGTCGGGCTGGGGCTCCGCGCTCTTTCTTTCTGTGTGGGACGATGCCGGGGAATGTGTCGAGTCATTCAGAAAGCATAGGATCAAGGGATGCCGCAAGTCCCATTACGTGTGTAGATGAACTTTTTTACCACTTCCAAGAGAGCTATTTCTAGGTGGGTCGCTTCGCGAAAGACATTGCTTAGGACCAACGGGTCACACGACAGGTGCACGATTGACTTTGCACGCTCCATCCTTCGGCCCTTCGTAGAGCCTTTCCTTTAGTGGTGGTTTGGGAAGCATTCCCTTATCTGAACGTCGGCAGGCATTCAGGAATTCCCCTTTTGGGGCCCCGGGGTTGTTTTGGTTTGAACATAGGCTCAAACATGATTGATTGGAAGGGTCCTAGCTACGCCATGCGTTCAATACAAAAAAACCTCTGGGAAGCTGCAAGGATGACAAAAAGAGGGCGCTTTCCTGTGTTGCACTGAAAAAAAAGGAAGAAACCTTACTTAATTCAGAGCGTCTTCTTGAAGGTTTCTTCCTCCCGCGCCTGCCGCGTTAGAGGGGAAGATTAGCAAAGCAGGAAAAGACAGAGGGAGGGGGAGCAGCATATTCTCTTCGCGAGAACTTCAGGATCGGAGAAGCATTCGGAACGGGCGACGCCTTCATTTCGTTGGCAGAAACAGAAAAGATCCAATCCATTCGAGGAACCAAAGCACTCTTTCTACTTGATTCATAGATAGACAAGAGATAGATGAACTCTTTTTCTGTCTATCTATTCCCTATTTTTTTCTTTTATATATGCTTATGCTCTTTCTCTCTAAATTTGGAGTTTCAATGAAGAGAGAAAGAGAAGAGCAAATGGATCCTATCCCCTATATCGAAGACTCATTCCTCTCTAAGATCTTCGTCAAATACCAGACTTTGCCTTTGTTAGATTTTTTTCTATTATTTTTTATAGGAATTCCTCATATCCAAGGCAGCTTCCCACAACCCACCCATACGACTATGGGGAGGCTGTTCGCCTTTGGAATCGACAGTAGTAGGGGCTTAATAGCTACTTTCTTTCATTCTAAAGGAAACCGAATAACCTTTAGTCAGTCAATAGGAGCCCTACTTCCTTTAGTAGTTCTTAGTAAGTGGGCGGAGCGCACCTTTGGTACTTCAGTAGGGCAAGCAGTTTGATAGTGACTTCTTTCTTAGGGTTGGGCGACAAAAGGCTACTTCAATGACGGAAATGTCATAGGGTCACCTTTGGAAGCTCAAGTGTGAAAGCAGGGAAAAAAAGCTCAAACTTGCTCGAAACAGCCCTTGACCCTAACCCTCCGAAGCAAAGACGCAAAGCGTCATTTAATTTAAGAGGAAGGGACTGAATCCATCCATAAACCCAAAAACGAAAGGAAGCCTCTCGTTCCCTTTCATCAAGTGGGTAAGGTAGGCGAACCACTTTATTTGCCTTAGACTAATGGAACAAAGCTAAGAAGTAGGCTGAATGGGAAAAGGAAAGGGACAAGGGCGGTCATCGCTTGGCGCGAAGGCTGCTGGTTTGGGGGGCGGGGGGCGAGTAGCAGGGGCTTCAGCCCTCCTCGGCACCGGCGTTCTTCCTTGTTTGGCCGAAAGACACAAAACCAGCCCCTCTCCCCGCGACGGTCCGTCCTTGAGCACCCCCTCCCTTCCTTGACAGCCCCTCCCCCTGGGCCTCCCCTCACCTCCTCGGCAGCCCTCAGCTCCACTCCTCAAGCTCTCATCTCTTGGCCGACAGATGAAGTCTTGAAGTTAAAGATAATGGGACGTGGAATTGTGCAAGTTTCCTGAGAGTTTTAAATGATTATTTAGGCTTTGGGGAAAGAAAACTTTGGCATAATGGGCCTAATGGCATTGAATGAGATGAGAGTTTATCATATTGTTATGGATTCTGGTATGAAATAATTTAAAAAAACTCAATTGCCAAAGCTTAGGCTTGTGTGTAATTGTCATTGTGTGGGTTGTGGTTTATGGGCCAACCCACCAGGCTTTAAACTCAATTGCCAAAGCTTATGTTTACTGATTGAAATAGTTACAAACTTACAATTGGTTGGTTGCATGGTTGGAGACTTGGGAGTCTGGGAGATATAATAACTAGTGAGTATATTAGATTATTAATATTTATTTATTTTTTTAATTATTGGATCATCAGATCATGTATTACTTCTTAATGAAAATGCGAATGAATGCATAAAATTTATGGGTGAAATAAATAGAACATGAATGCTAAACTTCATTTTTATAAATATGCCTACAATGTGTTTGATTAAATGACTCAATGAGTTAAAATGCTGAAAATATCAAATATTAATATGCATCACAATGTATATATGTAAAACTAAATAATGTTTAATGTTAAATCTATCTAGCAAAATGCATAACAAAACAGGTTTCAATAAGACTAGCTTTACCAAAGGTTTCATATTCATTAACACAATAAAATTAGATACAATATGACTATTCCAAGGATACAATGACATAACAAAATTCGTTCCATAAGACGAATTCAATCATTTTGTGTGCATGAATGTTAGCACTACCACGTTCAAAAAAATTTTGTGTGCTTGATTCTTCTAATGATCTTGGTTGTGTCATGATAGCAACGTAATGTTAGCACCTATAATATTTTGCTTGTTATTTTTTATAGTCTATAATTAAAGTTTTTTTTACTTATTTTTTTTATAGATCATGGACAAATTTTTGATCAAATGACCAATGAGTGAAAAGTCATCAAATACTCCTAAAGTACCATTGGACTCTAAATCAAGCGAGGAGAACATTAATACAAATTTTAATTTCAACGACATTGTTAGTGACCCTGGATTACGAAAACCAATTGAAGACTTTGATATTGCGATTAGAGATCAAGTTAGAAGAGACTATCTGACTAGAGGCCCATGTCAACCAATTGGCCACAATTTTCCATAGAAAGATTATGGCAAACAAAAGAGAAGTTTTTAAGAGAAGAGAGTATTTGACTAGATGCTTGGTTGAGTGCTATTTTTCCACTCGTTTATCGCCTTGGTTTTGCCAGTTGCGACAGTTAGTGTTGAGAGGGCATTTTCAGCAATAAATGTTGTGAAAACTGACTTGCGCAACAAAATGGGAGACGAGTGGATGAACGATAGCATGATTGTCTATATTGAGAAAGAGCTTTTTGCAACTATCGACAATGAGACAATTCTGCAATGTTTTAAAAAAATGCAAACTCGTAGTATTCAGTTACCTCCTTTGAGTAGTGTGCGTCACACAGATGGCCGTTCTAGCTCGAGTGTGCATAAATAGACGTTTTATGTTTTTTGTAATTGTTTTAATTAAATATCACAATATTGCACTATTTTATATCGAAAACAAGTGTTATGCAGACTTTTTTTTTTTTACATTTTTCCCTCAGCCTCCCCCTAATTAATTAATCTTGGTTCCGTCCCTGTGAATATAGACATTCGGGACCGTACAATGTATCAAGGGAGTATGCTCTTAAGTACGATCCAAGCATCTTAATCATTTAGATTAAAATTAAATTTTTATATATTTTTTCATATTTTTCATAATTTTAAATGTTATAAAAATTTACTCATTACACTCTTTCCTTATTTTTGTTAAATCCACTACTACATATTTAATTTTTAGCTGTTTTGTGTTATTTTAATTATCTAATATTAATGAAATATGATGAGAGTCTAAAAGTTGAATCTAAACAAGTCTTGAAATTAATATCATCAGGGATTTTCTGCCTTACATGACTAAAAACATCCTTAGTTATAATCAATTATTACAACTTATTTTCTGCCATGTCAACACTTTGAATTGAATTTCAACAACATAGACAATTTGTATTAGTAGCTACTTATCATTAATGTATATGTCAAAGAATAAAGCACATTTCATCACACAAATAAATTTCAAATCTTAAATCTTAAATTTTTAATAAGACACCTTGTTTTACTAATTTTTGGAGTTTTGAAAATGCATTGTATACTCTACAATGAAACTAGAGTAATGATATCTTTACCAAATAAATTTCCCAAATATGTTTCCTAATAGATGTGGCTCTCAAGTTGGCATTCATGTCAGCATCCACGCCATTCTCTCTCTATCTTCTTATCTAAATCATAAATTTTAATCTTTAATCTTAAACGATAAACCCAAAACTCTCTCCTTAAACCCTTTAAATTGTAAATCTATGAAGTTTATGGTTTAATTTTTAAGGTTTAGGGTTTAGGATTTAGGTTATAAGGTTTAGGGTTTATAATTTTAGGGTTTAGTATTTATTATTTAGGATTTAAGTTTTTAGATTGTCGGGTATAAAATTTTGTAATATTTGCGTTTAAGATTTTAGATATGGTTTTATAATTTTTTAAAATTTTAAAAATTTAAGAATTTTTAATATTTAAATTAGAAATTTATATGAAAAAGAATTAAGTGAATGATGACGCGGATGGCATCCACGTCATTCCGAAAATTTATTCAGAAGATCTACTTGGTAAAAATAACATAGCTCATGCAACTATTTGCATAGTTTGGTTTTGAATATATATGATACAAACAAATAAATACTATTAATTTTTAATCATTAATATTATATTTAATATAAATAAAATATTAAATATATTAAAAATTTTGAAATTGTTACATAGCAATAAAGTATGCATATAATAATAATAATAATAATAATAATAATAATAAATCTTAAACGTAGACATCCAATGGTGCATACTATATTTCGGCTAACAATAATAACTATGCAATTTATAATAAAAAAATCATTAAATAAGAATTAATTCACAAATAGTGCATATTTTTTCACTTATAACTTATATTGCCCAAAAAATCATTTATGTAATAAATTATTCACTGTAATATGCCACATCCCTAACTATTGTTATGAGAGGGATCTCAACCCTCAAACTTTAGTTTCCGGAGAAAATGAGTTACACTCTCCCGTTGTTACAACGAAGATAATTTATGCCCTATAATTTGATCATCTAAAAAGTACATAAAATTTTGGAAGCAATATAAACACCATATCTTTTTTTATCCATTTAATTCATCATAGACATCCTACCTTTAAAATGCACACCATTTATTGATTAGAGAAAACCATAAAAATAATCTTAAAAATTATTAATTAAAAAGTTTAAAGCACAATAAAAAAAAACAAACAACTAAAAAAGACCTAAAAATAAAAAAATAAATAACCTATGTATATTTATTCCGTCAATATCTGAATAGCCCCAAAACAATTATTTGTGCATGATTTACTCCGAGAAGCCTAAATATGATGGATAAATCATGTTCATTAAAGAAATGCCAAAAAAACTATCTCACTTAAAAAATTAAAATCAAAAATCAAAATACATCTCACTTAAAAATCATAATGTGCTTTTGACGTAGAGTCAATTAAAAATTTCCATAAAATATCAAAGTACATCTCACTTAAAAGCAATGAAAATAAAAATCAAGAATAAAACTATCTTTTTATGAGAAATTTTAACTTCGTTTTTATTATATAAACAAATAAAGATATTTCCTAAAGATAAATAAGCACCTATGAATTTATAAGTGCATCCCTCTCTCTATTAAATTTGTTTAAGCATCACCACAAATATCATGAAGCAATAGAATGACTAGGAAGCTGACCAGACCATTTCTCTTCAAGCAATGCCAACAGATTAGGGGAGATAAAATCACTCAGAACCTTCCTAGAGTTCAAACAGGACTTCAAGAGATTCAAAGCCTGCATCATCGAAAACAGTTGCAGTAAAAACATCAGATAAGTTCAAATTATAAGCCTAACATTTGATTCATATTATAGGCATGAAAGATGAACTCACCTCAACTTCTCCAATACTGACAGTAACCTCTTCCAAACATTTAATAGGAATCATCATCTTGTTGATCATATGGACCCCAGCAATAGGCGAAAACGGTGTTACCGACATTTCATCTGTCACCATGAATGTAACTAGACTCTTAACAAAACCTCCATTCTCCAACCCTGAATTTCGACACCTTGGATTCATCTCAACCTTATCTAATTTTACACCATTGAGGCGTATCATGTGCTTTTGTGGCAGCATTTCATCAATCTTCAGTAATTGGCTACTGCAGCCGAAATAAGGCGGCAGCTTTGGAGACAGCAACATGTTCATGCACTCTTCCGACTTCATGTAATCACTGCTAACACTACAAAGAGCTTCTACACTTTCATACAAGTTATCGATGGAACCCATGCATGATCTTTTGTTCAGAAGCTTAACTATTAATCCAAGAGGAAATGTGAGGAAGCTGAACAGGAGGTTCACAAAGTCCTCCTCTGCCTCGGCGTACACCACCTTACTGCTCTCATTGTTCAGAAAAAGCTTTAGATTGAT
The DNA here is from genome assembly GCA_020875875.1 of Dioscorea alata. Taxonomy (NCBI): domain Eukaryota; kingdom Viridiplantae; phylum Streptophyta; class Magnoliopsida; order Dioscoreales; family Dioscoreaceae; genus Dioscorea; species Dioscorea alata. Next base: position 13,052,388 of record CM037017.1, on the reverse strand, counting down.
CCTTTTAGATTCAGTGCTCGTCATTTGATGTTTCTCTCTGCCTTCAATCATGCAGTGTTGTGACTCTAAATTGTCAGCATTGTGCAGGAAAACATCAGTCAAAGGCGTCTTGGAGACCAATGATCTCTCTAGCAACTTCAAAATCTACAATTATGATCCAAAGAGAATTATTGAAAATTAATTCAGTGGAATTTCATTTACTGATAATGAAATTAAGTATTAAAAGCTTGCATCTTGGAGAGAAATAGACAAGACTTGAATTAATTCCCAAAGCTTTTTTTTTTCTTCTTCTTCTTTTTTTGTCTTTACTCTATTGAGATAAACTAACTATGGTTAAAATTTGAACAAGAAGTGACTTTTTAAGATAAAAATGATAACTTTCATTCAAATAAATGACTATGAAAATTTCAATCATTGAGTCCTGCCGGCTTTTTGCAGGAAATCATCATAAGCATCTCGGACACTAGTGATCTCTCAAGCAAATTCAAAATTCTTGTTTTCCCCCAAAAATCAGTTTATTGTAAGCTAAAAATAACAATTTTCATTCATAAAAGTAATAAGAAAATCAATTACTAAAACTAAAATCTCAGAAAGAAATGAAGAAGTTTGAATTTATTCCCAATATTTTCTATTATTTTCTTCAATTAAGATCAAAGAGTCGTGAGTTTTGGAACATAAATCTAACAAAAACACTAGCAATTGTGGACAGGAATGGAGAAGACTCACCTCATCACTGCCCACAAGAACAGTCCTCTTTTCAAGATCATTCCCATCTCTGATACCCAAATTCTCAAAAAGCACCAAGCTTTCCGCCATGGACACCGGCTGCAGGCGCAAATCATCCCCAATCATAAACCTCGTCACTCCCTTCACAAAAACTCCGTCACCCCCTTCTTCTCCAACCACCGGGAGGACAGTAGTGATGATGGTGTCCATCACCTGCCCACAAGAACACAAGCAATTAGGATACGAACTAATGCAGCAGGTCCTCGCAGAGAGCTCGCTCCAAGTCCGGCACCGATAGAAGACTTCGGGATCGGAATCATCGAGATTAATCCCTAGCCTCTTGCAATGAACCCAAGCAGCGGATCGTGGACGGAGGATCATGGATTTACAGGGGATGGAGTTGAGGTAGACCGGATCAAGGCTCTCAGCGCTAGAGTAGAGCTCATCGATGGCACCAAGCGAGGAGCCGTTGCCAAGGAGGTGGACGACGGTACCAAGAGGGAGCGTAAGGAAGCTGAAGAGCACGTCGACGAAGTCCTTATCGGACTCGGCGAAGACGACGCGGTTGCGCTCCTTGTCGATGAGTAGCTCGACGAAATGCCGCTTAGAAACAGAGTTCATGTTGCCGGCTAGCAATGATTTCGAACCAAATGAGAAGCTTTCATACAAACACAGAAGGCACTCAAGAGTAGTACAAATGGCGTGCTTTTTATTTGAATAATAATAATAATAATAAATTGTTAAAAACAAATATATTTGTGACATATAAATAAACAATAAAATAAATAAATAAAAATAAAATAAATACCAAAATTATTTATAAAAAATAAATAAGAAATAATATAGTAAGAAGAAGAGTTATATAATATTCAAGATAGTTGTATTCAAACACATATCGGAAGCCCTATATTAGTACAATGTTAATGTAACGAAAGGGATATAAATCTAGGAGAAACACATCCATGTTTATAATTCTCAACACATTGATTCATAACACTCCCCATTGGATGCGTACAATAAAAAGATATGATTAGTTAAAACCTTACAAGGAAAAACCCAATGGGATAAAAACCTAGTGAAGGAAAAGAAGTACATGATCCTTGGCATATGGAGTAATTCCTAGCTCATTAAAAATCTTGCCCTGGAAAAAAAACTGTGGGATAAAAACCGTGGTGAAAGAAAAAAGAGTACAATCTCCTCCTCGTAAAAGTAGCTGTCAACTTGTTTCAGCTATGATGTTTTTTAGTCTTCTTATCTTAATTTTGTGCACAAGATTCTGATGAACACATTTTTCTAGTGATTTTGTGAACAAATCAACTTCATTCTCATTAGATTGAATCTTCTGGACTTCTATAACACATTCTTTGTGAAAGATCATGGGTGTAGAAAGATTTTGGTGCTATGTGCTTTGTTCTATCTCCTTTAATGTAGCCTTCTTGTATCCAAGAAATACAAGCACTATTGTCTTCATAAATTATTGTGGCATTTGTTGTAATTGATGGCAATTTGCATGATGACTGTATATGTCCAATCATAGATTGTAACCACTGATATTCCCAACTAGCTTCATGGAGAGCTAGGATTTCAACATAATTTGATGAAGTAGTTGTAAGATTTTATTTTGTAGAATGTCATGAAATAGCTAAACCATTATAAAAGAATATATATCCAATTTGACATCGTCCTTTATGAGGATCAAACAAGAATTTGGCATTTGCAAAACTTGTGAGATTGGATGAAGACTCTTAGGGATAAAACAAACCCATAACTGTAGTTCATCGTAAATAATGTAACACATCCTTAACTCCTTTCCAATGTCTTTGTTGGTGTAGAACTATATCTTACAAGGAAATTAACTGCAAAAGCTATATCTGGTTTGGTATCATTTGCAAGATACATTAATGCACCTATTGCACTAACATATGGAGTTTTTAGACCAAGAATTTCCTCTTCTTCACTAAGTGGATGAAATGGATCTTTCTGAACATCAAGTGTTCGGACAACCATTGGGGTACTTAATAGATAGACCTTATCCATATTAAATATTTTCAGCATTTTTTTTGTGTAAGCTGACTAGTGAATAAATATTCCAGCAGGTACGTGCTCAATTTGTATACCAAGACAAAATCTTGTCTTTCCTAGATCCTTCATTTCAAACTCCTTTCTTTGATATGATGTTGCAATTGCAATTTTATGAGGAGTATCTACAAGATTTAAATCATCCACATATATTTCTATCACAACAAATCTGTTAATAAAACTTTTAATAAATAAACAAGGACATATATTATCATTTTGGTACCCTTCTTTTATGATCACTAAGATGATTATATCAGATCCGTCCAGATTGCTTTAACCTATAAAGAGATCTCTGTAATTTAATAGAGTGCAAATGCCGCTGCTTTGAAGCGTTTGGCATTTTGTATCTCTCAGGGATATATATATATATATATATATATATATATATATATATATATATATATATATATATATATATATATATATATATGTCTTTTTCAAGTAATCCGTATAGATATGCTGTGACAACATCCATCAACTGCATATCTAATTTATTACTTGCTGCCAAAGCAAGTAGAAATAAAAAAGTGATCCTAACCATTATAGGAGAATGTGTCTCCTCATAGTCAACACCAGGCATTTGGGAAAACCCTTGAGCAACCAGTCTAGCTTTATATCTTATAATTTTATTGTTTTCATTTCGTTTTCTCACAATTACCCATTTGTAACCAAATGGTTTTATCCCTTTAAGTGTTGGCACTGTCGGCCCAAACACTTCACATTTTGAAAGGAAATTTAGCTTAGCCTGGATAGCTTCTTTCCATTTTGGCCAATCATTTCTTTGTTGACATTCATCAATAGATCATGGCTCTAGATCATTATCTATATTTATTTCTGTGTATGTAGCCACATTATAGATAAATATATCATTTATATTGGCTTCACACCAATTTATTATTTCACCATCATCTACATAACAAATCGAGTTTTCAGTATTTTCAGAGATATCATTCTCCATTAATTATTTTTCATTAACATGCTGTAAGGTTTCATATTTTCATCTCCCTTTTCACACGGGAGATCCTCTTCTTCAAGAGTTTTATTTTTCTACTTCCTTTTCCTAGAAGCTGAATCTTTGGCACCTATTGGTCTTCCACATTTTTGGCGTAGTTTGTTTTCTATTTCTTTTTCTTATAATAGGGTAATAGGATTCTCAATTCTTGCAGGAGCATTGCCAGCTGGTATATATGACTTGGTTACCCTTTTTGCATCATAAATATATCAGGTAATTCATTTGCAATATCTTGTAATTTTTTTTTGACAAATTAGTGACTAACACCTGTTTATTATTTTCTACAATTTAATGATCATTTGAACTTCAAGATTACATTCTTTCGCACAAGGATCATATGTATATAATTGGGATGTGTTCCAATCAATTTCTTTATAATCATTTTGAATAACCATATCTCCCCCTAATGAAGGAAAGTTGGATTCATCAAAATGATAATCTGCAAATCTTGCACTAAATACATTTTCCGTTAATGGCTCTAAATATCATATAATTAAGGGAGAGTCGTAACCAACATATATAACAAGCTTGCGTTATGGACCCATTTTGGTATGATTTGGTGGTATTATTGGCATATATACTGCAGAACCAAATATTCTTATATGTGAAATATCAGGCTCTTTACCAACAACTAGTTGTTGTCGTAAATATGAATTACATGCAACGGGTCAGATTCGTATTAAAGCTAGAACAAGCAAAATAGCATGACCCCACACACTTGTAAGCAGTTTTGTTCTTAATAATATTAGATGAGAAATTATTTGGAGTCTTTTAATTAATAACCCCGCCAACCCATTTTGGGTATGTACATAAGCTACTGGATGCTCAACTTGTATTCCAACTGTCATACAATAATCATAAAATGATTTTGATGTAAATTCACCAACATTATCAAGACGAATTGTCTTTATAGGATAATCTGGAAATTATGCTTTAAGCCTGATAATTTGTGCCAATAATCTTGCAAAAGCTACATTTCTTGTAGACAAAAGTGGAACATGGGATGATCTGGTCGATGCATCGATTAAAATCACAAAATACCTAAATGGTCTGCATGATGGATGTATTGGTCAAATATATCTCCTTATATTCTTTCTAAAAATTTAGGAGATTCACCAGCCACCTTACTTTTAGAAGGTCTGGTTATCAGTTTTTCCATTGAGCATGCTTAACATGCATATTCATTATTTGTTAGGATTTTATAATCCTTCAATGGGTGTCCATGGGCACTAGTAATAATCTGACACATCATAATAGCACTCGGATACCTACACCTTTCATGCCATAGTTTAAATATTTTTGGATCATTAACATTCCTAGTTAAGACCGTATATGATTCCATCACTTTAATACGTGTACAATATAATCCAGAAGATATGCAGGGAAAGCTTTCAAGTACACGTTTTTGGTATGAAACATCTTAAGTAATATAAAGATATTATTTTCCCTTCTTATCAACTGTCTCTAAATGATATCCATTGAGATGTATATCTTTAAAACTTAAAAGGTTTCTTTCAGACTTTGGAGAATATAGAGCATTTTTAATCTACACAGGTGTCCAATTTGGCAATACTAGTGCTGCTTTACCAGAACCTTCAGTTAGGTCTGATGACCCAGCTATTGTGGTTATAAAAGCCCTTTTCATTAATAAAGATGTAAAATATATTTGCTTTTGCAATACAGTGTGCATCATTCCACAGTCAACAATCCATTCATCATCACCTATATTTTATCTAAAGCATAACAAAAGAATATAACTTTAATGAAAAATATAACATAGTGAATAAAAATAAAAACACACTACATATATTATAAATCTAATCTATTAGAAAGTCTGACACATCTAAGTGTGTATTCTAAAATATATCATCAACAAAGTTAGTTTCTTGGAGTTGTCTGCAAAATTTGTCTCAACGGCTTTACCCTATTTGTCTTTAAGTGCATCTTAGTAAAGTTGGACAAAATGCTTGGGGGTTCTACAAATTTTAGACCAATGGCCCTCCAGTCCACAATGGTGACATGTATCTATTTTCTTATCTAATCTATCATCGTGGTTTTGTTGTTTTTGTTGATGCACATTTATTTTACTATCTTGTGGTCCGAAATAATTTCGGCACCAAGCACGATCACGTTTGCCATGACCACCATGATAGCTTCTTCCAACTCAGTTCTTATAATCGTCATTACAATGATGCCATTTTCCTTGCCCATAATTGGTTTTAGTCAAAGGTGTTGTTGATCCAAATGGTCGGGTTTGATGATTTAGCATCAACAACTCATTATTTTGCTCCGCCACAAGGAGATAAGAAATCAATTCAGAGAGTTTAGTAAATTTCTTTTCTCTGTATTGTTGTTGTAATATAACATCTCGAGCATGAAATATTGTAAATATTTTCTCAAGCATCATATTTTCTGTCACCGTTTCTCCACAGAGACGTAACACCGAAACTATTTTAAATAGCTCAGAATTATATTCTTGCATGCTTTTAAAATCTTGAAACTAATATTTGCCCAATTATTACGTGCTTTTGACAAATAAATCATTTTCAGATGTTCAAATCTCTCTTTTAGGGAAAGCCACAATTCCTGTGGATCCTCAGTAGTCAAGTATTCATTTTTCAAGCCATTATCAAGATGATGACGTATTAATATCAATGCTTTTAATTTATTATCAATTGGCTCATTGTTAGCACCCTTATTTGTTTTTCCCAGATTTTTGGCATTTAGATGGAGCTTAACATCGAGATTCCACGATATATAATTGCTCCCATATATATATATATATATATATCAAAAGCAAATTCATGCTGATAACGTGTTAAAAAGTAAAGGAATTTGTGACATATATATGAGTAATAAAATAAATAAATGAAAGTAAGTAAATACCCAAATTACCTATAGAAAATAAATAAGAAATAATATATTGAGAAGAGGAGTTATAATATTCAAGTTTTATCTCAAACACATATCGGAACTCCTATATATAGTACAATGTTAATATAATGAAAGGGATATTCATGGAGGAGAAACGCATCACATTTATAATTCTCAATGCATCGATTCATAACAAATGCATTCCCGTTGAAAAAACTGCCAAATTATTGTTGTGATTTTTTAAATATTGATTGTCAATTTTAGGAATATTTTATATGTCATGTCTTAAGACTCTTGGGTTTTTGGTAACCTAGTTTTTGATGTATTATATATACACTAATTTTTTTTTTAAAGTTTGTTAGGGGTTTTCTAAAATATATATAAACCAAAAACTCTTCACTTGCAACGGTCTTCATCCTCATTCTAGATTTTTTTTTCTTCAACACACACACACACACATATATATTATAAAGTATAAATAAAGATAAAAAGACTATAAACCAAAAACTCTTCACTTCCAATGGTCTTCATCCTCATTCTAGAATTATTTTTTCTTTAAAACACACACACACACATATCTATATTAAAAAAAATATAAAAATAGATAAAAAGACAAAATAGATAAAAAGACCATGTAAACAAATAGACACTAAAATAGTTTAAACTCGGGGTCTGCGCCAACAGCATATGCAGCAAACCTCATTATAATCCTTTTGGTTTAATTTTAGAGTAATGCTATATATAGTGAATGGTTCATATGAACCAGCCGCATGACTGATGAGGCTGGTGACGTGACAACCTCTTTTACTTTTTTTTTATTTAAAAAAAATAAGAGGAATGCTTGTTATTCTCTCTTTATATCACATACACACTCTCTTTTAATCTCTCTCTCTCTCTCTCTCTCTCTCTCTCTCTCTCTCATGTCTGTGCCCTAGCTTGGAAGTAAAGCCAAAAAGGCCGCTCCCCCTCCTGGCCGCCGCTTCCCCTTCCTCTCTCGTGTCTGTGCCATAGCTTCTCTTACAAGCTCAGTCTCCACTCCCCCCTCCTCTATCGTGTTTGTGCCCTAGCTTCTCTTCCAAGCCCACCGCTCCCCTCTTCTCTCTCGTGTTTGTGCCCTAACTTCTCTTCGAAGCCCGGCCGCCGCTTCCCTCTTTCTTGTGGCACAAGTGCCCGGCAGCCGCTCCCCTCTCTACTCTGCCCCTGATCCCGGCAGCCACTCCCCTCTCGTTTCCCATCTCCAGTCCACCGCTCTCCTCTCTGGTGCTCTTGTCCAAGAGTCTCGGCTCGCCTTAAAATCAGGTAGAGGCAATGATGATGCCCTAAAAAATTCTCTCGTACCCCCATCTCTCTACAATGATGACGTAGTAGCTTGGAAGGCCTAGTAGGCAATTGCTACTCCTATTATTATATAGGGAGGAGGAAAGGTGGGAGAAACTTTCCACTATTGGATCTAAGCCTCTTTTTCATTCTATTGGTTGATATTTAATATATATTCAGCAAGAATCATTTTGTTGCATCATGTATTTCTTTCTATCGACAGGGTTGGTTCGTGTATTTGGTTCGCTCTATATAGCATTACTCAGCAAGATGTTCTTGTAGCCATGATGATTTGCCCTATAAAAGAGTATGGAGATTGGGTGGCGTGGCAACTTTAGTTACAACTCTTGATTCAGGTTTATTTATGAGAAAGAATAGAGGGGCAAGATTTGAGCCTTTGATGAAACATGAATTCATTCTCTGAATTTTTTTTGAAATGTGAATTGTACATATGACCCTATTTAGTTGCAGGCCTTAATTTAGGTTTGTACATTGGTTTGCGGATACATCATGTTAATTTTTTTAAGTTACTTTAATGGGGGTATAAGATACAGTAGCTTGCTTTCTGATTAGAACTTCAATTTTGTTTTCCCTATTGTAATATTTAATAAGTATTTATTTCTTGAATTTCTTGTTATGTAGGAATAATGGGGAAGTTGGCTATATAGAAATTTGTATGACATAAGTTTCTCACCATCTGTCATTTTCTTATGTAGGTAGACATGGATTCAGATGATGCATCACACGAGTTGCATACATTACCTGAATTGAAGGACAAGGAAGATTTTAAGATGCCAGGAACATCATCATCATATCATGCACCTGCTGGTAATCTATCCCAATAATTTGGTTGCTTGTGCCCTACATTTTTAAGTCTTAATGTATTGGTGTTTCTTCTGGATTCATATGTAGAACATAAGCCAAATTTTTATAGAAATATTTCCGATAACGTGCAACTCATTCTTCTAGGTTGCATTGTCTTTTGTTGAAACAAATTTTGAAATTTCTTCTAAGTGATATGGTTTTCTTCTTGAAATATTTGTTGAGGTGATATGGTTTTCTTGTTGAAATTTCTATCTGGATTACTTCAAGCATATGGAAAGAGTGACAAATCAGTTTGTTGGGGTGACTAGGTTTGCTTCAATCCCCATCTTATGTATTGACCTATTTGAATTCTTGCATTTCTTTGTGCAAGTTCTTTTGTATTGTTGGTATGATGGATTGCAAATTAATATTTTGCTGCCTTACTATTGATTTTGAGGAAATATTTTGGTGCTGAATTTGATAATCTTTAGTAGTTTCTCTTTTTTTTTTTGGATAAGTAGCATTTAATATGATAAGTTTTACGACAAGTAGCTTCCATTATTTGATGTGTGTGGTTGTTTGTTTTGATTTTTCTTTCCTAGGTCCCTCTATATAAACATATTGCTCATCTTTCCAGTAAAAGCAAACCTGTACACATTTGGTTCTTAATTAACTGAATCTGATGATTATCTTTTTCCAGGAAATTATGATTCTTCCAATTGGTGCAAATAATTTCAAGGAGGCTGTATAGATGGGTTCGGAAACATGCCATCACCTGATTAAAGATATTGCCTAATTAAAGATCTTGTAAATGGAGATTCTGTAAATTGTAAATGATCAGCACCATTTTTGGTTGTTCAACAGAGATTCTTATGTGGATGCCAATATTTACTTTTTAGTGTTCTTAAATGGGTTGGTTTAATTTGATGATTTCATTTGATTTGGGGAATGAATGGAATAATGTAGCTCACCAGGAGGCACTGAAGAAGGAGCTTGAGAGACTTAGGAATATTTACAACCAGGAAAAGGGGAGGGATTGCTTGTTTTTCTTGAGTTAATTGTGTGTGAGATTTTATTAAAATTTATTTAATTTATCCTTGTCATTTGATAACTCTTATGTTTTCTTAAGAATTGTAACATTAATTTTTTTAATGGTTGCAAGAGTCGTTGTCTTGTTGATTAAAAAAGAAATTAGAGTAATCTTTGATATTATTTTATTTTACAGGTTTCCTTAATTGTAAGTATGTGTTCTTTCTATACATCTCAAGTATAACATGAGAAGTGAATTCTAGTATAACTTATTACTAAATTTGCCAGAGCTTTGCAAAAGAAAAACAAGTAAATAATATGCCAAGAATTCCCAATGCGCACACAGAGAATGTTCTAAAACACATATACTGTAAGTTTTAATGAACTTATTAGTTAGCCATGATCACACCATTCAATAGAAAAGAGTGGCACCTAAAACATGAGAAGTGAATTCTAGTATAACTTATTACTAAATTTGCCAGAGCTTTGCAAAAGAAAAACAAGTAAATAATATGCCAAGAATTCCCAATGCGCACACAGAGAATGTTCTAAAACACATATACTGTAAGTTTTAATGAACTTATTAGTTAGCCATGATCACACCATTCAATAGAAAAGAGTGGCACCTAAAACTTCAGCAAAAATCACCAGTAGGCTGCGAACTTTAATAACTCAAAAAGAAGACCACTTCAAGCCTTGAGACTTAACCATCTCTAGCATTTTTTCTTGTGTAATCAAAAGCAAAGATCAGACTAGTAGGCTGCAAAAATCGCCAAAAATTATGTCATGCCAGCATGGTAATTATAATTTTCATAGAATAATAAGGTTAATGCCTTGTGATCAAGCTGAGATCAGACCAACATATCCAGCATACTTAGCACAAAACCCATATGCCCTGGCTTTGTACATAAGAAACACAAGATAAAATTAAACAACCCATATGTCTTGGTTCATCTCTTCATCAAATATAAACAACATAAAACCTAAACATAAACAACAAGACAAATGTTACAATAATAACACAAACATGAACCAAAAATAATCTTATAACACAAACATGAACCCAAAATTTTAGTTTTTCCTCCACGAACATGAACAAAAACACAAACACAAAAATTAAACCTTGCGCTATATAAGCAATTTGCATCACAATACCATTCCCTCAAAAACTTTTTTTTGCTCCGCACCCTACGAAAATGCGTAATATCATTAACTTCAACACAAAAATAAATACATACGCCTTGCCACTCACCTTAATCAAAGATCATTGCATTGGCTTGTAAAACCTAAAGAAGAACTATGATGCATATCCAGATTAATCGATATAGAATTTGAATTTACCTAAGAAAAGAGATTATAGTCCAACAAATCATTACAAAAACTTAAATGATTGAAAAATGTAATTTGGACATTAATGACAATTACAAGGGAATTACCACGCTCTTTTGCGTGCAATGATCATCTTGTGTAAATTTTTGAGCTGCTGCAACTCCCCTTGTTTGTGCCTTCTGCCAATAATAACATGGATGTTATACACACACAAAAAATGCATTGGAAAAAAAAAATCTAAAGAACTAATGAATATGATACTACATAAAAATACTTTTTTTGTTTCTGATTATTATTTCTTCAACTTTTGACTTCTTCCTTTCTGATGGTGGACGACCCTTACAATATAGGTGTAAATTTTTCCTTGCAAGTTTGGTGTGGACGACCCTTACAATAATAACATAAAGGAGTCAGAAATGTTTGGTGTGGCACATTAGTCGCATCCAACAACATAGGTGTAAAATTTTCCTTGCAAGTTATGTTGTCCATCAACTTCTCAATTGCCTCATCCACATATTTCATCAAGAAGATGAATTTGTCATTTGACTCTGTTCCAAGTTCTATGGCTTTGGTAAAATGAGAGCACAATTTATTGTACCGTAGTTTCTCCTCACTGGTTTGTGGATCCTCATAACAATTTAGTACATATATATGCATGTGTTTGATGTCTTTCCTCCATCGTGGTAAAATATACCTAGAAGGAATGTCTTTCACATTCTTCTCAATAAGCACCTTGCAAATGTGCCTACAAATAATCCCCTTGAACTCAAACAACTAACAAGAGCATTTAATGTCAAATTCTTCCTCGTTAGTGTAAACATTGTATACCACTTGCTTTCTAAATGCACCTTCTTTCCCTTTGACAACGTCGGACACCTAAAATGAGCAGACTGCCCCATGTGAACAAGTGAGAGTTAGATTGTAATATATTATTCCTCGCAACTCATCTTGAAACAATTTAAAAATTTTATTTGTGTATGCTTCTTGTAGTTGCTTCTCAAAATAGCAATCAGTGATCAATGGAAAACACGAGTTAAATGAAGCAAAAATCAGCTTTGTTCTCTTTCTTAATTTTGCTTTTCAAGGCATTATCATATTGCTCAACAAACTACTTCAGTGAAATCGTTGGGCCAACATAACCATCAAAATATGCATTTACACTTTCACTTCTTTGAGTGGTAAACATTCCATCCTAAAATATGCCTTCAACATACATAGGAGCCCAATGAACATGAATTTTGAATGGAGAATTCAGCCATTCATTTTTCTCAATGTTATAGTCCGTCATCATCTTCAAGTATGTGTCTTCAAACTCTTGAATATCCAATGCTTCATACATGATGTGTTTCAAAATCTTCTTGATTGCTTTGTATTCATTTAAACCTCCAAGTTTCTCGGGAACCTTCTTCATGATATGCCAAAGGCAAAGACAGTGATGGGAATTTGAAAAAACCAATCTAACTGCACCTTGAATAGCCATACACTGGTCTGTAATAATTGCTTTAGGAGCCTTGCCTGACATACACTCTAACCAAGTTTTAAAGAGACAAACATATGTTTCTATATCTTCCTTCGACAATAAGCCACACCTAAACAATACTGTCTGTCCATGATGATTTACACCGACAAATGTAGCAAATGGCATGTCATACTTGTTCGTCAAGTATGTTGTATCAATGGAAATTATATCACCAAAAGCTTCATAAGCCGCTATAGACCTCACATCCGCCCAAAAGACATTTCTCAAACGACCTTCCTTGTCTATATCAATCAAATGGAAAAATTTTGTGTTTCGTTGTTGCATGCGAGAGAAATATTTTCCAAGTGCCACGGCATCTCCAATGCCAAGCCTGAATTACCTTGCTTTTGCAATATAATTCCTACAATCTTTCTCAATGTATGTTAAATTTTCATAACCCCCACTTTTAACTGCTAGGGAATGAAAATTTTTGCTTAGGCTTATCCCTACTTGGTCGTTTAATTCAAGCCTTCTTTTCACATATGCATCAATTTTCTTATTGCACTTTTGGAAACGAGTTTTTTGTGGGCTGAGTGCATGATTATGCTCCAAATTAACACTAGAAATGGTAAATTGCCCATCATTGCCAACAATGACATTAATCTTTGCGGGACAATTTTCTTTGGTGGATAGCGTTGAGTTGAAGGAGTTTTTTTAAATAGATATTCGTTTGCCACCTCTTGCACATGCTAGCGTGTAATATTTCAATTTTCCATCATCACCTAATTTCATGCTTTTTTTGGTGATGCCAAACCCTTCACGCCACACATATTGGACATATAATTTATAAACTTCTTCAGAATCAAGCATCATACCAGCCTCCGGCACAATATTTTTAATTAAATCCAAATCTGTTGGTTTTTCTTTGGCATGTATTTCATAACTTGAACATCCAACTTCTACATTATCTTTTTCTTGCTCAGAACACCCAAGTACCACTTCTTCCATGTTCTTGCTTTAGGTATATGTCTAAACGCAAATTAGAAAAATCTTTAGAAAACATGAAACAAAGCAATGGTTTATAATCCTAAATAACTCAAAAAATTCATAAAAAAACAAAAATCCAGATAATGGCTAAATAACTCAATAAAATCTTTGGTTTATAATCCTAAATAATCAACCATAAAAAAAACCTAAATAACTCCAAAAAATCATTAGAAAACATTAAACAAATCTTTGGTTTATAATCCAGATACATTGCCAAGAAATTATCCTCCATCACCATAAATCCACCATAAAAAAACAAAAATCCTAAATAACTCCCAAAAATCATTACAAACCATGAAACAAATGATACCTTTGATGTAGCGGCAGCCAAGAGCGAGGGAGGGAAGCAGTGCCCGGGAGCGGGGAGGGAAGCGACAATTGGAAGGGGGGCTAGGAGCGGGGGAGGGAAGCCGCGGCCCGGAGCGGCTGCCGGGAGCGGGGGAAGGGAGTGGCGGCCAGGACCGGGGGAGGGAAGGCGCGGCCAGGACAGGTAGAGGAAAGCTGACACGACCCCTTGCGTGTATCCCGCAAGTGCACGGGTTTGTCGAAGTAATAAAATTTACCCTGGTGAGAGGGTAGTCGAATCCACAAGGAATAGGGATTTAGAATACGAGATTTCACTAATTAAGCTATGCGGTGTATGGAAAAGCAATATCTGGATCAATGAGTGAATGTAGAAGCAAACAGAATAAAAGACAAGAAATTAAATAGAAAAGATGGAAGATCAGAAAGTGCAAGTAAAAGAGAATAGAGAGGACTAGCAATGAATGAAATAGGGTATCCGGATAAGCTACCTCTAGGATCTATGCTTCTAGTGCAGGACTATGCTATTATACTTTCCTATTGATGTTAATTGAGTCGAGAAAATCCTTAGACTCACAGTCTCAAACCTAAGGACAACCGTGACTAACCCCATTATTATGCCCCGGTATTAGGATTCACGTCACCCTTCACTCTGTCGCTCGGACGACTAAGCCCCAGGGGAGTATATCTACCTAAACCTCATACTACGTGGGATTGCTTTAAGCTCTAGTGATTCCTAGTGGTAAAACCTGTTCCTATGTTTAGTTCTAACCCTTTGGTCCAGGTGGAAGAACCCTAGTCCAGATTAAGCCCCAGCGCGTAGGATTCACTTCAACTCTTCACTCTGTTACTTGCGTAACTAAGCCCTAGGGGAGTTTATCTGCCTGGCACTTCACTCTATTTCGATCGCTATGAAATCAAGGAAACGGAGGTAGGGAGAAACCACGTCGGAAGGGAAAGGGGTATATCGCTACCTCACAACTCTCCCTCTCAACCCTCTTCAATCTTAAGTAGTCTAACTCTAAAGGAGTTGTCACACCTCCAAAAGGTAACCTAAATTGTTCTCAACCTTAGTGTCACGTCTAAGGGAAAACATTAACAAGATGAAATTAAGATTGAAACTCAATTTTTATGCATCAATAATGGAAAAGCATAATAACAATGTCAAAGAAACATAAAAAACCCTAGACTTTACAAGTCCGAATACCCTCAAGGGGTTTAGCTCCTTATGAAGCTATACATGTTCATCAAAATAGAAAAGAAAGTACAAATCAAAGACATTGATGAAAACCCCCTTGTATATGGTGTGGCCGTGGTCTTGTGCGGCCGTCGAATGTCGGTGACGATGCCGATGACGCGCGCTAGACCTCCACAAAATCCTCTCCAAAACCCTAGCCGCACTCCCCAAAGTTGAAGAGAAAGATAGGTCAAAAGATATCCCAAGAGGTCTCCAAAATCCCCTTTTATAATGTTGAATCGCGGCTTTAAAATCGGACTTATCGGGGGCTTCACACGGCCATGTGGAATTTCCACACGCCCGTGTGAAGTTTCTATCTAGATGAAAAATCGATTCACACGGCCGTGTGGAATTTCCACACGCCCGTGTGGATTCTCTGAAACCCTGATTTTCGACAGAAATTGAACAGTAGCTTGCTATAGTGTTTTGCTACAGTAACAAACTACAGTGTTGCTGCAGTGCTGCCGAAATGCTCCCGAATCCGTTGTTCTTCATTGAGGCCATTGGTTGGGCACACAAACAATGGTAAGTCGTGCCGATTACTTTAAGTCTCCTTCTTTGTGAAGTTCTTCTAAGCTACACGAGTTAGATTTATTGTGAATGTGACTGCCTTTGTGCCCCTCCAAAGGAGGTTGGCACACACTCACAAGTCAAGCTTGTGCCTTGTTCCTTACTTGGTCTGAAAACTTCCCAACATCGGCGAACACGACCTAATTTCGTTCTTCTTCTCCAATTTAACTCCACAAACTTTCAATGCACAAGAGTACACAAATACACACCATTTAGTGATAAAAACTAATAAAAGATATGCTCAATGTAAGATAATAACGCTTCGTGGTACTATAACACAAGCACTTACCAAAAGCGGCGGCCGGGAGCACATACACGATAGAAAGAGAGAGAGAAAGAGAGGCAAAGAGAGGCAAAATGAAATGCATTCCTCTTTTAATTTTTTTTTAAATTTTAAAAAAATAAATTAAAATCATTTGCCACGTCACCAACCACATTAGTCGTGTGGTTGGTTCATGTGGTTGCTTTTCTTTATATAGCATTGATAAGTGCTTGTGTTATAGTAATGCAAAACGTTATTATCTTACAATGACCATACCTTTTATCAGATTTTATCACTAAATGGTGTGCATTTGTGTGCTTTTGTGCATTGTAAGGTTGTAGAGCCAATTTGGAGAAAAATAAGCAAGAATAGGTTATGTTCGCCATTGTTGAGGAGTTCTCGGACCAAGCAAGGAACAAGGCACGAGTCTAGACTTGTGGGTGTGTGCCAACCTCCATTGGAGGGGCACAAAGGCAGTCACATTCACAAAAGTCTAACTCGTGTAGGATTGGAGAAATGAAGAGAAATGAAGTAATCGACATAATCTACCGTTGATTGTGTGCCCAATTCAACGGCCTCGATGAAGAACGATGAATTCGGGAGCATTTCGGCGAAGCTGTAGCAGTTACTGTAGCTAATTACTGCAGCAAAACACTGTAACAAGTTACTATTCACAGTCTGCCGAATATCAGCAAAACAGAATTTCCACACGGCCGTGTGGAATTAACACATGGGCATGTGGAAATTCTGCAGCCCGTGTGGAAAATCCACAGGGGCGTGTGGAACTCCGATTTCAGCCCGATTTCAGCCTATAAATAGCCCGTTTTCAGATCTATTTGGAAACCCTCCCCTTCTATCTTTTGACCTATCTTTCTCCCCAACTGCTGGAGGGCGGCTAGGGTTTTGGAGAGGACTTCGTGGAGGTTTAGAGCGCGTCATCGGCATCGTCACCGACGTGCGGTGGCCGTACAAGACCATGGCCACACCATACGCAAGGGGGTTTTCATTGATGTCTTTACTTTGTGCTTTCTCTTATATTTTGATGAACATGTATAGATCCATGAAGAGCTAAACCCCTTGTGGGTATTCGGACTTGTAAACTCTAGGGTTATTATGTTTCTTTGACATTATTATTATGCTTTTCCATTATTGATGAATAAAAATTGAGTTTCGATCTTAATTTCATCTAGTTAATGTTTTCTTTTAGATGTGACACTAGGGTTGAGAACAATCTAGGTTGTCCTTTGGAGGTGTGACAACTCCTATAGAATTAGACTATTTAAGATTGAAGAGGGTTGAGAGGGTGAGTCGTGAGGTAGCGAAGCGTCCCCTTTCCCCTCCGATGTGGTTTCTTCCTACCTCCGTTCCTTGATTTCTTAGCGGTTGAGATAGAGTGAAGTGCTAGGTAGATAAACTCCCCTGAGGCTTAGTTACGCAAGTAACAGAGTGAAGGGTTGAAGTGAATTCTACGTACTGGGGCTTAATCTAGACTAGGGTTCTTCCACCTGGACGAAAGGGTTAGAACTACACATAGGAATAGGTTTTACCACTAGGAGTCCCTAGAACTTAAAGCATCCCACGTAGTGTGAGATTTAGGTAGATATACTCCCCTGGGGCTTAGTCGTGCCAGCGACAGAGTGAAGGGTTGACGTGAATCCTAATACCGGGGCATAATGTTGGGGTTAGTCACGGTTGTCTTTAGGTTTGAGACCATGAATCTAAGGATTTTCTCGACTCAATTGACATCAATAGAAAAGTATAATAGCATCGTCTTGCACTAGAAGCATAGATCCTAGAGGTAGCTTGTCCGGATATCCTATTTCATCCATTGCCAGTTTCTTTCTATTCTCTTTTACTTGCACTTTCTTATCTTCCATCTTTCTATTCAATTTCTTGTCTTTTATTATATTTGCTTCCATATTCACTCATCGATTCTATTCTTATCTTTCCATACTCCACATTGCTTAAATAGTGAAATCTCGTATTCTAACTCCCTATTCCCTGTGGATTCGACTACCCACTTACCGGGGTAAATTTTATTACTTCGGGGAACCCGTGCACTTTCGGGGCATGTCAAGCATTACTCTTAATTTTAATATTTAATGGTATTTAAAAAATATACATTATAGAATATTATTTCAAAAGTAAAAGATATAAGTGGCTTCATGGACTAGATAGGATATTGACAGATATGATATGAGGATTAGATAAGACACTATATTATATTTTAGCTTTAGAAGCAGTTAAATAGAGGGGGTTTAAAAACCCACCTCTATAATAAAATAGGTTATTTTTCTTTTCATGTCTTTAAACCCTTCTACATTAATTTTGTTTTTAAAAATTAATTAAAACCCCAACCCCCCCTTCCCCACTTCTCTCTCTCTCTCTCTCTCTCGCCCTCCCTAATTCTTCCGCCCTTTCTTTTTCGTGCCCGTCCCCCAAACCCCCTCCGTGGCCGCGGCAGCTGCTCTCCCCCTCGCTAGTCTCCTTGGTCGCCCTGTCAAGCCAGCCCTCACCGCCGCCCCCATCTCTCAGTATGAGATCCTCTCGGAATCCCTCACCGATGATGAGAAAGTCCGCGCACTCGAAGACTAGCTCACCTATAATCTAGACGACATCAAGGGGCTCCAATCGCTGCTTGAGCTCAAATTGAAGACCAATCTACTCCCCAACGCTATCACCATCATCGACAGCCTCATTGCTATGGAACCTGACGACAAGGACCTCCCATCCTCGGTCTCTTCTCTCTTCTCCTTCCCCTTCTTCTTACAAAGATATTCAATGTCGAGCTAGTTAATCTTATGACTTTTGGTGGTGTGTGTAGGTTTAAATCATATGATGTTGGAGGTGGGAATTTGTTAATCCTTTTGCTATGGAATATCAAAGTCTTCCATCCCTTTTTGGCTATAAACGAGTAAATAATATTGTACCCCTTTGTTATGTAATATTTGTCATGTGCTTCAGGTTTGGAATCCACTAGGAATAGTAGGAGTTATAACAGCTTTTAATTTTCCATGTGCTATTCTTGGTAAGTTAACATTACTTTCTTCTAATGACTGATGTTGCAGTTTAAGAGATGTGTAACAAACTATCTTTTATAGTCTTATAGGATGGAATGCCTACATCGCACTTGTCTATGGAAACTATGTTGTTTGGTAAGAAAATCCTCTTCTTTTTTGGTAGAAATAAGTTGATCTGAGAAACTGATGCTGCTATTCATTTCTGAGTTGAATTTATATATACATATGTCTATTTGTAAGATTTCTTATGACTAGCTCTCATCTACATTTTTTTTATTGCAATATAATTACTCTCAAGTGTAAATTCATGAAACTTAAAATTTCATACATAAAGTGTTGATGGTAATATTTTAGATGTTTCTGGGATTCTAGGGAGTTCAACCATTTCTAGGCTGTCTTTCCATCTTGACGATAATCCATCTTATTTATCTTTGATTTCAATGTTTCCTATGTCTATACTTGCCTATAAACATACTTACAGATCATATATACTTAATTGTGATCATATTTATACAACTAGAAAGAATTATTATTGTGCTTATATTCTTAAGTGAGCCATAACGTGATAATATGCTTATGGAGTCTGTTCATATCATGCATTGCAGGAAAGGTGCACCAACAATCCCTTTAATCACAATTGTTATGACTGAGATTGTTGCTGGTGTTCTGGAGAAGAACAATTTACCTGGTGCAATTTTCACTTCTTTCTGTGGAGGGGCTGAAATGGGTCAAGCAATAGATTGCGACAGATGGATACCTATGGTTTCATTTAACGGAAGTTCCAAGGTATTGAATATTTGAATCCCTTTCAACTTGTTCATGTGGTCTCATTTGTTATCCTCAAGCCATAATCTTGTTATATCAATTCTTTTACTTAAGCCATGAAGAGTAAGTCACTCATTTCTAGCTTCTTTGCAAAGTTACATTGAGTCATCAACCACAGAAATGTAATTAATAAAAATAAATAATTAGTTGGGATTTAAAATCTAAAATTAACTTTGCCATGTATTCCTACCAGATCTTCAATTAGTGCCATTATTGGCATAATGGCATATTGTTTTTTTTTTTTTAAGTAAAAGTTTGGTGATTCCTTGTGTAATGACTTCAACAATCATGGGAGTCATCAACATACAGTATCACTTGAAAATCATTCCCATGAAGATTAGAAGGTTGATCCTATTTGTTGCTTTTACAATGGCTTATTATTATTGGATCAACTGATTGGTGTTTATAAGCAAGTGAAGATTGGTGATCCTTTAGAAAAAAGGTACTCTGTTAGGACCATTACACACTCCTGCTTCAAAAGAAAACTACGTCAAGGGTATCAAAGTTATTAAATCTCAGGTATAGCAAACATCTTGATAGTAAAAATGCATCTTTTATTTTCTTTCATTTGGATTATTATTGTTGTTGTCAATAAGTTCATAAACAAACTCCGAATGTTCCATTGTATACTCTCTTTATACATACTATTTTTTTTTATGACCTACAAGTATCATATGCTTGCTAATAACAAAATAGTGGTTTACCTGTAAGGATAGGTATCTTCTTCTAGAAGTTTGCTGTGGATTTTAAGATTTTATCAATACCCATATTTAGTCATCTTTGCCATTACTTTGTTTGTAATTTTTTTTACTGGTTAAAAATATGACCATGCTACTTAACCCATTTTGTGCAGGGAGGGAAGATCTTGATTGGAGGATCCGTTATAGAGGAAGAGGGTAACTTTGTTCAACCCACAATTGTGGAGATTTCTTCAGATGCACCTATTGTTAAGGAGGAAATATTTGCTCTGTTGCTCTATGTCATGAAATTTAAGGTAATAGATCCAGCTTGTGGGTGCTCTTCTTTTTCTTTGATTTTCATTCATATTTGTCCTCCTTTTATTTGTTTATCAAAATCATTGCTTGTACCTATGCCTGTCATATATAATCCTGTATGATAAATGAACTGACATCACTTGATCTCTTTCTTCTATAGACTTTAAAAGAAGCAATTGAGATAAACAACTCAGTACCACAAGGGTTAAGTAGCTCCATACTTACATACAAACCAAAAATAATATTCAAGTGGATTGGGTAAGTACAACTATGGGTGCTGTCTTTGGCCATCACTTATGAGACATAGCACATATGAATGAACTTATATTGTCTTGTCTTTCACCTTGTGTTGTAGGCTTTCATTGTCTTGGATTCTAGTTTTAAGGTGTATGTTAAAAAAAGCATTGTGGCAGAAAAAGAAAAAAAGAAACCTTTTAACTTGAAAAAGAAATCTTTATTTTTTTAGTATAAAAGATTACCTTTGTTGCTTTGTATATATGCAAGTATGCTATCATTATCATTAATAAGAGAATCTGTTATTTATATTCTGGAATCTAAAATCTAAATTTGTTTTTGCCCTTGGCAAAGAATAAAGTAGTATAGTTTTCATCTTAATTGCACAGGTCTATTACAAAGCTTGCCATTTTTCTCCTATCCACTAATTATATTGTGTTTTGTGTGATATACAGACTACTTGGAAGTGTTGCACCATTGTGAATGTAAATATTCCTACAAATGGTGATGAAATTGGTGGTGCTTTTGGTGGTGAAAAGGCCACTGGCGGTGGCTGAGAAGCAGGTAGTGACTCATGGAAACAGTACATGCGATGTTTTAAATGGTACATTCATTTCTCATCACGGTTTAAAGAATGATGAAGCTAATCTGAACCTAGGTTGAAATCACTTGAATGGTCTACCACTTATACAGTAGATAGTTCAACTAAAATCCTCAGCATATGGCTAATCTATATTCGTCACGTGTTCCTATCATGTTGAATTATTTCAATTCTTCACTTCTTACTATGTATTCTCTTACAGTACAATCAATTATGGGAGTGAACTTCCTTTGGCACAAGGAATAAACTTCAGCTAAATTCTGCCTCAGGTAATATTCAGGTTTCTTGTTCACACATAACTTACTATTTATCATCCTCAGCATTTCATGCTACTCTTGAATCATTACATGCTACTCTTGCATGCACCTACATCTTTTCATTTTTGTTTTTAGGTGTTGCGCCATGCATCATTTATGCAGATGAAGATAATGTTCCTCCTATACACCCTTTTTGGACTGCACAACCTAGTCCCATGGTAAGTTAGTAATGTGTAATATTTATAACCATGGTGACCTCTAAAATTAGTGCCAAATATAATAAAGGTTGTCTTATACCTCATTGGTACTCATTTGGAGACAGCTTTTTTTTTTCTTTTTTTATATCTTTAAAGAAGAGTTACAGAGCCAAACACTCAGCTACACTAAATCCATTAGAATCTAGGGCTTTAAGTAGTTTTCATATATTCTTGTATCCATTAGTAGCAGACCAAAAAATGGTTTAAAGTTTTAGATGATAAAAAGTCTAAGAAATTTCCCGGAATTTGCAGGATCTTATCTGCAAACACAAGACACAATAAGAAATCAGGGTTTGTTTGGATGATTCAATTCAATACCAATATAAGATAAATTAGGGAACCAAACTATTGAATCAGTTATTGTAAAACTAATTTTAGTGAGACATCTTCATCTTGCTTGTCAATTGCACTCTCTCAAAAGTAACTTGAAACAATTGCCTTGTTGTCCATGTGCATGTATATATATGCATGAGTGTGAGAATCTTCAAATAAACAACAATAATTCTAATAATTATGCACATAAGAAAATATCAATATAAGATTGCAAATTACCTCATGAATTGATTTGCTGCAGAAATGATAGCCATTGTGATCACTTAAACAACTTGTGCAGGTAGATATATGGTCATGTGTATATATATTGATGAAATTTGAAAAAGTTTCTTTTTTTTTTTATTTATATTAACTTTGTGATAGAAAGACATTCATGCATATATTTAAAGTGATTACTCAAAGGCTGAAAGCTTTTTCAAGTTTTCATTTATTAGCCAACACATCACATTATTTGATTCAAGGGGTAATTGATTGACTCATCAGCTTCTATTTAATGACATGCATATTTAAACAGGAAAAGCTAGAAATGTTCAACAAGTTGCTGTATCCACTGTTGCAGTCACACTTATGATCAAAAGCCCTTGTTTTTCTGCAGTCACCTCCTCCACAGGTATTCCACAAACATGAATTAGAGAATGATAATGTTGCTAAACAAATAAACCCCACATTGTTAAAAAAAAGAAAAAAGAGAATGATAATGCTCATTTTTTTAATTGATTATGATGTGCTTGATTATCAAAATAGATCATCAGTTGTTTTCTGTTCTCAAGTTTCTCTGTTTGTTTGTTGATTAATTATTGTATTTGGTATTCATAATGTGGTCAAAATGTGATCTTTGTGCTCTTATTTGTTGTTGTTCTTCATTGTCAAGTTTTTATTGTAGTCAAAATATTATCTTTGAACTTGTTGATATTTGTTCTTGATTTAACTCTCTTTGTTTGTCAACAAGGTTTTCTGATTTGGTATTGTTAATGGTAGTGAAAATGTAATCTTTTGTGGTTTGATAAATTGTTAATTCTTTAGTGTCGAATTCCCATTCCAGTGGAAATATTATCTTTGAACTTGTTGATATGTGTTCTTGTTTTTAACTTTTTCTTTATCTTGTCAACTTGGTTTTTGATTTGGTATTGTTATTACAGTCAGAATGTAATCTTTGAACTGATTGATTTATGGTCGTATATTGTTCTTATTGATTCCCCAATTTCTATGGCAATCCAAATTTTATCTTGTATTGATGTTTGCACACAATTGTTTTACCCATGCTTGTTAAGAAGATGACTTTGAATTGCTAATGTTCTTGGCTTCCAAAGCCTATCAACTGAACATTTTTTACTGGTAACCATTTAACTTCTTGTTACTGACTTTCATGATGAAGTAATGATCAGAAACAAGTAGCTACTTTGAATTTGTTGCTTGGAATAAGTAAGCATCATTTTGCATAAATTTTGTAGAGTGGGATGATTAGGATGATGATGATGATGTGAATAATGACTTCTCATTGCAGTTGAAGAATGAGCTTGATAGCAACTCTGACTATGGAGTCATGGAGCCTGAGAACTGATAAATCAATTGGTTGTTTTCTTAGCAATTCTCTCTTAAAAGATCAGTTGTTGTGCCAAACTAAGCAGTTCTTTTTATGTAAACCAAAATCTATAACATGTTTTAGGTTTCTAATCCAGAGATTCCAAACACTTGGGCAATGGTTTAATAGAGCTTGTTTATCAAAGAATTCAGAGTTCGTATTTTATTTTCCTTTTTAATCCGGTGAGTTGAATTGCTAGTTTATTTTGTAAAAAAAAAACCCTAAATTTATGTGTATTTCACTATTTTATTTTGCAAAATAAAAATAAAAATGTGAGTATTTAATTAATTAAAAGCAGTTTTTCAATTGACTAAATAATATATTTAATTAAAAACTAATTATTAAGCAGGGGGTTATAACCACCTCTAAAACAATAATTAGAATTTAAAAATTTTAATTGCAGAGACGGTTATAACCGCCTCAAAAAGTATGAGTATTGTTTAAAATTTTAATTGTAAAGGCGGTTATAACTGCTTCTAAAACTATTAGTGTAATTTTAAAATTTTAATTGAAGAGGCGGTTATAATCGCCTCTAAAACTATACTAGAGTTTTAAAATTTTAATTATAGAGGCGGCTATAATCGCCTCTAAAACTATAACTAGAGTTTTAAAATTTTAATTGTACAGGCGGTTATAACCGCCTCCAAAACTATATGAATTAGTTTGCGTTATTAATTGTAGAGGCGGTTATAACCGCTTCTAAAACTATATGAATTAGTTAGCCTTATTAATTGTAGAAGCGGTTATAACCGCCTCTATAGATAAAATATCATTTTAGGCGGTTATAACCGTCTCTGAAAACCACTTCCTTAGCTATTAATTTACCCCAACGGCTGTATCAAACCGGCTCTAAACTCTAGAGTGGGCTTAATACGAGCCGGTTTAGAGGCGGGTAAAAAACTCACCGCTAAAGCTATAGAGGCGGTTTTAACCGTCTCTATAGTTCTTGAAAACCACCTCAAAAGCTCTTTTTTAGTATAGTGAGAGTAGAAAAGAATATGGGCATGATAAGCTCATATCCTATTCTATTATTGATGTGCACTGAATAAGCCATTAGATAGCATTTTCTTATCCTATTTTACGTTTGAAGTGAACCGAATAATGACAAGATATGATATGACTCATATGTAAACGGACAAAATTACCCTTTATTATATAATTATATATTCTTTTTTAAGACAGGCTTTTTTGGATTTTTTTCCTTAATAATTTACTTCTTATCGGTAGATTTATTAGTTTCTATTAAATTTTTTAAAAAATAAATAAGTTATAAATAATGTCCACAAATATATTGATTGCAATATCACCAACTTGCAAAACTTATAGTTCATACCTATTTCCTTGGAGAAAAAATCGTACACGAAGTTATCAATATAGCAAAATAAATTGATCGCATCAAAATCAATTTGAAAAAAAAAAATTATCCGACTAGAAAAACTAAAAATAAGACATGATCAAAAAAGGAGATCAAGATGAAAAATAACCTATTCAAGCATAAGATCGACAGAGAGACCCTTCAACCACTCCGGATGTGAAAACCTTACTTAAAATAGTAAAGTTAGTGTCCTATCTAGTTAATGACAAGCTTCTTGTCTCAAGCATAGGATTTAAAATATCAAAAGAAAAGAAACAATGAAACCCTAAATAGGGGAGAGAAACCAAATTATAAAGCAAAAAAGTAAATTTAATTTTTATCATATTCTACCTATTTTTATCCTGACTTGCCCCATAGGATTAATTATCATGCGGTTGGTAGGATAAAGTGAGCCAATAGAATAAGACTATCGTATCTTATTGGCACTGACAGGCTCCCCGAAAGTGCACAGGTTTGTCGAAGTAATAAAAGTTACCCCGGTGAGAGGGTAGTCGAATCCACAGGGAATAGGGAGTTAGAGTATGAGATTTCACTATTAAAACTATACGAAGTACGGAAAAGTAATAATCGATTCGTGTGTGAATTGTGAGAACAACTATACTAAAAGACAGGAAATTAAATAGAGAGAGGTGAAAGATTAGAGAGTGCAAGAAAAAGAGATTAAGGAGGATTTAACAATGAATGAAGTGGGGTATCCGGACAAGTTACCTCTAGGATCTATGCTTCTAGTGCAAGACTATGCTATTATACCTTCCTATTGATGCTAATTGAGTCGAGGAAATCCTTAGACTCACGGTCCCAAACCTAAGGTCAACCATGACTAACCCCAACATTATGCTTCGGTATTAGGATTCACAGCAACCCTTCACTCTATCGCTCGCACGATTAAGTCCCAGGGGAGTACATCTACCTAAACCTCACACTACGTGGGATTGCATTAAGTTCTAGGGATTCCTAGTGATTAAACCTGTTCCTATGTGTAGTTCTAACCCTTTGGTCCAGGAGGAAGAACCCTAGTCTAGATTAAGCCCCAGTGCATAGGATTCACTTCAACCCTTCACTCTGTTACTCGCGTAACTAAGCCCCAGGGGAGTTTATCTACCTAGCACTTCACCCTATCTTGACCGCTAATAAATCAAGGAAACGGAGGTAGGGAGAAATCACACCGGAAGGGAAAGGGGTACATCACTACCTCACAACTCTCCCTCTCAACCCTCTTCAATCTTGAATAGTCTAATCCTATAGGAGTTGTCACACCTCCAAAGGAAAACCTAGATTGCTCTCAACCCTAGTGTCACATCTAAGGGAAAACAATAGCAAAATAAAATCAAGATTGAAACTCAATTCTTATTCATCAATAATGGAAAAGCAAAATAACAATGTCAAATAAACATGATAACCCTAGAATTTACAAGTCCGAATACCCACAAGGGGTTTAGCTCCTCATGGAGCTATACATGTTCATCAATGTATGAAATAAAACACAAAGTAAAGACAGAGATGAAAACCCCCTTGCGTATGGTGTGGCCGTGGTCTTGTGCGGCCGCCGGACGTCGGTGACGATGCCGATGACGCGCTCTAAACCTCCACGAAGTCCTCTCCAAAACCCTAGCCGCACTCCCAGAAGTTGGGGAGAAGAATAGGTCAAAAGATATCTCAAAAAGTCTCCAAATCGGGCTTTTATAATGTGGAGTCGCGGCTTTAAATTTACTGAAAACGGGATTTCACACGGCCGTGTGGAATTTCCACACGCCCGTGTGAAGTTTCTGGAATTCTGATTTTCGGCCGACTGTGAACAGTAACTTGCTGCAGTGTTTTTACTACAGTAATTTACTACAGTACTACTACAGTAATTATGCCGAAACGCTCCCGGATTCGTCGTTCTTCATCGAGGCCGTTGAATTGGGCACACAATCAACGGTAGATCGTGTCGATTGCTTCGAATCGACTAATTGGTGAAGTTCTCATTGTTGGCATGAGTTAGACTTATTGTGAATGTGACTGCCTTTGTGCCCCTCCAAAGGAGGTTGGCACACACTCACAAGTCTATGCTCACGCCTTGCTCCTTGCTTGGTCCGAAAATCTTCCCAACAATGCCAAACACGACCTAACTTCGTTCCTTTTCTTCATTTTATCTTCACAACCCTACAATGCACAAAAGTAAACAATTGCACACTTTTTAGTGATAAAATCTGATTAAATTAATGCTCATTGCAAGATAATAACACTTCGCATTACTATAACACGAGCACTTATCAGGCACACCAAACAAAAGATAATAGCAGGATGTGATAGTCTATCATATCCTATAATCCTTATCTTGGGTACCAAATAGGATAGATATACAATCTCTAATTATTAAACTTTTTTTAAATAACTTTAGCATTAAATGATGAACAAATTAATCATTTTTATACATCAACAAAATTTAAATTAATCGAATAAAAGTAAAACCATGATGTAAACTTTAATACTTCAAAGTTTTTTTTTGTTTTTTCTGTCCCCGAATTAATTATAAAGTCCCTTAACAACTCCTTCAATTAGGGGTGCTTGTGCCCTTTAGTAAGAAATAAATAATAAAAAATATATATTGTTATAAATGATCTTCGGCCTTCCTTTTGATGTTTCCAAGTTATATTAATTTATGTGAGAATGCCTAGAATAAAAATATTGTAAAAGTTTGTAATATAATAAAGCTAATTTGTATAGATAATTATATAAATAAATATAATTAAGCCCAAATGAGGGGAGTTGTGAGGAGTACATTTTAATCCTTTAAAATTCAAAATAATGTGGACTTTAGTATTTGCAAATGACGAATGACCTCTTGGTTAACTACAAAATTTTTAAAAATGCCGCGAAATGAATTTTTTTAATTTAAATTTAAATTTGTCTCCATTTACAAAAAAAGTGGCATTTTTAAAATTAAATGCCGCTAAATTCTCTAGGTTTTTAATTTTCTATAAATACCCTTTTCATTGAGAAATGAAAAATAACAAAGGCAAGGAAGAAAAGGAAGAGGGAAAGAAGAAGAGAAAGCTAGAAAAGAAAAGAAGTAGAGGAGGAGGCAAGGAAGAAGAGTAAGCTAGAGAAGAAAAGAAGTGAAGGAAGAGGCAAGAACGAAGAGGATAAAAACTTATTAGCTAACATTCCTTTCATTAAGGATCTATTACCTCATGTGTCTATACACTGTGATTGTCAAGCTACCATTCCTATTTCTAAAAATAAATCTTATAACTGTAAAATTAAACACATGAAATTGAGACGTGATGTTGTAAAGAAGCTGCTCAAAGATGGAACAATTTCCATTGAATATGTGAAGTCATAAGTGAATTTGGTTGATCCTCTGATTAAACCTATGGGAAGAAAATTAGTTATTCAAACTTCTAGGAAAATGGGACTTAGGCCTACAAGTACTCAATAAAGATGGTAACCCAACCTATGTGACTGGGGACCCCATGAAGTAGGTTCATATGGGTAATAACAAGTCAATATTGACTTTGGACCACTTCAAGTTAAGTCCTTTTTATAGTGAGTGCTTTGACTACTATAAATTGTGAGGATGGTTTAAAGAACTCTATGAATTTATATTCCTTATGGATGGTGTATTTAAAGTAGTATATACCTGATGAATTGACCTATATGAGAGTGGAGTGGGGACATTCCCATAAGATTTTTTGGCCAAATCTTTAGAGTTCTCATGAATAACCAGCCACGCGTATAGCCTATTTGCGCAAAAACGCGTTGAACAACAAAATTGCGGGTCCGCAGTATGACTGATGAAATCTCTGATATACAACAAGCATTGTTGGTTCATAGAAATACTATATTTCACCAAAAATTCAATAAGTTATATTTCATTTGTCTAGGTTTAGTTCATAGTTTAAAAGACACTAAACTAATTATGTTGCACCCATATAGTTCCAATAAATTTTTACACGTGCCATTGGTTCGTTTGAAATATGTAGGGGATTGTTGTATTTTTGAAATATTTGAAAAGATAATATTGACTTATGTTAAGATTTTTGAATTATAAAATATTGCTTTTATGTTTACTTATTTAATAATATAATTTGACTCAATCTTTTATTTTAGGGAAAATTACTGTTTACTCCTCGGGAATTTCCAAACTTTCCGGACAGCCCCTGCAAGTTTGTAATATCCTAGAAACCCCTTCCGTTAGCGTTTAACTTCTTTTTTTGCCCCCTGTCGTTCACTTGGACAGGGTCCATATTGTGAAATCCCTTGTTTACCTTTGTAAATGATGGGAAAAAACCCGCCCAGTCATATCAGTATCTTTTTTTATATGATTTTGTTTGCCTTCTTGCATTGTTTTTCCTGTAACAAAGTTTGGAAGACTCATCCTTCGAGAAAGCAACAATTTGTTGCATTCTTTTGAACTCTATTGCAAGGTTGGGCGATAAAGTGAGAATGTCTTCATTTCCCTCACCTTGATCATCCTTGAAGAGAGAGTAAGAAATTATATTTATATGCAGGTTTATTATGGAGAGTTTTTGTGGAATTGCAAGATACAACGGGGAGGGACAAGTGCTAGTGTTCACGGCACAGACTTGTTGGGATTCAATCTTAGTGGAGATATGTGAGCGATAGGGTCTTGATGTTTCCCGTGTTAGGGTGAAGTTTATCACACCCGATGGTCATAAAACGATTTGTCCAATAGAAAATAAGGTTGACTTCCAGCGCATGTGTCATGTGTACTCCCTCTTCAAATGCGCTGCAGTCGATCTCGTCGTGGAGACAGATGATGTGCCATTGTCGCATCATAGTCAAAACGAATTCTTGTAATTGTAAAGTTCTTATCCTTTATCTTGATTCTTATAATCATATGTTTCCGTTTAATTATTATAGTTTGCGTTCAATTATTACACTTTTTGCTTAATTATTATCATTTTCATTTAATTAGTCCATGATACGTTTCAAAAAATAAGTTCCAATTTAAACAAATAAGTTCCCGTTTAACTTATTTTGTTTCTATTTAACATAATATTTTTTTGTTTGAATATATATGTTTCCGTTTGATATTGTTTTTTTCGGATTATCTAACTAATTTTCCCCGCGTAAACTGAAGTGTTGGCAGAAATTCTGATTCTGCCAACGCACCTGTTCCATCGCATGGCGACCCTGACGGTACGGTAGCCCTTCCGTCCTCCTCGGATCAATTTGAAGTGTTGTCGTTGGATATCGGACATCGTTTTGTAGACGTTGAACATTTCAGAGACGCACTTCAGAATTTTGCAATCAAGAGGAATTTTGACTTCAAATTCATAAAGAATGAAAAACACAGGGTGACTGTACAATGCGCGGCCGTTGGTTGTGACTGGTGCCTTCATGCATCAAAGGAGTACAACAAAAATACTTTCAGAATCAAGACAATGCACCCGTCACACACTTGCAGTGGTGAAATCGGCTCGGTGTCACATCCGAAAGCGTCTAAAAAATGGGTAAGCGCACCCATGATTCAGAAGCTCAAAGACCAGCCCTTGTATAGGCCCATCGACATTCAGAAGAACATGTTACAGGAACATGGTGTCAACATTCCATACAAGCAAGCTTGGTTGGGTAAAGAGTGTACCCGGGTGATCCTCGACGGCAGCAACGTCTCCAGCTACGATTGGTTGCTGTGGTACGTGGATAAGGTGGCTGAGACAAATCCTGGGAGCATTGCAATTGTGGAAAGAGAGGGTGAGCATTTTAAACGTGCATTCTTTTTGTTCCGTGCGTGTATCATGGGATTCAAGCGTGGTTGTAGGCCGCTACTATTTGTCGATGGTACCCACCTTCTAGGAAAATATCGGGGTACGCTTCTGGGTGCCACAGGCAAAGATGGAAACAATGGTTTTTTCCACGTGGCATTCAGTATTGTTGACAACGAGACAGATGCGAAAAGATCATTACGAAAACAATTTTTTCCAAGTTAGGTGATGCATTATACGATGATGGAGATTACGAAAAGATCATTACATTTGTCTCGGATAGGTCTAAGGGCCTTGTCAACGCCATTGTAAGGCTCTTCCCGTCTTCCCCACACGCATACTTCCTTCGCCACTTGGTTTATGAAAGCCAGTGCCAGACTTGGGGAGGCATTGAGGGAGGACTGCTGGTACATATGCTTTCGTATTGCGTGGGCTTCAACGTCTAAAGATTTTGATGATACGGTGAGTGAAGTGCAGGCCACATCACAAGAAGCGTATCGCTGGTTGCTTGAAAAGTCAGATATGTCAAATTGGTGTAATTATTTGTTCAAAGGTGAATGTTGGGGCGAGATGTATTCAAATGTCGCAAAGTCTTTCAATGCGTGGATCAAAGAAGCTCGCCATTTACTAGTTACGAAAATGTTCGACTCTATACGGTAAAAAAATGTTTGCTATTCTCTGATGAAATATCTTTTTTTCTCTTTAAATATGTTTGTTACCGTTTATGTGTACGTTTTTCTGTGTAGCTACCGTTTTTCCAAAGTAAATGTATCCGTTTTCATTTAACTAATTATGTTTATGTTTAAATATAATGTTCTTCGTTTAATATAGTATTGTACTGTGTATCATTATTTGTCTCTGTTTAAATATTTTTGTTTCGCCTAGTTTGACAAACAGTTATATTGTGTACTTATACATGTTCAAATTAATGTGTATGATATGCACCCGTCGTGAGCAAGAAAACAAATGGGAGACCTACTTATGCCCCGATATACATAAAAAGGTAGAGGATCTTGTTGCGGGAAGCCGAAATCTTTATGTTGGTCGTTGTGTCGATGATCATTATGAAGTCATTGACCACTGCAGCAACTCCGTAGATCTATTGTTTCAAACATGCTCATGCCGCAGGTGGCAAATTTATGGCATTCCGTACACACACGCTTGTGCTGCAATAATGCAAACAGACACCAACGTTCATCAATTTATTAATGGCTACTTCACCGTCGAGACGTACAAATTGGCGTATAGGGAAGCTATTTTCCCCATACCAGAAGATGACAAGCCTATAGACGACAACCGAGAACTCCATTTGCGTCCGCCTGTTACGAGAAGGCAACCTGGGCGTCCGAGACAGAAGAGGATCGAGTTACAAGTGTCCGAGGTCCACGAATTACGGTGCAACCGCTGCTAATCGTAGGTCTTGTAATGAAAATATCGCCGACTAGGCATTGTAAATAAAAACCTATTTTAACAAAAACAAACTTATTTACGTGTCCATGGTTGACATTAAACATAAAATGTCATATTCACATATAAACATCTTTATTTAAATATGTACAACTGTTGTTAAACGAAAACGTTTATAGTTAAACGGCGAAAGTGGAACTTAAACAGAAACAGTTAATATTGAAGGATGACGTAGATAGTTAAAGTCTATTAGTACACAAACTCTGCATCTTAAACCGATGTCCGGAATTCAAGAATTGGGCGACCCTTCAAATTCTTATTCAAAACTGGTCGACCCTTCAAATTCTCATTCAAAGACAATTAATGTATGTTCAGAATTCAAGAAGCCAAGTCGATCCTTTAAATTGCCTTCGAGTTTAGATGAACAACCCCATGCTAAGGCTTTGGTTTCCAAGGTTCCAACATTTACACTGCGACGAAATACTGTGAGCTTGAAGAAGTCTGTGTGCAGGTTACGAGGGCATCTGAATGACCAGGGGACCCGTGGGACACATCCATCCCCGGTATAATTGTTGGAGTCTTCGAAACCAGAGACACGGGATGTGGTTGTTCAACTTGGAAACATAAATTTGATTTGCAAGTTGAACAGCCACGTCCGATGCCTCTGATTTCCAAGACTCGAATGATTATACTGGGGTGGATGTCTCCGACGGGTCCCCGGGTCTTTCTGGGAAGGCAGAAGTCAAGCATACGAGGACTGCAAGTTACTGTGCAGGCCTGCCGTCGGACTAAGCATTGTAAATAAAGACTACCTTTAATTATTAGATGGTAGCTTTGACATGTAAATACACACATGTTTGATATGTAATCAGTTATGAATTAACAGAGACGTCAATACTTAAACAGAAACTGTCTTTCTGAAATGGATAATAGACAAAGTTAAACAAAGACAAAAAAACTTGAATGGTAATATAAATAGTTAAAGGTTAACATATAAAAGTAAAGGCAACGAGTAGTTTCTAAACGGAAACGTGCGACACTGCTATTGTCTCATCGGAAACGTGCGGAGACAGACTCTTTCTTCTTTTGTTTCTTTTCGCACGTCTCTTCAAATGTGACATTCTTCTCATAGCGATCCCAATGACTTCGTCGTCGTCATTTTCTGAATCCATCCCACTGACGGCGTCGGCATTGTAAATATCTGGCACGCCTGTAGCATACTTGCGGTGACATCGTCGCTTTGTGCCGTCGGGGCGGCTACCACGGTCGAGGGATCGTTTGGAGTCAAGGTGGGAGTTCGCGTCTTGCTGTTTAGGGGGGGAGTCCGTTTTCTCGGTGGACTGTGTGCGCACAATGGGGTGGTACTAGGGGAACTGCATCCAGCGCGATTGGAAAAGATTGGACTCTCATCTCGCATTCGCCCGCGGGCGGCCCCAACAAACATAACTTCATCCGCGTTCTCGGTAACAAGCTCATGAAACTAACATATGTAAGGACCACGAGTTCAGCGAGACGACATAATAGGAACAATAACATAGTTTATTTAAACATGTAACTATTATGGTTAAACGGTAAATGAGATGTTTAAATGGTAAAATCTTTAGGTGAACGACTTTGTCCTATTTTAAACGATAACGAACCATGTTAAGCAGGTATCATAATTGTTAAACGATAACGACAATTGTTAAATGGTGATGGCTAGTTTTACCTCCATTCCCTCGAGAGATGACAAGATGGTTTCTATCGACGCTTGTTTCCGGTCGCGATCTTCACCGTAACACAGCATCCTCGGTGTCTTGCCAGAACTGACTTTGTTTCCGCAACCCTTGAGCTCATAAAACCAAGTTGCTCAAGAGTTCTCTTGATGGAGTCTGTGTGTCTCTTGATAAATCCATCGCACCTTTGCAACAGGAAATCAAGAAGGGGCCTCTATTGGAATAGCGCCTGTCGTCGGAATACCCCGATAGAAGACGAAAATAGAGAGATTATTGCCTCGTCGGAATACCCCGATAGAAGGCGAGAACGGAGATATTATTGCAATGGCCGTTGTCATCAAACCACATTGCAGGCGCACGACTACCTATACACACTCGTTACAAACTCTCGCATTTACAGTAAATAAATTCATCCTTCAACGCTAGTTAAACGGAAACATTGAATTCTAAAGAGTAGTAATAATTCTTAAACGATAACAGTGAAAGTTAAATGGTGACTACCAAATATAAAGGGAGCCGATCTTCATTATATGGAAATAATGATATTTATACGAAGGATATACAAGTTAAATAGCTAACGTACATTTTTTTACACAGAGACAATTCAAAACAATAACTCAAGTCGGGTTCCCCCCCAGTTGAAGACTCTCCTTTCTCTATGATACCGGATCGGCGCCTTTCGATAAGTATGCGGGTAACATACTTTAATCTTAAGTAAAGGACATGCTTTTGCAATAGCCATCATCTCTACTACCGGTGTCAAGCAGCATCGCCCATTAACTAGGTTTAAAGCCATAACTTCTCCTTCGAGACAATGATTTCTGTAGTGAGAGATGAAAAATTCAAAAAACGGAGAGATTATCGCCTCTTTGGACTACCATGAGTTAAACCCCGGTAGAATCGCAAAACGGAGAAATAATTGCAATGGCCGTTGTGGTCAAACCATGTTGCACGCGCACAACTTTCCATGCATACTCATTACAAACTCTCGCTCCTGATGTCAATAAATTCAGATTTCAAAAGAAACTACTTATTTAATTGTGAATTGCTGTTTATGATACATACAGAGACTGAGTTATTTACATAAAGCCATTGATACTTAAACATAAATAGTTAAAGTTAAATAGTTCAGTTTTCAAATACAAAGAAACACGGATAGTTACACTGAAACATTGAAATGTAAATAGTAACAATATATTTTAAACGTTAACAGTGAAAGTTAAATAGAGACTGCAAAGTATAAAGGGAGACGATCTTCATTATATGGAAACAATGATATTGACATGAACAAATTTCATATTGCAAAAGAATATATGTTCCAAAGTTTACATTAAAATTAACAAAGAACTTTATACAGCATCGGCTGTCGAACTCGTCTCCCCTATATCACCGACGCCGGTTGCCCTCCCATCCAAAAGTATGAGTGCGGCGTACTTTAGACGTAAGTATGGGACGTCCGTTTGCGTTACCCGAAGCTTTTCGTCAGCAAGAAGTTGCTCAATGAACCGCATCACATACACTGAGCAATTGTAACTTCCTTATTTTTGTCTTGGAGTGGTCCTGTCGTGAATAAGGGGGTACGAGGACTTCGCCGGCTGGCCAAGTTCCATCTCGATGCAATTATCAAATAGTTTCCGCTGTAAACAAATAAATTTTAAAGTCAAGATGGACAAATACGAAGTACGATATTTCCGCTATAGTTAACATGGGAGCTTACCATATCGTTGGCGTCTCTGTCATATTCCTCACTTTGGCAGGAAGAGTAGTGCCTGTACTCTTGTGTTATGTTGTCCAGAACGAGGAGATGGAAATGCTCATGCAAAATTATAGGCATGATTATGATGTCGAGTTCATGGGCGTTCCGCGCAGCATCGTCTATCATGTGGAGAGCGTCTTCCGCAGTGTCCTCCATTTGGAAGAGGAATAGTGCAAGTGGACGGGTAATGGAAGCGCGCTTCTTATAAGGATACGATTGACGCTTCAGCGACTTCTGAAAGATGCAGACGAAGGCGTCGACGACATCGTCTGTTACCGTCTCCTTACCCTCCACCAACGTGAACACGGCCTCGCGTGTAGTCTGAACTGCGTCAGTCCTCCATATGACAGTCCTGAAGTTAAATAGTAGCAAACTTAATTAAAAAATAAATTTCATAATTAAGTGGAAACTAATATAGTTAAACGCTAACTTACAAAGTTAAATTGAATGTACAAAACATTAAATACTAACAGCAATATTTAAACTGTAATTATATATATTTAACTGATAACATAAATATATAATACTTACGAGTCCATGACACAGTTGAGGAAGATTCTTATTATCTCCTCTTCGAATTGGTTGAGACGCGACATTCCGACATATTTTTTCTTCTTCGGAATGAATTTTTTTTGCGCGTCATCGACGTCTCCTTGCCATTCCTTGGCAGCCACTTTATTCAACTCCGGTACTGCTACAGAGTCTTTAATCGGTGACGATGCCGGTAAGGCTACAACGTCTTTATTCGATTCAGCTGCCAGTGTGGACTGAGTCGACTACGGTAATGCCACAGAGTCTTTATTCACTTCTGGTGCCACTGTGGGCAGGATTGTGTCTACCTTTGACGCGCAACTGTCGTATGCCGGTGCCGGTGCCTCTGGCACAGAGAATTCACTGACAAGGGATTCAATTATCTTCTGGACATCGGCAGTCGCATCATCAGGCTGAGATATATCCATTGCAGCCGGCAGAACCACTGCCTGTCTTTTTTCCAATGGCACGCTCAAAATTGAAGTTGGCTGAGCCTCTGCCATTGTTGGTTCGACAGCAGTTGGTACTTCTATTGCCTCGACGTCAGCCGCGCGAAGGGAGAGACATCGTTGATTTCCTCCACGCAAGCCTCTTCCTGCGAGGGACTCTTTCAAATGCTTTGCGCGGGAGAGAACATCGTCTTTTGCAAACGCCAGGCCTACGTCCGTTGCATCGAGGTTGCCGGAGATGGTATCATAGTCAGCCGCCAGAGGGAGCGACGTCGTCTTGGCCTGCGAACGTGCCTCCAGAGCATCCACGCGAGCAACAAGACGTGAGAACTCTTGCACCATTATCTCGTACGCCTGCAATAGACTTCTGGTTAGCTCGTCGCCTGTTGCTGTCTGGGGGTGCGGAGGGGGATTTGCCCGTCGGCGAGCAGTCCGTGTGCGGGGAGGGCTCTGAGAAGATGATCGGCGTCGGACACGCTTTGACGATGTTGGCCGATCATATCTCTTTCTCGCAAGCGGAGCGGGAGTCTTGCTCGCCAGCGGAACGGGAGCGGGAGCGAGAGGAATATCACCTTCATGGCCGGTGGCAGCTCCGCGACGGGTGGCCCCAACAAATATTTTTTCGTCCGGGTTGGCGGCGACCAGTTCGGGAAACTAACAATTGTAAAAATCCAATAACTTTAAACAATAAACATATGGTGTTACACGTTAACAAAATAAGTTAAACAGTAAAAACTTTCGTTAAATACGACTTATTAAACTTAAACATTAAAAGAGTTTGTCAAACACAGAAACATATATTTAAACTACAAAAACTAAACTTAAATAGATTCATTACCTCTTTTCCTTCAAGTGATAAAAATAAAGTTCCTGCCGACACTTGCTTCCGGTAGCTGTTTTCACCGTAGCACAGGATCCTTGGGGTCTTATCAAAATGCAACTTCTTGCAGGTGCCGGTGAGCTCATAGAACCAAGTGGTCAACGCAACCGAGCAACCTTTGACGTACGCGTGTTGGTCTTGTTCCCGGCGTATCTCGCTTGCACTCGAGCAGCCGCTTGTGGAATATCCTCCATCAGTCACTTGTGGGTCGCTTGAGCCCATGCATATCGTTCCATGGCCGGTAGGTCGTCGACGTAGTCAACGATCCAAACAGGAACAGAGCAGGAAGTGTTAGGGAAGAGGATAGTACCCATGAGGTACACCATGAGGAGCTTTACAAAATTCTCCTCTTCCCCCCTCTTGCGAACTATTTGCTCAAGTGTTCTCTTGATGGAGTCTTTATTTCTCTCATAAGATCTTGAAAAATACCTCAGCTCGAACGCCGAGTGTGTTTTCTTCTTCTGGAATATGACTGCGTTCCCATCACAGCGTAGACCGAGGATGAGACCCACATCTTCAGGTCTGAAACACACGAGGCTGGCCCCAATCCTGAATTTGTTGCTGCGGTCATCGAACCTCTGCAGCAGAGAATCAAGGAGGGCTCTCTCTTGGAGGACGGCTTCAATCTCGGTCAAAGCCGCGAACGGTGTCCTTATGATGATCTCCCAGTTTCGTCTAGTCATGTGAACTTTCAATTCATTCAAAGTCTGGACAGCCGGTGCCAAGTAGCATTGGCCGTTAACTAGGTTGACAGCCATTACCAAAACCCTACAAGAAGGAACAATACATCTGTTTTGAGTCACTTATTAAACAATAACTCTATGTATTAAAAAGAAATCTCTTTTGTTAAATAGAAACCTCATTTGTTAAACACAAACCTCGATACTTAAACGGAAACCAAACTTGTTAAACGTAAACGACATGTGTTCCACAGAAAATCCAACCATTACACTGATACTTTTAAACGCAACTCAAATCCATATCAAATTAAAGGGGAAACATACATTATAAACATTTGAAAACAAAATGAGTGTGCATAACCATCGAAAAATCTCCTTCACCACAACACTCTCGCTTTCGATCCTGTGCACAGACAAACAAAACCCTAGCCGAAAAATCTCGCTGCAAACTACAATATCATCCAATAATGAAACCATAAAAACGTACGCCCAAAAACAATAGAGACAATACTTTAGAAACGAAATGGCGAAAAACAAAAGAAAAACTGCACAGCTTCATCGCCTCATTACCTTGGTTGGAAAACTAATGAAATGTCGAAGACTAGAGCGGGAGTTCTCCTTCGAAACACTGCTGAACAGGCGATGATAGCAAGATGCCCAGGCGATGAAGCGGTGATAATAGGAACTAACCAGCGCCAGTGATGGTGTTCTCTCGGTATTAAACAAATAAAAATAAACCGCTTCCTCTACAAGCTAATACATCATTGCAAACAAGGGCATTATAGTCAAACCACGTCGTAAATGCCACAACTTCCCACGTAAGGGCAATTTTGTCATATAAATTCAAACTTAACTCCGTCAATCACCGTTACAGGCCCGGGGGTTTAAAATTCTATCAATTCAAAAGGAGGGGGTTTTTAGAGATATGAAAATTTGTGAGGTTTTTTGTGCATATTGCAAACTTTGGGGTTTTTTTTTGGTAATTTTCAGTTTATTTTATTGATAAGATATTTTCTATATTCCTCAACTAACTTTTACCACGTCTCCCACGTTTATCTAACTTTTAGGAGAATGTTAGATCTTTAAGAGTAAGTTTTCTTAGCCCTCAGACATTAAATTTTTGCTGTCCTTATCTGGATCTATATAAATATTTTGTTGTTCCTAATCACTCAAGATAATGAAAGGCCTGTTTTGTCCTAGGGAAATATTTCAATATCTCAAAATAGTTTCTTTAGGATAGTGCTAGTCAGCACGACTCAAACATCTTTTAATTCACTTTTACAACAACTTGCAATTTCATAACGAAGAGAATTAAATTTTCCACAATATCTTTCGTAAGGTTATACACAGCTGAAACAGGTCAGCAGTTTCAGAATTAAATTGCAGTCACAGGAAGGAACATTAACTACACAGATCATTACAGCTCAACTTTTCCTCAAGAATTAAAATGGTAATCACTATGCAGCTCAAAAATCAAATAACGAACTGAAGTTAATAAAAAATCCCAAACTCAAAAACATAACCTTGCTTAGCCCTGCGTTTTTGCATGACAATCTTGAAATGCTCATGATTCTAATGCCATCTTGGGAGAACAAAAGAAAATTGATATCATACTTTTTTTTGTAGTGATTTAAATCATCAAATACATGGAAAACGTAATAGACCTGGCAAGAGTTAAATCCCGAATCTCGTTGGGAGGAAAGAAAGTAGAATTTGGAAAGATAACAAGCAAGAATTAGCTAGTAAAAAAAGAAGAAACCATGATGGAGATGAATTGTTAAGCTAATAAGCATAGTTAGAAATAGTGTAATCAAGCATGACATGGAAACCGTAAACCAAATATAAACATTCATTAAAGGTTCATGCGTAGCGATGTTTCTCAATATGCGCCTGTGCTGCAGCATCCAGCTTAACTTGGTTTGCAGAATCCTTATCTGTAGCCTCAAGAGTACTTTCTTCCAACTGCACATGAGCCCTAAAAGCTCATATATATAAACCAAGCAATTTATATCATAGAACAAAGACAACAATAAATTATATATAATAAAAGAAGCTAATAGTTGATTCATCCATCTAATATAATAAATCATGCTAATATACACACCTTATCAAGATGCTAGAGTAGTTCAACTGATAGGTTGTTTTATCACGATAATTTATAAAAGTAAAGTTAGGATTATCATCAAGGATGAATTGCAAATTTTGCCCGCATGTTTATGTCAACATGGATTTGATAAAACATAGATAGAGCAAAGAATAAGAAACAAGTAATGAACATCCCAAAAAAAGGCCAAGGACACCATAACATTGTCCTTGTATTTCCCACACATCTGACTGAGCTCTGTATAGTTTCTTTACAGATATTAACTTCATATGGTTATAATTCTATTATATATATACACATACACACACATATACATAATTAGAGCATAAGTTTTGGATCTTTGGCAGAACTTGGGCTTTTAATATAGTCTGGTGGCTTCAATCTCTGACTAAGGCTTAATAAAGCTGAAAATTGTGAAAATTGTGAAACAATATTGCTTTTAACATAAAAAAAAAAAGGGGTTAGGTAAGCACAAGAGAAGTGTGAGAACATGGATACATAAAAAATTACAGTATATCATTACATCAATGAGACTTATCACCTCTGGAAAACTAAATAAAAACTTATTTAATCAAACAAATTACATTACACTACTTCATCAATGACACTGAATAACCAACAGCTTTATTAATCCTTTCAAAACCATGAATAACCAACAGCTTTATTAATCCTTTAAAAAAATCCAAATAAAGCTGTTGGTTAATAAAACAGAACGGCAAATAAGAGAGACCATGCCTTCATCAACAACACTGGTCTTCTTTACATGAAATGGTCTTTGAGGTCAATAAGAACATTAAGCTTCAACAAAGATCCGACATTCAAATCTCAGTTCTTTTGCAAGGAATCATCAGGCTTGCCCATTCTTGAAAAATGCAAACAGCATGAAAACAAGAAAGAAATTCAGCAAATGAGATATTTTCCATGTAGATTGTCAATATCATCTCATCATTTTAATACCAAATTAATGAATAAAAAAAATCTCGTAAACACTAACATTAAGTTAAATGTAGAGACATGAATGTGAGATTGCAATGCATCAGATTTTACTACATCAATCTTTAAAAAAGCATGAATCATGTAGGGCCAAACTACTGATTTTGAAGAAAGGACAACAAAACAAATTACACTTATAGCAAGTGCTTTCCTGCGCAGAAGAAGGAATATCATCCTAGTGCAAACAAAAACCCAAGGACTGCAAATAAACAAAGCTTTGTACAATAAATGTGGGCAGGGGCGGAGCTACATGCATTTTTGTGGGGGTTAATTGATGCCACAAAAATTTTAAAAATATCAATAACAATTATAGTATGTATTTTTTTTTCGGAAATTATTAAATTGACATAATTAAATTAGGGAAATGAAGATTAAATATATAATATTTAAAAAAATTTATGTGAAGTATATTGGTCATTTTATAAATGTTAAAAGTTCTTAAGGACCTATATGCTAGGTTTGGCAATATTTTTGGTTTTGTTTTTATCTTTATTTTCATTTTCTTTGATATCTTTGAAAAACCAAAAACTAAGACTACATTTTTATTTCTTCACTTCTGAAATTTTATAGCTTTTGTTTTTTGGGACTGACTAGACAAATAGGCATGACATTTCACTCTTTTTTATGTAAAACTTAAAATCCTTAAAAAATAAATTGTTTTTCCTCCCATCTTTCCAGCTAGGCAGCTACATAAAAAAATTCAATTAAGCTCTAAAATTAATTTTAACCTTCAGTTGTTTGAGATAATTCTTTTTAAATATAAATTCTTCAATATAATTTTTTTTTTTGAGTTGGTGGATTTCAATAATTTTTTTTATATTGTTTTAACTATAATTATTAAATATTATATATATATATATATATATATATATATATATAAGTTTAGAAGTTTTTCAGTTCCACCACTGAATGTGAATAGCATCAAATAAAAGACTTTTCATATTTTGTTGGTCAATCAATCCAAAAACAAGATTATAGGCCAAGACAAGAAACAACGTCCTCCTTATCTAAAAAATTTCTTTTATTAACATGAGACTTTCAGCAATACAAATAGGGCTTGCAGCAAAACCACAGGAACCAATAAGGTTGAAAACAAGCTACAAACACTGACAAAATGTTCCCAGAACAAAATTTCTAGTCAAAATTTGTGCTCAGTCACATGTTCAATGCCAACGCGGGAGGAAAGTGCTCTCGGCCACGCTGAGGAGAAGCAACAGAGAAGGGCTTTCGGCCTGGTGGAGGACAATGAGGCGTGACGGAACAATGGTAATGCAACACTGGAGTGCTTGTTGAAGGCTCGTTTCCGGTGGCGGTGACAGAGGTTGCTAGGGTTCCACATAGAGAGAGAAAGAGAGAAGAATAGAAGAAGGGAAGAACCAAAGATTTTTTCCTAAGTTATATTTTAACGGATTCTGATCTGATTGTCACTTGAACAATAACGGCTCCTCTAGTATACGAATGAAATTGCAAACACAAGTATACAAACGGAACATTGATCCGTTTGCGAAATTGCAAATGGATCAAGATCTAGGATCCGTTTTCATTTTAATTATAATAATTATAATAATTATATATTTTTTATTTTTTAAACTTCATCCAATCTAAAAATAGTCAATATATTTGTTAATTATATATATTGCAATTTTATTGAGAAACAGTATTACTACCGTTTATATATTTAAGTTATTACTATCTTAATATTATAAATATATTAACTTTTTAAATAAAATTATTATACATATTTATATATGTAAGTCAATTAAAATTAATTTTAATTTAAAAATACATATTTAAAAAATAATAACATACGCTACTAAATATAATTTTAAGTTGTTTAATGAATTTTCTAAGTACTTTTTTTATAATTTTAAAAAGTAAATTAGAAATGAGTTTAAAATATTAAGAATGGGTTTAAAATCCATCTCTTCTTATTAGTTATGCGTATTTTGTTTTTAAAATTCATTCAATCCAAAAGAGTTAATATACTGTATAAATTTTATATATTTTAAATTTATCATTAATAATTATAAATTAATATTTTATGGGTAGATTTAATAAAATTTATAATTACCAAAATTTATTCCAAAATAATTTTTAAAAAAAACGAAATAAAAATTTCAAAATATTTATCTAATATTTTACAAATGGATCTATGGATCTGTTGTAAATTTACTAGCGGAAGAAGGAACCATTTTTAATTTTACAAACATAAAAGGATCCATTTGTAAAATTAGAATTGGATTCCTAGATCCGTTAGGCAAATTACAGATGGATCCTTGTCCGTAATTTTATTTTTTAA
Organism: Dioscorea alata; assembly: GCA_020875875.1. NCBI lineage: Eukaryota > Viridiplantae > Streptophyta > Magnoliopsida > Dioscoreales > Dioscoreaceae > Dioscorea > Dioscorea alata. Next base: position 13,008,333 of record CM037017.1, on the reverse strand, counting down.
TTATATATATTTTATTTTTTTCAATTTCATTTTATATCAAAATAGTCAATATATTTACAAAATTGTTGTATCGTAAGTGTGTTGGAAAATTTATTATGACTTTTTCTATATTTAAGTTTTACCATATATATATATATATATATAATAGACTTTGAATAAAAAATAATTAAAATAAAAATATTAAAAATAACAAAAAATAACAAATAAAAATAAAAATAAAAAATAAAAAAATGAGTGAGAATATATATAAAGGATTTTTGAGTAAAAAAAAGAGAAATAAATAAAAAAGAAGGTGATAAGAAAGAATTTTGAAATAAGAAATTTAAAATTTGAAAAAAAAATTGGAAAAAAAAAAGCTCCCAACATACGGGGAGTTGCAATATTGTGGAAAAAAAAAAAGAGACTTGAAAAAAATAAAAATAAAAAAAGACAGAGAGTTTTGAAGACAAAAAGGTGCGAAGAAAGAAGAAGACGAAGAGGAAGAAACAAGAAGAAAAAAGAAAGAGTGTTTGGAAGAAAACGGGAGAAAATAGAGAAGCCAACGGAGACTCATTTTGCTTGACGGATGACAAGAGGAAGCCTATAGAAAATAGCTGGATCAATTCCAACAGCAAAAGAAAGATACAATATCTGTTTCTTTAAACGGTTTTTGGCATGGTTGAATTTGTCACGATTTTAACACGGTTGGATTTGTCACAATTTTTTGCATGGTTGGATTTGTCACAATTTTTGGCACGGTTTAATTTGTTGTGGTTTTTGGCACGGCTGAATTTGTCACGGCTTTTGGCACGGTTTGGATTTGTCATGGTTATTGGCACAGTTTTGTGTGTCACGGAATTTGGCACGGTTTTGTTTGTCACGCCTGTGTTTGGTTTTTGGCATGGTATGGTTTGGCATGGTTTTTGGCACAGTTTTACGATATTTTGCACGGTTTTTTTTTTTTGTCACAAATGTTGTCATGGTTTTAGAATTTATATGATTTGTATCACATTTTTTTGTCACGAATTTTGGCACGGAATTTGGCATAATTTTATTTATTTCATGAAAAAATAAAATTTATTTTGCTAAATAATGGTAGATTCATTTATAAAATGTCCTGTAGCATTTATAAAATTTATATCATAACCTACTTTAATTTGCCAAAATATATCCTGTAGCATTTACAAAATAAACATAAATGTTATTACAATCATTCTAGTCCCGACCAACATCATTTAACAAAATACCACAAAACTATAACACTTTACATCATCTTAGTCCCGCCCTACATCATCCTCAAAGTCATCAAGAGAAATATCTATAGACGGGGAAACCTGAGCTCTCTTCAACATTGGAGAGTGCTCAGCGGCATGTGTTTGGGACTCTCCTGTTGGTGCTCGAGGCGCATGTGGTGTACGAGCATTAATAGGCATGATAGAGAGGTCAATACCTTGTACCTGAAGTGCAGCAAGCAGTGATGATTCAAATAACTCACGTCGAGACAACTCAGCATCAGCCTCAGCGCGAGATCTACCAAGCTCCTCTTGTAACTCTTTAACTTTGTTGCGGAGTTGTTCAGTTGATTCGTAAGGCACCGTGCATGGCTTGAAATTAGATGAGGACATTTGCTTAACAATGTTACCTTATCCTACAACTCTGTTACGACTTCCAATAGCTATCTCATCCCATAATTCATCTTGATTAATAGAACCCTCATCTACGCATTGACTGCATTTGTCTACAATAGCTTTCTCAAATTGTTCTTGCATTTCAAGGAAGCTTCCTTTCAAAATGATTATATAAATATTATCCAAAGTCAAACAAAATTTAAACTCAAAATATTCACATTAATGTTTTGTTTATTCAAAAGCTTAACTGAGCATGTGAGAATTTCTAATACATGTATAACTTACATTTGATTTTGGAAAATTAATACAATGTTCCTTATACTACATCTTTTCCTATATGAGCTTTCCAGATGCATTTATAACTTCCATTGGATTTTAGAAAATTAATGCATGTATAATTTCCTAATGTATATTTATTACTCCTGATGATTACTTTGCATGGTTCTTAATAGCAAAAACACAACATTTTTTTCACTTGTAAAGCCTAAATAAGCATGTGATAATTCATGATGCATGTATTTCCATTGGATTTTCGAAAATTAATATATGTTCTTATACTACATCTTTTCGCATATGAGATTTTCAAATGCATTTATAACTTCCATTGGATTTTGGAAAATTAATGCATGTATAATTTCCTAATGTATATTTATTACTCTTAATGATTACTTTGCATGGTTGTTAATAGGAAAAGCACAACATTTTTCACTTGTAAATGTCCTTCATTTAATACTAAATGAAAGACAACATTTTTTTATTTGTAAAGCCTAACTAAGCATGTGATAATTCCTAATGCATGTATTAATTCCATTGGATTGTGGAAAATTAATACTATATTCTTTATACTATATCTTTTCCCATATGAGATTTGCTAATACATTTATAGCTTCCATATATAACTTCCATTGGATTTTAGAAAATTAATGCATGTATAATTTTCTAATGTATGTTTATTACTGTTGATGATTACTTTGCATGGTTCTTAATAGCAAAAGCACAACATTTTTTCACTTGTAAGTGTCCTTAAGTGGTATGGCATGTCAACAATCATTGGCTTAATTGATTTTATGAACATATATTTCAGTGAACCATGGCATATTAAAATGTAATTTCTAAAATTTTCATTTTTTGGCTCCAATATTGTTTTATTTTTTTTAAAAATATATTATACGTACAATAATTTATGTGGCACGCCCAGCCTTAAGTGTGTCATCTTTCCTTCCATGAGTGTGGATAAAACATTCTTTAGGTGTTGGCTCCCTACCCAATTCCTCCGCCTAAAAAACAACATAGTAAATAAATATTAAATAGTTAGATGCAACAATTACAATGGTATTTAAATGGATAAGGGACATTACCAGTCTAAGTTGGTGCACAGTAGTACTAACATATCCATCACAATAAATAACAGTGGAGGAGCTTCCAATTTCTGCCCTATTTTGTTTGTTCTTTTCACTTATTCTCTTAAACTCGTCTGACTCCCAATACCTCTGCAAACCCTCCCAAACTACAGGAGCCATCCATGGAAATGGAGCCTTATACAATTTATGTGCAAGATATAAATTTTTTTTCAACCATTCACTAGCTTCATGGTTGAAATGTCGTAACACTGACGACTCATGTTGTGGCTCCCATGTATAAATGCCCTTAAAAAAAAATATTAACTAAGGTAATGTTTCATTATAATTAATATGTATAACTAAAAGATATTGGAGCATTTAATTAATTAAATGATACTTACCCTAAAAGCAGTGAATATCCTTTGCCTCACATCTTTAGGCTCTTTTCCCCATCCGGTCCATTACTCTTTATAGTGACCTTTGACCAATTCATGTACTGCTCTCTTAACTTTATAATCTGTACATAAAAGAGTGATGTAAAACAAATTTACTTAAAACTTAGAAATCTTTTATTTGAAAAATTATATACAATATTATAAAATTGGTATAACATGAAATGCTACTTACATAATTAAACTGTCCGGGGTGATCAACCAAGGTGGTCCAGTGCTCTCAGACTCATTGGATGACACTTCCATTACCGAGGAGTAGTCCTCAGAGGCATGGGTAGAAGTCTATCCATGTGGAACTGGGGGAGACTGTGGTACTGGTATAGCTGGTGAAGGTTGCGTTTTTGGTGGTAAGGGAGTCATTGTTGTTGTTGGTTAAATGCTTGGATGTATACAAGGAGGCATTCCCAAATCGATCACAGTATTAGGTATTGATGTAGAATTGTCACCTGATCTTTGACGAATATTCGTGGTGGAGCGACCCCAGCTCGATGTGGAACGGCCACCATGGCCCGATTTTGATTGACCACATGATCGATGTCCAGAATGACCCCGTCCTGAAAGATAAGCATAAACAAAAATATAAATGTACATACATATACGTGAATGATAACAAGGTATTGCTATTGGTGGATAAATTCAATGTAATTCAAACAAATTGCTATTTTACCAAATTTGATATTCATTCAATTCTAATTTAGCACGATGGTAAAAATCCAAGACTCTTCATTTTATATCCATGCCATCTTACTTAATGGAAAATAAATATGTTTATTGACATAATCATTGTGTTAACAAAATAAATTTGAAAACAATTTTCAGAAAAAGTAAGATTAAAATAAATGAAAATTCAAACCCGATGTTGTCCTGGAATCTTGATAACGATCCATCATGCTTCAAGTGAAATAATCTACCTACCTACATGAAAGCACAAATGAGAACAAAAATGGTAAAACTTTTTATCATATTAAAAGCATGAATGAGATTCTCACAATGAGATTGCATAGCAAGCTTTTATTCAAAATAACACAAAACCACTGACTTGATAAAAATAAGAGGTTCATATCAAAAGGAAGTACAAACAAAGAGTTTATCAAAATAGTGCATAGTTTGTTAAAAGTCATGTTCTTCGACATCGTCATCATCATCATCATGGTCACCATCATCATCATCATCATCATCATCATCAATTTGTTCATTTTCTTCATTTTCTATTAGCTCATTTTCTTTGTCTTCCTCGGTTTCACTTTCCGAAATGGGTTGCAGATCAGACAAGTCAACAATAAGTTGTATACCTTGTGGGTCAACCAAAGGAGAAATTTCTTCTATATTGAGGACTGGATTTCCTCCATTTGATATGCAGATGCATCTTTTTCTGGCCAACTTGTCTCAACCATTCCCCTAGCTTTTGTGGGACAAACAGCTAACCAATCAACTTTGTTTTTCTTCATGCTCGGGTATGCAACATAGTTTACTTGAGTGGCTTGTTGGGCCAACACAAATGGATCATACTTTTTATATAACCTTTTACAATTAATATCAACCAACTTATATAGGGGATGAACCTTGGTGCCATGTAATGGGTCAAACCATGTACACTCAAAGAGTACTACATGATTCCATCTGCTACCATGGTACTCAAGCTGCACTACATCTTCGAGTAAACCATAAAAATCACAAGATGAATCCTCTGAATTGCTTCCTCTTACACAAACACCACTATTCATGGTGGTCTTCTCCATGCCATGTGCGATAGTATGAAAATTGTAGCCATTAATGAAATATCCCGGCCATGTTGTTGCTTTCTTTGATGGACCCCAAGGCAAACTCGGTAAGAGAGGATTGGTTACTTGATTAACTTCATTTTCCACCTAAATCCCAAAAAATGCTAATGAAAATTTTCATTATTTCTTAGTACAATTTAAACATGTCTGTATCATTACTCACAAAATTTTCAAACCATTTTGCGAAATGCTTATCAACTGCCTTATCAATGGCATCAGATGGGTTCCCTTCTAGGTAGGTGACAAATATCCTAAGAATGTCCATTCAAACAAGAAATACTTATATATCAAAATTAGATCTTGAACATGTACACATTATAAATTATATTTCTCATTATTCAATAATAACTTACATGTAATATGGATATACTTCTGGACAATTTCGTAACACATAAGTATGTGCTACATGTAACTCATCTTCAGATAACGACCTAATTTTTGGATGACCTTGGCCTCGACTAGTATAATTGAATATCGAGAAAGGTGGGAAAATGTCATTGCTACAACCCTCATCATTTCGTCACGGTCTCCTTCTTCTACATGATATGTGAGGTTCAAAGTAATGCTCTGCAAAAATGTTGATTTCTTGAGCAGTATATGGTTGGCAAATTGAACCCTCGACGTGTGCTTTATTCTTTAAAGTTTTCTTTAATTCCTTGAGAAACCTATACGTATAAAAATAATAGAACTCTATATAAATTAAGTAAAGAAGGAATTGAAGTCAACAAAATTAGGTAATGGCGTGTATTACCTCTCGAAGTGGTACATCCATCTATATTGAATAGGACCTCCAATTCTAACTTCATAGGGCAAATGAACACTGAGATGATCCATGGAATCAAAAAAAGCTGGTGGAAATATTTTTTCTAAGTTACATAAAATCACTGCAACCTTTTCTTCTAACTTAATAATTTTGTCAATATCAACTACGGCAGAACATATCGTGTGAAATAACAAACTTAATTCTGTCAACGGATTCCAAACAAACGATGACAACAATTCTATAAAGGCAATTGGAATGAACCTTTGGATAAAGACATGGCAGTCGTGACTCTTCATGCCAGTCATTTTCAATTCATTCATATCAACACACCTTCCAAGATTAGAAGCATTACCATCTGGAAACCTTAACTCTTGAATCCATCCACAAATGACCCTATTATGTATGTTCTTTTGTTAAGGTATAAACTGCTTTAGGAATAGTTTGACTTGAAAAGTTTGAAGGGACCACTATCTCTTTACGGTCACAAAGAATACCAACATCTTTTCTTGCATTAATATTTTCCTTACTCTTCCCTTTCACATCCATAACTGTGAAAAACACATTGTCGAAGACATTTTTCTTTCTATATGCATCACATTAAGATTATGTCAAATTAGATTATTTTTCCAGTAGGGTAGATAAAAAAAATACTTTTTTTTTTCTTATGTGTTGCCCCATACCCTGAAGGTGTGTTAACTGGGTCTTCCATTGCTGTTGGAAATAGCATAACCTGATTAAAAATTTCCTCACTTGACAATCTCTGTAGTGAAGTATTTTTTTTTTTCAATCGACCACGTATAAAAGATTTTTTGTCCTTGCGGTATGCATGATTTCGTGGTAAGAACATCCGATGACAATCAAAATAGCTTGTCTTCCTACCATGTTGCAAATGGAAAGCATTCGAGTTCTCCATACAAATTGGACATCCCAAACCCTGGCAGCACTCAAACCAGATAGCATCCTATATGCAAGAAAATCATTGATTATCCACAAAAGTGCAGCTTTCATGAGAAAATATTCATTTCTTGAAACATCGTAAGTCATTTCACCAAATTCCCACAAATTATTCAACTCTTCAATTAAAGGTTGCAAAAATACATCTATGTTCTTTTTCGGATTCTTAGGCCCTAGACAAATTAGTGATAAGAACATATAAGGTCTTTTCATGCACATTCCTGGTAGAAGGTTGTAAGGGATCACAACTACTGGCCAACATGAATATGTTCTCCTAAACTGCCCATGTAGTGCAAAGCCATCAGCACACAAACCCAAACGAACATTACAGGGTTCTTTGGCGAAATTGGGATAAATTCCATCAAAATGTTTCCATGCTTAATCATTAGATGGATGCTGCATTACTCCCTCTTTTCTTTTATGTGTAGCATGCCAAGTCATGTACGTTGCTATAGCACTAAAAGCGTATAACCTCTGCAATCTTGGAGTTAGTGGTAAATATCTTAATATTGCTTGCGCAATCTTTTTATGCCTACCATTATTAGGTAGCCTGTGTCGACCCTTTATTTGTTTATACCTCGACTCATAATAGAATTTGCATGAAATGTGCATGCCATCGTGTTTCCAATATAACATACAACCATTTTTGCAAGCATCAATTTTAACCACAGGCAAACCTAATTCATTCATGGTTTTTCTGTGATGGTAATAATCTGTTGGCATTGTATTATCTGAAGGAAGAACCTCTCTAATTGCAGTAATCATGGTATTAAAATCAGCCTCGAACATATTGGCATGAGACTTGATAGATAACATTCTAGCAAAAAAAGACATTTGAGAGTAATTTTCACAACCTTCGTACATAGGTTGATCAGCAACTTTCAACACATAAAAAAAAATCTATTAGATAATTGGCTTCTTTCACCACCCTGAAAACTTGAAACAGGCTCATCTAGTGGTGGTTGTATGCTTGGACCTACTTCATTGTTACAATGAGATGGATCCCATGGCGGAACATGAGAACGAAAACAATCATACACCATCCTTTGATCCCAAGTCATCTGCCCATAGTCACCCCAATGTGTTGTTTGTTCCACAACACGATCTTGAACATCATGTTGCTCCTCACTAGTTGGGAACAATTCTTCTCCATGACAAGTCCAATTCCAATAGCATTGTTTAAAACCACGATGATATAAATGCATAACAACATCATTTGGGTGAACAAACCGTGTATTTTTGCCCTTAAAACAAGTACACCTAATATTTTCTCCATTCTTATATGAGCCATCTTGATTAATTGCAAACTGGATAAATTCATCCACCGGAGCAATAAATTTGTCAGTCAATCCTTTTCGCCCAGGTAGATTTCGATTATACATCCACTGTCGCGACAACATTTTTGTCCTACAACCACTATTTTTAATTAAGTAATAGGCATCATCGATTGTTAATTCCCATACATGCGTGTATTTGTCCTACGTATGTATATTAATACATATGTGCTCAAATAATTTTAAAAGCATGTAAAACAGTAGACAATACATACATGCGTGAAATAAATATTAAATGTACCAAGAGATCATTTTGTTTATTTTTTTATCATGTAATAATCTAAAGAACTTACATGTCAGATAAATCTCACCATACATATTTACTGTTCATATATTCAAATGTCTCAATGTATATTAATTTTTCATCTAAACAGACTTATATTTACATGACTAAATAATGACAATCAAGATAACTACATGAACGTCTATAATTAACATACATTAGTCAAACCAAGCAAAAATAATAAAGATGTTTTCCAAATCATCTACGTGCATAACATGATCAACTCTAATAATAATGTTTCTCGATAGATAACACTAACAATCAATGCAAAATGAGAAATACAACATCAAAGCATACCAAAACTCAACTCGGCCTGTAAGATTTCTCTTTCTTTGTTGAAGTTGATTGGCAACCTTTATTAGCGATCACCAAGATTAAGTGAACGAAGCAATCATAAACCTATTAAAAATTGATAAATAATCCATGTAAGAAAATAATAGCAATAAATTAAGTGAACGAAGTTTATTTCTACATAAATTAAAAATATTAGTAATTGAATCAATCACATTATATATATCCACACAATTCCATTGATAGAGAAGGAATACATTGTGTGTGTATGCATATAGAGAGAGAGAGAGAGAGAGAGAGAGGGAGAGCTAGATCATGCAAAAATAAAAAGATTTATCCTTATTTATGATCAGACTACTTTTCTTTTATGAAAAAAAATTAAAAAAAAAAATTAGGACAAATACTATGGCAGCAGTAAAAGCTGGCCAAATAAAAGGCAGAGTATAAAAGGACTGAGAAAGGTAAAACATTGTGTGTAACCAACCTCAACTTTGGATTGTCATAGTAAAACTTGAAAACAAGTTGCATTAAGTTTAGAACCAGCTGATTATGCATTACATGAAGAAAGAAACATAAACCCTATCATGAGCATTTGAAATATTTGTAGCACAGATTTACAACATTGCACGTAGTAATGCAAAGGAAGAATCATGAACTGAAATGTCATAGCTATACCTTTAGTGCTTTCTTGAAGTAATGATTCGTCCGTTCTCCGGAAACCTGATGATATCATTATCATCAGAGTTAGGTAATACTACTTACATCATAATAAGAAAATGAGTTTACTTTGACAATTCTGAATTTAAAGTTTCAGTATATATGGTTATTTAATAATAGTGATCATTGTCTCAAAGCAAAGTATATTATTGTACTTAATCTTCACACCCATCTAACTACCTTAAATAACTTAATTAAACTTAATAAAAAAGAATTATTTATATTAAAGAAATTGTTTTTATTTTTAATATTTTATGGAGTCTATGCTAGATACAGGAGTTCAAACGTGGTCATCCTAGGCGAATTATATATCATGAGCATTTTCTGAAGGTAATATCTAGATTTAGATTTTCCATTTCTTAATTTTTTGTAACCCTTAAAAAAAACTTTATTAAAAAAATAAAAAATAAAAACTCCAAAATAAAAAAAATAAAAAACTAAAATTGAACGACCATCTTGAACATCTCTCTTTATTTGTAATAATCAACGATAATAATAATATTACAAATTCAAATTTATTCAAGGAAAGATGAAGCCTATAATCAAACTCCCATGATCGATTATCACACTCGTTGCTTATCATAATAGCAAATAGCAATCTTATACTCAACTAGAAAACCTTATACTCAATAATTAACTCATAAGTACTCAAATAAAAATCTCCAGATATATGGTTATTTCTTAAAAAAAAAAATCGACCATCAATTAAGTTTTAAAAGAGAGCAAGAGGATAGTTCTATCAGGTAGTGAACCACCAAATATAGGACTCATCTCACTGGGATGCAGATTATCGCCATGCAATACTCAACCTTTGTCCTATAAAATTTCTATGACCAATTCATCCATCTAATATTGCTCCATTTTCATTCCCCTGAACACCAACGCAGTTAGTGGTCTTCATACAAAACACCCACAAGTAACCAGTTCTATCCTTGTCTATAGCAATCAAAATTACTGCCTAGACACTGCCATTAATTCTTACAATGTATGCAAGATTTTAATCGATGTTAATTTCAGTAAGTGTTAAAGAGAAAAACAGAAATTATGCACGTTCACTTTGGTGATCTGAAATTTTCCAAAATTAATAATTTAGTACAGAGGATAAAGGCATGTTCCAGAAAAGCTTTCAAAAGATATAAACATCAAATCTTGCAAAGGCGAAACAAACCTCCTTTGCTAATCCAAAGTCCGCAACTTTTACAGAACCATTGGAACTGACCAAAATATTGGCACATTTGATATCCCTGCAAGAAAAGAAAGGATTTAGTTCTACAATATTTATTATAGAATCCATCTTACATTCAAGCATAAATAACATTATTATCACACGACTTATAAATCGACCAAAAGAAAATCACACAAATCTATTGAGAAAATGTCCAGCAGAACTTAATTTGGCAATTCGAAAAATTACATGAAGTTGAAACTACTTAGCCAACAAGCATACCAGAAGGAAAAAACCTCCACCAATGAGAATGAGGTCTCCCTTAATTTGGTTACTTAGGTCAGTTCAGCCAAGTTAATTTGACCTAGTTTTACTCTATAAACCACCCAAATTTAGATTGAGCACAGACAAGAATGGATAAGGCTCAGTTTTTTACAATTCACATAGTAACTCTAGCATTATCAAAAGAATCAAGTAAACATTCATCTTTTCTTCAAAAACTGAAAATATCAATTCTTGTGAACGAAAGAGTAAGAGTGCCCATTGCATAGAAAACAGTAGCATCACCTGTGAACTACGTTTCTATCATGAAGATACTTCAAACCACTCAAAATCTATCTTGTATATGTAGAAACTTGTGAATCTCGTAAGTGATACCTTTGGTACAAAGATGCCAAAGAACCTTGACTCACAAGTTCAAGGAAGATATACAGTTTTGCTTCTTCTTGGAAAGGAAAAGGCCCAAAGTTACGTTAGCAAATTCAAGGAATAAATCAGGAATATTGAATGGACTAAAGAATAACAACAAACTTCCAAACCATCTAAAAAATAGTTACTTTTAGCACAAAACTGAACAATGAACTAAAACTTGAACATTGGCATGAGTAAATGACATTCATTTAGAATTGCATGATGAATTTTAACCTCGTGGAATTTAACATTATCGAGCACAAAGCCTCAAGAAGACTTGTTATGAGTTTGGTGAAGACAAATGTCAAAAACCAAGTTGACAATCATGCTTAAGAGAATTGAGCTTCTATAAACTAATTTCATGGAAGCAATTGAATTCAATCCTCTGGAAACCAACTATCCAACATACTCAAGTTAATATCCAAATTTAAAATACTCAAGTTAATAGCCAAATCCACACTTTCATTATTGAATCGACATATTTTTATTAATAATGATGAATGAGCTTCCTGAACTCATTCAGAACGAGATCTTCTGGTCTATAACTTTTTGTAGGAAATATAATACTTGATTAATAAAAACCAAAGTAGGGTAAAAGGCTAAAATGGAGTTGCATATGCATTTGCTAAAGTCTCTAAGGCTCTATATAAACAAAATTGGACAACATGCATCAAATATAAGTTCGAAAAATGGACTCAAACTTCTTAAATAAAAATATGAAGAGCTAGGAATGCAATACCACCAGCCGAGAAGTACGGTTTTAATAATCCTAAGGATTTTAAAAGAGAAAAAAAAAATCAGAAATATCTGTGAAACATAAGAAAAGATGCAGGATACGTAGGATAATTCCATTGATCTTACACTACCCAATTTGTGCCGAAAAATTTAGCAATCTAGGCCACTTTTAGGCGTTAACCACAACCAAAAAATTATAAAAGCTTTGATTTTTCAGAAAATTCTGCCAATGTTAATCCAAAAATGGGGGGAAAATGTTAAATATGACAGGCAACCCATTGCTCTAACTCTACTCCAATTTGGAAGCTATCCACAGCGAGATAACCCGAGAAGTATGGAAATTAAAACCCAAAAAAAAATCAGAAAAAAATGGAGGGAAAAACATGAGAAAGAGAAAACACGCACAAGACATCCAACAATCATCCTCCACACCAATTTCCACGACAAACATTGATACAAACACTATAATTTCTCAACAATCCCACTCACATTTAACCAAAAATCATCACAAAAAACAATAAAAACACATAAAAACTCCGCTTACCTTAATCTAAATCGATTTCGGCGAAAAAGTAGCCACTTTTCACCAGATCTATTGTGACATACAAGACCGAAACCGTGGCCAATCTAAGAGCGAAGCTTACCTCAGGATTATCAAAAAAGCAAGCAAACAACAACCAATGTCATCAAAGAAACTCCCAATCAAACCATCTTGAGCTGAAATCAAACGAAACCAACACTGGACTGAGCTCAAATCAAATGAAACCAACACCAACTTAAACAAAGAAGAAAATACCTGAAAATTAGGGTTCCAAAAACGCCGAAGAAGAAATGAAGCGATCGGGAGAAAGAGAACTGATCAGAGGCGAAAAACTCAAGCTGATGACGAAGAGGAGATGGGAAAAAAGTGAGAGAAATGGAAGGGAAAGAGTTGAAGACAGGGTGAGAGCGGGAGAAAGAGAACTGATCAGAGGCGAAAAGCTCAAGCTAATGACGAAGAGGAGATGGGAAAAAAGTGAGAGAAATGGAAGGGAAAGAGTTGAAGACAGGGTGAGAGAATAAGGGCTGAGCTTTCAGAAATTGTCTTGTTTAGGCTGCAAAAGGTCATCAATTTGCACACATCTCAAAGATCATCTTTATTCTAAAAACCCTCCCCCATTCACATCGCAAGAAGATTAATTAATTAATTAATTAATTATATATGTATATATATATATATATATATATATATATATATATTCATTTTCATTCATCAAACCACTTTAAGTAAACTAAGTCAACATAAATTATAACAATAAATTAAAAGCCATGAGGTAAATTTCTAATTATATATTTTCTTCTTATACTTAAATCAAAAACAAATGAAGGAAAAATTTTATTAAGGTCAAATATAGATAAAAATTGGGATTTTATACCTTTCAATATATGTTAATTTTATATTTAGTCGGTATAGAGTTAATCATAATATTTGTGCATGTGCACGACAAATATAATTTTTTATGAAAAAATAAAAAAAAATTACCAATGAATTTGACAACCTATATCCAAAGCCGTGCCAAAAACCGTGACAAATAATCTTATTATTTGTCACGGTTTTTGGCACGGCTTTGTGTCGACCATGCCAAATACCGTGGCAAATATTTTTGTTTGGCACAGTATTTGCCACCGTTTTCTCAAAACTATACCAAATTCCATGCCAAATACAAAACTTTTTAATTATTTTATAAAAAATTGATTAAAATTGGAATTATATTGTCAATAATTTGAGATTCATTGCATGGTGAAATGTTATAATGTAAACAACACGAGTGGGTCTTAAGTAGTTATTAGTTTTTAATGTTTACTTAAAAACATATTCAATAGTTTTTTTAATTAGGTTTACTTTAAGTATATTGACATGTTTCATATTTGTCCATGTTAATTTTATATTTTATTATTTATATTTAGTCGGTATTGAGTTAATTATGATATTTGTGCATGTACACAACAAATATAAATTTTTACGAAAAAAATAAAAAATTTAGCAATGAATTTGACAGCCTATGTCCAAAACCGTGCTAAAAACCGTGACAAATAATTTTATTTGTCACGGTTTTTGGCATGGCATTTGGGCTGACCGTGCCAAATACCGTGCCAAACAAAAATATTTGGCACGGTATTTGACACGGTTTTTTTATGAAAAAAATAAAAAATTTAGTAATAAATTCGACAACCTATATCCGAAACCATGCCAAAAACCATGACAAATATTTGGTACAGTATTTGGCACGTTTGTGAGGAAACCGTGACAAATTACGTGCCAAATACAAAAGTTTCTAATTATTTTATAAAAAATTGATTAAAATTGGAATTATATTATCAACAATTTGAGATTCATTGCATGGGGAAAGATTGTAATATAGACAACATGAGTGGGTCTTAAGTAGTTATTAGTTTTTAATGTTTACTTAATAACATATTCACTATTTATTTTCATTAGGTTGATTTTAAATATATTGACATGTTTCATATTTGTCCTATTTAATTTTATATTATGTTATTTATATTTAGTTAGTATTGAGTTAATCATAATATTTGTGCATGTACGCGACAAATATAATTTTGTTTGAAAAAATAAAAAATTTAGCAATGAATTCAACAACCTATAAGCAAAACCGTGCCAAATAAGATTATTTGTCATGGTTTTTGGCACGGCTTTGGGTCAACCGTGCCAAGTATTTTTGTTTGGCACGGTATTTGGCATGGTTTTCTCAAAATTATGCCAAATTCCGTGCCAAATATAAAAGTTTCTAATTATTTTATAAAAAATTGATTAAAATTGGAATTATATTGTCAATAATTTGAGATTCATTAGATGGGTAAAGGTTGTAATATAGACAACACGAGTGGGTCTTAAGTAGTTATTAGTTTTTTATGTTTACTTAATAACATATTCACTAGTTTTTTTTTCATTATGTTGACTTTAAGTATATTGGCATATTTCATATTTGTCCATGTTAATTTTGTATTTTGTTATTTATATTTAGTCAGTATTGAGTTAATCATAATATTTGTGCATGTACACAACAAATATAATTTTTTTTTAAAAATAAAAAATTTAGCAATGAATTCAACAACCTATATTCAAAACCGTGCCAAATAAGATTATTTGTCATGGTTTTTGGCACAGTTTTGGGTCAACCGTGCCAAGTATTTTCGTTTGACACGGTATTTGGCATGGTTTTCTCAAAATTGTACCAAATTCCGTGCCAAATATAAAACCTTCTAATTATTTTATAAAAAATTGATAAAAATTGGAATTATATTGTCAATAATTTGAGATTCATTAGATGGGGAAATGTTGTAATGTAGAAAACATGAGTGGGTCTTAAGTAGTTATTCGTTTTTAATGTTTACTTAATAACATATTCACTAGTTTTTTTTTCATTATGTTGACTTTAAGTATATTGGCATATTTCATATTTGTCCATGTTAATTTTGTATTTTGTTATTTATATTTAGTCGGTACTGAGTTAATCATAATATTTGTGCTTGTACACCACAAATATAATTTTTTTTGAAAAAAATAAAAAATTTAGCAATGAATTCAACAACATATATTCAACAGTGTTCGAAAAATCGGCCTAGCGGCCACCTAGGCGGCTAGGCGCTGGAAGGTGATAGGCCGCCCGGTTTTTGCGAAAAACGGTGAAAAAATCTGTCTAGGCTTTCCATCAAAAAAACGGACGCCCAGGAACCGCCTAGGCGGCCTGGGCGGCCGACTAGGCGGCCTGGGCGGCTTTTGGAAAAAAAATTAAAATTAAATGTTTTTAACTAATTTAAAACCCCCCAAATTAATGTTTTGTGGAACTTGTACTTAATTATGTTTTTTCTTATGGGTATATCCATCCAATATTTATTATTATTTATTTTATTTAATTTTTTTAATAAAATTCTAATTTCTAAGCACATAAATAATAAATAATATGTTATGTATAACGAACCTTGTCTTCGCTTACTTCGCCGAAATTTTTATATGCTTATTTTTTTTTCTTAGTAGCCTACCCACTTTTATTTTGGCAAAAATAAATAAATAAATAAATAATTTTATATGTATGTTTAATTGTTTTTATGATAATGTGGGTTTTAGAGTTGTTTGGATTCTAGAAGCTCTTGTATTATTATTTGATTGTTGATGCATCAATTTAGTTGTTGATAAATGTCTATTTGGGTATTATATAGAATTAAAATTATATTATAAATATATATTTTTTCTAAAAGGGTAAAACCGCCTAGGCTCTCTGGGCGCTAGAAGGTGGCTGACCGCCCGACTAGCGCCTAGCGTTTTTTTGAACATTGATATTCAAAACCGTGACAAATAAGATTATTTGTCACGGTTTTTGGCACGGCTTTGGGTCAACCGTGCCAAGTATCTTTGTTTGGCACGGTATTTGGCACGGTTTTCTCAAAACTGTGCCAAATTCCTTGCCAAATATAAAAGTTTCTAATTATTTTATAAAAAATTGATTAAAATTGGAATTATATTGTCAATAATTTGAGATTCATTAGATGGGTAAAGGTTGTAATATAGACAACACGAGTGGGTCTTAAGTAGTTATTAGTTTTTTAATGTTTACTTAATAACATATTCACTAGTTTTTTTTTCATTATGTTGATTTTAAGTATATTGGCATATTTCATATTTGTCCATGTTAATTTTGTATTTTGTTATTTATATTTAGTCGATATTGAGTTAATCATACATGACAAATATAATTTTTTTTTGAAAAAAATAAAAAATTTAGCAATGAATTCAACAACCTATATTCAAAAATGTGCCAAATACCGTGCCAAATAAGATTATTTGTCACGGTTTTTGGCACGGCTTTGGGTCAATCATGCCAAGTAATTTTGTTTGGCACGGTTTTCTCAAAACGGTGCGAAATTCCATGCCAAATATAAAAGTTTCTGATTATTTTATAAAAATTGATTAAAATTGGAATTATATTGTCAATAATTTGAGATTCATTACATGGGGAAAGGTTGTAATATAGACAACATGAGTGGTTCTTAAGTAGTTATTAGTTTTTTAATGTTTACTTAATAACATATTCACTATGTTTTTTTCATTATGTTGACTTTAAGTATATTGGCATATTTCATATTTGTCCATGTTAATTTTATATTTTGTTATTTATATTCAGTCGGTATTGAGTTAATCATATTATTTGTGCATGTACATGACAAATATAATTTTTTTTTAAAAATAAAAAATTTAGCAAAGAATTCAACAACCTATATCCAAAACTGTGCCAAATACGGTGCCAAATATTTTTATCCTAGAAAGATTTATTTATAAAAGGAGTTAATAATCTGTAAAAATTATATCTAAAAGGAGTTAATGTATTTATTAAAATTATATATTTTAATTTTTTAAGGGAAAATTATTTTTTACCTCTCGGGAAATTCAAAACTTCCCAATCAGCCCCTGCAAGTTTCGAATACCTCAGACAGCCCTTCCTTTATTGTTTTACTTTTTTTTCCCCTTGTAGATCAATCTATGTTGTGAAATTCCTTTTTTGCCCTTGAACAGGATGGGAAAAATCCACCATGGATTCTCTTTCCTCTACTTTCATCAGCCCTCTTTCCGCTTTCTTCTCCGACCTTCCACCATCATTGCATCGTTTCATCATCTCTGCTGTTAAGACCGTAGAGAAAACCAAAAACAAAACTCAGACCCACATCTCCTCCGACCCTCCGTCGACCTCCGCAGCGTCCTCTCCGACAACTTCGCCCCGTCTCCGAGCTCCCCCCCCCCCCCCCCCCGACCCCCATGCCCCATCATTTACAGTCGTATACCAACTTGCCTCGCCGGTGGCGCCTACATCAGCAACGGCCCCAACCTTCATACATCCGCAACGGCCCCAACCCTCAATATCTCCCTCGCGGTCTTCACCATCTTTTCGACGCCAACGGCATGCTCCACTCCCTCCCCCTCCTACTCCTCTTCACCCCCTCTTCTCTTCTCTCGCTTTCCACCACCGATGGCGATATCTCTACTCTCTCCTCTCTTCTATCCTTGTCCCATCCAATTTTCCGCTTGAATTTATCAAGTTTCCGTTTAAACTATTATGTTGCCACTTAAATACTCCAGTTTCCGTTTAAAATATTACGTTTCCGTTTAACTTTTCCATTTTCCGTTTAAAATGTTATGTTTCCGCTTAATTTTTTCTTCTCTTTGTAAAGTTATGATATTCTAGCAAGTATTCGAATTCTCCGAGCGTATCCATTCGACCTCAAGGCTACCCAGACGTTGTGGCATGCCTTCCTTCCTCGTCAAACCTTTTTCCATACCTTTTTGCATTCGTTTTGCATTTCTTTTTGCTTTTCCTTAAACAAATCATGCCATTTTCGGTTTAAAAGTATATGTTCTCTCTTAATTATTATAGTTTCCACTAAAAACATAAGTTTCCGCTTAAAACAAAGGAAGAACATATGTTTTGCCTTACTATCCTTGTCCAATCCAATTTTCCGCGTAAATTTATCAAGTTTCCGTTTAAACTATTATATTGCCGCTTGAATATTCCAGTTTCTGTTTAACTTTTCCTTTTTTTCGTTTAAAACGTTATGTTTCCGCTTAATTTTTTTCTTCTCTTTGTAAAGTTATGATATTCTAGCAAGTATTCGGATTCTCCGAGCGTATCCGTTCGACCTCAAGGCTACCCAGACGTCGTGGCATGCCTTCCTTCCTCGTCAAACCTTTTTTCATACCTTTTTGCATTCGTTTTTCATTCTTTTTTGCTTTTCCTTAAACAAATCATGCCATTTTCGGTTTAAAAGTATATGTTCTCTCTTAATTATTATAGTTTCCGCTAAAAACATAAGTTTCCGCTTAAAACAAAGGAAGAACATATGTTTTGCCTTACTATCCTTGTCCAATCCAATTTTCCTCTTGAATTTATCAAGTTTCCGTTTAAACTATTATGTTGCCGCTTGAATATTCCAATTTCCGTTTAACTTTTCCTTTTTTTCGTTTAAAACATTATGTTTCCGCTTAATTTTTTCTTCTCTTTGTAAAGTTATGATATTCTAGCAAGTATTCGGATTCTCCGAGCGTATCCATTCGACCTCAAGGCTACCCAGACGTCGTGGCATGCCTTCCTTCCTCGTCAAACCTTTTTTCATACCTTTTTGCATTCGTTTTTCATTCTTTTTTGCTTTTCCTTAAACAAATCATGCCATTTTCGGTTTAAAAGTATATGTTCTCTCTTAATTATTATAGTTTCCGCTAAAAACATAAGTTTCCGCTTAAAACAAAGGAAGAACATATGTTTTGCCTTACTATCCTTGTCCCATCCAATTTTCCGCTTGAATTTATCAAGTTTCCGTTTAAACTATTATGTTGCCGCTTGAATATTCCAGTTTCCGTTTAATTTTTCCTTTTTTTCGTTTAAAACGTTATGTTTCTGCTTAATTTTTTTCTTCTCTTTGTAAAGTTATGATATTCTAGCAAGTATTCGGATTCTCCGAGCGTATCCGTTCGACCTCAAGGCTACTCAGACGTTGTGGCATGCCTTCCTTCCTCGTCAAACCTTTTTCCATACCTTTTTGCATTCGTTTATGAAGACAATAATATTTATATAAAAAATTTAACAAGTTTGTGAAAAACCTTTTTCCAAACGAGCAAAAATAATACACAAAATGTAAAAACAAAAGAAAACTGCACAACTTCCCATGCAAAGGACAATTTCGTCCAAAAAATTAACGTTAGATGCTTAGGGTGTTTAAAAATCAGTGTATTCAAAAGGAAGGGTTTTTTATGGATATTCAAATTTAGGGGGAGAATTTGTGCATATTGCAAACTTTGGGGGTGTTGTTTTTAATTTCCACATTTTTTAATTAATAATTAGAAATTAATATTTTTTTTGCATCAGTACAAATAAGAAAATTTATAATTACCTAAATTAATTCCAAGCAGTAATTTTTTTCAAAAAATATAATCAAATTTTAAAAATATTGATCTATTATTCATTAAATCCTAATCCTATAAATAAATATCTCTATAATATATATTTTTTAAACAAATATTATATACATATACATAAAAGTTATTTATCATTTTTTCAAATTATCTTAAAAAATATAATTTTTTAATAAAATGTAAATTTACCGATAGAAGCTTGTTTATGTTTCTAATTTATAAACAGAATTAAATTCGGTTTCTAATATTAGAAACCAATTGTAATCCAACACTAATTTACAAACAGATTACAAATATATTTTTAAATTAGAAACGGATTACAAATTTATTTTAATTTATCAAGCAATTAAACAATTTCGTTATTAAATTACTGTTTCTGATTAAAAAAGTTAATAGACCCTATTATTTATATTAATTGTGATAACTTACATTTTTATTACTATTATAGCGATAATTGTGACAATTTAGTTTATGTCACAATTATTGTGGCAAAATTTCTTTTGTATCTAGTGTTTGTCACTAAAAACATACAAGATTTGGTGTCAAAAATTTGTTGATGAAAATAATGTGATTGTGACAAGAAATATTGTTGTCACTATAATTTTCAATTTGTTGTGATGAATGTGTTTTTTGTCACTTAATATATATTTTTTTGTTACAACAGTTTTGTCACAAAAAATTCGACCCTACTAAATATTGTCATAAAAATTAAATTTCTTAATCATGTTATTAGGTTTTTAATGTTAAAAAAGTTAATTGACATTATAGTTTGGATTATTGGTGGTATCTAATTATTTTGTCACTATAACAATTTTAATTATGAAAATTTAGTATCTATCACAAATATACATCTTATCTTTTATGCCAACAATTTTTTATACAAAAAAAATTCAAGCACCTAGTGTCTAGTGAATGTCATCATAAAAATATAAATTAACATATATAGTCTTATTTTCCTACCCAATCTCAAAGTTTATATATAGATTTTTTTAAAAATTTATTAGATGTTTTAAGTAATTATAGATATAATTTAAAAGGTTTTTAAAATTAAAATTTAACATAATTTTATCAAACAAAATTATTATTTATAAATACTTCAAAATAACCTATTAGATACTAAAAATTTTTCTTTTATTAAGCTAAAATATTAACCTATTCAAACATTTAAAAGCAACTATGCCCAAAACTAAATCATCATCATCCCATTGGTGTAGCCGCCATATGTACATTGCGAAAAATAATATTCCATATATATATACTCACATACCAAAAATACCCAAAAAAAAAAAAAATATAAGCCTAGATTTCTCCAATCTAGTTTTAATAAACCACATAGATTATGCTTGTACTACAAGAATTAAAACATTTAGAAACCATTTTTCCTGTAATTCTCTATAAATTTATCACAAATATGAAGTTTTTATGGTAAACAAATTAATTAATACTATTGTTTAAGGTAATTGTGATGATTTTTTGTCATTAAAGTTCTTATAATTGTGATGAAAGTGTTCCTCGCCACCATCATTTTATTGTTTTGTGATCATATTTTTTTCATAAAAAATTTAAGTATTTAAATATATATATATATATATATATATATATATATATATATATATATATATATATATATATATATATATATATATATATATATATAAAAGTGTTTTTAAAAGAAAAACTATTTAAATTTTAAAATATTTGTAAACATATGAGATAAAAATTGATGTAAAAAAATATACTCCAAATTTAGGGCCTGTTTGGATGCATAGTAAAATTTTCTATAGGAATTTTATTCCATAGGATTCAAATCCTATGGAATTTACTACAGAAAAATTTCCTACGGAA